>OZ025292.1:118697939-119919565 GCA_964019185.1 Maratus speculifer
TATCTATCATTTTTGAAACGCAAAGTTTCCCGGAATTTTTCCATTATTTCTTCGGAATTTACACTACTTGGTTGGTCTTTTATACCCAGTTGCTCTAATTCCCAAAAAACTCTCAAATCTAAATCTTCGTTTTTCTCTAATAAATGACACTTATATTTACTTGCATTTTTCTCACGAATTTGGCCTCCTACAATCCAACCTAGCTGTGAGTTTTGCAAAATTATTGAACTATTAGGTATTTTGATTTGACCAGATAAAAGTAATTGGTAATAAATTTCCGATCCCAGTAAAACATGAATTCGTTGTGGTTTGAAAAAACGTGGATTTGCATACTTAATGTTCTCTGGTAAGTTGAGACTAGAAATGTCTACTTCACTTGAAGGGGTTAAACCCGTGATTTTAGAAACCAAAAACATTTTACTCGAATTTTTGAAACTCCGATCCTTGTTTGTTATTTCTACATGAATTTTCTTTTTTATTTTACAGATAGAATCATTTAATCCTGTAATTGTGGAATCAATATTATACTTTTTTAATCCCAATATATCAGCAGCGTACGTAGAAATTAGTGAAACATTGCTTGCAGTATCTAAAATAGCAACAAAAGAATGATATGTATCATTAATTCCCTTTAAATAAATCACAGCAGTTGAAATTAATCCATAACTTGTGTCAGACGAATTAGTTTGTTTATTGTTACTTTGACAGTTTAATGATGAAATATTTGTCCTACATTCTAGCTGGTTTGAATTTACGTTTTCCTCCGTTTTCGATTCTGATTGATTTACGATATAATCACTTTGTTTGTTTTCATAAGTAGTTTTCGAAAAATTGGCGCCGTGAAGGCTACTATGGTGCGTTTTATAACAAACCTTACACTTTTTATTTAATTTATTGCACCGATTGACACCGTGCATGCTTGAAAGACAATTAAAACATAAATTAAATTTCCTCACTTGAGTTAATTTGTCTTGTGGTGATAATTCCAAATAACTCTTACAGCGGTATAAATAATGGGGCTGGCTGCATAGCTGACAGTTAGGTTTTTCGTTCGCTAAAACAAAACTTTTTTGTTTATGGGCAATATCAGGTTTCGATTTTATAACAGAACTGTTTTTTTTAACATTCTCGAGTGCTTGCGCTCGTTTCAATAAAAAATCAATAAATATTTCCCATTCGGGTAATTCATTACAATCAAGGGACATTTCGAATGCTTTTCTGGTTTCATCATCCAATCGTTGTAAAACAAAATACATTAAAATGGATTCGGACAATATATTGGCTTCTAGGCCTAGTTGTCTGAGTGCTCTTAAATGGCTCATTAAATTATCAACTAAACTACGGATCTCTCTCGCGTTCTCAATTTTCATTTTGTTGTTGCTTAATAATTCTGAAATATGACTATTTACAATTAATCTTTTATTTTCAAACCTTTTTTTTAAAGCTTCAAATAAAGAATTATATGAATCATCAATATTCTGTAATTGTTTAACAGGACCTGTGAGTGCGGATTGTAAATAATACAATTTTTGTGCGTCATTTAGTTCGATATTTTCATCAATTAAAGTGGTGAACTGCTGTTTAAAATTCATCCACTCTGTGTAACGCCCCGAAAACTGGGGTAAATTGATAGATGGTAATTTAATCTTTGCCTCGTTAGAACTGTTTCTATCAGAAATAGAATTTCTACTTTCACTAATATCAGATGCAGGTTTTATTAACTGAATTAAACCTACCTCTAATTCTTCTAGCTGGTCTTCTATTTCCCTTAAAGAGCCTTCGTAATCTTCCAAATCGTTGTCTGTAATGATTGCGTAAGCTTCATTACGCAGCTCGTCAAGTTTTTTCTTTAAGTTTTGCACCGAGTTGAATTTAAGTTCCAATTCTTTTTCGTTAAGCTGGCCCTTTAGGGCATTATTTATTCTTGTAATTTGGGCTTTAATGTTGCCCCGTTTCCTATTTAACACAACAGTTCCTGTGATAGGTGGAGTGGTAGTCATTTTTATGAATTTAATACAGAATTAAATTCCACATCAGATTGAAACTAAATGTCCATTCGTACAGATTCGAGCTCTACGGCTCGCGCGGAACAAAAACTTTGTTAGAGCGTCGATAGCTTAGAAAAGGACTTGTGAATATGTTGACTAATCGTAAAGAATAACTGGATCACTTAGTTATCACAAACAAAACACTAACATTTATTTACAGGGTGATACGTACGATTGGCAGCGGTTGATGCGCTGCGCTTACATCCATTCAACTGGCGGGAAAAGGTCCCGTACATCAACAACATTCTGCGCGCAGTTGCGCCCTCTAACGACAATTGCTATGTGCGGAGGAAACAATCGTTTTGTACTTTTTCGACTTTGTTCAGGGGAATTTTAAAAAAGCTGCTTCAGTCAAGTAAAATCCAATGGTAGAAATTTATAAAAAAAGCTCTCCTACATTTTAATATTTTTAAATGATTTTTTCGTCATGGAATAGCTGATATCTTTCGGTACAAAGATCGTTTCGTACTTTTTCGACTTTGTTTAGGGAAATTTTAAAAAAGCTACTTCAGTCAAGTGAAATCCAATGGTAGAAATTTATAAAAAATATCTCTCCTACATTTTAATATTTTTAAATGATTTTTTTATCATTGGATAGCTGATATCTTTCGGTACAAAGATCGTTTTGTACTTTTGTCGACTTTGTTCATGGGAATTTTAAAAAAGCTACTTCAGTCAAGTGAAATCCAATGGTAGAAATTTATAAAAAAAGATCTCCTACATTTTAATATTTTTAAATGATTTTTTTATCATTGGAAAGCTGATATCTTTCGGTACAAAGATCGTTTTGTACTTTTTCGACTTCGTTTAAAGAAATTTAAAAAAAGCTACTTCAGTCAAGTGAAATCCAATGGTAGAAATTTATAAAAAAAAATCTCTCCTACATTTTAATATTTTTAAATGATTTTTTTTGTCATGGAATATCTGATATATTTCGGTACAAAGATCGTTTTGTACTTTTTCGACTTTGTTCAGGGGAATTTTAAAAAACTACTTCAGTCAAGTGAAATCCAATAGTAGAAATTTATAAAAATTTCTCCTCTACATTTTAATATTTTTAAATGATTTTTTTATCATTGGATAGTTGAAATCTTTCGGTACAAAGATCGTTTTGTACTTTTTCGACTTTCTTTAGGGAAATTTTAAAAAAGCTACTTCAGTCAAGTGAAATTATATCTCTCCTACATTTTAATATTTTTAAATGATTTTTTTGTCATGGAATAGCTGAGATCTTTCGATACAAAGATCGTTTTGTACTTTTTCAACTTTGTTTAGGGAAATTTTAAAAAAGCTACTTCAGTCAAGTGAAATCCAAAGGTAGAAATTTATAAAAATATCTCCTCTACATTTTAATATTTTTAAATGATTTTTTTGTCATGGAATAGCTGAGATCTTTCGGTACAAAGACCGTTTTGTTCTTTTTCGAGTTTGTTTAGAAAAATTTTAAAAAAGCTACTTCAGTCAAGTGAAATCCATTGGTAGAAATTTATAAAAATATCTCTCCTACATTTTAATATTTTTAAATGATCTTTTGGCATTGGATAGCTGAGATCTATCGGTGAAAAGACCGTTTTATACTTTTTTTATTTTTTTTTTTTTTACAGTTGTTTTGATGAGGCTACTTCAGTCAAGTGAAATCCATTGCTAGAAATTTATAAAAATATATCTTCTACATTTTAATATTTTTAAATGACTTTTTTTTTTTTTTTTTTTTTTTTTTTTTTTGTGATTGGATAGCTTAGATCATTCGGTACAAATACCGTTTTGTACTTTTTTAATTTTGTTTACAGATGTTTTAAAAAAGATACTTCAGGCAAGTGAAATCGAATGGTAAGAATTTATAAAAATATCTCTTCTACATTTTAATATTTTTAAATTATTTTTTGGCATTCGATATCTCAGATCTTTCGGTACAAAGACCGTTTTGTACTTTTTCGACTTTGTTTAAGGGAATTTTGAAAAAGCTACTTCAGTCAAGTGAAATCCAATGGTAGGGATTTCTAAAAATATCTCTTCTACATTTTAATATTTTTAAATGATTTTTTTGGCATTGGATAGCTGTGATCTTTCGGAACAAAGACTGTTTTGTACTTTTTTGATTTTGTTTACAGGTGTTTTAAAGAAGCTACTTCATTCAAGCAAAATCCTATAGTAGAATTTTATAAATATGTCTTTTTACTTTTAAAGATTTTTAAATGATTTTTTGACATTCGATGTCTCAGACCTTTCGGTACAAAGACCGTTTTGTACTTTTTCGCCTTTGTTTAGGGGAATTTTAAAAAAGCTATTTCAGTCAAGTGAAATACAATTGTAGAAATTTATAAAAATATCTCTTCTACATTTTAATATTTTTAAATGATTTTTTTGTCATTGGATAGCTGTGATCTTTCGGAACAAAGACTGTTTTGTACTTTTTTGATTTTGTTTACAGGTGTTTTAAAGAAGCTACTTCATTCAAGCAAAATCCTATAGTAGAATTTTATAAATATGTCTTTTTACTTTTAAAGATTTTTAAATGATTTTTTGGCATTCGATGTCACAGATCTTTCGGTACAAAGACCGTTTTGTACTTTTTCGACTTTGTTCAGGGGAATTTTAAAAAAGCTACTTCAGTAGAGTGAAATCCAATGGTAGAAATTTATAAAAATATCTCTCCTACATTTTAATATTTTTAAATGATTTTTTTTATCATTGGAAAGCTGATATCTTTCGGTACAAAGATTGTTTTGTACTTTTTCGACTTTGTTCAGGGCAATTTTAAAAAAGCTACTTCAGTCAAGTGAAATCCAATGGTAGAAATTTATAAAAAAAAAAAAAAAAAAAAAAAAAAAAAAGCTCTCCTACATTTTAATATTTTTAAATGATTTTTTTGTTTTTTGTCATGGAATAGCTGATATCTTTCGGTACAAAGATAGTTTTGTACTTTTTCGACTTAGTTTAGGGAAATTTTAAAAAAGCTACTTCAGGCAAGTGAAATCCAATGGTAGAAATTTATAAAAAAGCTCTCCTACATTTTAATATTTTTAAATGATTTTTTTATCATTGGATAGCTGATATCTTTCGGTACAAAGACCGTTTTGTACTTTTGTCGACTTTGTTCAGGGGAATTTTAAAAAAGCTACTTCAGTCAAGTGAAATCCAATAGTAGAAATTTATAAAAATATCTCCTCTACATTTTAATATTTTTAAATGATTTTTTTATCATTGGATAGTTGATATCTTTCGGTACAAAGATCGTTTTGTACTTTTTCTACTTTCTTTAGGGAAATTTTAAAAAAGCTACTTCAGTCAAGTGAAATTAAAATGTAGAAATTTATAAAAATATCTCTCCTACATTTTAATATTTTTAAATGATTTTTTTGTCATGGAATAGCTGAGATCTTTCGATACAAAGATTGTTTTGTACTTTTTCAACTTTGTTTAGGGAAATTTTTATAAAGCTACTTCAGTCAAGTGAAATCCATTGGTAGAAATTTATAAAAATATCTCTCCTACGTTTTAATATTTTTAAATGATTTTTTTGTCATTGGATAGCTGAGATGTTTCGGTGCAAAGACCGTTTTGTATTTTTTTTTTATTTTGTTTACAGGTGTTTTGATGAGGCTACTTCAGTCAAGTGAAATCCATTGGTAGAAATTTATAAAATATCTCTTCTACATTTTTTTTTTTTTTTTTTTTTTTTTTTTTTTTGTCATGGGATAGCTGAGATCTTTTGGTACAAAGACCTTTTTGTACTTTTTCGACTTTATTTAGGGGAATTTTAAAAAAGCTACTTCAGTCAAGTGAAATACATTGCTTGAAATTTATAAAAAATCTCTCCTGCATTTTAATATTTTTAAATGATTTTTTGGCTTTGGATAGCTGAGATCTTTCGGTGCAAAGACCGTTTTGTACTTTTTTGATTTTGTTTAAATGTGTTTTGATGAGGCTACTTCAGTCAAGTGAAATCCATTGGTAGAAATTTATAAAAATATCTCTTCTACATTTTAATATTTTTAAATGTGTTTTTTTTTTTTTTTTTTTTTTTTGTCATGGGATAGCTGAGATCTTTTGGTACAAAGACCGTTTTGTACTTTTTCGACTTTGTTTAGGGAATTTTAAAAAAGCTACTTCAGTCAAGTGAAATCCAAAAGTAGAAATTTATAAAAATATCTCTTCTACATTTTAATATTTTTAAATGATTTTTTTGTCATGGGATAGTTGAGATCTTTCGGTGCAATTAAAGAATCTTTTTAGAAATTAAACTTCAAATATATGATAGAAAAATAATAAAAATTGTAAATGTGTTTTTATTCGAAATGAATAATGCTTTTAAAGTACATTTTAGATTGCATGGCTAGTAAAACAAACTTTTTGAAATCAACATCTATTTACATCATTTCTGATCCAATTTCTTGCGTGAAATATCATGAAGGATTTTTTTTTATTTTGCTTCTTAGCCTACAAGTAACAAACAGCGTTTTACTAATAGCCAGAGGCAAGAAATTTCACTCACTTCCCTGCAAGACCCCCCCGTAGAGCAAACTCTTATCACCTTACACGCTAATGGGTTTTAGGGTGTTTCCCTTTTGGAGGTGGAGTTTTACGGCCTTTTCAACTTTTTAAATCAAAATGTTTCAACTTTTTATACAAATAGCATAGATTAAATTTTCTTAAAAATAAAAATAAAAAACATTTTTTGAAAGCTAAATAATTAAACTCTGCATGCTGTTTTACCAAATTTTAAAATGTCAAACAGATTTTTCGTAATAAGACATTAAAGGTGAAATTTAAAGATTATAAAATAACGTACTTGTATCGCCTTAAAATTGAAAAAAGAAATAAAATTTCAAAATGACGTGCATAGTTTAAACCTACAGGTTTTCAAAACAACAAAAATTATTAAATTTGAGTAAAATGCAAAGGAAGGAAAGTGATAAATTTCTTCCATTGAAATAACATTAGCCGTTCTATCTCGGAGCGTTACTGATGTAGGGCCTTAACAAAACTGTATCTGAATGAAACTCCGTTAAACAACCTAATAGTAGATATGTTACTTGAGGTCGCGGTGCTTTAAAAGCTAAAATTTTCGTTATATTTCGCGATTTTGTTCGCATCCACACCCACATTCACGCCGAAATGTGACTTTTTTTATAAATTTATATCAAATGTCATAAATTGTCAGTTTTAAAACTGTAAGTTTCATAAACTGTAAGTTTCAAAATGTTCCAACAAGAATATAACATTTTTACAAAAATTACTATTAGGAAATAGTGGTATTTCGATGCGGAATCTTTTTTCTTAAATATTTATCATCATGTTTTTTTCTCTTCGAGGTTCATTCGCTTCAACATACGCCCGTTTCGAGATTTTATATAAAACAAGGGGCCCGATACCGGGCGAAGCCGGCTGATTTGAACTGAATCACTTTTAAATTCCAACACTTGGGTGCTTATGTTATATTAATTCCACATTAGTCCGTTATATTAGTCGCTATATATTAGTCCGACGTACGTACGTACGTATATAAGTATGTATATACATACGTACATACATACATACATACGTACATGGTTACATACACACACACAGATTCTATGAGCACATTAGCTCTCACGTTTTGATAGTATGTGAGCTAAAAGCGAGTCAAATTGCATCGGCCTAGGATAAATTAGATCAAAACTAGAAAGTTGGCGCCGCCGTGGCGATCTTTAGATCCAATAAAATCACGCTAAATTGAATTGGCCTAGTACAATCTAGTTCGGCCTAGGATAAACTAGTTCAAACCAATGAATAGCAGGCTAAACTAGTTCATCCTAATGACCGTTCGGTCAAACTAGTTTGGCCTAGGAAAATCTAGTTTATCCGATGGGCGTTCAGATAGACTAGTTTGGCCTAGGAAAAACTAGTTTATCCGATGGGCGTTCGGATAGACTAGTTTGGCCTAGGAAAAACTAGTTTATCCCATGAGCATTAGGATAGACTAGTTGGGCCTAGGAAAAATTAGTCTATCCGATGGGCATTAGGATAGACTAGTTTGGACTAGGCCAATCTAGTTTGGCCTAAAATCGGGTTTGGCCTATAACATATATATATATATATATATATATATATACATGCATAAATAACGTGATGACAAATGATTAATGTAAGATTTTAATTCGTGAAGATTCTTTATACATGCAAACTGTTTTCTTTCTTTCTTTCTTTTTATTTCCATTAAAAAATACTTTTCACTTTTAAAATTGACACATGGGCATTTAAACAAAATCACACACATATCTGTAAAGATAGTTTTCAAACAAATGGGAAATCTTATACTATAATGCGAGCAAAAATTGTGTGTGTGTGTGTGGGTAAATTTTATCTCAAAAACGGCTCTAACGATTTTCGCAAAAATTTGGATTTTACCATTTTCGGGCACGAGAAGACCATTGGGCTAGGTCCCATGTTCGGGAAAATTCGATTACTGGGTCATTTTGGGTCACAATGGGTCAGGATCAAGCTATTTATATCTAGAGAACGGCTGGATGGATTTTAAGGCAATTTTGTATCCAATCGTTTTTTGGCACGAGAAAACTATTGGGCTGGGTCACATGTTCGAAAAATTTCGATTAGTGGGTCATTTTGGGGTCATTATGGGTCAAGCCATTTTTATCTAAAAAACGGCTCTAACGATTTTGACCAAATTTTATATTGTATCGTTTTGGATTACAAGAAGACCATTGGGTTAGGTAACATGTTCGAGAAAATTCGGTAAGTGGGTCATTCTTGGGGTCATTGTGGGTCATGCTATTTTTATCTAGCGATTTTCTCACGCAATTTTGACTAAAAATTGCATTCTATGGTTTTCGGGCACGAGAAAAACATTGGGCTAGGTTACATGTTCGATAAAAAATTTCAATGGGTCATATTGGGTCATTAAGAGTCTGGGTCAAGCTATTTATATTTAAAGAACGGCGTGATGGATTATAACGAAATTTTGTATGTAACAGTTTTTTGACATGAGAAAACTAATGGGCTAAATCACATGTTTGAGAGATTTCGACTATGAGGGTCATTTGTGGGTCATAATGGGTCATGGTCAACCTATATCTAAAGAACAGGTGGATCGATTTTAACGAAATTTTGCATGCAACATTTTTTTGGCACGATAAAATCATTGGACTAGGTTACATGTTCGAAAAATTTCGATTAATGGGTCATTTTGGGTCATTAAGAGTCCGGGTCAAGCTATTTATATTTAAAGAATGGCGTGATGGATTATAACGAAATTTTGTATGTGACAGTTTTTTGACATGAGAAAACTAATGGGCTAAATCACATGTTTGAGAGATTTCGACTATGAGGGTCATTTGTGGGTCATGATGGGTGATAATGGGTCATGGTCAACCTATATCTAAAGAACAGGTGGATCGATTTTAACGAAATTTTGTATACAAAATTTTTTTGGCACGATAAAATCATTGGACTAGGTTACATGTTCGAAAAATTTCGATTAATGGGTCATTTTGGATCATAAAGGGTCTGGGTCAAGCTATGTATAATTAAAGAACGGCAGGATCAATTTTAACGAAATTCTGTATGTAACAATTTTTAGAAACGAGAAAACTAATGGACTAAGTCACATATTCGAGAGCTTTCGATTATAAGGGTCATTTGTGGGTCTTAATGGGTCAAGGTCAAGCTATATCTAAAAAATGGGTGGGTCGATTTTAACGAAATTTTGTATACAACATATTTTTGGCATGAGAAAATCATTGGGGTAGGTCACATGTTCGAGAAATTTCGATTGGTGGGCCACTTTTGGGTCATTCTAATTTTATCTTGACAACGTTTCGCGCAATTTTGATTAAATTTTGTATTTTATCGTTTTCGGTCACAAGAAAATCATTGGGTTAGGACAGATTTTTGTGAAAATTCGATCAATGGGTCATTTTGGATTATAAGGTGTCAGGGTCAAACCAACTATATCTAAAAAACAGCTCAATCGATTTTATCTAAATTTTGTATCTAATGTTTTTCGGCATGCTAAAACTAAAGAGCTAGGCCACACGTTTAAGAGATTTCGATTATAAGGGTCATTTGTTGGTCATGATGGGTCATGCTAATTTTATATAGAAAATGGTACTCACCATTTTGACTATACTTTGTATTATATCATTTTTGAGCAAGAGAAAACCATTTGGCTTGGACACATGCTCTCGAAAATTCTATTAGTGGGTCATTTTGGGTCTTAATGAGCTAGGGTCATTCTAATTATATACAATAACGACTCAATCAATTTTACCTAAATTTTGAAACAAAACGTTTTTTGTCACGAGAAGACTATTGGGCTGAGTCGCATGTTAAACAAAATTATATTAGTGGGTCATTTCGCTTCATTGCTGAATGCTGCCAAGCTAATTTTACCTAAAAAATGGCTTGAACGATTTTGATTTAATTTTATATTCTACTGTTTTTGATTACCTGAAGACGATTGAGCTATGTCACATGCTTGATCAAATTTGATTAGTGGCTCATTTTGGGTAATACGGGTCAGGGTCACGAGAATATGGCAAAAGCCAATAACTTGGTGATATTTGACAAAATATTGGCGACATATGGCCAAAAAATCGACTATAAAAATTACGAAAACCAAAACACGTATTTGGAGCCAAATGAAAGAATGCCTCCAAATTTGGCTATATCTAGCAAAATATATTGTCTTTCAGAATGTAAAGAATTTTTTTATACATTCTTAAGAGGATTCGAGATGCATGGTTAAACCAATCAGAGTCGAGCTAAAAAAGTGATTTAGATCGATGTCCTTTCGTTGTAAAATTTAAAATAAAATAAAATTTATAAATATGCGCATAAAAACATAGTTTTCTTATTGTTTGTTTTTCTAAATAATACTATTGTAAACATGTTTTACAGTAATAATACAGAGTTAATGATACAGTGAAAATACTATATCGAGTTGAACACAAAGTTAATTTTGACCGAGCTAAGCTCGGTCTCCCCTGCTAGTTATATATTATGGTTTAATAAATTTTGAATTGCTTTTAAAGGATGTATTCAATGAAGGTTTTTTGGGGGAGGGGGAGGGGACACAAGATAGCTAATATTTTTTGAAAAGTCAAAGTTATTTTTGTGAAATGCATTACATTGTTATGAAAAATAGCATTTTGCAACGGAAGATGAAAGCCACTTTCTCAAGTATAGAATTCGAACAAGATAAACATTAATTTCTTTATTTTAATTCGATAATGTGAGGGGTTACGAGAATCATGAGCTCCCTCCCACTCTCCACTTTGAACAAAGAAAAATTTTAAGGAACATTTAAAAAATGAAATGTATATTAAGTTCTTTCTAATTTCTCCTTTGCTTTGGGATGTGGAACCATCTAAATTTTTAAAGATATACTCAAATGAAATGTATATTAAGTTCTTTCTAACTTCTCTTTTGCCTTGGGATGCAAAACATTATTTTTTTAAAGCTGTACTCAAATCCAAATTACATAAATTTTGGTAATTTACGAAGTCATTTTTAATCTTACATACAAGATACTTGCAAGTGCACTTATACAGTTGTTAAGCGATTGAAATAGCGTTTTCCATATTTCGTTAAATCTAAAGAATTTTTTAGGAAATCTTACTAAAATTTGGGGATTTAAATTGAATTTCAGAATGCGACAGTCAATGCTCTCTTATGGTGGCATTTCTCTCATTGTTATGACCCTCCTCTAAATGGAGGGCTGGATTCGCTCTTGTATATACACAGATAATCTTACTTTTTGAAAGTGAAAAATTATGTTTTGCAGTTTATTAAATTTGACGACGAATAAACTCTTCGTCTCGAGAACGATAATTTCTATTATGTTTATTATCCATATCTTTAAAATGGATACATTAATATTGATAAAATTGATTTTTAATCTGCAACCTATTTGCAAATATTTTCTAAACATACAAAGTAATGTAAACGATTTCACTTCTTTTTCCATTCCTTTTCTTTCTCCCTGCCCCCCTTTTATTTTTCTATTTTTTATTTTTTATTTATTTTTTTAAGTCAAAATATTTTATGCATCGTCCAAAATTAACATATCTAATTTTCCAATCAGCAAATTGTCATTATTTCTGATGATAAACAGAAAATTTTTTTCATCAAAAGAATTCATGCATACGTACATATCACAGTTTTAGGTTTTGGACATGGTTTTATCATTTTTTTTTAAATCTATTATTATTATTAATTATATTACAAAATACTTTATATTAAAATATTTACAGAATTTTTCTTATGCTTATTTTTAAGCTTTCTTTTACAGTTTCTATCGTCAGTTACAATTTTCTTCAATGATTGTGATGAAATTTTTTGCCCGGTGCATTAACCCCAGAAAAATTATCACGCCGCATTTCCCTCCTTAAGGATGTATTCGAAAAAACGCTTTTCCACCTTCAACAGCTCAAAATTTTCTGATATAATTTCAGAAACATTTTTAAAAGTTGAAATATGAAACTTGCTGAGGGGATTTTTGAAGAGAAATATAAGGTGCCGTATAATGTCTTTTTACGCTCAATTCATTAGAATTTGATTTATAAGCAATTATCTTCTCAGTATGACCCTTTTTTTTCGTTCCCAAGTCTCCCGCTTCTTAAAAATCGGTTCAAAGTGCCGTTTTTGATTGCATTTTTTGCATTTATCAACGAATTAATAATCACGGCACCTTGAGTAATTTCTAAATAAGAGAATGTGCCATTTTGATGCATTTGAGAGCAAAAATGAATTTAAAAATAAATCAGAAAATAAGCAGTTTGAATCGAAATACATCCTTAATAGAAGCGGTAGATTTTTAAGGCATGTTATAACAATTTTAAATGAATTAACTATTTTTTTTCTACTTTTTTAACGCAACTATTATTATTATATTACTATTATTATTATACTATTTTTTTTTGGGGGGGGGGGGGATGGAGGGTTGAGGCTTAAAATTTGGTGTTTGTAAAAGGGATGTTTTAAATCTATTGCAAAACTTTCTACGTATTACAATCGATAATGAGTACTTTTAGAATAGAAAAAGAGTGGTATAAAATATGCGTTCATCTAAATATTTATATTATATTGCATCTAGTAGCATCTTAATAATTATTATGTATTCGTATCTGAATTTTAAGCCGTACAAAATGTTTAAATTTTTAGATTTAAAAAAAGAAGACTGGCTTTAAAGAAATGATGTACAGATCCAGATTTATGTGAGGGTAAGAGTTGATGCGGCCGCGGGGCCTTCACAAACTGTCCCAGTTTTCACAATTCTTTATTCAGTGAGATGTGGGATTTTTTTTTTTTATAAACAGATTACTGATTTTAAGAAGAATTTTACTTCTAAAGTAATAAATGAATTTTCAATCTATCTTTAATTTATTTTCATATCTGTATTCAAAAAATTTCATAGTTCTGATTCAAACTGCTCTAAATTAATTTTTTTTCATTTATCTATAAATGCAAAATACCTTTCAGAAAACGATGTCCTATTAGCTGTTTAAAGTCTGTTTTTAAGTCTCAGCAGTCTGTGTGAAGGGCCATTGTCATGGAACAATAATTTGAAATAATTAAATATGCGTCAACTTTATAGGCAAATGAAAATCCCTATTCAATTATCAAGGGTGTTCTTAAAAAACTTTGTGGTATAAATTGTAATTTATTTTTGTTCCGAAATACATAAGATTAGCAGTTGTTGTTATTCAGAAACTATTAAATCCCATTCACTTAAAAAATTTTTTAACAAAACGCCATAAATAATTCAGAACAAGCCATCAGAGTTAACATTTTGAACCGCATTTTCCGACGAAAGTAGAAAAAAGCAGTCGAAGAAAGGAAGAAAATCATATGATGAAAGTAGTTTATAACTCGTTAGGTAATTTTATTATCAGAAAATGGAATATTGAATTCAATTCAAAAGCGCTTCCATAGTCTCGCCTTCCAATTTTATATCTCTTCGTTAAAAATGAATTTGTAAATGTGTCAAAACATTTTGCAGAAATTAAGAACAGCTTTAAGAAGTTACATATGCAAATTTTATCGATTCATATGCAAAAAGAAAAGGGATTTCCTTATGCCAAACATTTAATTTTTTATCAGCAATCCTACAAACAAAATGCAGTGGAAGGGTTAACCAGAATTTTGGAATAAATGTCTTTGCTAAAATCCGTAGTCCAGGCTATTTTTTTTTTCTTTAACGGAGAACATAAACATGAAATAAACTAAACTAGGAATTTTTTTAGATCTCCCCATACAAGGCAATTTGGTTTTAAACACATACATTCAGTGAAGCATTTACAGATGTTTTAACATTTATGAAATATTGAATATTGAAAAGAAAATTTCGAGTAGTACATTTCAAAATCGCAAAATGAAATTAGTTCATTTATTAAAATTCGTCTCACTGTATAACATACATTTTGAAAGCTTGGATGTAAAAATAAATAAATAAATAAATAGAATTATCCTTTCGGGGGATTAAGGGTAGGAGAGAGAGATGCCTGACAAAAGAACTTTTGTTATTCTTACTCTGTGCCTTTAATTATGTTAAATTACTTAGGATGTATAAATTTTACCCTTTTTTAACAAATTAAAGACAAATAAAATTTTATTTCAAGATATAGCTAGGAGATATATTCCTTCCAATATTGTACTATACTTATTTATCATCCCGTATGAAAATCCTTTTCTCGACGGGGCCAAGTCTGTTCAAAAATCAGTAAAATTTGGCTTGATTTTGCTAAAAAGCACATACTTTTAAGTTGCCATTTTTATACAATTAAAGATTGGATTTTTATTCTTTTTTAAGAATCGTAGATTCCAGGCTTTTTTAATAGAGGACATATGGAATAAACATATGGAATAAACTGCCTATGACGGAATTTTCTTTTAAACTGAAAACTGAAAATTTCTTTTAAAGTTCTTTTAAACTGTTTATCCATGCAAAATGAATACAATAATATGGTAGAAAAAATATATTAAACATTTACACCTGCTAAAAAAGAAACGTATTTTTTCTTTCCAATGCGGTTTCATCTTAGATTTTACTTTTACCATATATCATTTTTTAGATTTTTATGTCTCCATAACATGGAAGATAGATTAATAATACTAATGATAGCTGAAACATTTGCATACAACTAACAAAGGTTCATTAAAAGCATAAACATCGCAGCCTACGGCACTTCTGCATAAATGGAGATTATAAACAGACTAAGGTAAGTTTTTTTGGCCAGAACTTTTCCGTAAGGGTAAATATCAATGTCCAGTAGAAATGTACTCGGGGTCGGGGCGGGTTCGGTGCGAAATTTCAACTTTTTTTTCCGGGCCGGGCCAAGCTCGGGCCTTGTTTTTAGCTATTATATCGGCCGCTAAATTTTCTCTACGAGCCGGGCTGGGCTCGGGCTGGGCTCGGGCTGAAATTTTTATTTTAATATCGGGCCGGACATTTTTTTTTCTATGGATCGGGCCTGGAAATTTCCGTCCGTGCATACCTCTATCTTACATATCGAATAATCAAATGATTAGTTCACAAAATTTTGTAAATTTGGACAATAATATCCAAACATAAAAAAAAGAAAAAAAGTGAACTTTTTAGTGAACTTCGTTCACTTTTACAAACGAACGTGATTTGAACGCGTTCGTTTAAAAATTTTTGAGTTTGAACGTGAACTTAAATCACTTTTCAGAAATTGAACGTGAGTTTGAGTTAGTTCGTTTATTTTGTGAACGTGCCCAACACTCATACGGACATACTCCGAAAAATCTGAAAAAATTACAGAATGTTCTTCTCATGAGGATACATACGTTTATAAAAAAATTTCGGCGGAACCTCCTTACCCTGTCCGTAAAAAAATGATGAAAATCTCGTTATTTGGCGATTTATCAGCGGTTGACAATAAAAAGTAATTTCTATTTTTTTTTTTTTTTTTTTTTTTTTTTTTTAATGTCAAATGCATTTTAAACGAAAAAAGTTTCATGTTCAACGTGTTTAGATAAATTAAATATCTTTGGTTTTGTCAGTTTTAGTTTAAGTATAATTTCGTTACATCAATATTTATATACATTTATATTCAAATTTAACCATCAAAATTTGAGATTTAAAATGAAGTTCAAATTTAAAAGAATTAAAATTGTTTCAAGTTCAAAGTCCAGTAAGCATTGTCAATTCGTTTTGTTGCTATGGAAACAACTCGGTTTTATTTTGAATACGCTTAAATGTATGAAAATAATTTTACTGAATAAGATTTTTTTATGTATGAAAATATTCTTTCCAGAGGTAAATTAAATAACTACAGTAACAAATAATATATATATGCAATTTAATATAGACATCTGTATATAATATATTAAACTCTCTCATTGTTTATGTTTAAATTCATTAAATACGATTTATACGGATTCTAAAAATTCAAAACTTTTCAGTGTCATTAAAATCGTTTGCTTTTTGCGGGGAGAAATGCTGCTCGGCAAATCGTGTGACACTTCCGTCTTTTCACGCCAAATATTCAAAAGTATTTTATTTTTTTACATGTTTTCTAATGAAATTCCGCCTCTAATTTTCACTGATCTCTATTAGATACATGAGTAGTTTAATTAGTATTTTTTTCAAGAAAATCTGAGTATGCCCAGTATGGAGACCTTCCTTGTCAGTGAAGACTTCAAATATTGAAATTTAATTGCTCCTGAATTTTCATGAACAGAAGCCTGTATATCCTTAAAAGAAAGCCACTCATGCAAACTTCCTGTAAATAGTGGAAGAGTTAATTCCGGCAATTTTATATTATTTTCAGCCTTTGAGGCGTGTTCTAAATTAGCATTTTGCAGTTTCATTTTTGATAACTTTTTGCTAACTTCAAATTCCATTATTTCTAATATTTCATTAATTTCCTCGTTTTCCTTGATGAAGTTCTCAATTTCATTTTCGTTACTTATTTTATAAATGGACTCAAATAACTCAGAAAAGTTTTGCTCTAATTTATTCCGTTTCTCCTTTATGAGAATTAAATCGTTTAATTCTAGCTCAAAATTCGATATTTTTTTTTTTTTTTTTTTTTTTTTTTTTTTTTTTTAGTTTTGTCAAATTTGTTTTGTGTATTTTCTTTTTGGCATTTAACTCTCTCATACTCATTTTTGATGAATAAAAATTAAATGGATAAACTTACCCCTCACTCTTTAAAAAATTATTCTAACATGAAAAAAATAAGGAAACTGACAAAAACCTCAACATCAGAATAACAACTCCCTGATTTCTTCTCCGTGTGAAGACGGACCATATGTTTATCCAATGTTCGAAATTATAAATTATTTTTCACTCAAACTCAAAATTAAATTCACATCTCTCGTTAAACACAGTTTATTTTCACGAAAAAACATATCTCAGTTCCTTTCGAACACAGATAAATTAACAAAAAACAACTCCATTATAAACCGTAACTTTTTTAACACACATTCTCGTAAAACAATTCGAATCACGACAAAAAAAAAAAAAAAAAAAAAAAAAAAAAAAAAGATTTTTTTTACACAGCTTAGAAAAAGATGTAAGAAATAAAAGGAAAATGCCTTTCATTTACAGTTTATCGTTTGCAATTAGAAAATTTCTCACATTTTGGTATTTCTGTTGCTATGCAACAATAAATTAAAAAAAATTTAAATAGCACTTAAATAGTAAAGTATTCAAATGTCGCAACTAATTTGGGACAGAGGGAGTAATTCTTAAAATTCGATAAAAAAAATAAAAAAAGGTTTAATTAATAACTATATAGAGCAGAACAATTTATATATTTTAAAAAAGAAAAGAAAATTAAATATCAAAATTGTAATTTAACAAATTACAACGACTATTTGGAAAATGATTATAATAAATTTTTCTGAAATTTTTAAGGAAAAAATATTGATTATAGTGACAGTAACTTATCAAATAATATGCGTATCAGAGGTGTTTTTTGCTGTCGCTAGTATTCTTTTTACAATTATTTTCATTGTTTAAAACATTTTACTCTAACATGATTTTCATAATTTTTATCAAAGAATTTTAAGCATCATGATGACATGGAATTCATGATGACATGGAAATATTTAAAAAAGGTATAGACCGAGAGGCGGGAGCACGGATAATCACCTCGTGAAGTCCACGGCTGAAATTCCAAAATTAATTGCCGTATTCACTCGTGTATAAGGCACACTTTTTTTTCCCCAAAAAATTAGGGCAAAATTCCTAGGTGCGCCTTATACACGGAATATTTTTTTACTGTTGGATGCAGTCGAACGATATACATATGAAACAAAAAATTATTCAAAGAAGATATTAAAACTCGGAAAATGTTACTTAATTGAAGCATTACTGCATATTTATTTCATTCCTTGCAGTTTTTTATACAACAGAGCTAATGACATTATCTAAACGCTAATTAGCAATTCTCTTTACCGTCACTCATTCCTATTTCCCGTCATTCTCTTACAACCCGAAGTCGAAAAATGCATTTTCGTCTTGTTTTCTGCTCTGGTGTAATGTTTGTTTCGACTTTTTTTTTTTTACTGAAATTCATTTGGTCATTCTTCATTAGCGTATCAAATTTATGGTACGCGTTATATAAGAGATTTTAAGAAATCGCCATTTTTACTTGTAAAGTAGGGGTGCGCCTTATACACGCGTACGCCCTATACACGAGTAAATACGGTAAAACTCAATCCACATATTAAAACACAATCAGTCTGACAAATCATATATTTGTGATAACACCTGAAAATTCGATTTTAGCGGTTGACTGATAGGTTTACCACTGTGTTTTCCTGCATCCAAAAATATGAAAGCATGAAGGGGTAAGGGCAGGAAAACATAATAGTAAACATACAAGTAAACTTCAGAAATCGGGTTTTCATAAGTGTTTTCACCAAGATATGATTTGGAAGACCGATTGTGTTTTAATATGCGAATTGAGTTTTAACTAATTCTAAAATTTCGGCCATGAATTCGACGCGTTGACTATCGTGCTATCGCCTCCCAGTCTATTAGCTGAGAAAAAAAATTCCATTAATTTTCAAATTTAAGATGTTCTGAGTTTCGGTACTTAGCTGTTATAGAGGCTTTGTTGAGACAAAGAAAATAGTTTTGGCAGGAGAAAGAAATGTTTCAGAGTTGCATTTTATAACTTATTGACTATCATATCATATCATATCATATATATTATAAAGCAGAAGTTCTGAAACTTCCAAACGAGTGTTTTCAAAAACTACCCGATGGATTTTTTTGCCGATTGTATCATTCGATAGGAAATATTTTCCCGAAGGTTTATGATTAAAATTTACAGGGATAACTTTGAATTTTCGTAGTAAATTTCGTATTTTTCGGTTATTTTTTACAAAAGGGTTGCCAGTAGCTGTTTTTGGCGAAAATTATAATTGCTAAAAGATTTATAATGGCTATATCTATTAGAAATATTACAAATATCTTGCAAATAATAGCAGAAAATAACTACTGATAATATTAATAATAATAAAGAAAGACCGCTTAAATGAGGCGTAATATTATAAAAATATATTTATCTTGAAAATGAAAAAAATATTTGTAATGCTTAAAAAATAAATTAACGCGAAATATAACAATTGGTTCAACTTTTGGCGACTTATCCCTGGCGTTAGAATAAAAACATGAATTTCAGAAATTGATTAAATGAATTTTGAATGATAATTATTTCCCTTTTTATTATTTTCTTTCTGTTTTTTTATCGAATTTCCGTATAATATAACTTACAGCTGAAAAAAGCAGATCTGATTGTAAAAGACATAGTAAGTTGTGAGTTACTATTCGTTTCTATACCATTTTCATCTTGCTTTTGTCGCCAAAGAATGTGTTTTTAAGGCGAAAATGCACTTACTGACTTAATGCCTGACTTAGGTTCTTAAAGGTCAAAAAAATGTTTTTTTTTTTTTTTTTTTTTTTCAAGTGAAGATAATTTTTAGAGTATATTTTAATAATCAATAGTAAATTATATAGATATGAGTATAACACTTTTACTTCTTTTTGCAAATGTTTTCATTGTTAATTTAATTTTTCTTGCGCCATTTCGTCAATTTCACTTACAGGAAAAATTTCAGTTTTAAAATTTAAAAACTGAAGAAGGAAAGATTATCCCATCGATTAAAAATCTACCCCCAAATTCCAAGATTAAATGTCAATAACGGATGATCGTAAATGTCACATTCACTTGACATTAAGTATAATATAAATACTAATTATATCGTCAAGTGATTTTTAATTCGACATTTTATTTCTACTTTTATATATGTTCTGCTAATTTGTTTTTCGTTATTTAAATGAAAATTTATGCTAATCTAAAGCCGAAAATGCATTACTGACTTAATGCCTGACTTAGATTCTTAATGGTCGCAATAATGTTGTTTTTTTTTCAAGTGAAGATAATTTTTAGAGTATATTTTAATATTCAATCGTAAATTATATAGATATGAGTATAACTTTTTTACTTCTTTTTGCAAATGTTTTTATTGTTAATTTAATTTTTCTTGCGCCATTTCGTCATTTTCACTTACAGGAAAAATTTCAGTTTTAAAATTTAAAAACGAAGAAGGAAAGATTACCCCATCGATTAAAAATCTACCGCCAAATTCAAAGATTAAATGTCATTAATGAATGATCGTAAATGTAACATTAACTTGACATTAAGCATAATATAAATAATTATTATGTCATCAAGTGATTTTTCGTTATTTAAATGAAAATTTATACTAATATATATAATCTGGCTAATAGTTTGGCGATTTGGGTAATTTGGCGAAATTGGTCGAAGGTATAACCAAGTAGTATTGAAGGAAAAATTTTGCAATTCAAAGTAAATTTATTCAATTATGCGTTATTACTATAGATAAATTCAATATTTTGAAATAAAAAATTCCCACTGAATAAAATTTAGAAATCTTTTTTAATTGACTATTTCCTCTTCAATATTTCTTCAATCAAAATTTCGCTATTCTCTTTCGCGCAGGCTAACAAAAATGTTTTTCAAATAATTTATTAAATAAAACGTAAATAACATTTTTCTATTTTTAAAAAAAATATTTTTTAAATCTAATTCTATTATTATGATTCTTACAGGACAAAATAGCAGAATTACTTTTAAAAATGGTTCTATCTGTTAATTGTATGTTATTTGTTTATTTGGGTGTTTGAATTTACTTTTGTCATCAAACAATGCGATTTTATACCAAGAAGGCATAAGCCGGAGCGATGTTCACAATTACTAAATTCTCTCACTCTCTTTTAAATGTGTGAGAGCACTTTTAGGATATTTTTTTTTATGTTTAATTGTAAATATATAAATAGCAGTTATACCAAAAAATGCGTATAAATGCGTATAATTTTAGTATAAATGTCTTCCTCATCCAAACTGTAAAATAATTTAATTGCAACTTTTTAAAGTTTTGGCGCAGATGACATATACGCACCACATTCGCACGATTGCAACAAAATGGCGATTTTATGCCTCACATGATAAACCGACTATGGTTGTTTATTTATTAATAAACTATTTATTAACTTTCATTTTGTTTTTTTAAATAATATAAATCATTTTGTTCTATAGCTATTAATTAAACTTTTTTATTTATTATTTTTTGTTCAAATAATACAAAATAATTAAAAAATATTTATGAAATTGGTAATTAAAAACCAAGTTCTCCAAATTGGCGCCAGAAAAAAAAAATGTGCCAATGTGGTGCATACATGACATCTGTGTCAAAGTTTTTTCACTATACATAAGTAGGGAAAATGCAGTATAAATACCGATTAAAGTTTTTTCCAAATATGGAAATTTTGTCACAGATTTGGTCATATACTTATCGTGATATCTCACTAGCGCCAAAATGGCATTATTTGCCTCATATGGTAACCCAGCTATAGTTGTTTATCTGATGATAAGTTGTTTATTTACTTTCATTTTCTTTTTTGAAATGATATTTGTTGGTTTGTTCAACAGTTACTTTTTTATTTATTGTTAATTGCTGTATAAAATGATAGAAAATAATAAAATATATATAAATTTCTTTGGTATTCTAAAACGAGGATTTTGCCACATTGTAGTTGCAAGAAAATCGTGCTAAACCTATTGTGTATATGATGTCTATGTAGAAATCTTTTGTGAAATATGAAAAGTGTAAATTGGCTACTACTTAATTATCACGTCAGCCAATTTCGCCAAATCATTCGCCAAATTGTACTAATTTACATAATTTATCTTAAATAACTAAAGAGAAAATACTTAAATACGAAAGAGCAAATGATTTTGTTTTCATTTTTCATGAGGAAATTTTGCAATAATAAATTAATTGTTGTAGTGAGAATTTTAATGTGTGTTTTTTTTTATCGTTGGCAACTTGCTGTAACGAAAAATGTTTATTTTTTTTCCTGCCATTGTAGGAGCTGGTTTTGTCATAGCCATGTTAAGATGGTATTCAAATTTTTGAACCCTTCCCAACCTTTCCCGATTTTGCTCATTTGCAATTCCCACTGAGATATTAACCATCTCAATATACTTGACGAGTTAGAAGATGATTCTTGCATAATTGTACCTTTTATCGTGCGGACAAAATTTAATATAAATATAAACTTTTTAGGTGAGAGTAGCTTTGGGTTCCTGGCTTCACATAATGAAAAGTTGTGAAGAAATTTTTCAGAAGTTGTACCATGGTAACGACTGAAATAATTAATATTTTTTCAGATCAGGAAAAATTTTAAATCCTGTTGCCATAATCGTCTCATTTCGCTTTCAAATGTGCACTGTTTAGTAATAAACTAAAATAATTACTTCTAAATAGCTGGGTTTTGTGCAACGTTTAAAATAATTTAATATCACAATGATGTCTAATCGTTTTCAGCAATGAGCAAGGTGCTGTTGGAGGTCCAAATTATTTAAAATACAAATTTAAATTCACCAGTTCGATTCATACACGGTTTATTTTGAAATATTGATCAGCGCAGCGGACATGGCCTGCTAGTATATTATAAAGCAGAAGTTCTGAAACTTCCAAACGAGTGTTTTCAAAAACTACCCGATGGGATTTTTTGCCGATTGTATCATTCGATAGGAAATATTTTTCCGAAGGTTTATGATTCAAATTTACAGGGATAATTCTGATTTTTCGTAGTAAATTTCGTATTTTTAGGTTATTTTTGACAAAAGGGTTGCCAGTAGCTGTTTTTGGCGAAAATTATAATTGCTAAAAGAATTAAAATGGCTATATCTATTACAAATATTACAAATATCTTGCAAATAATAGCAGAAAATAACTACTGATAATATTAATAATAATAAAGAAAGACCGCTTAAATGAGGCACAATATTACAAAAATATATTTATCTTGAAAACGAAAAAAATATTTGTAATGCTTAAAAAATAAATTAACGCGAAATATAACAACTGGTTCAACTTTTGGCAACTTATCCCTGGTGTTAGAATAAAAACATGAATTTCAGAAATTGATTAAATGAATTTTGAATGATAGTTATTTCCCTTTTTATAATTTTCTTTCTCTTTTTTATCGAATTTCCGTATAATATAACTTACAGCAGAAAAAAGCAGATCTGATTGTAAAAGACACTGTAAGTTGTGAGTTACTATCCGTTTCTATACCATTTTCATCTTGCTTTTGTCGCCAAAGAATGTGTTTTTAAGCCGAAAATGCACTACTGACTTAATGCCTGACTTAGGTTCTTAATGGTCGCAATAATGTTTTTTTTTTTTTTTTTTCTTTTTCAAGTGAAGATAATTTTTAGAGTATATTTTAATATTCAATCGTAAATAATATAGATATGAGCATAACTCTTTTATTTCTTTTTGCATATGTTTTCATTGTTAATTTAATTTTTCTTGCGCTATTTCTTCAATTTCACTTACAGGAAAAATTTCAGTTTTAAAATTTAAAAACTGAAGAAGGAAAGATTACCCCATCGATTAAAAATCTACTGATGAACCACGTTTGAGAGGAACCTGGACAAAACTGCGCATGGGCGAAAAGAGCGAGTCCATGTCAAAAATGGGGAAGTTAGTACCATCTCGAGATGAGTTTGTTTATTAAACAATCCTAGATGTATCGAGGTTTTTTTTTTTTTTTTTTTTTTTTTTTTTTTTTTTTTTTTTTTTTGGGGGGGGGGGGAGGGGGGATACCTTTTTGTTTCTGTAATTGAATTATCTGTTTTTAAAATTCCATTGCAATTCTGTTACACGAAATAAGTTATAAAAAGACAAGTGTAATAAAAAAGACGATTTAAAGGTATGATTATTAAATTTAGCTTAATAACTTTTCACTCGCAATATAGCGCAACTTAATCTTTTTAGAAGTAACGGCAACATGGTGTGATTTTAAAACATACCAGATTAGCAATTTTTAAAATATGTTTCTTTACATTATTGTGTACATTATTTATTTATATTATTTGCATGCATTGGATATGAAAATGAGAAATGACGCAGATACCATATACGCGCAAGGTTTGGTAAAAAAAATTCTAACGTCAATTTGGCGAAAACCTCATTTTCGAATGCTGGTTAAATATACATTTTTAAATTATTTTCTATTGTTAAAAAAAAATAACAATAAATAAAACACTTTTTAAATATTATAAATTTTAAAAACAAATAACAATAGAGCAAAAAAACATTTTATAGGGTAGATGTGCCAGTAATGGGCCACCTTCCAGTAATGGGCCACCTCGCACTTTTTGGTTTATAAAAAAATACTAAATAATAGTTAAGCTTTTATTATTTTTTTCTGAACTCTACCTTGCATGCTTTATAAGCTGGATTAATTTTTTACACTTTTCGTCGAAACAATTAGGAAGCAGAAAATAAAGTTTCACAGTTTTTCTGTTTTTCACTGAAAATCTTAATGAACATGCTAAGAGCAGACTTTACTTACTTAGTTTTATATCTTTTTTATTTTTCCGTAAAAATTGAATGTTTTTGTTTGGTTAGCAATATAAAACATTGAATTTAATATACCAATGGCCATTTACAAAATTTTATTTATTTTTAAGATTTTAGGAGGGGTGGTCCATTACTGGATTGCTTATTTCGTGATTTGCCAGTAATGGGCCACCCAAGTGACCAATACTAAAAGTGTAATTTCAGTAGTGATAAAATATTTTGATTTAACTGAAAACTAAATAAACAAATTTAATACTTAAATTTTACTTACTAGAATTTAATAAAGACAATTTCTTTATAAATACAGTCAAGTCTCTCTATAACGAAACTCCATACATCGAATTTCTCTATATAACGAATTTTTAGTAGGAATGTTCCCCTTTTCCCATGATTACATTAAAAACAGTCTCTATATAGCGAAATATCTATCTCCATATAACGAATATTTTCATAAAATGTTCTTTATTCAGTTGTAAAAAAATACTTCGAAATCACATGAAATCAAATTTCCATCTCTTATTCCTAATTTATCGTTCAGTGCTGAGTTTTTTTTATATTACTCCTCTGCTTGAATTTTCTTGTTCCTTAAGTCCAACAAATTCATCAACCCCCTCCTTTCACACACCTTTCAACATCCTTCTCAAAACAGTGTTAATTGAATAGTTATACATATAAGAACGGGATCAATGGGGGTAATTGAAGAAAAAACAATTTACAATTGCTTCAAAAAGGCCGAATTTTGTATACAAGAGGATAATGTGGATTCTGAGGAAGAAGAAGATGCGACTTACGCAGACATAAAAAGAACAAGTTGGAAATTGCACGTGAACGTAGCAAATGAGGTGCGTTCGTACGATAACGAAGTTTTAAAAATATTCAGATCTTGCTTTTATAGTAAATAATACTTCGGATACAATATATTGGTTGAAATTCTGTAAATATACAGGAATAGTAATTCTTATTACACCTCAGCAACGTATATCTTATTCATAAAATGTGAAATAGTTGAATATAATTAAAACACGTACCAAACCATGTTTCCCCGTATAGCATTATATAGTGGAATACTTTTGTGTAGCCCTGTAATTTAATAATAAAAATTCTTTGCGTCACAGATTGTACAGAATGCATATTTTAGTATATATTTCATAGATTCATGCCAATTCTATTATGTTCGAATGAGTGTAACATCATTAAAATGCATTTAAAACTTTTTTCCTTATTGACCGTAATGTAACGGAATCCTTTTGAATGTCCCTGTAATTGATCTATCCATCCGATTTTCATAAAATTTGAAATGACTCGACAAAATTATGTAATAATTATATATTTTAAATTTCAAACGATTCGGTTGGATAGTTTTCCGTTGTTATATGCGGACAGACAAACGGACAGATAGACAGACTGTCAGACAAACGGACAGATAGATGGACAGACAGACGGACTGAACGACAGTTATAGGTGCTACCTATTTGCATAATTACGAACGCACCTAAAAATAATTATCTGTTATTTTTTGTAGGGTGGCCCATTACTGGAACATAGGTGGTCCATTACTGGAACATAGGTGGCTCATTACTGGGCATTTGGGTGTTTAGACATATTTCTATTATTTAAAATGAAATTTTTATTTCTATTGGGAAATGTAACGGTGGGATTAGTTAAATATTGTTGAAAGATTAATCTAATATGAAAAAAATTGGAATACAATAATTATAACTATTAATAAAAAATTATTTTTTAGAGAAATTCCTTAAGGTGGCCCATTACTGGCACATCTACCCTATAATTAAAAAAAATAAGGTAAATAAACAATTTATCAAAAAATAAACAATATCAGGGTTGCCGTATTAGGCAAAATAACGCCATTCTGGCGCTAAGTAAATCCCAGTGAGTATATGACACACAAGTGCCCTGAATATTTAGGTTGTTAGAATTGGCGAATTTCTTGCATAGCCGCCAAGTCAGATGCCAAGCAGTCGTTAAAACTGTATTTTAGCGTTTAGCCATAAATATAAATGTAAAAAAAAAAAAGAAAAAGAAAAAAAAAAAAAGACATGTTTTTATTAAAATTCACAAAAATGCAGGAGAAAATATATATTTTGGAAAGATTATTCCGAGAACGAATAATAGGTCCACAATCTATTTTAAATTAAAATTTCACTCGGAACAAAAAATAGAAAAAAATATTTAATATCATTTCTCGGCCTCATAGGCTATTACCCCCAAAGTCTGAATGGAATCGGCTTGGCATTCTGCCAACTGAAGACCTTACAAAGCTGGTATATCAGTACCCCCAAATTCCAAGATTAAATGTCAATAATGAATGATCGTAAATGTCACATTCACTTGACATTCAGCATAATATAAATACTAATTATGTCATCAAGTGATTTTTAATTCGACATTTTATTTCTACTTTTATATATATGTTCTGCTAATTTGTTTTTCTTTATTTAAATGAAAATATATGCTAATCTATATAATCTGGCTAATAGTTTGGCGATTTGTATAATTTGGCGAAATTGGTCGACGGTATAACCAAGTAGTACTGAAGGGAAAATTTTGCAATTCAAAGTAAATTTATGCAATTATGCGTTATTACTATAGATAAATTCAACATTTTGAAATAAAAATTCCCGCTGAATAAAATTTACAAGTATTTTTTAATTGACAATTTCCTCTTCAATATTTCTACAATCAAACTTTCGCTATTCTCTTTCGCGCAGGCTAACAAAAATGTATTTTAAATATTTTATTAGATAAAACGTAAATAACATTTTTCTATTTTAAAAAAAATATTTTTAAAATCTAATTCTACCATTATGTGTCTTACAAGACAAAATAGCAGAATTACTTTTAAAAATGGTTTTATCTGTTAATTGTATGTTATTTGTTTATTTAGGTGTTTGAATTTACTTTTGTCACCAAACAATGCGATTTTATACCAAGAAGGCATAAGCCGGAGCGATGTTCGCAATTACTAAATTCTCTGACTCTCTTTTAAATGTGTGAGAGCATTTTTAAAATATTTTTTTATGTTTAATTGTAAATATATAAATACTAGTTATAGCCAAAAAAAAAAAAATGCGTATAATGTTTAAATTTTAGTATAAATGTCTTCCTTATCCAAATTGTAAAATAATTTAATTGCAACTTTTTAAAGTTTTGGCGCAGATGTCATATACGCACCACATTCGCACGATTGCAACAAAATGGCGATTTTATGCTACACATGGTAAACCGACTATGGTTGTTTATTTATTAATAAACTATTTATTAACTTTCATTTTGTTTTTTAAAATAATATAAATCATTTTGTTCTATAGCATTTTGTTCTATAATTAAACTTTTTTATTTATTATTTTTTTTCAAATGATACAAAATAATTAAAAAACATTTATGAAATTGGTAATTAAAAACCAAGTTCTCCAAATTGGTGCTAGAAAAAAATTGCGCCAATGTGGTGCATACAAGACATCTGTGTCAAAGTTTTTTCTTATACATAAGTAGGGAAAATGCAGTATAAATACCGATTAAAGTTTTTTCCAAATGGAAATTTTATCACGGATTTGGTCATATATTCATCGAGGTATCTCACTGGCGCCAAAATGGCATTATTTGCCTCATATTGTAACCCAGCTATAGTTGTTTATCTGATGATAAGTTGTTTATTTACTTTCATTTTTTTTCTTTTTTGAAATGATATTTGTTGTTTTGTTCTACAGTTACTTTTTATTTATTGTTAATAACTGTTTAAAATGATAGAAAATAATAAAATATACATAAATCTCTTTGGTATTCTAAAACGAGGATTTTGCTACATTGTAGTTGCAAGATAATCATGCTAAACCTATTGCGTATATGATGTCTGTGTAAGAATCTTTTGTGAAATATGAAAAGTGTAAATTGGCTACTACATGATTATCACGTCAACCAATTTCGCCAAATCGTTCGCCAAATTATACAAATTTACATAATTTTATCTTAAATAACCAAAGAGAAAACGCTTAAATACGAAAGAGCAAATAATTTTGTTTTCATTTTTCAGGAGGAAATTTTCCAATAATAAAGTAATTGTTGTAGTGAGAATTTTAATGTGCGTTTTTTTTTTTATCGTTGGCAACTTGCTGTAACGAAAAATGTTTATTTTTTTCCTGCTATTGTTTTGTAAGAGCTGGTTTTGTGAAAGCCATGTTAGGATGGTATTCAAATTTTTGAACCCTTCCCAATTACCACCCCCTTGGGCCGATTTTGCTCATTAGCAATTCCCACTGAGATATTAACCATCTCAATGTACTTGACGAGTTTGAAGATGATTCTTGCATAATTGTGCCTTTTATCGCGCGGACAAAATTTAATATATATATATAAACTTTTTAGGTGGGAGTAGCTTTGGGTTCCTGGCTTCACATAATGAAAAGTTTTGAAGAAATTTTTCAGAAGTTATACCATGGTAACGACTGTTATAATTAATATTTATTCAGATAAGGGAAAGGTTTAAATCCTGTTGCCATAATGGTCTCATTTCGCTTCCAAATGTGCACTGTTAGTAATAAACTAAAATAGTTACTTCTAAATAGCTGGTTTTTGCGCAACGTTTAAGATAATTTAATATCACAATGGTGTCTAAATCGTTTTCAGCAATGGGCAAGGTGCTGTTGGAGGTCCAAATTATTTAAAATACAAATTTAAATTCACCAGTTCGTTTCATCCACGGTTGATTTTGAAATATTGACCAGCGCAGCGGGAATAGCCTGCTAGTATATTATAAAGCAGAAGTTCTGAAACTTCCAAACGAGTGTTTTCAAAAACTACCCGATGGATCTTTTTGCAGATTATATCATTCGATAGGAAATATTTTTGCGGAGGTTTATGATACAAATATACAGGGATATCTCTGATTTTTCGTACTAAATTTCGTATTTTTCGGTTATTTTTGACGGAAGGGTTGGAACAACTAATTTTTTGGCGATAATTATGTTTCAAAAAAGAAATGAAATGCTTTCTCTAATGAAAAATAATATAAACATTTCGGAAAAAAAACCTCTATATTCATTAATTTCAAATAAATAATGATAAAAAGAAAAAAATCCGTTTAATGCAAAATAACATTATGAAAGGAAAATATTTATCTTTAACAAAAAAAAAATATTTATAATATTTGAAAAGTAACTCAATGTGAAAGAAAGTTTTGTAGTGACACAATATTTGGCTATTTACTTCTTTCGACCCGGATTAAAAGAAAACAACATCTCAAAAATTTCATTAGGTAAAACATAAGTACTTTTTTTTCTTTCTTTCTTTTTTAAAAATAGTTTTAATTCTAATTTTCCCGTTATGTGTTTTACAGAAGAAACTCGCAGAATTATTTTATTTTATTTTTTTATTTTATTTTTTTTTTTTAAGGCTCTAATTGTTATTTGTATGTTGTTTGTTCAATTGGGTGTTACAATCTACTTTTGTCGCCAAAAAAAAAAAAAATTACATTTAACTTAAATACATGTATAGCAGTTAATACCACAAAAATGAATAATATTTAAATTTTAGGGTAAATGTCTTTCCACATACATAGATATTGTAAAATAATTTAACTGCAACTTTAAAATTTTTTTTTGGCACAGATATCTCATACGCACTACATTGGTGCGATTTGTCTCTTACGCCAATACCATATATACATCTGGGTAATTAACTGACGCCAAAGTGTCATTGCTTTGCTTGATATGGAAACCCCGATGTTATTGTCTATTTATTAATAAATTGTCTATTTACAATTTTTTTCTTTTTTTCCCAATTATATAAACTATTTTAATCTAGGCACATTTGTCATACATGCGCCACATTTGCGCGACTGCAATAAAATGGCGATTTTATGCCTCACTTGGTAACATGGCTGTTGTTTATTTATTAACAAATTTTTATTTTATTTTATTTTATTTTTTAAAGGATATAAATAGTTTTGATTTATAATTATTAACTAAACTTTTTTAAAATTTATTGTTATTTTCTATTTAAAATAGCAAAAAATAATTGTAAACTATATATTTAACTGGTATTTGAAAACAAAATTTTCTCCGAATCGGCATCACAAGAAAAAAAAACGCTCCAATGTGGTGCGTATATGTCATTTATACATTTTTTTTCACTATACTACAGTATTTAAACATGCTGTATAAATAACGATTATTGTTTTTTCCAAACATGTTTGGCACAGATATTATATACACACTGAGGTATCTGACTATCGCCAAAACGGTGTTATTTTGCCTGATATGGTAACCCAGTAATAGTTGTTTCTGTATTAATAAATTGTTTATTTACTTTCAATTTCTTTTTAGAAATTCTATAAATTGTTTTGTGCTATAGTAACTTTTTTTTATTTATTATTATTTTCGTTCTAAAATAACGAAAATAATTTTTAAAAATTCACATTTCTTCGCTAATCTAAAACGAGGATTTTGCCGCATTGGTATTGGTAGGAAATCTTGCGAAATCCGGGTTTGTGCCGGAGTTTTTTGTGAAATATGATATTTTCAAATGTAAATTGAGTGCTACTTGATTAACACGTCGGCCAATTTCGCCAAACTATTCAAATTTACATAAATTCATTTTAAATAACGAAAGAACAATAAACATAAATAAAAAATACAAATTAAAAGTCGAATTAAAAAGCACTTATGACGTAAAAAGATACGTGTATCACGTGTAATATCAATTGCTATCATACTTACGATTATCCATTATTGACATTTATTCCTATAATCTGCTTGTAGCGGAGATTATCGCTACATATCTTTTCCCCTTCATAAATGCAATAATTATTTCCCTTTAATAAATTCTTTTGTTCACTATTAAACCCATTAGCTAAATTAATCCTACATTTAATAGTTAGGTTCTAGCTTTCATCCTCCCACTATTAGAAGTAAAAACTTTTCATCTTTTGGAGCTCTCTGTATAAAATAATAATAGAACTTCCTTTCTCACAAATTTTCTGTTGTGTCGGTGAAAAAACATCTGCCCATAGTTATCGCACTTATTAACAAAATAAAGAAAGCTCTGGGCTTAGTTCATCATAATCTCTTATCCGTTACATTTTTATTAACATCTGCCTTACACACCCTGTTTTCATTCTCACAATTAATGCTTAAACCTAGAAATACTTTTATCTCTGTTTATCCTGACTGTGCTTTCTTTCTATTCAATTGCGCATCTGGATAACTTAAAGTTTTGTCTGCAAAAGGCAAATGTATGTAATGATTTGCTTATCTCAGATACTTCCCAAGCTTAAAATATTTCTTTAACCCTATAAAATATTCGCAGATGTGAAAATAATCCTGGGGTTCCCAGACCGCAAATGTACTCAATGATACTGAACGTGTGGTTTATCAAATATCGCCAAAATTCTTTGTATGGAAGACTTCTGATCCCTTTTGGCGATAAGAGCTATGACATTGTATCGTCACTTCGCTGATTGCTTTCACACGAGAAACATGTAGCTCACTAGAGCTCTCTCAGAATCACCTCCCCTTATGGGGAGTTGCTTTTGTCGTACCGCAAGTTAAATAAATGTGTCCTAAAAGGTAACTCGCTTTTCGGAGTTTTTTTTGTGTGTGCTTCTCTTGGTAAATCACCTGGGCCTATGAACTAACACCTTTACATATTATAATCTGGTGCATCTGGCCTTTTTTTTCTCCGGTCAAAAAAAAAAAACGCACACACACACAGAGAGTTTAAAAAAAATCATACTTAAAATCTTCGACAGAAAAGACTCTATCAAACATCAATGCACTGTTAAAGCAACATTCCCCGAAGTTCCAAGGCTGTCTGTACTTCATAGTGTGACGTTTTCCCCTACATCCGAACCGAAACTTGCGACAGTCTATATTATTCATTCATGACTTCTCCCGCACTCAAGAAATGTTTTATCTTCTTTCTTTTTCTCCCTGTGGTTCTGCAATATCTATGAAGGTCACAATTTATCAGCTGGTTGTTTCGCCGGAATATGGGTCAAGTGTTTTCGGCTCAGGACTGCAGCATTCTGTGTTTCATTTTACCCTCCGTTGTGATATGGCTAAGTTTTTTTTTGCAGTGTTGTGATGGTGAATCAAAAAAGAGTAATTAGTGGTGGTGTCTTTCGTCATCTACGTTCCAGTGAGGTGTGCAACATATTAGTGAGAGCCCACATGCAACACCATATGCAACATTCGCCCATATGCAACATACTGTAACCCTGAATCATCATGCTGTGTGTCAACATTCGAGAATGCTAAAATGAAAAAAAAAGTTTGTGAATGTGCTCATCGATGTGCAGGCCTGTTTAATTGCGTATAGATGTAAATCTACTTTTTGTGTGAAATATGCAACGTGTGTAACAAGCGCATCTCTTGAAGCTGAAGGTTATGTGAAATTAGTGTGACTGGTGTTACCAGTCGGTGCCATAGTGTCGTATTATCTTATAGTAAACAGTGTGCATTAGTGGATTCATCCTGTTAAAAAAAAGAAAAAAATAACAAAATTTATGCGTTACGGGTCGTCGCACCCATACGCACCTTTATTAAATATTAAATCTTTTCGCAACAAAAAATTACAGTGATAAAGTACTTTCGGTACATTTAGTGCAGGAAATGGTGTGATGTCCATAATTATTAAGTTAAGTACAATAGCATTTAATGGTGCAATAAGGGGTCGTCGCACCCATTGTTGTACCTACAGTTTTATTCTCTTTCTAAACAAGCTTTGCTTAAAAATATGTGCTGTGCAAAAGAAAAAAAAATAATAATAACATTTAAAAGGTGATAAAAAAAAACATTAAATTAACAAAATTTCACGTTGTGGAACATCTGCATGAGTGCACGGCAACAGTTCATTTCTTTTATTGCTTAAAAAAAATGATTTGTAGTTAGTTTACTTTATTCTTTTTAGCAGCTTGAACAGAGAAGATTTTTTTAATTTAAATATAGTGCATTTTTGAAATTTTATATGTTGTAACGGAAACAAAATACATTTTAAATGTTAGTATTTAATGTGAACTTTTGAAAGTATTCTTCTCTTTTCATGCTCAATTTTCAAAAGTATTATTATTTTCAGTGCATGTTGTTTTTGTATTTATGTGTTGCATACTTAAATATCACAGATTTTTATTATTTTATGTGTTCGCGCATTAATTTTTCGCTGACATTACTTGTCCTTAATTAATTGCAGTTTGATATTCCCATTCTCGTTTTTACTAAATTTTTGCCATTAACTATGCCAGTACCTTGTTAAACAAGCCTTCTTTGATTTTTTTACTTTCGGTTGTCAAGAAACAAGGGAATTTTGGCATTGGTGTTTTTGAATGGTTAATTACTTTATTTTGAAGCCAGTACAAGTTTAAAAAAAAAAAAAAAAGAAATTTTGTGTTTGCATTTTTTTAAAAGGGTATTATTTTGTGCATGCATTTTTGCTTGTTTTGTTGTATAGGCTCACATGTTGTTTACCCCCCCCCCCCTTCAGTAAATGTGTCTTGATTCACTCGTAACTTACCAGGGTTTACTCTCTGACTAATGCAAAATTTAATTTTTGGTTTGGACTTGCATTTTTTTGTTATTTCCCCAAATTATTAATTTTAATACTGTGGTTAACAGTCAGATTTGTTATGGTGCACCTAGTTTAATTATAATGCTTTCAATTGATTTAGATTAGTGCATTTGCTTTTGGGTAAACAGCTATGGCTAATATTGAGTTAAAACAAGCTTCAGCTACATCCCAAACACTGTCAGAGAGAGATAATAAATTTGGGTCTACTTTTGGACAATCACAAGTTTCAATATCCCCTTTACTTGAATTTTATGAGGAAAATTTAACAAAGTTTTCAGACACAATTATCGCTGAAGCCACAGCATTTCAAAATCAAATACAAAATCAAAACAACACTGATACACTTGTCTCCAATTTTAAGGAACTTAAATTCACAATTGAATGGGATCTCAATATTTTGAAAGAGACCTTTCAGGGACTCAAAGATGAATATACTAAAGTAAAACATGATAAGGAAAATTTATTTTTGGTAAATAAGAAACTGTTCGAACGAGTACGTGACTTGTCTCAGGAACTAAAAAGTAAACCTAAACCTCACATATCAAATGCTCAAAAAGAACACACTCCTTCGGTTAATACGACTTGTCTAAAATCTGTTCAGAATATGTCCACACAGACAGATAACAACCTCATTATCAAATCTCCACACACTACAATACATGAAAGTTGCAATACAAACCCCTCTTTCTCTAGTAATCAACAGGTTAATGATTTAGGTGACAGTAACAATTTTCATCCCAGTATTTTCAGTACCCCTAAGAAAAATAGTACCAATTTTATCCCTGTTGTAATCATGCGTTTGCCTGAAAATTTTAGCATACCTGACATTATTTTGGCTATTTCAAAGCTAACTGATACTTCTTCGCCTCCCATTCAATTTCAAAGCAAAATAAAAATAAAGCATTGTAATTTATTTAACTGGATTTTTCTAATGCCATCCCACTTAGCGGAAACTTTGCTTAAGCATAAACATATTATTATTCAGTCCACAAAGTTTACTCTTAAAAGGTACATAGATATAAAAAGATGTTTTACATGTCAGAGTCTTTTTCATTTAAGTAAATTATGTCCTAATGACATAATATGCCCTGTCTGTGCTATGTCACATAAAGATCCTAATTGTGTAAACACACCAAAATGCATTAATTGCATGAGGTGCAATGAATCAAGTAATACCCATTTTGACATTCAACATACAGCTTTTTCTTATAACTGCCCAGCTGTCAAGAGATATATAAACATACAAAGACAATCGCTTCATACAACTGAGTCTATTTCAAATGAGAAATGATATATTTTTTTTTTCTTTAACTTAATTTTCCTGGTCACACATTACATACTACAGGATAAATTCACTACGCTTTTTATGCATTCTTTATACATTTTGACAGATTTGTTTTTTTATAAAACATTTAGTATTTTGTTCCCTCACATTTCCTGTTACACTTTAAATTTTAATAATGTTTCTTCACATTAATCTTGTGTACAAATGCATTGTATTTTTCTGTATTCGGCTATCAAGCGCGCAGATGGTTGAGTAATAGAAAAAAAGGTAAGAGTGAAAATTTTGATGCGGGTTGTCAATTTTGTTTTTCACTTGGTTTTGGTTGTTTCGCATTGGTGTACACAATCATTTTAAAAATATTTACTCAATCAAGCACACTTTCTTCTCCATTAATGTTTTGTTTATGCAGTAACAGGAATGCAGTTAACATTAATAATATTTCAACTCTATTGGTGTAGAGGCTACATTTTCCACATTTAATACATTTTTCATGGTCCAATTTTTTTTGGGTTCTCAATTAACTTTTAACTTTAAAAAGGACTTTTGACAGTACAATTACATTTTTACTTTCCTCAACTTTGAGTTATATATATTTTTTTTCTTTCAACAAGGTCATGTGCATTTCTCTCTCGGTCAAGGTATATTAGATACCAGGTCATGCGATTTCTTTTACACACATTTTTCTTTCATGTGTTTTTACACAAGGTCATGTGCATTTCTCTCTCGGTCAAGGTATATTAGATACCAGGTCATGTGATTTCTTTTACACTCAATTTTTCCTTCATGTGTTTTTACACAAGGTCATGTGTTTTTCTCTAGGTCAAGGTATATTAGATACCAGGTCATGTGATTTCTTTTACACTCATTTTTTTTCCTTCATGTGTTTTTACACAAGGTCATGTGTTTTTCTCTCTCGGTCAAGGTATATTAGGTACCCGGTCATGTGATTCCTTTTCCCCTTTTTCTTTCATGTGTTTTTACACAAGGTCATGTGTTTTCCTCTAGCTCAAGGTATATTAGATACCCGGTCATGTGTTTTCTTTTACCCACAATTTTTTTTCATGTGTTTTTGCACAAGGTCATGCGTTTTTTTTTACACCATCACATCGTTTTTGTTTTTTTTTCTATATACACTCAGTCATGTACAATACACTAGGTCATGTGGTACACACTAGGTCATACGAATATACTTTAGGTCATGTGCAACATATCAGGTCATGTGGTTCTTACATTGTTTTTTCTTATTTCTCGGGTTGAGGATTGTACACCAAGTTCACTTGTTTTCTCCAAGCTCGTTCATGATAACACACAACACGGTCATGACATGTGTTTACGTTTTTACACTTTTGTCATGTGATATGAATCCTTCCCTCATTAAATATAAAAATTATTTTGTAATTAGGTAGTTGAAAACCTCATTCACACAAATATCTTGGATATTTTTTTTTCTTTTAACACACTTACCGTTAAATTATCTTCGGTTCATTTTTTTTGTTTTGTTTTTGTTAAATGGCTCATCTTAACACAAAAAAAACAGTTGACATTTTTTTTTTTTTTACAGTTTGTCATGCTCACACTTAACCATTTCATCTTAATTGTTCAAGGTTAGTTTTATTCCCTTTACATGTTACAGTACTTCAAACGACACTTAGTTCATTTTTTGTTTGTCACATTTACATTGCATATTTATTTGGATTTTTACACTACATGTAAATTCCCTTGTTACACTTACCTCTTTTTATGTAGTGGCAGTACATGAAAAGAAGGTCACTTACTTCACTAATAATTAATTTTCATTACATGCATTTTATCTCATCATTGTAGTTCAACAATAATTACAAATTATTTTGGACAGTGAAATAGTACCATGCAAAAAAAAAAAAAAAAAAAAAAAAAAAAAAAAAAAAAAAAAAAAAAAACCCTTGTAACATTCTCATTTTTGAAATATTCCAGATGTTGTAGCACCTAATCCTGACTATTTGTTTACTTTACCCGGACTGACTGTTTCAATTTAATTTATGAGATGAATTACATTTCATCTTATGGTTTTATTTTTGCATTTTTTAATTTTAGCCCCCAAAAAGTCGTGAACCGTTCAAAATTATGCCCCAAGGTTTCACGCCACACCTGTCTTGCGAAACATTTTTACCGTGAATTGGCCTACCAATTCTTTTATGTTAAATTTTATGTGACTTCCAAGCGCGCTCCTTTCGTAGATCAGGGCGATTTTACTGAGGAGCGGGGCGGACTTATATTGTACGCAATGTGGGTTCGTCCACTACTCCCTCCCCCCCTAGGGCCGACGTCTTAAACCGAAGCCATAATACTTGTACTGTTTGTACAAGAATAAGGGCTACAACCTTTTTATGGGCATGCCACTGGCATCTCTTTTTTTAGTAGTCCTGTGCCTTATGCACAAATTTTCATTTTCAATTTTTAACAACATACATTATTTTTTAGAACATATTATTGTAGTTAGTTTTCTTTTATTTTTATTTTAAGTATAAACTATTTCTGTTTTGTGTTTTTAAATATATATTTTTGCTTGCAATTATGCCATTTTGATCTCAAAAAAGATCAATTTAAAGAGAAGTTATCAAATATTAAGCTAACAGGTGATCACAAATAAATAAATAATATACTTCTCTCATTTTTGCTCATGACAAAAATAAAATAAATAAACAGCTGGTACCAGCGCCACAATAAAGAAATTAAATAAAGGATCCGATATAAGTAAATATGTTGTGGCATGTTTGAACTATTAAGGAGCTCCCTGTCATGATAATTATAAAGATAGATATGGCCATTGTTTTTATTTACATATGCTGCAAGCAAATAGCATATTCAATCATTTTTGTAGTACTTATATATATACTTGTATGTTGTTGATATGTGTTTTTGTATATATTTTGGTAGACGGCACTTTCAGTATCTTCAAAATAATGACAATAATAGTATTAAAAAAAAAAAAAAAAAAAAAAAAAAAAAACTTTAATACAAGTATAAAGTTTTTTTTGTGGTGGCTGGGGTGAGTTATGTAGCGGAGATTATCGCTTCATATCTTTTCCCCTTCATAAATGCAATAATTATTTCCCTTTAATAAATTCTTTTGTTCACTATTAAACCCATTAGCTAAATTAATCCTACATTTAATAGTTAGGTTCTAGCTTTCATCCTCCCACTATTAGAAGTAAAAACTTTTCATCTTTTGGAGCTCTCTGTATAAAATAATAATAGAACTTCCTTTCTCACAAATTTTCTGTTGTGTCGGTGAAAAAACATCTGCCCATAGTTATCGCACTTATTAACAAAATAAAGAAAGCTCTGGGCTTAGTTCATCATAATCTCTTATCCGTTACATTTTTATTAACATCTGCCTTACACACCCTGTTTTCATTCTCACAATTAATGCTTAAACCTAGAAATACTTTTATCTCTGTTTATCCTGACTGTGCTTTCTTTCTATTCAATTGCGCATCTGGATAACTTAAAGTTTTGTCTGCAAAAGGCAAATGTATGTAATGATTTGCTTATCTCAGATACTTCCCAAGCTTAAAATATTTCTTTAACCCTATAAAATATTCGCAGATGTGAAAATAATCCTGGGGTTCCCAGACCGCAAATGTACTCAATGATACTGAACGTGTGGTTTATCAAATATCGCCAAAATTCTTTGTATGGAAGACTTCTGATCCCTTTTGGCGATAAGAGCTATGACATTGTATCGTCACTTCGCTGATTGCTTTCACACGAGAAACATGTAGCTCACTAGAGCTCTCTCAGAATCACCTCCCCTTATGGGGAGTTGCTTTTGTCGTACCGCAAGTTAAATAAATGTGTCCTAAAAGGTAACTCGCTTTTCGGAGTTTTTTTTGTGTGTGCTTCTCTTGGTAAATCACCTGGGCCTATGAACTAACACCTTTACACTGCTTTTAATTTTTTTCAAGACAGAATAATCAAGTAGTACCGTACATTGTACAAACTCCAGTTAATATTACAAAAATAGAGCTAAATAACTAAATTTAGGTGCAAATGCACACACCCATGTTGTAAGAAAGAGGTACAAATGTCATATATGTACCACGTTGGGGTGATACATTTCTGGCGCCACTTTAACGGAAACTTAGTTTTCAAATGACAGATACATTTCTATTTTCTATTTTACTTTTGTATGTATAGAGCATAACATTTTGTATCATTTTAAAATGCAAATGAAAGTAAATAAATAGTTCATTAATAAATTAAAAACAAAGCTGGATTACCATAAGAGGCATAAAATGTTCATTTTGTTTCAATCACGCCAACGTGATGCGTACATGACATCTGTATCAAAAAATGAATTTTACACATTCAAAAAACATTCACTTTATTTTTCTAAGGAAAACTTTATTTAACTTTATTTATTCTGCTGCATTCCAAAAACGGAACACTGTAATAGATTTGTTAAAAGCAGATGTACGTTGCGAAATATAATATAATATTCATAGAAGATGTATTAAGGTTTCCACAGATACCCATATCCTCAAGTTGAGAGGTTTAGAGTTAAGAAACTATCAAATGAAAATGAATCACTTGAAAATTGTTTAAATTCAATGGTCAATTTCTGCGATCATAATGCTCGCTATTTTAGAAGTATGGTGAATAGACAATATTTAAATTGATCTTTTCATAATTGCCTCATTTATCTATCAAACTCTACAATAAATGGTCAACTGATTTTTTTTTCCTTAAAAGCCCGAATTTTATCGAATGCATAAGCTGATACAACAACATAATATTTTATTATTATTTTTAAATATTTTGGCATCAACGGGCCTTGATTCCATTGTTGTTGTTTTTATTTTTGGCTCAGTTCTGTTTTTTCTAGCTCGCTGAGTTTTGCAATGATGAAGAATCTCAACAGTAGATTCGAAACAGCTGTTTGCTAATTTTTAATGCATTTTTGGTGAATTTATAATCGTTGGTTTTCTATCGTTAAATACAATGGAGTTTTGTATGATTTTCAGAAATGTGAAAGAACATTCGAGGTGAAGTTGCTTTTAAAAACACAATCATATTCAATATTTTATTTGATTCATGTTTTGTTTTGAAAAATAGACCAGCGCAGCGGACTTAGCCTGCTAGTATATTATAAAGCAGAAGTTCTCAAACTTCCAAACGAGTGTTTTCAAAAACTACCCGATGGATTTTTTTGCCGATTGCATCATTCGATAGAAAATATTTTTCTGAAGGTTTATGATTCAAATTTACAGGGATAACTCTGATTTTTCGTAGTAAATTTCGTATTTTTCGGTTATTTTTGACAAAAGGGTTGCCAGTAGCTGTTTTTGGCGAAAATTATAATTGCTAAAATAATTAAAATGGCTATATCTATTAGAAATATTACAAATATCTTGCAAATAATAGCAGAAAATAACTACTGATAATATTAATAATAATAAAGAAAGACCGCTTAAATGAGGCGTAATATTATAAAAATATATTTATCTTGAAAATGAAAAAAATATTTGTAATGCTTAAAAAATAAATTAATGCGAAATATAACAAGTGGTTCAACTTTTGGCGACTTATCCCTGGTGTTAGTATAAAAACATGAATTTCAGAAATTGATTAAATGAATTTTGAATGATAGTTATTTCCCTTTTTATTATTTTCTTTCTCTTTTTTATTGAATTTCCGTATAATATAACTTACAGCAGAAAAAAGCATATCTGATAGTAAAAGACACTGTAAGTTGTGAGTTACTATTCGTTTCTATACCATTTTCATCTTGCTTTTGTCGCCAAAGAATGTGTTTTTAAGGCGAAAATGCACTTACTGACTTAATGCCTGACTTAGGTTCTTAAAGGTCAAAAAAATGTTTTTTTTTTTTTTTTTTTTTTTTTTTTTTTTTTTTTTTTCCAAGTGAAGATAATTTTTAGAGTATATTTTAATAATCAATAGTAAATTATATAGATATGAGTATAACACTTTTACTTCTTTTTGCAAATGTTTTCATTGTTAATTTAATTTTTCTTGCGCCATTTCGTCAATTTCACTTACAGGAAAAATTTCAGTTTTAAAATTTAAAAACTGAAGAAGGAAAGATTATCCCATCGATTAAAAATCTACCCCCAAATTCCAAGATTAAATGTCAATAACGGATGATCGTAAATGTCACATTCACTTGACATTAAGTATAATATAAATACTAATTATATCATCAAGTGATTTTTAATTCGACATTTTATTTCTACTTTTATATATGTTCTGCTAATTTGTTTTTCGTTATTTAAATGAAAATTTATGCTAATCTATATAATCTGGCTAATAGTTTGGCGATTTGTATAATTTGGCGAAATTGGTCGACGGTATAACCAAGTAGTACTGAAGGAAAAATTTTGCAATTCAAAGTAAATTTATGCAATTATGCGTTATTACTATAGATAAATTCAACATTTTGAAATGAAAAATTCCCGCTGAATAAAATTTACAAGTCTTTTTTAATTGACCATTTCCTCTTCAATATTTCTTCAATCAAACTTTCGTTATTCTCTTTCGCGCTGGCTAGCAAAAATGTATTTTAAATATTTTATTAGATAAAACGTAAATAACATTTTTCTATTTTTTAAAAAAATATTTCTAAAATCTAATTCTACCATTATGTGTTTTACAGGACAAAATAGCAGAATTACTTTTAAAAATGGTTTTATGTGTTAATTGTATGTTATTTGTTTATTTGGGTGTTTGAATTTACTTTTTGTCATCAAACAATGCGATTTTATACCAAGAAGGCATAAGCCGCAGCGTTCTCTCATTCTATTTTAAATGTGTGAGAGCATTTTTAGGATACTTTTTTTATGTTTAATTGTAAATATATAAATAGCAGTTACAGCAAAAAAAAAAAAAAAAAAAAAAAAAAAAAAAAAAAAAAAAATGCGTATAATGTTTAAATTTTAGTATAAATGTCTTCCTCATCCAAACTGTAAAATAATTTAATTGCAACTTTTTAAAGTTTTGGCGCAGATGGCATATACGCACTACATTCGCACGATTGCAACAAAATGGCGATTTTATGCCACACATGGTAAACCGACTATGGTTGTGTATTTATTAATAAGCTATTTATTAACTTTCATTTTGTTTTTTTTAAAAATATAAATCATTTCGTTCCATAGCTATTAATTAAACTTTTTTATTTATTATTTTTTCAAATAATACAAAATAATAAAAAAATATTTATGAAATTGGTAATTAAAAACCAAGTTCTCCAAATTGGCGCTAGAAAAAAATTGCGCCAATGTGGTGCATACAAGACATCTGTGTCAAAGTTTTTTCTTATACATAAGTAGGGAAAATGCAGTATAAATACCGATTAAAGTTTTTTCCAAATGGAAATTTTGTCACGGATTTGATCATATACTCATCGAGGTATCTCACTGGCGCCAAAATGGCATTATTTGCCTCATATGGTAACCCAGCTGTAGTTGTTTATCTGATGATAAGTTGTTTATTTACTTTCATTTTGTTCTTTTTTGAAATGATATTTGTTGTTTTATTCCACAGTTACTTTTTATTTATTGTTAATTGCTGTTTAAAATGATAGAAAATAATAAAATATACATACATTTCTTTGGTATTCTAAAACGAGGATTTTGCCACATTGTAGTTGCAAGATAATCATGCTAAACCTATTGCGTATATGATGTCTGTGTAGGAATCTTTTGTGAAATATGAAAAGTGTAAATTGGCTACTACTCAGGGCCGTAGCTAAGGGGGCGTTATGGGCGGCTCAGCCCCCCCTAAAATATTTGAGCCCCCCTTGGAAAAGATTCCAAGGTCACTAAATAACTTTATGTTCCGAACATTCAAATGGAATTCTGTACAAAAATCTAATTTAGTTTTGAGATCCTTTTACAGTTTTGCAGAATTACTAAAATGCATCTAAAATAAGTAATTCAACACTCCCTCATCCTATTTGTACTGATGAAGCTAACATGATGCTTAATTTTGCAACAGTTATGTACTCAAAGTTTTCATTATAACTTTTCATCATACTTTTCTTAATAAAAAAATGAAGTTATTACAACAGTTTAATAAGAAACATAATACCTACAGTGTAAATATGCACTAATTTATCTTTCTGTGTCAGAGAAAGCAAAAAAAAAAAAAAAAAAAAAAATTATGAGCCCCCCCCCCTCCCCCCCCATAGATCACTTCTAGCTACGGCCCTGCTACTACTTGATTATCACGTCAACCAATTTTGCCAAATCGTTTGCCAAATTATACAAATTTACATAATTTTATCTTAAATAACTAATGAGAAAATGCTTAAATACGAAAGAGCAAATAATTTTATTTTCATTTTTCAGGAGGAAATTTTGCAATAATAAAGTAATTGTTGTAGTGAGAATTTTAATGTGTGTGTGTGTTTTTTTTTTTTTACCTTTTTCAACTTGCTGTAACGAAAAATGTTTATTTTTTTTTCCTGCTATTGTTTTGTAAGAGCTGGTTTTGTGAAAGCCATGTTCAGATGGTATTCAAATTTTTGAACCCTTCCCAATTACCACCCCCTTGGGCCGATTTTGCTCATTTGCAATTCCCACTGAGATATTAACCATCTCAATGTACTTGACGAGTTTGAAGATGATTCTTGCATAATTGTGCCTTTTATCGCACGGACAAAATTTAATATATATATAAACTTTTTAGGTGAGAGTAGCTTTGGGTTCCTGGCTTCACATAATGAAAAGTTGTGAAGAAATTTTTCAGAAGTTATACCATGGTAACGACTGTAATAATTAATATTTCTTCAGATAAGGGAAAATTTTAAATCCTGTGGCCAGGTCTCATTTCGCTTCCAAATGTGTACTGTTAGTAATAAATTAAAATAGTTACTTCTAAATAGCTGGTTTTTGCGCAACGTTTAAGATAATTTTATATCACAATGGTGTCTAAATCGTTTTCAGCAATGAGCAAGGTGCTGCTGGAGGTCCAAATTATTTAAAATACAAATTTAAATTCACCAGTTCGTTTCATCCACGGTTGATTTTGAAATATTGACCAGCGCAGCGGGCATAGCCTGCTAGTTTTTATATAAACGCGAGTGATTTTTTTCAATATGTATTCAATTTATTAAATACTAGCAAAAGCCATGCTTTGTTTGGATTCGCGAAGCATTATTTTATAAAACAGATATTTGAAAGTAACAATATTTTTCAATATTATTTTTGCACCTTTATTAAACAAAAACTTTACTTTATGTTTTGGCGCATTTTACTTTTCTATTAATGATGTAAGATTGGCATAATAAAATATTTTCGAAGCAAACTTTTACAAAATATTTGTAAATTTTGAACTAAAAGCTCTTTTAAAGATGTTTTTACAATTTCCAGTAGCCACTGGTGTTTTTTAAAGTTGTTTGAAATATGCATGTTTCCAATCTTTGTAATTAACATCCGATAATTTTTGATAGCTATTTTAGAATAATATATTTGAAGAGAGCTTGAAGAAAGTTACTTCTTCAAAATCTTATTTTCTGGAAAAACATTTGAAATCTGCTTTCGTTGATACTATGAATTTTTAACTGTAAAACATTTTATTCTAATTTCTTCGTTTTTATACATGTTAGCGTATGAGAATTTTTGATATTGTAGAATTTTTCGTAAGGAAAATTTCTATTGAATGCTTAATTTTGAAGGATTTTCACTCTCGTCAACGTTACGTACGTTTTTAAGCCAACTGATGTCTATATATCCTCAATATCTACAACTGCTTCATCTAATGTTAAACCTTAGGATTTATGAATTGTAACAGCAAAAGCTAACTGCAGAAGAAATTCTTTCCTTGAGCAATTTATGCTTCCATTTTTCCAGAGTTTAATTATCGGGGAAATCGGCACGCACCAATTCTTATAAGTTAAATTACTGCAGTATTCAAATTTATCCATGATTATTCGCGATATCTGGTCTGGTGGCTTGCGATTTTCTTTAATACGTGCAACAAAGTCTAAAGTCCCGTTCACTAAACCTTTTTCGGCCCACAAATAAGAACGTAACATTACTTTAAATCCAAATGATAAAGTAAGAAATGGTTAAAGTCTATTTGTCGTTTCTGAATCGGCCAACTTTGCTTTAGTACATTTATAAAGAGCTTGAATCGAGGCAACATTTTCACGCAGTTCTTTTAATTTTTCATTTATATATTTGTTTATATTTTTGTTTGCAATTCTTTTGTTGCCACTTTACAAAAAAAATGCATAATACAATTCTTTTAAAATGTTTAAGTGTCATCTGTGCAAACGATTTTGCGGAATAATGAAAAAATGTTTTATTTATTAAATTAATCATGATTCTATCTATAATTACTTACCCCATGATTTATATTTTTTTCCTGAAAATATACGCTTTTCATTTTTTATTTATTTGCTAAAATGCGTCCGTATTGGAAATGCATGTAAAATAAATTAATTAAAATAATAATTTTTTTTAACGTTTTACTGTAAAAAAATTATATTGTGCAAATCTACAGATCATAATTTATTTTTGTGTTTAATTTGAAGTTAAAATATTGAATAGTTTTTTTGTAAAGTGTACGACAAAATGTAATTTGAGTGGCCTAGTAGAGGATTCGCTTCGCTCATCCTAATTAAAAAGCTATTTACCCTTAATTATACATGAATGAAAGTAATTTATCTAATATGTGCACTCAGAGGAAATTTTTATAACTAGCTGACCCGCCCGGCGTTGCCCGGGTCCGTATTAACAATATTAAACGAACTTGAAATTTGTATGATTTTATCATTAACTCGTTACATGCAGAAATGCATTGTCTGAAATACGTAGCCACTGACTGTGTGAAAAATCGGTTTTAAAAACAACAACTAATATTAAGCTCTTAAAATACCCAAAATGAGCAATGAAAAACGCGGGAGGGAATATGTATCCAACGATTGCATGATTTTCGTGTTAAAAAGTTGTTATTTACCCGTAAAAATCACTTTTGAGTCACGTAACTAATTATTATTTTCACATACAAATCCCAAGTGAAATATTTTGAATTTCAAACTAATTATATCACTCTTAAATCCGACTATACCATGAATGAAATCGATACACGATGGTAGCTAAAAGATTGGTATATAGTATTATAATTTCAGAGCTATTTAACAAAAGTAAGTCTTATTTTTAATCAAATCTTGCGTAATGTTCCCTCTGTGTATAAATTCCTAACCTTAAACTTTTGTACCGTAACCAGAACCTGTCTGTAACCTAACAGCGACTTTAACAGTACCCTACCGTAAATTAAATATAACAGAAATGTAACCTAGCCTTCACTTTATTGTAACATATCCTTATTCTAACCATAACATAAATGCAATTTAACTTTAACCTAAATAATATAATTGAAAAAAACCATTTTAAAAAACTACTATTTTTTCGTAAAATATGCTTCAGCTGTAATTCATTTCTTTCAATTCGTTTTATTAATACAAAATTCCTTCCTCGTGCTTTTGTTTGAGACATTAAAATCTCAGCGATAAATGGTTTAATATTGCAAACCTTTTTTTCGGTTTACTTCGCCTCCACCTATCTTTTTCTCCATGGTGTACAGCTGCTGTGATTAAAAAAAAATCCTCATTTAAACTGACAGTGTGCCAGTCTATGAATTTTAAAGGTCTTTTTTAATTATTTCTGCGAAAAGTTTATGCAACCAATCAACCATAAAAAAATGAAAGGGAAAAAAAGCGAAAAAAAGGCGATTTTTTATGAGAGTGAGCTTTGGAATTTAATTAATTACTCAGTTAATAAATAGAATTTTGAAATTCTGAGCTTCAGGTGCATCAGGAAAGACATTGGGCTACTCTCAAAAAAATTTTGAGCTTCGTACGTGCTGTAGATTTTGCTAGCCATCGCAGACACACAGACATACAGACACACATACAGACACACAGACAGGCAGACAGAGCGTTTTGTTCTTTTATTAGTATATAGATGCATACTGTAGCGCATCTTTTTGCTGCTTCTTTGCATGGGCCAGAGGGTGCTAAGACCGTTGATCCCTTATTTGGAGTATTTTTTACCCCCCTCCCTGTTAATTATGAGTTGGTTTTAAATTTGCGGGTTATTCAGGTTATATTTTGGTTGCCCATAAGGATCATGGTTTGGCTCTCTCATATGGATATTGGTTGCAGATAAAATCTTAAAAAGCAGTAAGAAGAGAAGTCTCGAATTGATATATTATGCTGATGATTCAATTGTTGTTGAGGGTGCTAATACTCGAACTGCGTTAGAGTGCAAGGTTAATAATGCTGTGGAAGTTTTTTTTTAAATATTTGTTGAAATTTTAATCTAAATATAAATGTATCCAAGGCAGTGTCCATGTTATTTGGTAAGAATATTTTAAAGAAAATGCGTCCATTTTTTTTAAATATAAAGATACATCGTTCCCGGAAAAGATAATACATTATATTTAGGGTTTTTGTTGGATAGTGTATTCAATTGGATGGAACATTTAGAGATAGTCAGAAGCAAGATAATTTTATTTACATGTAATATGAGAAAACTTCGGGTTAGAGATTTAGGAGTATCAGTTCAATTTTTAAAAATGTGGGATACCACTGTATTAAAGAAACAAGTTTCTTATGGGCACGAAGTATGGATAAATGATTTATAATATCATAGTACCGAAGATTGTCTTCTTGTCGGCGATTATGTCTTTTATCTATTATAAGAAGCTGTCTTACAACATCAACGGAAGCATTGTGAGCCCTGGTGGGGGTCTTGCCAATAGATATCAATTTAATAAATTCTGCAGATTTATGGTGTCATTCTCGGTAATAAAGAGACTGTCATTGAGAGTTCCAATACTGATGCTGGTGTTTTGGAGCAACATTTGACAACTTATTGTTTCCCGTCTTACTATGAAAAACAAAACGTATATTTTATAAACCATGTGGTGAAATCTGTTCCAGTGTGTAAAGATCTTACGTTATATACAAACGGTTCTAAAATGGATAACAGAGTAGCGGCAGTTTCTGTTGTGTTTTTGAGAAATGAAGAAATCTACAAGTTTAGAATAAAGCTTAATGATAAAAACACGATTTATCAAGCAGAGATGGTGGCAATTCTTGAGACAATACATTGGTGTCATCGTTCAAATCACAACAATTTTTCTTTATACCTACAGCTTGTCTTTTGTATATGCTATACAGCAGCTTTTTCCCGGTGGTAAACTTGTATTAGAAATTTTTATGAACTTGCATATGCTTAACAAAAAGAAACTTTACATAGCCTGGGTAAAAGCCCATATAGGTATACTGGTAATGAAAGAGCAGATGAATTAGCCAAATCTGTAATATTAAAGAATGAATATGATACACAGGTGGATTTGCCTTCGCCAATTAGTTTGGTAAAACATTATTATCGTAATAAAAAAATATTACTGATTGATAGAATCGTTGGTCTTATGTGGATATAGGCAGGGATACGTATAAAGTACTCCCAGATGTTAATTTGGATTTTGTGTGTCATTACCAGGTTGTAGCTTACTTTGTATCAGCACATGGTGATTTTCCAATAAATTTATACAAAATACACAAACGTTAAAATGATAAATGTATCTGTGGTAAACGTGGGGATATACAACACTATTTCCTTGATAGATGTCTTATTTCAAACAAGTTTTTTGATTTTATACAGAGAACTTTAGAGCGGATTATTCGCAATGTGTTACTTTCACAGTCAAATTATAAAAAGTTGTGTGGAATCTACAATTGATTTAAATAAGAATTTTTCATTTATACGATATAAGTGTTGACAGTATTTTGAACCGTAATGACACCATGCTGAATTGACTCTATAACACATTCATTGCTAATTGTTGGACTTATAAACCTTATTTCAGTTTTATCGGTTTACCAAATATTACTTACTTTAAATTTCAGTTTTTTTTTTAATTATATGGTTAGTAGTGGGGATTTTCTACCAGGGATAAAACACCTATGCCGAATTTGGTGAGTGCCCTAGATGGGTGATCAAGTTAATTATGAGTTAACTGGTGGAAGACAAAAGTCACATCAATTGGCCAGAAATTTTTTTATGCTCCCCTTGGTGTTTGTACACATGCATGTCAAAGTCTTTTTCTAAAACATCTTCATATGCATACGTTTTTTCTTTCTATAGCAGCGGTTCCCAATCTTTATTGGTATTCGACCCACTTTTAGGTTTAAAAAAAACCCAGCTACTATGAGGATCTAACTAATATCAATTTGAAAAGTTTGTATGGCCTCTATAAGCTATCGGCTCTCCTATCATATGAAAAAAGGCGAATTTTTGTACGAAGGATGCACTATTAACGAAAGCAAGAATTGATAATCTCAATGTGTTTAAGTCGAATAATTATTAAAACAACAAATATAAGGGAAAATACGTTTAATTAATAACAAAATACAATTTTACAATCAGTGAGATTTTGGGCACTGGTGTTTATCCATGAGGCCATCTATACAAGGGTTAAAACTGGTTAATTTTAACCTCAAATTACACTCTACACGCACTTTGTTTCCTTACATTTTTTTTTTCACAAACAGCAAAGTAGAAAAAGCACATTTACATGTAAAGCACATGTGTATGTCATGTTGAACCCAACCAAGGACTTTAAAACTGATTTAGATTTTTCTTGAAATTCTGCTCCTATGTTCATCTAAAAGGAAATTAAGGATTTTTCCAGGATTGCCATAATGATTGTGCGACTACTGACATGTCTCTCAGCAAGGACATAAAATAATAACGACTGGATGTTTAAAAACACACTGTCTTCTCAGGAAGTCTCACTTTTTGCTAAACTGATAAATTTTATGAAGGTAGCGGTAGTAAAATTGTTAAATATAAATCAATACCTGTTATTTATTCACTGTAGCCCAGACATTAACTGTTAACTTAACTGTACTTGTAGTTGGTTGAGTGCTGCTCTGTTTACATGCGGTTGCTCATGGAGAATATGATGTTAAAGTTTAATTCTATGTAGCTGTTATTTAATTACAGTAATTAAAACTTAATTACAGTTTACGTAAGTAGTTTTAAGTGAAGTTTTAAGTGGTTATGGGCCCAGCAAGCCCAGTTAATAGTTTTTAAACTTTGAAACATCGCCGGTCGGCACGTTGTTAGGCTTAAGTTAGGCTTAGTTTCCTTGTCATCGAATTGTGTGTTTCAGTTATATGAGTAACATGGATAAATTTAATTTTATTGAAAAATTTAGGTTGAAAGGAACTGGATAAGCTGGAAGTTTGATATTGAACTTCAATTAACAGTACAGAAAGCCATGCCCATTGTTTTGGGAATAACAACTAAGCCTGATGAGCTTCCGGAAGGTGCTGCAGAGGCAGAGAGAAATGCATATGCTGTAGCTTTGAAGGCCTATGAAGAAGCAGATGCTATTGCTAGATATACAATTTGATCTAGTGTTAGGCCTGAACCCAAACAGCACATCCTCACCTGTAAAACTGGAAAGGAGATGTGGGATGCCTTGCATTCTGTGTATGAACAGAAGAATGAAAGAAGGTTAGATCTTTTGTATTCTCAATTATTCAACTACACTAAAGATCCCATGGACAATATTGCAACTCATGTTTCAAAATTGCAGAGAATTTGGCAGGAATTACAGGAAGAATTGAAGAGTGACAAAGTTCAGTTACCGAAATCTATGCTGCTAAACAGAATTTTGAACACTTTGCCAAATGAATATCTTGAATTTAAGAATGTATGGGAATCAGTGCCAAATAATGAAAGATCACTATAAAGTCTTACAGAAAGAGTACGCTTACATGAACAGCGGTTAGATGAGTTAAAACTGCCTGTTGAAAACAAGAGTGTGGCATTTGTGGCCAAGCCAAATAATTATTGTCCTAAAAAGCCTTTGGATAAAACTTGTATGTGATCAGAAAAACTCTAAAAGTAAAAAGCGTAAGTGTTATGCTTGTTGTCGGATCGGTCATATTAAAAAGAACTGCTATAGTTTGAAAAATAATAATAGTAATGAGAGAACTGAATCTCTGAAATCAGGACAAGCTTTTGTGACAGTTTCGGAACTAAAAAGCCAAGATTACTGGCTTATTGATTCTGGTGCTTCTCATCATATCTGTTATAAGTTGGACTGGTTTTCTTCTTTTAAACAGTTTGATACGCCCAAGCCCTTAACATTAGCTGATGGAAGATCTATGCATTCTACAGGTATTGGAGAAATCCAGATTGAAATGCTTGTCAATGGGTTATGGAAACCCGGTAACCTTGTTAAAGTCTGGTATGTTCCTGGGAGTGATCAAAACCTTTTCTCATCTGGTGCAGCATTAGGTAATGGTTTGTATGAATATGCTGTTAACAAAGTACGTGAGTTCAGAAATAAGAAAGGTGAAACTGTTGCTGTTGGTGAAAGATACAATAGTGTCTACAAACTTAATATGCGTGTGATAATTCCTGAATCTGCTTGTGTAGCCGTGGAAAATGATAATCTTCAGTTGTGGCATGAGCGAATGGGACATCAAAACAAACGCCATGTACAAAAATTTCTAAAACAGAAAGGCATTGGTTTAAGTCTTAACGATGAATTCTGTGATGCCTGCATGTATGGAAAAATGCATAGGCTGAATTTTGGCTCTCGACAAAATCGTTCTACAAGCCCTGGTCAACTTGTCCATGCAGATGTATGTGGCCCAATGCCTGAGAAGTCACTCGGTGGGAATCGTTATTTTGTAGCGTTTAAAGATGACTACTCTAAATACAGAACTGTCTACTTGATAAAAGAGAAGAGTCAAGTGAAAGAAATGCTTTCTAGATTTTTGGCTGAAGTTAAGACTGCTGGCTATACACTCAAAGAATTCTTAACTGATGGAGGTAAAGAATTTAACAATTCAGAAGTTCATCATATTGTGCAAAAGGTAGGTCTGAATCACAGAAATTCCATGCCCTATACTCCAGAACAAAATGGAGCGATTGAAAGGGAAAACAGAATCCTTGTTGAAGCTGCAAGACCCATGTTGCATGCCAAGGAAATGCCTGAAAGGCTGTGGGGTGAAGCAGTTAACACCGCTGCATATGTCATCAATCGAATAGGTTCTACTCCAGAAGAAGGTAAATCACCCTATGAAATTTGGTTTAAGAAAGTACCAGCATTTGATCATGTAAAAGTTTTTGGTACAGAGTGTCTTGTACATATTCCAAAACAGAAAAGAAGAAAATTTGACAAAAAGGCTGTGAAAGGTTATTTAGTAGGATGCTGTGGAGATAGAGATGGATACAAAATATGGTTACCAGGCTCGGATGAAGTGATCTTAAGCAGAGATGTTGTTTTTAAGAATGAAATTACTTCAGCGAAGACATTAGTAAAACAGAATCCTGTGTTCTCAGCTGAAAATAGTTGTGAAGAAGATGAGAGTAGCAACATAGGGAAAGCTTCTCAGACTCCTCGTGTGAGCATTACAGGAATTGAAAATGACAGCGATAATAAAATGAATCTACGAGACAGGTCTCAAATGCAGAAGTCATCAAGATTTGAAGGCTATGTCATGTTAGCTGAAGATGATGAATCAACGACATATCAACAAGCGATTACTTCTGAAACACAAAAAATTGGCAAAAAGCAATGAACGAAGAATTGAATTCACTGGCAGAAAATGAGACATGGGAATCGGTGGATCTTCCAGAAAATAGAAAAGCTATTGAAAATCACTGGGTGTACAAAATCAAGCGAAATTCTGAAGGCAAGATAGAACGCTTCAAAGCAAGACCGGTTGCAAAAGGTTTTTTGCAGAAGCCTGGAATTGACTTCCATGACACATTCAGCCCTGTAGTTCGCTGGGATACAATAAGATATGTAATTAGCTTAGCTGCTAGCGAAAATCTTAAGTTAGCCCAATTTGATATTAAAAGTGCCTTTCTATATAGGGAACTCAATGAAGAAATATACATAAAGCAACCAGTGGGATTTAAAGATGGTACAGCACGTGTTTGTAGATTGCTTAAGAGTATATATGGTTTGAAACAAGCTCCCAGGTGTTGGAACTGGAGGTTCAAAACATTTCTTCAAAGCTGTGATCTCAAGCAAATGGATAGTGATCCATGTCTTTTTGTCAACAAGAATAAGTCTCTATTCTTAGTTCTGTATGTAGACGATGGAATTGTTGCTGCCAGAGATGAAGACTTGTTGGAAACATTTTTTAGAAAACTAAAAAAAAGAATTCAGTGTTAGAGTTGAATCTGCAAATTATTTCTTGGGTATGCAGCTGAAATATTTGGATGATGGTTCTATTTTTATTCATCAAGAAAAATACATCAAGAAAATTTTGGACTATTTTAACATGTCTGCTTGCAATCCCGTCTGTACTCCAATTGATAAATCATTGGTGTCACAGGAGCCTTCTGAAAAGCTAGATGAAGGTATACCATATAGAAGAGCAGTAGGAAGCTTGATGTATTTAGCCATAGCTACAAGACCTGATATTGCTTATGCAATTAGTGTGCTATCTCAAGTTCTGGACAAGCCTCTAAAAGTACATTGGAGTTTGATAAAAAGGGTTTTATAAGTACCTTAAAAGAACTTCTAAATGGGGTAATTTGTACAAATCTGGGACAAAAAACAAATTGGAAGCCTTCAGTGATGCAGATTATGCTGGGGACCCCTCGACAAGGAGATCCACTTCAGGGATGATCTTCAAATATAGTGAAGGTGCTATAACTTGGGCTAGTAAGCGTCAAAAATGTGTTTCGCTTTCGACTACCGAAGCTGAATTTGTGGCTGCTAGCCAAGCTTTAAAAGAAGCTGTTTGGCTCTATAGTTTATTTCAAGATCTGGCGACTGAAGCACGTGTGCCTGTTCTGAAAGTTGACAATGAAAGTGTGATAAGATTAATTAAAAATCCCGAGTTTCATAATATAATCGCACGAAGCATATAGATGTTAGATACAAGTTTGTCCGTGAAAAATTTCAAAATGGAGAACTTGATATTCAACTTTGTGACAGTGAATGTCAAGTTGCAGACATTTTGACCAAACCCTTAGCAAAATTTCGTTTTCAGAAACATTGCAAATTAATTGGAATGTATGAGCTTAAGACTTTTGCTTAAGACATTTATTTTATTTTTTGTGAGTGTACGGTAGGTATGGATTTAGGGGAAGCGTTAAATATAAATCAAAACCTGTTATTTTATTCACCTGTTATTTATTCACTGTAGCCAAGACATTAACTGTTAACTTAACTGTACTTGTAGTTGGTTTAATTCTATGTAACTGTTATTTAATTACAGTAATTAAAACTTAATTATAGTTTACGTAAGTAATTTTGAGTGAAGTTTTAAGTAAAATATTGTGTTTGTTATATATTTTTTAAACAGATGAAATAAAAGATATATTTTCTGGCTAACTTCGATTGTTCCGCGACTCACCAGTGGGTCGCGACCGCTGTTCTACAATGCTCCTGCCATGCTGTGGCGAAACAATCGCCACAGACTAGCGTCTCTTTCCCGCACTATTCCCTACGGGAACCACGGAAAGAGGGAAAGTCCATTTCAAGTGCAGGTGGGAAGGGTAGACAGCGGAACTTTGCGAAATGAGTACCTGAAAATAATTTAATTTAAATGAGGAGCTATTAGTCCAAGTGATATAATTTTTAATATTAGATTTTATTTAGGTACTGTACTAGGAGGAACTAGTACCTTAAAATAAATAAAGTATTCAATTGAATTTTGAAGTGAAACTGCAGAAGGGGAGAGGAGGACGAGAAAAAAAAACATAACATAATAATCATTATACTTCTTATACCAAATTTCATTTACATATGGTGTAAGCTATGTAGAAATACTCATAGTATTTTCAGCATTTCAAAGACCTTTAAAAGTATGCTAGCACACAAAATTTGATTAATATTAGTATTAAAATCATTAATAAATAAATAAAATAGCTATTTATATTCAGAAAAATCACATTAATCTGTGAAATGAATAATTTTTTGGAATATTACAATCAAAAATAGCTAATAATTATTTATTTTCTTTAAAAGCATGTTTTAAAATCAGCCTTTCACACTTTAATAAATGCTTATTATTAAGCATATACCTAATTAGGATCTTAATGAAATGAATCACAGTTAGTAAGCAGTAATATTTTACCAATCATATATTTTTAATATGATATTTTAAAATTTATTATAACATGAACGATACTAACATTTAACCATTCCTTTCCTACAAACAAATAAAATAATGGATCAACTCTATATACATTGATCAGAAATATGCAAAAATAAAATACAAGAGAACATAAAATTTAAAAAGATGGGATACTGATTTTATTGGCTAGCCTTTATATGTAAATAAATGTTTAATGTGCATTTTTTAAACACTTATAAATTATGTTTTCTACATTGAAATAGTCGTCTAAAGACGTTATGCAATATTTTAAGAAGTTGACCATTACAACAAAATCAGATCAGTAAATCCGAATCTGAAGCTGAACTAAACAATGATGACGCAAATATCACGTGATTTACGAACGGAGGAAGTCAAGTTACTCTGCTCTTCCACCCTTTCCACCTGCACTTGAAATGGACTTTTCCTCTTTCCGTGGTTCTCATAGGGAATAGTGCGGGAAAGAGACGCTAGTATCGCCACAGATGCCAGTAGTATTATTTGCGGTTTTGAAGCAGAAGGCAGCATTTTTCTAGTTTTAAACTGATTTTATTGTTTTTGCACTTTTTTAATTTCAGGCAAATGATAGAATAACTTGATTATATAGCTATATAAAAAAAATGTTATGTACAGAAATAATAATAATAATATGTAGAAAATCCTAAGCCATGTAGAATAGATACCAGGTCATTGTTTTTTTAGCTGGATCATTCAGAGCAAAGTAGCCACAAAAAGATCAGGTAAAATGACCGGATGGCTACTTTGTCCAGAAACGAATTTTTATTCATTGTTCATAACAAAATACTAATCAAAACAATTTTCTTTTAAATAAAGAAGATAGGTCGGGCAGTAACTTCTACTTTTAAATAGAAAAGTTTATTCTGGAGATTTGCAATATGCATGTCTGTTGTATTCCTCATTCGTCATATTGATACTCATTACGGTTTACTTTATCTACACTGTTGAAAAATTGACCCTTTTGCTGCATTGTCACTCCACCGCTTTTATATAAAACGATTACTTCAGCCTATGATGGAGCATTCTCATGGGTCAAAAGAGAGATATTTTATAAAAGCGGGGAGTGACGATGTAGCAAAAGGGTCAATTTTTTTAAGTGTAGTAACGTTTTAATACTTAAAATATTACAAAACATAATACTTAGCCTCAATGCGTGTTACTCTAGCTTGAGTTCATTAAATATGCATCCTAGATGAATGTTACTTTTTTATTTAAATATGCTGGCCACTTTATCCAGCCCAGGTGGGCAAAGTGGCCATTTTGTAATTTTGATTTCAATGTAACGGATACATTTTTAAATACATTTAAAAATGTAAACTAGCTATTGAAACTAATGTTGTTATAGTTATTATCAGTATTTGTTTCTAAAATTTTACTGATTAAAAATGTATTCCAAATATTCATCAAACCTTAGAATAGCTACTTTACCTTTCTTTCCCCTAATCGAGTTAAAAAGAGCCATAATGTGAAAAATGCTTGTCCGTTATGTTGTGTGAATAGAAAAATGTTTCCGATAACTTGTTTTTAATTATATCTTAAAATTTATTTTTAGGTTGCCTTCATCTAAAAAGATAAAGAATGCGCTCTTCAAACGGAAGAAACAATATCGCTCAATGCTGAATTGCTCTTTCCTGATCGTGATTTCTGTTCATAATGTAGACTTAAAGATGCTCTAATATAATCATTGCATTGAAATTCTAATATTTGTGACTTGTTAATCCAGGACGTTCATTTACATTTAACCGAATTGTGACTTTTTTTCCCCATTGTTATTTGGCATTACTTGTGAGTGCTTTTTCTTCCATGTTTCGACATTTCTGTCATCTATACCATCGGCTTCATCATCTCTATCTTCTGTTTCTGTACAATTTTAAATAAATTATTTAACACAATGAAAATATCTAGTTTTATTTTCATTTTTTTAAAATTATTTTTTATATGATTTGTATTGTTTTATACAAGATTTTAGGATTTTTTTCAGTTTCGCATGTCGTATCTTTTTCACCGGAAAATACATTTTAAGTATTTTATAAAAACATGATACATGTTCTAGATCTAAAACAAAAGTAAATAAATTAAACAAAAACATACTTTGCAGAACAAACTAAAAAAACAAAATTTATTTCCTGCTCTATTTAAGCCCGAGAAGGGACAGATATTAAGATATTTGATTTATTTATTTCTACAATTAGTATTAAATTTTTGTGTCAAATAATTTAAATTATGTGAACATTAAAAAAAATAAAAATGAAATTCAAACAATATGATACTTAAAAATCCTAAATCTTAGATCCCGTTCAAACGAAATCGAAATAAATCTTAGACTTTTTCTGAACATTTGCTTTTTAGATGTGTCTATTCTTTTTATATATACCTACCGTAAACATTATACAAAATCTGCAAAACGAATATTTGCAAGTTAAGTTTGGAAAAAAAGTCTAAGATTTATTTCTATTTCGTTTGAACGGAATCTAAGATTTAGGGTTTTTAAGTATCATATTGCTTGAATTTCATTTTTATTTTTTTAATGTTCACATAATTTAAATTATTTGATACAAAAATTTAATACTAAATGTAGAAATAAATAAATCAAATATCTTAATATCTGTCCCTTCTCGGGCTTAAATAGAGCAGGAAATAAATTTTGTTTTTTTAATTTGTTCTGCAAAGTATGTTTTTGTTTAATATCTCAAGTTTTTTAATAACTCTTGCATTCAGATGAGCTCATTTCAAAATGAACTGAGAGTATCATCATCAGGACTTCCCTTATGTGGTATCGTATCACAATTACTGATGTAATTTACCCAGGGACATAGCTAGAAGTGAATTATGGGAGGGGGGGGGGTGTACGCTCAAGAGAACTTCTGAGGTGCTCATATTTCTCTCTCTCTTCCTCTGACACAAAAAAAATATATTAGTGCATATTCACATTGTAAGTTCCATGTTTCTTATTAAATTGTTGCAATAGCTCTATTTTATGCTAGAAAAGAATATGGTGATGAAAAATTTGAGTGTATAACTAATTCAAGATTAAACATCATGTTGGCTTCATATGTGCAAGTAGGATGAGCGAGTGTTGAAGCACTTTAGTTACAATTTAAGCAATTCTGCAAAACTGTGAAAGGGCCTCAAAGTTAAATTAGATTTTTGAACAAAATTTTATTTGATGAAATGCTAACTATTACGTTTTCCCCTACGTAGGAATTTCTGATTTATTTTTCCAGATCTATATCGATCATGTGACCTAGACTCCAAAACCACCCCCAATTAAAAACTCTATCTCCGTGGTATCTACGTAGATTTTCATTTCTCCATTGGGTTTTGCACAGATTTTCATTGATCCATTTCCAAATCGTTAACTTTTTTTTTTTACATCTAGAACTGAATTATGTACATGCTTCCTGTTTTGATACCAAATATTTCAAAATCTCTGTTTCATTTCCAATAAGACGTCATAAATGTCTAGTATAATTCTAGACATTCACCTATAGACAATATAATATTCCTCCAACAATACCTCAAGACATAGTATCAATAAAATGTATTTATTTTTTTATTTTTTGTATTACGTCATATTTATTTATTTTCTGTATTTCTTCACTTAGAAGCTTCTTGATAAATGAATCAATGTTTGAATTGAAATTCTGCCCAAAATTGAAATTTAACATCGACAGAACTTCAAACCGCTATCGGAGCTCTGGGCAGGGTTCAGCGTAGAAAAGTTAGGGATAGATGTCATATATGCAATAAATTGGTGCGATTGGAACAAAATGGATAGTACGTGCCTCACATGCTAACTTGGCTATCGTTGTTTATTTTACTAATAAATTGTTTATTTTCTATTACTTTTATTTAAAAAAAATTATGTAGATCATTTGTTCTATAGTTATTAATAAACTTTTTTTTTATTTATCTTTATTTTCCTTTTTAAATATTAGAAAATAATTAAAAAAATATATATGTGATATGTATTTGAAAATGAAATTTTCGCCAAATTGGCGTCAGAAAAAAACTGCGCCCACATGGTAAGTATTAGACATCTGTGCATAAAGGTGACGCATTATGAATATTCCAAATGTGCTTAAATTTTATTAACGCATAGAGATAGTGAATCAAAAGTTTTATAAAAATGGTACTACTCTATTATCCCGTTGACCATTTTCGCCAAATTCTACAAATCGCCAAAACTAATAGCCAAATTATACATGTTGACATAATTTGTATTTTAAATAACGAAAAACCAAATAATTAGTAGAATATTAATAAAAATACAAATAAAAAGTCGAAATAAAAACCACTTAATGATATTTTAAACACATGAATCGTATTTAATGTTATTGAATGTGACATTAACGATCATCCATTATTGGCAATTAATCTTATAGTTTGGCGATAATTTTTTGGTCGACGGGATAACCTACCATAAAAATATTAAAGTATAAAAAACAGCTATTTTTCAACAGAAACTCTTTGTGATATTTTAAAAATTAAATCGTGTAGTATTTTATCATATTAAAATAATCGGAATAATGAATTTAATACAAGTTAGTTCGGTACTTTGTTATCTCTTCGACCGATCCGCCAAATTATATAAGTCGCCAAACTAATAGCCAAATTATACATATTAGCATTTTTTTATAACAAAAGTACAAATAAATGGGTAAAACACTAGTAAAAAGTGGAAATAAAATCATTTGATGACATCTCTAAATACGTATAGGTATTTAATGTCATTGAATGTGACATTCACGATCATCCATTACTGGCATTTAATCTTATAGTTTGGCGATAGTTTTTTGGTCGACGGGATAACCAAGTAGTACCGTTGATTTAAAATTGATTTTATCCAATGATTAATTATTTGTAACATTACAAATTTAGGCACGATTTAAAAAAAAATCATCAAATCGGGAATTAAAAAAATATATTTGTAAACATTGTTTATACTTGTTTACATTGGATTTGAATATTTAGGTTGATAGAATTGGCGAATTTATTGCAGTGCCGAAAAGTCTTATACCAAGTAGTTGACGATTCTGCGATTTAGCCTTAAAAAATTGCTATGTTTGAAGACCCAGTTCTGCAGATTTACTAGTTTCATTACATACCAAGGATGAAATACTATTATTTTTGAAAAATTTTATTCACCTAAATTTATTTTGACTTTCTTCGAACATATAAGACGAAGAAATTTTTAAAAACGTGGTATAAGTACGAAATCCCGGCGCAAATGTCATATATGCACTAAATTTGGTGCTTTCAAATACATATATCTATATACTTAAGTATATATATATATTATACATATATATATATACTTTATATATAACTTACATATATATACTTAAGTTATTTTCTATTATTTTTCAGAAACAATAGATAGAAAAAAGTTTAATTTACTTATTTTCTATATTTCTTCTGTTAGCAGCTTCTTGATCAATGTTTGAAAATGTCCTTTTATTTTAAAAATCATGCTTCATTTTGCTTTCTGTTGACGATTCTTGTATTTGTACGAAATGTTTGCAAATCTCCGTTTCATTTCTAATATGACATCGTAAATATACCATTTTTAATTCTTACAAAAGAAAAAAAAATCTATTTTATTTTTTATTTATCACGTAAAAATTATTAATTGCTACAGGAAATATGTCCATTGACCTCGGTATATTTTTTTGATTGGAGGGAATTATTATTTAAACAATTAGATCCTTTGAAGAAAATTTGTGGAAGCGCGTACAAAATGTGGGAAAATGTCTAGTAAATAACTCGTTCAATGTTAAATTCCGTATTAAAATAACATTACTGAGTCACACTGGAAATAAATATAGCATAGCACTGCCGTGCTATGCTATAATGAAAAGCATTGAAATTCTATCCGTATTTCCGAATTTTGAAAGTAAAAAGCATCCTATATGCAGTGTCTCGCTGACATTTGACCAACGTTTGGCTAATTAAAAATAAAAAACATTCGCCAAGTGAAAAAATTATTAGCAAAATAGATTCGCCGTGTTGTACAAAAAAAAAAAAAAAAAAAATTATCCTTAATCCTTTAATGACACCTCTCCCCCGCTTTATTTCAATGTGTTCTAAAATAACCTAAATTTTTATAACTTCGACAACGATTGTTATTAATCTAATTTCAACTACCCGTTACATGGTGTATTAAAAAATATGCATATATTAAAAATATGTATACGTGCATATGGATAAAAAACGAAAAAGAAAGGAAAGACAAAGCAAAAATTGTGCAGTAGCAATTTGGCGAATCTAATCGCTTGTTTACTCGCCAAATGAAGAATTTAGTCGCAATTTGGCGCAATGGCGAGTGAAGGCGAGAACACAGCCTATATGTATATCATAATTTCTTTTGCTATTAAATGGCATAAAAAAGCATCAATTGCTTTAGAAAAATATTTTAAAATTACACTGTAAAAAAAAAATTAAAGAGGTTACTAAAAATTTTTTAGTAAATTTGTATTCCACAGACTTTTTTAGTAACCATTACAAACTTTTTTTTTTTTGCAAGTGAAACAAGCATTTCTTTTGTAAACTGAACAAAAGAATATTTTGTATAACTAACTTAAAATTTTTTAGTATGAGCCACCAAGCAAATTTTAGTAATAGCTCCAAAATTATTTTTTATAACAAATACGTGCGTCCGAAGGGCAGGAGCTTCCTTCGAGCTGCATCCAGACTTCTGAAGTGATAGATTTTCGCCAAAAACGCAATAGATGGCAGCACCAAACATTGCGACCAGCTCTAACAGGAAATTCATAACCCCTTTATTATAGAAAACTTACACTACATACATTCGGTGCGTACTTGGCGCTGTCCAGTATTGAACCCGGGACCTTTTAGCCTGGAGTCCGTTACTATAACCACTATGCTATCGAGGCCACGCCAAGTGAGTTTTAGTAATAGCTATTAAAAATATAAAACTATTAACTCTATTCGTTGCTAACTTTTTTCTAGTAATTCTTACATATTTTCTAGTAACCGACTAAGATTACTAAACATTTTTTAGTAATTACAAGGATTACTAAAGTTTTTTTAGTAGATCGGCCCCCCCCCTTTTTTTTTACAGTGTACTCTTTCAAAATTTTAAACCTGACCTAGACCTCTAAAAATCTAAATTTTAGAAAAAAAATGTAAAACTAATTTTTCTAAATCTAAAATTAAGTATGTGTGTCACAGGTTTTTCTTGTCATTTATTGTATACATGGGGAAATCTTATTTTCATTAAAAAACATTCTTTAAGCACTTTCTAATAATATGATAGCAGATATACTTTCAAAATAAATTTTAGAAATTCTAAATGCATATTTTCTAAATATAAAATTAAAAAGTATACTATATGTGTTTCAGAATTTTTCTCTTCATTCATATGGCAGGAAAAGGTATAAGTTTTCTTAGAAAAAATGTTTTCTCTGTTAAATACCGTAACAGACATTGATTTCCAAAAATCTAAATTTTAGGGCGGAAATTCATACCTAAATTTTCGAAATATGAAATTAGAAAATATGGCGTATGTGTGCGTGAGGTTTTCTTAAGCAGCATGAAAAAAGATCATTTCTCTGAGAAAATACTCTTTAAAATAATCTCTCGAGAGTGTGCTAGTAGACGTAGACTTTAAATAATCTAACTATAAATTTTCTAAATATGAAATTAAAAAGCACTCCTTTTACGCGACAAAGGTCTTCCTGCGCATTCGTATGGCATGAAAAAGCGTCATTTCCTTCAGAAAATATATTTTAGCACTTTTTGAAAATCTGGAGCGAAACCGATATTTTCAAAAACACAGCTTTTTTAAATTTGAAATAAAGCACTACGCCATTTGTTTGTGAAAGGTTTTTTTTACACTTTTTGTCATTTATATACCATGAAAAAGGATTATTTCCTTCAGAAAATATTTCTAAAATATTGTCTGGAAATGAATTAAACACACACTTACACACAAAGAAAAAAAATCAATCTAATTTTTTAAAATTTGAAATTAAGAAGCATGTCATATACTCCTGTCAAAGATTTTTCGTATCATTCATAGTGTACAAAAATACATCCTTTTCCTCAGAAAATATAAAAAAGTGCTTTAAATTTTCATAAAATCTAAATTTAAATTTGAAATAAAGAAGTATGCATATATAAGTGTCAGAAGGTTTTCCCCCCAATCATACAGCGTCGAAAGTCACACTTTCTTTCAGGAAATATTTTTAAGATACTCTCTAATTTTTTGGTAAAAATTAAACATGATAAAATTCTGCAGTTCAGAACTTATAAATCTAATAAATTTTCTTAACATGAAATGAAGAAATATATCCTATGTGGTGCCAGGGGTTCTACTTGCTTTTTGTATAAAATGAAAAGGCATCACTTCGTTCAATAAATATCGATATTATAAAGGCCAAACGTATAACGCATACGTCATTTTGCGAATGGCAACACTTTCTGATGAAATTTCGCTTTTGCAGTTTTCGCTACTGTAAATTTTTTAACTTATAGACATCGCATATTTTTAATCTTTACACCGTTGTATAGAGGAAAAAAAAAAAAAAAAACTTTTAAATGCATTTTTTTTTTAAACTGTGTCTATATTTCTTTTTGAGATATTATTTTTTTTATAGTTTTTAATTCAATTTTTTTGGAGGTGGCAACTTTAGTACTACATTCCTATGCGAAGTAAAGTGAAAATAGCCATAAAGTAAAAAGAAAGTGTAGACAGGACTTATAGTAGCTGGGAGTGATGCAAAAAATGTAAACCTGAAATTCTCTACAAAAAGCCCAAACGCAACCGTGTGCTTTCCAAAACAAGTAAGAAAAATCATGCGTTAAGCATAGATTATGAAGCACTTCCAACACTTAATGAAATCTTTAACAAAACTTTGTTATTTAGGGAAATAATAGTGTATAGCCAAATATACCCAAATATGTATTCCAGTACATTAGAACAGCCCTGTATTTCATATGTCAGTTCATATAATGGAAAAAATTAGCTTAGCAAGAAAATACCCAGTAGCTTGAAATTTCTTTTTCAGCAATTCATACTACACTATCTACCAAAAAGTATTTGTACACTTTCAGTTTTTAACATTTTGTCAAATATTTAAAAATATACTGGTCGGATTCTTCTGGAACTTCAGAAATATAAAGATTATGTTTCACTTTATATTTATTTACATTCATTTGTTTTTACATTCATTTGTTAAGCGGGTAATTAGGGGGCCGGCAAAAAACAAAGAATAATAGAAATATTTGGGATCGCCCTGTACATGAAAATGCACGAAACGACTTATCGCTTTAGAATACAAATATATGAATACAGTAGATTATGTACACTAATTTTTGTGAGAATAGCATGTATATTTATGGCGATAGAGCGATTTTTTTGAAAAATTCAAAAAATTCTGGTATGTTTTTTGTTTATATCATAGAGGGTTTTTGACCAAATTTAACGCAAATTTCAGAAAAATTGGCAAAATCTATTAAAAAAAATATAGCGCAATTGAAATATAAATATATTTAATATTTTATGAAATATGAGTAGTTTCATGAAATAATTTTTATCTGCGCATGCGCAAACGATAAAAACAATTCTTTTACATCATTTAATAGTCAATTCTATGGAGTAACTTATAAAAAAAAAATCCAATCAAATATCGTGAAAAGTCAAAAAGATATCATTATTATAAGTAAGCTGTTTTTACAATGCTCTCTAAAAACGGCTGAATGATAAGGGATTCTCCACAAATTGATATTTTTTATTAACTGACTTTTAGGAAAAAATTAGTACTATTTAATGAATACAATATTGCTGCTAATAAGTATCTTGACACCTGTGATAGAAAAGGAAAAGGGCTTTTATTCTTTTCCATCACAGATGTCAAGATACTTATTAACAGAAATATTGTATTAGATATTGCATACATTAAATACTAATTTTTTCCTAAAAGTCAGTCAATAAAAAATGTCAATTTGTGGAGAATCCCTTATCATTCAGCCGTTTTTAGAGAGCAATGTAAAAACAGCTTACTTATAATAATGATATCTTTTTGAATTTTCACGATATTTCATTGGATTTTTTTTATAAGTTACTCCATAGAATTGACTATTAATTGATGTAAAAGAATTGTTTTTATCGTTCGCGCATGCGCAGATAAAAATTATTTCATAAAACTACTCATATTTCATAAAATATTTAATATATTTATATTCCAATTGCGCTACATTTTTTTCTACTGCATTTTGCCAATTTTTCTGAAATTTGCGTTAAATTTGGTCAAAAACCCTCTATGATATAAACAAAAAACATACCAGAATTTTTTGAATTTTTCAAAAAAATCGCTCTATCGCCATAAATATACATGCTATTCTCACAAAAATTAGTGTACATATTCTACTGTATTCATATATTTGTATTCTAAAGCGATAAGTCGTTTCGTGCATTTTCATGTACAGGGCGATCCCAAATATTTCTATTATTCTTTGTTTTTTTGCCGGCCCCCTAATTACCCGCTTAACAAATGAATGTAAATAAATATAAAGTGAAACATAATCTTTATATTTCTGAAGTTCCAGAAGAATCCGACCAGTATATTTTTAAATATTTGACAATATGTCAAAAACTGAAAGTGTACAAATACTTTTTGGTAGATAGTGTATTAGATGGAAACATACTTCAATACTTTTGTTCAGCCCTGTAGTTTACATTGTACCTTTATTACACGTCAGCATTAGGCTAAAATTTATTGTAAACTAAAACACTTTTAAAACAACTGAAATCACATTCTCATAAATCATCATTCATAACCACTTTATGAAAAGAAAAATCTTTTAGATACGCGTTGACAACATTTGCAAGAAAAAAAAAAAAAAATTAAATAGTAGTACGAACTAAATGTAAAATTAGCAGTTTTGCGGTCATGATTTTGACATTCGTTGAACCTAATCCTCGCGAATGTTAAGGGATTACTGTACACTCCGAGTATATGGTAGCAGACCAGGACATACTACATGAGCATCAAATGATTAAACATTCTATTAGCACATATCAAAGTTTTCACTAAGGATGGTCTTCATCGGGCACATTCCAGTAATCCACATCATCGTACAACTGATGTTTTTTGGGTGGATCAAACACAGGTTGCCGAATAATGAATCCTGCAAAAGAAAAAAAATATATATATATTGTACATACTGGTAAAATTATTGTCATGATCAGGGTGAATATCGTTCGTGAACGTCTTGTACGACGAAAATGTAAAAGCCATTTCCTTATTTTGTCATATACGGTCACAATAAATAAGTACCAAATACCCTGTTACATAAGATATCTTACAAGGAAGGTCTCCATACGGGCATACTCAGAAAAATCTGAAAAATTTACAGAATGTTCTTCTCATATAGTTATATATATTTATAAAAAAAAATTCAGCGGAACCTCTTTATAACGTCCGTAAAAAAATAATAAAAATTTCGTTTATTTGGCGATTTATCTCCGGTTGGCGAGAAAAAGGAAATTTTGAAAAATACGCTTTTACGCTTCGAATACTTTTTAAAGAAAAAACTTTCTATGTTCAATTTATTTAAATAAGTTTAGTTTAAGTAATTTTAGTTTTGCATTTTTACTTTACTTTAAGTGTAATTTTGTCATATACGTTTATATGTACTTATAAAAAATGAAAATAATATATTTTATCATTTAAAACACAATTTAAATTGATTAAAATTGTTCCAAATTGAAAAATACACCGTTAAAAATTTGCTGCATTTTGTTGCAACGCACTCCCTTGCTTGTATAGAAAACGGTTACTTGGCCGTGAAATGGAGCTTTCTCATTGGTTGGAATAGAGATATTATATACAAGCGGTGGAGTGCGTTGCAACAAAATGCAGCAGATTTTTAACAGTGTATGACACGGTTAAATCACCGTGTTATGGAGCATTCTCATTGGTCAGAAGAGAGATATTCTATAAAAGTAGTGGAGTGACGTTGCAGTAAATGCTGCAGATTTTTAACAGTGAAGTCAATTAAAATCAATTTTCAGATTCGTTAAAATCGTCTGCTTTTGGCGAGGAAATGCACTGCTCGCCAAATCCCGCGTCGCTTTCAGCTTTTCACGCCAATTATTCCAAACTATTTTATTTTTTTACATATCTAATAATGTAATTCCGCCGCTAATTTTCACTGATCCTTTATTACCTACATGAGTAATTTAATTCGTATTTTTTTCAAAAAATTCTGAATATGCCCCCAATGGAGACCTTCCTGTTAGATCGCTGTTTTTGAAGTGGTACTGTCTCGGAATTGGATGCCTGTTCACATTGAAAAATTTATCTAAGATATCTGACCGAATGTCACTGTATCTATGATCTGAACAAATGTAACGTATGCGCATGTATTTAAAATAAAGACAGCCGCAATAGCCAATCAGTAAAAGAGAAGCTTTATAGTCATCGAGAGTGAGTGGTTTTCCTGCATCTAGCCGGAGCAAGTTGAAACTCTCTGACAGAGTTTATGGAACTCTCTGAGAGATTTCCAGGCCTGACTAGGGAACTGCAAGAAGTGTAAGCCACCGATTTTGACGAAAGTGGTATCGTTGGAAAGATCTCATTGAGAGCAGTAAAAAACTCAATGGAACTACCCGTCGCAAATGAGTTGTTTCCGAGATATCCAACAATTTATGCCACGTAACTAGTGCATACTTAATGGGGGACCGCAAAAAAATTTAGTCTCGGTTTTAATGAAAGTGGTATCGTTGAAAAGATATCATCGTGAAGTTTAATAATCTAAATAGAATCATCCGTCGGAAATGAGTCGTTTTCGAGGTATCCGACAATTTGTGTCACATTGCGAATGCACGCTGCTGGGAAACTGCATTAAATGACATAAATTGTCGGATATCTCGAAAACGACTCATTTCAGATGGGTAGTTCAATTGAGTTTTTTACTTCTCACAATGATATCTCTGCAACGACGCCATTTTTATCAAAATCGAGAAAACAATTTTTTGCCGTGCCTTATTAACTGCGCTCTAGAACAGTATGCACTAGCTACGTGATAAAATTATCAGATACCTCGAAAATGGCTCATTTCCGACGGGTAGTTCTATTGAGTTTTTTCTTTCTCATGATGATATCTTTTTAACGATATCACTATCGTTAAAATTGAGACTAAAATTTTTTGCGGTCCCCCATTAAGCATGCACGAGTTACGTGGCATAAATTGTCGGATATTGCTAAAACGGCTCATTTGCGACGGGTAGTTCTATTGAGTTTTTTACTGCTCTCAATGAGATCTTTCCAACGATACCGCTTTCGTCAAAATAGGTGACTTACACTTCTTGCAGTTCCCCAGTGAGTTATCTTAACTATGCATAGTGCGAACAGGGTATTAAGGCGGCTGATCACTCAGCGGCCGAATTCCTGTCGGTAATGTTAAGTATATAAGCGTTTGATGCATTCTTCTATTCAAAATATCTTCCCAAGGTATTAATATTTTAACTTTTTTTTCAGTGTTCTTTTTTTAAAGGATGCCAATTTTTTTTTTTTTTTTTTAGTTGTCAAAATGTTTCTGAAATTTATGCTCAATTTAATATTTTATGTTTAAAAAACAGACGTGCTGGAAGTAAAATTTGAACACTTCATATAAAATTATGCATAGATTTTAGATAAATTTTAAAAACTAAGAAAAAAAAGATGCTTCTTTTGAGAGAACACTGAAAAAGAAATTAAAAATATTAATTTCCAGAAGAGACGTTTTGAATATAAAAATGTATCAAATGCCCATAGACTTAACATTACGAAAGGGAATTTTGTAAGGCTCGCTGAGCGACCAGCCGCCTTAATAAGAAATTGTAATACCTCAAAAGCTACAGAATATTATTTGTTCAAGCTTTGCGTTTAAACTATACTAACAACAAAAAATAATTTTCACATGCTCATTTGTTTTATTTCATACTAGCTCTCCGCCCGCGGCTTCGCCCGCGTGGAATTCGGTTATATTGCGGTATAAAGCACAACTATAAGAAAACTTCTCATTTCCACGGAAAAAATGCAAGAAGCGCGATGTAACGCTGGATACGATTAGTTGTTAAACCAAAACTGAATGGTACACTATATTATATGTTTTCCCTTGTAGAGCAAAAACATGCAGATTTTGGGCACTGGAAACCCGGGAACACGCTACATAGAGCTGACCATGCTGACGTTGAGCCTGTTGCGATAAACGGACTTGAGTACGAATATCATTCTCAGAAGCCATCAAAGAAGCTTGGCAAGCGGCTTGCTCCTCAAGTCTTTGCTGGCGCTGAGATGATAGCTCAGCAGCTCTCGAAGCAGCCTGACGCTCTGCTTGTTCGCGCCTTCTTAATTCAGCATGGAGAGACGATTCTTGAGATCGGGCAATTTTCATTGCCCGAGCTTTAGATGAGGTGCTCGACAAATTAGATTTACATTTGCGAGGCATTGTGAAAATATGAGTAAACTATAAACCTAAACTAAACTAAAATCCCAAACTAAACTATAACAATCTAAACGACGAACAAAGCGACGTAATTACCTATCGAAAAAACAATAACTACTTTAGATATCTACCTAGAAAAAAAGCACTAAACTAACCTAACCCAACTATTATACAGCTACTGCACATCGTTACCACGTTTTAAAAACACCCAGCGCCATCTATCGCATACCTCAAGAACTAAATAACGTAACTAATACTTATACCAATTAGTAATTTGTTGACTTATAGTTATTTCAGGATAAGTAGATGTAAAAAAAAAACATTTTAGACGATAAAACAAATAGTACGTCATCCCTCGGGAATTCCTCATTTTCGAGGATTAATTATCGTATCATTTAGCTTCTAAATTTACATGTTTATATTCGTTTGCAATATTTTATCTTGTTTTAAACGACAGACAGCGCCATCTCCAATCCATCCATCAAGCAAACTGTATTTTTGTTTTCCCTCGGGAATATCAATTTTTTCCGGGATAAAAAGTACCCTATTATTTAATCCGGACTTCTAACTTTACGTCTGCAAAATTTCAAAGTTATCGGTTCGGTAGTTACGGCGTGAAAGCGGAACAAACAAACAAACACACTTTCCGATTTATAATATTAGTAAGGATACAATTTTTTTTTAATTTTTTATTTTTGTTTGTCATTTGAATTTACTTTTGGGACGCTTTTTTCTGTCATTTTTTATTGGGATTTTCGAGTGGCTGTCACATCATGATTTTTATGTACAATCGCTGTGACATCGTTTTATGTGTTGTCATTTACAACTCATCACAAATACATTCACATTAATCATTTTTTCACGCCTGATGATGAATAATGCAAATAGTGAAGAGTTGCATTTGTATCCTAGTGCTGTTACATTATTGTATTTGAGACAGGCATTCTTAAAGAAAAATCATTTGACGAAATTATATATAATGTGTGTGTGTGACATTTTAGGGAGAAACTCGAAAAATCTTCACTGGTTCCCCTTTTTTTTAAAACACAGTCGTGGCAAGCGAGGAACAAAACAAAATAAATAAATGTAGAAGATTCATTAAATCACACATTGGCTTCTGCAAGTTAGTTTATTAAACTGTAGTCATAAGAGAGGAAAATGCTCCCTTTGCAAAGCCGTCTTGAACCGAAACATCAAAAAGAATATTCCATCATTACTCAGCAAGCCGTCCTTAACGTACGCACCGAAGAAAAGCAAAAAATCTGACTCTTCACCTCCAGGCTTCTTTCTTAAATCTAAAAACAAAGTTCTAGAAAATTCTCTACTCTCGAACCATCATTTTTCCATGTAAACATAATTCATGTCCAGAGTCAAGATTTTTATTTATTCAGACGATAAATTTATTTTTAAAAAAATATTATTTAACTAATTTATAACCTACTCGAAATTTCGAATATATTAGGCAGACGATATTTTTAGAGACGATTAATTTTAAGAGAAAAAAAAAAGGAATGAATTTGATATGCACAAATATCAAGTGTTGAAGGAGGGAAAAATAAATAGATAAATAAAACTAATGATATTTTTTGAAAAGTATGGTTTTGGAATAAATTTAATAAGACTTTCTTAAAAAGGGTTGATAAAAACATAGAAAAAATGAGTTTTATTTGGAATATTAAGAAATAAAGTTTAATTAAGAATATTTTTAATTTAGAGCCATCTTTTTATATTTACGCATATTGGAATAAATGTTTTTAAGGCGAATTAAGAATTTATATCATCGTTTCCATAAAGATTAATAGATTAGATCTAGAAACAAGATTTTAATTTAATAAGTTGAACTAAGTACGGAATATTGTTATAAGGAAATTAAGATAGTATAAAAGTTAATCTTGGCGAAAAAAAATAAAATTTTGTAATATATATATAACCCTGTAAATTTAGATGTAATTACTAAAAGATTTAACTGTCAAGTACAGTACAATAGCTGACAATAATTCATTAAAAAATTATACATATGTATTACTTAGGTACCAAACATCTAATTTTTTAATGCTGTGTTTTTAAATAACGTAAATAGCATCATAATATATTTTATTGTATAAAAATTAAGACAAATTGTTTTATTCTTGTTACTTACCCATCATACGTAGTATAGGGTAAGTCTTGCAATCGTTTTGAAAATCGAAAAAAAAATTTTGACGGATTTACACGTTTCAGATGCTGGAGATTCCGAAAAACATATTTTTAGAAAAAAAAAATTGCCGTCCGTCCGTCTGTGTGTCTGTGTGTCTGTCTGTCTGTCTGTAACCGCTCTATCTCCCGAACAAATTGAGATAGAGACTTGAAATTTTGTATGTACTTAGTATGTAAGAATGGGACGAAGCCTATTTAATAGCAGTAACCTCGATTATCCTGAACTATTTTTTTCGGACTCTCGAAAAATTCGTTCTGATGAAAGGTATATAAAAAATTTCGAAATTTTTTATTTTGAGGAATGGTCGTAAAAGGCAATAAAATAACACAAATTTTGCACCAAAAACGAAGTCGATCGGATCATTAGTTACCGAGATATGTGTAATCTTGTTTTCCAAATTCTTCAATTTTTCATGACCCTGTGTTTCATTCAAATTTCAATTCTCAGATATATTTTGATTGGAAATGAGACGCTTCATCTGACGCAGTAAATTGTTAGTTAATATGATTATTATTTTTGGAGTTATAAGGATGTTTCTTTTACGCAATGCGGTACTGCTCGAGTATTTTGGCGTTTTATAAAATTTGTCGAAATTGGCTCGTCAGAAATTCATTCATGGAGCATTATTATGTATCTTAAAATTGTTTATTTATGCGTTTAAATTTTATTTTGGAATTGCCATAGATAGTTCCCACGCATTTTATTTTCAGATTTTATATTATGATGGGTAAGTATTACGGTGGCCCCCCCCCCCCCAACGACTAGTTTTTATTTTTTAGTGTTAACAAATAAGTTTTTTTTTTATCTAAATGAGCTACTTTCCGATACGTTTTTCGCCTTATTTTTGTTTGGAAATTCATTTATGTTTTTATTTTCAGGAACTATGTGATTGAATCGTATTTTCCATTTTTTTCTTGCTAAAAGCAGAAGATTTTTTAGAAAATACTATGAAATTCCTGGAACAAAATTTCCGGAAACGGCAGTTCGGCAAAGAAGAAAAACCGTCGTCTCATGACAGCAATGACTTATAACTCTATAAATAATTTTTTTTTTTTTTAATCAAAACATAGAAAGCACCATTAGCTTCCAAATCGATTCAATAGTCCGGCCCGACATTTTTATGGCTTTACGCTTAAAAATGAATAAAAAATTTCATGTTGTTGAGCGATGATTTTGCGAATCATCTTAAGCATTTTCATTATATGAAGAATTCGAAATTGTAGGCTTAACAATAGTTAAAAAACATCATAGTAAATTTCAAATAAACCGAGAGATACTTCACCTGTAACCAAACCTCCTCCAACAGCAATGGCAATCGTTGTAAACAATGCTTCGAGTTGAGCATATGCTTGACTGACTTCTGTCCATCCTTTTCCAGGTTCGAGGTCTTTCATAATGGAACGTAAATATTCAAACTTGGTACTGTTTTCGATTGGAGATTGTGCGGGAAATAGATGATAAAGACTATAAAATTAAATAGATATTTATGAGTATGTTATGATAATTATGAAAACAAGGCATTTATACATTATCTGTTATCAATTTTTGTGTGTGTGTGTGTGTGTGTGTGTGTGTGTGTGTTAGTTATCATAATTGTACTGCAAAATTGCTTTTTATTTGCATTAATGACAATTCTTATGTGTTAGATATGAACCAGATAATAACAGTAAAAATGTATTATATATTACGTTAAAAGTCTTTATAAAATGGCCATCTGCTATTTTATTTCATTTAACACTTTGAGTGCCACGGTGACTTGACACTGAAGCTGAAAAATTTACAATATTTTAAGTAACTATTAAGAAAGTATAATCCTGTATGAAATAAAAGTTAAGTAAATTTTAAATAAATTTTCAGTAATTATATTTTTTCTTTATATATATATGTTACAGGCCAAACCCGATTTTAGGCCAAACTAGATTGGCCTAGGCCAAACTAGTCTATCCTAACGCCCATCGGATAAACTAGTTTTTCCTAGGCCAAACCGGTCTATCCTAACGCCCATCGGATAAACTAGTTTTTCCTAGGCCAAACCGGTTTATCCTAACGCTCATCGGATAGACTAGTTTTTCCTAGGCCAAACTAGTCTATCCTAAGGCCCATAGGACAAACTAGTTTTTCCTAGGCCAAACTAGTTTGGCCTAACTCTTATAGGATAAACTAGTTCAGCCTGCTGTTTATTGGTCTGAACTAGTTTATCCTAGGCCGATCTAGTTTATCCTAGGTCAATTCAATTTGGCGTGATTTTATTGAATTCAATGACTGCCTCAGCGCCAACATTCTAGTTTCTCCTAGGCTTATCTAGTTTGTCCTAGACCAATGTAATTATTCGTGTTTTTAGCTCACGGGTGTCAAAGCCAGCGAAATAAAGGGCTCACAGGTTCTGTATTTATGTACGCATATATGTACATACGAATGTACGTAACGCTCTAACTCTTTATATAAATATCCGATGAGCTTCAAATTTTGGATGTAGGTTCCTTCTGATAAGATACTTTTCTGATTAGTTTTGGAAAATCACTGAATAAGAATAAAGGGAGCGAACGGAAGTCTAATCCCCCACCGTTAATTTAGAGAAATGCATTTATCATGCAGAATTATCAGTTTTCATTTAAAATGTTAGATATAGAATTATTCTGACAAGGCGCCTCCGGTATTAGTTGTGGATGTTTATTGTTTAAGTGTTAAAGAAAGGGCAATGTAGGTACCCCCCATAATTTAGATAAATGGTTTTTAACGCAGAAATTACGGATTTGCTTCAAATTTTGCTTATAGGTTCTTTCTGATAAGGCAATTGCCTGAATAGTTTTGAGGGTTTAATGGTAAAGTATGAAGGGAAAATGACGGATTTCCCTATTACCTAGTAAACACTAGTTTTTCCTACGGGCATATAGATAAACAAGTTTGGCGTAGGAAATCTAGTTTATATAATTGGCGTTAGGATAAAATAGTTTGGCCTAGGCTAATGTAATTTGGCTCGAAATCGGGTTTGGCCGGTAAAAAACATGTGTTTCACAAGAATAAGTATAAATGTGTGTCAAGAGTAATTGTTTATAACATCAATACAGGAATTTCACATGTCCACCCTAAAGACATAATGCATTTTACATGTTTTTTTTTTTTCCTGCAGACTCGTACCAACTGAGATCAGGCTTGCATTTATTATTATTATTATTATTGCATATTCGAGCCAGATTGAAGGTGAACATAATTTGGAATCGAACAGCGTTTTCCATTTTTTAGAAATTAATTTCCTGTCGACATGTAAGCTATTCTTGTCACGGCGTCAAGTTTTTCTTTTCCGTGAAGTCGTAACCGAAAATTCGATTCAAAACGTAGCTTTAATAGTATTTTCTCAAAGGTACATCGCTTTTATGGAAAAAATGGTTAACGCCATTCGATTACATATTTTCTGAGTAAAAATGCCTGTTAATCTTGTGCCTTTCCGAAAATGAATTAATTCTTAAATGTGTTAGGATGTAACTCTTTTGGATTTGAGAAAAGTCTTAAGGAATGACAGAGAAGCATATTCATAAATTTACTTTCTACTGAACAGTTTAGTTATGATGTTTATAACTCTCCTTTTTTTCTTTTGGTCTAAACTACATTAATTATTTAATGAATCCCCATTTCAATATTGAAAGCTCTATGAAATTAAATAATCAATAATATATTGTGTATTTTTCATTCTGTGAACACCTCGTAATTTAAAAATACATTGTAAATTTATCCAATATGTATGTATGCAGTATTTTTAAAGGAATCCTAATTGTATGTTAAGTAAAATCTGAATTTTTGGCAGAAATTGAGTAGGGCCATATTGAATGGGATTGAGTCTTTTTTCATATACTTTTGTAGAGGCAGGTCTCGGGCTGAACTTTTAATTTTTACACAGGGTCACGGCAAAATAACTTTCCTTCGGGAAAGGTGGGGCCCGGAACTCGAAATTCTGGCCCGTGAAAACCTCTAACAGTATTCTACAACGCATGGAATAAAATACATTATAATGTTGATGACAAAACCACTTTGCACAAGGTTAGCAATGGAGCAGTATTCGGGATCAATATTAAAAAGAATATTGCCCAATTAAACTGATGGCTTTGCATTCACAGGCTGTTTACAGTCATTGTATATTTCAACCTTATTTTTTTTATAGAATAACACCCTCGAAAAGTAAAGTAAGTTGCATTACTTTTTCCCGTTACCCCCACTTATATTTAACAATTGAACCCCCAAAACTAATCACGGATACGCTTTATAAAATTAAACAATTATCCAAAATTTGAAACAAATGAGATAATTCTGCTCAAAAAACCATTCATCTGATTTAGAGAGGGTAATCCCACATTCCTTCCTTTATACTTAATCATTAAACCCTCAAAACAATTCAGGGATTCTCCTTTTAAAGAAAAAACTATAAGCTATATTGAAATTTACGGCAATTACTGCATAAAAACTCATTTATCTAATTTAAGGAAGGCGATAAATCGTCCACTAACCCATTATACATAACCATAAGAAAAGACCCAAATTAATTAAAGAAGCACCTGATCAAATGAATTCATGTCCAAAATTTTAAGCAAATTGGTTAATTCTGTATTATAACAAATTTATATATTTTAAGGAAGGAAATAAATTACTGGTTCAGACCAAAAACCAAAGAACCACCAAAATTAATCAGTGAAACGCTTTATCAGAATGAACAAATCTAAGATTTGCAGGAAATCAGTTAATTCTGCATGAAAAACCCATTTAACAAAATTAGGCGGGATTCCCCCGTTCTTCCCTTTGTTCTTATTCAATTAATCCCCAAAACCAATTAGGGAAACGCCTTACCAGAATGAATCTATTTCTAAAATTTGAAGTAAATCAGTAAATTCTGCGTGAAAAAAGCATTTACATAAATTATGGGGCGTTACCCGTATTCTCCCCTCCCTTTATACTTAAACAATTGACACCCACAACTAATGAAGGCGCTTCAACAAAATACTCCTATATCTAAAATTTGAATAAAATATGCTAATAATCCATAGAAATCCATTTATTTGAATTAAGGGAAGGGGCGAATCAGCCTCTCGTCCCCTCCCCCCCTTATTCTTCTCCAATGACCTCCCAAAATTAATCAGAAAAGCTCCTCATAAGAATAAGCCTATATTGAAAGTTTGATGCAAATCGAGTATTTCTATCAAAAATTATTGCGTTACGTACTTACGTACATACATAGATACAGAACCCACGGACACATTAGTTCTCAGTCTTGGGTAGTTGACGAGATAAAAACATGTCAAATTACATTATTTCTATCAAGAATTATCGCGTTACGTACATACGTACATACATGCGTACGTACATACATGCAGAACCTGTGAGCCCATTTTTTCTTTGGCTTTAACGTCCATGAGCTAAAAACACGTAAAATTACACTGGCCTAGGATAAACTAGATCAGCCTAGGACAAACTAGAATTTTGGCGCTGAGGCGGTCATTGAATCAAATAAAATCACGCCAAATTGAATTGGCCTAGGATAAATTAGATCGGCCTAGGATAAACTAGTTCAGACCAATAAACAGCAGGCTAAACTAGATTATCCTATAAGAGTTAGGCCAAACTAGTCTGGCCTAGGAAGAACTAGTTTGTCCTATGGGCCTTAGGATAGATTAGTTTGGCCTAGGAAAAACTAGTTTATCCGATGAACGTTAGGATAAACCGGTTTGGCCTAGGAAAAACTAGTTTATTCGATGGGCGTTAGGATAGACCGGTTTGGCCTAGGAAAAACTAGTTTATCCGATGGGCGTTAGGATAGACTAGTTTGGCCTAGGCCAATCTAGTTTGGCCTAAAATCGGGTTTGGCCTGTAACATATATATATTTAGTTCTAGATCATATTTTAGATCGTCAGAATTCGGCGAATAACACGTTTTAAACAGAAAGTTTAGTGTCAGTCATCACTGATTAGGGTGTAAAAAAATATTTTAAAAAATTGGATTTTATTTTTATTTAAATCAAAATTTTTTTTTTCATTTAAATCGGATTTTTTTTGCCAAGCATTAAAATTTTGAACAGATATCAAGATTTTATATTTCCAGAATAATTAAACCTCTAATTACTAACATAATCTACGTTTTTACAATTTAATTAATAAAATTTAAATATTAGTTAGTAATTACAGAAATTATAAAAATTGTAGATTGGTAGTTTCATTAGTCAGTAGAATGCAATAAAGTTATACGATACGCATTATTATTTCACTAGCTGTTCTGCCCGGCGTTGCCCGGGTTCATCAAAAAATAGCAAGAATTGCGAACCTCGAAAAATTAAAAAAATGCTGCACGAATTTCGTCTAAACTTCGTTGAAAAGAGATGGGCTAAAAAATTGAAGTTGGATTATTTCTACTAATGTGGAAGAATCTTACAAATCGCAAAAAACATTAAAAATCTCATAAAAAGATAAAACAAAATTCAAAAATTGTGTTTCAAAATTCGAATAAACTTTGAGGAAAAGAGATCAGAATTTAATAAATTCGGCCAAAAGTTGAACCTCTAAAAAATCGAAGCGGGTCGCGAAGAAACGTAAACATCGCTTTAAAAATGGCAAAATTTTCAAAAATCACGGAACTCAAATTTTACTCTACTTGGATAAATGTTTTGAATCTAATTAATTTGATAATGTAAAAAGCATTGAAATACGAAAAAACTGCTAAAAAAAAAATCTTTAATCGCACAGGAGAAAATTTATCATATTAGCGAAGAAATTAAAAAACGAATTCCTTTTCCGTATCTGAAAAAAATCGCCGTAAACTCAAAAAAAAAAAAAAACGTACTGCATTAAAAATTGCTGTAGATCAAAAAAAGAGAGCAAAACAATTACCGTAAAGGATAAAAGTTTGAAACCAAACTCTTATTAGTCTAGAAATTTTAAATCGAATTCCTTTGAAAAATGTTTTAAAAAAAATGACTGAGAAAGCCCAAAAATTGCATTGAAAATTGTAACGAAAGTCGTAAAACATTAAAAAATCCCTAGGGTAAAAATTCACTGTTATAATATAAAATATTGTAATCAAGAAATTAACCATATTAACCAAAAAGTTTGAAATCGAAATCGATTTCCGGATGTAAAAAAATCGCCACGGAACTTGAATAATGGCTAAAAATGACATTGAAAATTGCATTAAAAATAGCTAAATATTTGGAAGTCAATGCTTAAAAAAATAATATTAAAGCAGGGAGAAGGGGGGGGGGGTTATGATCGAAATCATTCATAAATTACAAAATGTAGGCATGGAACGCCAAAATCATATTAAGAGATAAAACATTGCATTCGAAACATAACTACATTAAACAAAATGTTTGATATCAAAATTGGTTTCTGAATGGCAGAAAATCGCCAAGGAACTTAAAAAAATGGCTAAAAATCGTATCGAAAACTATATTAAAAATCGCTGAATATTTAAAAGTCATGGCTGTAAAAATTTAATGTTCAGTCGAAAATATTGTAATCGGAAATCGTTCATGAATAAGGAAAAGTCAACACGGAACACCTAAAATCCCCCAAACTAACTAAAAATTACATTGAATATCGCAATAGAAATTGGCAAAATTCATAAAAGCGTGGAGAACAAATTGTACTATTTATGCTAAAAGTTAGAAACCGAAATTCTTTTACCGGTGTCAACAACTGTCACAGAACTTGAAAAATCACTATAAAACAGATTAAAAATCAGTAAAATTCAAAAATCCAGACAAAATTTGCCATAGTAAGATAAACATTTATATTAAATTCCTGCGGACATAATTTACCATAATGGGACAAAACATTGACATCTGAAATCTTTCATTAGTTAAAAAATATCGACACAAAACTTGCTAAACATTTTATGAAAATACACAAAAAATCTGAATCATTGATGTCAAAATTTACTACATTAAGCTACAAATTATTTAAAAATTTCTTTTCCAATTGTGAAAAAATCGCCGTGGACTCGAAAACATCTGAAAATTGTACTCAAAAATTCATTACAAATCGTTTCAAATTTAAAAATAGCGGGGGACAACATTTACATAAATAGAGTAAAATAGTGTAATCTGAATTATTTCTTAAATACGAATGAAAAAATCGGCGCAAAACGTGAGAAATAATGAAAATATTGCATTAAAAAATCACTAAATTTCAAAATTCGTAAATGAAGTGTAAATGTTTGAAATTAATTTCCTTTTCGAAATTTCAAAAAATAGCCGTGAGATTCAAAAAACCAATACAAAACCATTGAAAAATTCATTAACAATCGCTAAATGTAAATACATCCCGTGAATAAAAAAATATTCTAGTCGTGTAAAACGTAGCAACCATTCTTTTTTACATGAATTACAAAAAAATCGACGCAGAACACAAAATATATCAAAAATCACATTGAAAATCGACAAAATTAAAAAAAGGTAAATGGTGAAATTTACTATATTAGGCAAAAAGTTTGAAACCAAAATAATTTTTTTATTGTTAAAACACCACAGTGGTGGGGATCGAAAAAAATAGTACTAAATCGCATTAAAAAGTTCATTAAAAACGCATTGAAAAATACACTAAATATAGCTAGTTATTTTTTAAATCGCAGTAATCAGAATTTCATCAAACGGATAAAACATTCTAATCGGAAATCTGAACTATTTGATTATCCGGTTGACCGAGAAACTATCTGGGTCAAACCATAAGATTAAACTACAATAATGTCGGATCGTAAATTCCATATTCACTTGCCATTAAACATGTTACATATGTTTGTTACGTCATCAAGTGGTTTTTACTTCTTATTTTTATATGTATTTGTATTAATGTTTTTCTAAATTATCTCTTATTTCATTATTTAACATAAAAATTACATCTATTTGCTTAATTTGGCTTGTTTCACGATTGATATAATTTGGCGAAATTGGTCGACAGGATAATCACGCAGTAAAAGGAAAGCCTTTAGAGATAATAAAAAATCGACACGGAACACAACAATTCTTGAAAAATCGCGTTAAAAATCTCTAAAATTATATTAGATTAAAGGTTTGAAATCAATTTTTACTTCCGAATATCAAAAAATCATAATGAAACTCGAAAATGTTTTAAAAATTGCATTGAAAAGTGCATTAAAAATCACTAATATGACTAATCACTAATATAATCAATAAATGACAGGGATCAAAATTTACTCTAATAGGGTAAAACGTTGTAATTGGATATATCTCATGAATGACAAAAATCCGACATCAGACGCAAAAGATCTCGAAAAATCGCATTAAAATTAGCTGAACTTCATAAATCTTAACAGCTAAAATTTAATGCATCAGCCTGAAAGTTTTAAGCAAAATTCCTTTTACTAATGTCGAATAATAGCGGCAAAATTTACATTAAATAATTTACTAAAAATCCAAACATCGTTGCACGAAATCCAAATAAATTATATTGAAAAGAGAACAAAATTCACTAATTTAGGTCGAAAGAATGAAACCGCTTTCCTTTTCGCTAATGTGGAAAAATTGCCTCGAAACCCACTAAAATTCGAACCGAATTAAATTAAAAAAACTGAAAATCGGCCTTCAAGGTGTAAAATTTCATACATAACTTCGTGCAGCGGTCTCTCCAGAGCATTGCCAGTACTTTAAAAATTTTAACATGCGTTATAAACTACCTTAAAGTGTAAAACAGATCTCCTTATTGCATTTCCTAATTTTGTTCGCGCCCCTCCTTTCACGCACTCTGAAATGTGTCACACCATTCTTTGTTTACATTTTTTTTTATCATGTATTATAAACCATTTTAAAATTTAAAATAAATCACATTGTTATATTTCCAAATTTTAACAAAACCGCGTTCTGTTAGTTCCATTTTTCACCACCAGCTAGCGCACTCTATTCTTCAAAAACTTTATCAAAACGATACTCTGATAAACAACCTATCAGGTGATATATTACTCGAGGGTGTAGCGGTCTTAAGCAAGAATTTAAGATATTTTATGAAATTGCTATTCGAAAATATTGGTAACTAAATTTTTGACATTTTAGGCAAATTTCGCAAAAAAATACTACTTATTGCATTCTATGCAGCTCAAGATTTTGATAGAACAACTATGAAAAAAAAATAGATGCTAAACGCAAAAAATCTTGAAAAAGCGTTAAAAATCACATTGAAAATCGCATTAAAAATCGTTAAAATCTAAAATTCGTAACAAACACAAAATTTAGGGCTAAAAGTTTGAAACGGTTTTCTTTTTATTATTTAAAAAAAAAAAACCGCAAAATGAGAAAAAAATACTAAAAATCGCATTAAAAATTCCTTAAAAATTCAAAAATCGCTGTACAAATTCCGAATAAACTTTGTTGAAAAGAGAAAAAAAGTTGCTATATTAGGTTAAAAGAATGAAACCGTATTTCTTTCACTAATGGGATAAAACTGCAAAAAGAACGCTAAAAATCGCCTAAAAAATTATCAAAAAAAAAATATAATCAAAAAATTGAAAATCGGGCTTCGATGTGCAAAACTACATGTATAAAAGTACCTTTCCTCCACATTTTGTCACTCTACGTACAGCAGACTCTTCAGAACAGCGCTGACGCACACACAAACTTGTCTCTTTATTATTATAGATTTAAAAAAATAGCGTTCTATCAGTTCCATTTTCCACCACCAGGTAGCGCACTCTATTCTTCAAAAACTTTATCAAAACCATACTCTTTTAAATAACCTATCAGGTGATATATAACTCGAGGTGGTAGCGGTCTTAAGCAAGAATTTAAGATAGTTTATGAAATTGCTATTCGAAAATAGTGGTACCTAAATTTTTGACATTTTAGGTAGAATTCACAAAAAAATACTACTTATTGCATTCTCAACAGCTCAAGTTTTTGATAGAACAGCTATGAAAAATAGATGCTAAACGCAAAAATCTTTAAAAAACGTTAAAAATCGCAATGAAAATCGCATTAAAAATTGTTAAAATCTAAAAATCGTAACAAACACAAAATTTAAGGCATTAGGCTAAAAGTTTAAAACGATTTTCTTTTTATCAATCTCAAAAAATAGCCGCAAAATGAGAAAAAACACTAAAAATCGCATTAAAAATTCGTTAAAAATTCAAAAATCGCTGTACAAATTCCGAATAAACTTTGTTGAAAAGAGAAAAAAATTGCTTTTTTGGGTTAAAAGAATGAAATCGTATTCCTTTTACTAATGGGATAAAACCGCAAAAATAACGCTAAAAATCACCTAAAAAAATTATAAAACAAGTTGAATGTAGATTCTGCCATTGCAGAATTCAGTTTCGCCTCCGATTAGGGGGGGGGGGGGGATCGATAGAGGTTCCGATAGAGGGCGACCCCGTTTAGATTGCAATGAACTAACTTCATTTTTCTTGTGTTTATCAATATAATAGTAAACAGAACAGCGTGAAATACCCAACTGAATAGCAATTCCTCTCTGAGACATTGGAATTGCGGAATAATAAAGAGATACAATTTTACATGCTACTTCTTCATTGACTAGATTCATCAAAAACGGGTTTTTTTCTTTAGTTTAAACCCATTTTTTATAGACTATGAGTAAAAGGAAATGCAATTTAACAATAAAACGTGTGGAATCCCGTCGAATTCGACGAATGAAATGTTTAAAAGACCCGATAGATTTGGTTTAAAAAAAATCAAAAGTAATTACATTATTGAATCAATATATAATAAATATATTTCCAAACTTAATGTCAAGTTTGCCAGTTACAATTTTGCATGCAAATATTCGCACATCTTCAGTTAAAATTGTAATCTGAGTGCCGGCGAAATACAGAAATTTTATTTTATATGCACTCACAGAAAAAAAGTTTTATTAAAAAAAAAAAAAAAAAAAAAAAAAAAAAACTAATTTCATTTTTATTGTGACATTATTTTCACTAACTGAAGTCATCTGAAAGTAAAATCTCAATCTCAGTGTTCATAATGAAAAGAAATATTGAAATGTAATATCGGGTACTACTAGGTTATCCCGTCGACCAGAAAATTATCGCCAAACTATAATAATAACTGCCAATAATGGATGATCGTGAATGTCACATTCAATAACATTAAATGCGATTCACGTGTTTAAAATGTCATTAAGTGATATTTATTTCGACTTTTTATTTGTATTTTTATTGATATTCTATTAATTATTTGTTTTTTCGATATTTAAAATAAAAATTATGTCAATATGTATAATTTGGCTATTAGTTTGGCGATTTGTATAATTTGGCGAAATTGGTCATCGGAATAACAACTAATATCGTTATGAGTAAAAATGCGATGTTTTAAATATTGACGTGATTTTCTCTTCAAATGTTTTTAAAAAGTTACTGTTATTAGTAATATGAAAAAGGCGTCCGTAATAATATTGTAATTCCCATTTATCTGATTGCTGAATGACACATTTTCCTCATTTGAAATTTCTCTTATTTTGATTTAGACATTAATTTTTATCATAAATTATTTTCTGTTATTTTATTTACATTATTAATATTATTTCTCAGTAAATATATTTTTTCCCTCAATTAGTGCATAATTATACGCAATCATTTTGGAAAATAATTTTTTATTATCGAGAGAAAAGCTAAACTGTTGCCATCATTTTGAAGAAATGTCATGAAAAAGCTTTTAAAATTAAAAATAAAATATAAAAATGGAAATAGATTAAAAAATAACTAAAATGGGCACAACTACAAATAAATACCTTTCATTTAAAAAAATAATTATCAAAATCGGTTGAGTAGAAAATTCAGGAATGATGACACGACATTTTTAGCTTGTCTGAAAGAAATAGCATCGGATGCTAATAAAATCTAAACAAAAAATCGAAAATCGGGCTTCGAGGTGCAAAACTACATGTAAAAAAGTACCTTCCCTCCAAATTTCGTAACTCTACGTGCAGCAGTCTCTTCAGAACAGCGCTGACAGACAAACATCCTTCTCTCTTTATTATTATAATAATATAGAAGTTAGATAATATGTAAAACTATATAAAGTATTGGTGATATTACATTTATCATACTGCATATTAAATTATTAACACTACTTAAATTTAATAATTATTAAATAAATAATCTTTAATTAGGTATATAATGTATATTTTTATGCTTTAATTACTAAAGTGGTAATTTATAATTTAGTATTCATTTTAAAAAGGAAAAAAGTAAGATGTTCGTTCGAAAAAAGGATACTATTTCATAAGAAAATATATTGGAATGTGTTTAATAACAATAAGGGGAATGTACATAACTTTTTATTATAATAAATAAAAAATCAATAATTTTAAATTTTTTTATAAATTACACATTGAAAAATAATATTAAATTTCACGGTTTAGTAAAGTCCTGTTTTTTCTCAAGAAATAAAGTTTTATCGTTTTTGTAAGACCTAAGATACATGTATTAAAAAAAAAACAAAAAAAACAAAAAAAAAAAAAAAAACTATGGTATGGAGAAGTTTTAGAAATTGTTTTAAGGCAAAATGCATTTTGTCAATTTTAAGAGGGTGTTTAAAAAAAATGGCCCAGAAGAAACAATTACAGAATTAAATAAACACTGCAAGCAAGTAATTTTCTTAGTTATAAGTAACAAAATTAATAAAGCTCGCTTTGCATTTGTACAAAGATCAATTAATGTTAATCTACCAAACCTTAATGTACAGGATATATGTATTGCTGTGCTTAATTTTTTATACCAATTTGTTTTTTTCCTCTTATACATTATTTTACAATAGCTGTTGATTAGATTTTATTCTTCTTTAGCTTCAGTTAGTTGGTATAAATTTATTACTGCAAAAGTAGAAGGAGAAAATAAGATTATTGTTATTTGTTCACTTAGTTTGCAAAAAATTATTATACTTGCCATAAAAGAATGAATAATTTGATTACTTAAAGGAAAAATAACAGATGTAAATTTTCCATGTGGGTGAAAAAAGTCCGGGCCAGGATTCGAACCAGGGATGTATTGGCTGAAATCCCAATGCCTTTCCAACTGAACTGTCCCGGAGAATATACTGGAGGAATAATTCACTTAACTAATCTTAACGATTACACAATCTGGTTTGATACTTTGGATCAGCTCAACATAATAATTCGTAAGTTAATATATGCATGTGAGGAGAACGCTCCATGTGAAATTATATTAGATTAATTTATAACACCATTATACAATCGGTAAATGAATTATAGCAGATGTAAATTTTACTAATGGAGGAATTATTTTTTCCTCATTTTTTCTTTCACTTCATTGTTGTTAATTTAGAGACATAAATGCTCGCCCAGAAAAGTTTTCCAAAACTTCGAAATTTAAAAGATAGAAAAAGTTCTGAAATTGCGATTTAAATGAAAGAGTGGGCATGGAAGCCTGGAGTTTGGAATTGTAGTTACTTTTAATATGCAAAAGACCGATAAGAGCGATTTTTCTATATTTTAAAGGGTTATAATAAGCGGGAAACGTTCTAAAAAAATTTCAAGTTTTGACTTATTTGGAGCTGTGTTAATGGTAGAAACTTGAAATTTGGCAGGGGTGTTATTTTAAAGACATAAAAGCTTTCCCGGAACAGTTTTCTAAAAATTCTAAATTTAAAAAGCTGCAGTTGCAAAAGCGTTCTAAAATTGTGATTTGTGTGTTACAGTTAGTATATATAAACCTAGAATTCGGCATGATGGCTACTTTTAAGATGTAAAGATTCATTAAAAAATTAAGAAATTTAAATAAATTCAAAATTTAGAAAGATGAAATGAGCTGAAAACGTACTTAAAACGTTCACAGGGATTTTTTTCTCTGATTTAATTTAATAATCACACTCTTTTTAAATGTGTTCAATACCTGACAACAGAAATTCCAGAAAAAAATTTATGTCGAGCATTTACTTTACAAAAGGATTCAATCAGGATTCGTTGCATTTCCCTTCTTGGTTACCACACCATAATCTTAGTAATAGATGTGCATAATATTCTCCCCCCCCCCCCCCCCCAAAAAAAAAAAATTATTATTTTATTTGGAAATAGCAGCCAAATGAGCGACCGCGCCGTTCTTTGAGCAATGTACCATTAGCTTATAACGCATAGGCTACCATCTTTGTCATGTAAAATTTCCCACTAAAATACGAACGGAGGCAATCAAACAAAATAAATAAAAGTATGAGAATTTCATACTCGGATCCATAGTTTGTTTCATCAGCCATTGATGAGACTATAGCACTGACGAGTCCAGCAAGTATTCCAGGCATTCCATGCAAGTTATTCACTCCGCAAGTATCGTGGATGTGCAATTTTTTTGCTAAATAAGGCTATAGAAGAAAGTACAATAATAAGCATACACAATATATAGTGATCTTCAAGAAAATATGTAAGGTGTCCTGGTGTAATAACGCCACGGTAAGAATATACTAACTTAAGCTTAGTTTTAGATTTCTTTTTTCAAACACATATAGGATTTGATACAGCAACTTATAGACTAAACGAAGAATGTTTTAGCAGATATGTAATATTCAGAAAATGTAATGGTGTGACTATTTGGCTTTATTACCCACGTAGATGGGTAATAACGCCATGCAAACAAAACTATAAAATAAGATGAAAAAATGGCATGCAATTTGTTCAATTCTAAAGATACAAACTCTACAGTCCTAGAAATCGACAATTTTCTCTTACTTACCATCAATTGCAATATATAAGTAATAATCATTTGATATTTTATTCTTCTGACATGAAAAAATTAGCAGCAATTACAGCATACAAATTTCTATGTATCCTTTTGGTTTACAACAAAGGCAATAATGTTATCTGTGTGCATATCAAACGAGCATAGACTTAACCTTACGGAAGGGAATTCTGCCGCTGAGTGACCAGCCGCCTTAATAAGAAATTGTAATACCTCAAAAGCTTACAGAATATTATTTGTTCAAGCTTTGCGTCTAAACTAAACTATACTAATAATAAAAAATATTTTTCACATGCTCATTTGTTTTATTTCATATACAATTTTTTTTTAATTGTATATGAAAAGTCCTCTTCAGATGTAGTTCCATCACAAAAGAATCAACCGGAGCAATAATGCGAATTAATAATTCAAAGATAGCGTTATACTGGTATGCTTATTGCGCAGTATATTTTAAACTACAAACTACCTCGCAAACGCGTCCAAAATCTTTCACAACATTTTGAAAGTACATGAAATACACTATAATTTTGTGTAATGAACGAAGTACTTTCTAATAAATATACAGCCTTCAGATCACAGAAATTACTAGCCAAATTTTAGATCGGACGTTGATTCTTATGTGCTTCTTCCGGAGATAATGTCTACATACGGAACAAATTAACTTTTAGCGGTTGTTTGTGATTCAGATTACTCAGAGCACATCTGCTGCCTACAAAGAACCAAAAGGTGCCATCGACCGGAATTCTTCACATTTACGCATAATAGTATTAGGTGTTATTACCCTAGGACACCTTTTTATAAAAGGCAAAAGTATTAATTAGTAACGCTGACATCATTTTGACGTTGGCACCAGAAGATTAAATTTAGTTTTTATCGTCATTTGATAATCTTCTAAACATCGCACATTTTCTCTTTTTACACCAAGGAATATGAGAAAAAATACACTTTCAAAAATACATTTTTTTTTAAAACCATACCTCAATTTACTATTTTTTTATAATTTTTAAAATAATTTCTATTTTATCAATGTAGATTAGTTCGTAAATCGAAAAGATTAGGCAATTCTTTAAAAAATAACCAGTTTTTGAAATTCCAAATAACATTATAGTCAACAGGGTTCTATTTACAATTTATTATTAATATATGTTAAAATACTCCGATTTCTGTAACTTTGTATAGTGAGAAATACCAGGCTGGGTATCGTCTCAAAAGGTTCAGTTGGCAGAATTTCGATGCGCTATTGTGACGATGACCAGGTTCAATTTCCAGCTTCTTACTTTTTCACACAATTGTCTGTGCGCCTTTTAAGCAATTAAAATTTGAAATATCATACTTCGATTTCAATAAGAAATTTAGATGTTCTTTAATTTTCTTGGTGAGGCATATTAAAATAGATCAATGGCATTCATTCAACGATATACATAACTGCATTTGCGAGTATGTTGCAGTCTATAACCGATTTTAAAACTATGATCTAAAAAAAAGGTTTCATATTTTATGTAATTATTTCGTATAATTAAATTCCATTTGTTATCCGAATAAATTACATTTCTATTCAAAACAGCGAATTTTGAAACAATAAGACTATTTTGTTTCATTTGTATTATGTCTGATTTATGTACATTACAATTAAAAAAACCTTTTTTCCGATTGAGCGGGAAGACCTTGTCCATTTTTACACTTTTTTATCAACACTTTCCAACAAAATTGAAAAGTGTTGGTAAATTCAGTTTGTCCGTCCATCTGTTCATACTCTAACTCCCGTAAATATACTCGGATTTTCACACAATTGATAAAAGTTATTTAGGATCACATGGGCATGTTTGGTACTGCATATAAAGGGTCTGGGATTAATAATTCATTTACAGGGACATCCACAAAAATCGTATTACATTATGGTCTATGGTTAAAAATCGTTTGCAGAGCATTTTAATGGACATTACGCTATTTCAAATGTATTGTAACTGATGTAAATCACCGAATATTCCACTATAAGATAATTACGATAAAACAGGGCATTCATAGCACTTGTCGTTCATTTACTGTGGAACATACAAAAGAATTCCATTAAAGTACTGTCTTTGAGCAATAATTGCTTGAAATGAGCTTTCAATTTCAGAATGCACTTTTAAATTAAAAAAAATTCATTTCACTAGCTGTATGTAAATTATATGTACAAAATAATGCACGTGTCATTCTCCATATTAGTAGAAATTGCTTAAGCGAAATTTTCAACTGTATTGTGTATTTCCTAACTGAGTAGAAATTTTGCATGCATCTAGTTATAGATACAAATTTATATATCCTATACAGAACTGCTCAAACAATTAAGATCCGATTGTAGATAAGAATTACTGAAATTGGGTTTTCAAATTTTTTCTGTGTTTTCAAATATTTTAAATCGACATCCTATTTCAATTTATTAAATGTTGAAGTTTAGTTACATTATTCTGAATGTGTTAGAAATTGTTTCGTGATCTTTGTTTAAAGAAAGATTTTGTTTTTCTTGCTTGCATGTAACCAGGAAATTTTGTAATTTATTTTTCACTTATTTCCGGACAGACTAGGATTATAAAAATTATATAAAAAGATTTGCTTCCGGCGACAATACAAGATTTCTATACTTTAAGAACATTATGATGAGTTAAGGGGATCCAAGACAAAAAAATCTTAAAATTTTCTAAAAAAAAAAAAAAAAATTATCACATTAAAAAAATTCATTCATTTTTTTCTGCTTAAAATGACTTTCATATCATGTTTTTATCTTAACTGCAACAGGGTATATTAAGCTTTTCGTTTTGGTTTGTTTTTAAAATCTAGCTATCAAACAATGGCTGTCATAGAAACGACTTTTTGTGTAAATATATTTTTCTTCATGATGGGTTTTGTCATTATTTTTCCTGTTTAAATGCTTATAAGTCAAAAAGCGTTAAAGATAATTAGTTCAAACTTAGAACATGTTTTTTCAATTGTTTTACTTCAATATTGATTAATTTTTTTCAATTGCCTGACTTCAATTTTCATTTAGCAAATTTGAAAAAAAAATATTTACTTTTAAAAATATGATTTTTTGGAAAAAAGTTGCGTATTATATACTTTTTACGTTTTAATTTAAATATTTTTATTATTTTTTTTAAATTAATATATTAAAAAATGCTGAATCAAAATTAAAACTCATATATTTCTTTTCATTTAAATGAAAAACAATTACATTTTATAAATAATATTTCGAGTTATAACGATTTTAAATTACACCACTATTTAACAAATTTTAAATATTTTTTAAAAATATTTATGAGAAGTTTTATCATGCGTTTTTGTTTGCAAATAATATGGTTAATCAACACAAAATTTTAAATCAATAAATAAAAATTATTTTAAAATATGCCCCCGCTCCCAATCAATTAATTTTAAGACATTTTTCCGTCAGCTGACCACAGCTGATGAATCGGAAGTATTCTTATGGTTACAATTATATACGACTTAAAACAACAATGAATTTAATATATGCAGAAAACCCTGCTTTCAAAAATAGGTTAACAACGAAACATATTATTATTATTATTATTATTAAAGAGTAAGAAATATAGTTAAAAAATAAAGAGTTTAATAAAGATTTTGAGAAATACGATTTTATCAATGAATAATTTTATATTAATTAAATTATGATTATACGTTGAGAAACCAATCTAGAAATTATATTAAAAAAAAAAAAAAAAAAAAAAAAAAAAAAGTTTTAATAATGCTATTATTTCCGGTGCCATATCTCAAAAAGAAATAGAGCAAAAGTTAAAATACTTTTAATAAATTCATTAACTTACGCGTTCTACCAAAAATTGAAAAAAAAAAATGCCGAACTTTTCACAATCGGGTTCAGTTTCTACGCTAAATTAATGTATCGTAACAGAATGAATTTCAACAAATAAGCACGAGTTTTAAGAGAAACTAGCAGGCTATGCCCGCTGCGCTAGTCCATTTTTCCAAACAAATCTTGATTCAATCAAAATGGTGATTTAAAATTTCTTTTTTAAAGAAGTGTAGACCATCGCCTGGAATGTCCTTCCGCAATGTTGAAAACGATGCCAGTGCCAATGTCATTGCGATATACCACTATTGTATGCCTTGCAGAAAATTTGGGTAATTAGGTACCATCTCTCTTATTTGATCATTTATAGAGAGTTTGATATGAAAATGAGACCGTTGTGACAGCAGAAATTAAAATATTCTCTACTCATCACATTATTTTGTTAGAAATCATTGCAATGATTATCAAACTCTATTAATTTTCAAATAGCACATTATCATTTGTTAGTTCTTAAACTCCCGAATCTGAACTTGCACTGTATGCAGATCCTATAGCCTAAATACAATCTCGTTACATGTTGCATTACATTTTTTAATAACCGTCCACTTCTGGCAATTCTACTACAGTTTTCTATCTACCTTGGTCAGTTCCAGCAAAGTACATAGCAGAGAAATGTAAAAAAGAGTGTTTAACTTATATATTTATTAGAACAATGAAGCATAAAAGGTGTGTTTTAAAGCCGAATTATTTGGGTAAAATTAAAATTACATCAGTTTCACTGCCTCTTCATTTTTAAAAACCAGTTGCAGGGATGCCACAGGCGACTATTTTTATATTCCGTTCGCGCCACTATTTTTCTAATATAAATCTCAAAATAAATTTTTCTTGCAAATGTTGTCTAAGTATATGTTAAGGATTTCTGTTTAAAGAAAGTGGTGCCAGTTAGAGTTAAAAAATAGTCGCCTGTGGCAGACCTGCAGTTGCAAATATGTAGCTGTTAAATCGGGTATAATCTTGATGCTAAATTTTGTAGAAAAATAAACTTTCAGCTTGTAATCAATTCCATTATGATTTTTGGCGTGAAACATTAGTATTGCTTATAACGATTTGTTACAAATGAATCAGACTTATTTCGTGTTTATTGTCAAATGAAAGTGAAGTTTACAATCATCTATTATTGGCATTTAATCTTATATGTTGGCGATAGTTTTTTTTTTTTTTCGACGGGGAAATGAAGTAGTATTTAATAGTTAATTTTTAATAAAATTATGTTGATAGGGCTTAATGTTAATTAAAACTGCAACATAAACATCATAAAAAAATTCTACTGTCGGTATTGTATATTTTTTTCTTAGCCAATTTTAAAGTATTTTTTTAACCTGAATGATTGATAAATTAATTGCAAATATATTTTTTAAAATTCTATATCATTGATATTCCGAATATTTTTCCTGCACATTGCAAATATTAGGGATAATAAAATAACTACAGATGAAAAATACATAATAAGGCTAAAACACAGAATTAACGACAGCTTGGCGAATGCCTCTACGGAGACTTGAAAAAGACGCCAGTTCTGTCAACTTAAATATCCATCTAGAATTTTAATAAATAATAGATACTACTTTATGATTCCATAGATCAATTTCGCCAAATTATACATATTGCAAAACGATTCACCATATTATACAAACGAATATAACCTTTATTTTAAATAACCAAAGAATAAATAAATTATGAAAATATTAATAGAAATACAAATAAAACGTCGAATTAAAAAGTAGTTAATGACGTAACAAATGCATGTAACATGTTTAATTTCAAATGAATGTGGCATTTACGATCATCCATTATTGACATTTAATCTTTTATTTTGGCTGCAGTTTTTTGGTCGATGGTTAATCAAGTAGTACCAAATAATATAAAAAATATAAATAATAATATAGCCAATAATATTTTGGTTAGGTATCATGTATGCATCACGTTGGTGCGATTGCAACAAAATTGTGATTTTATGGATTGCATGGTAATCTGGTTGTTGTTGTTTATTTACTAATAAACTTTGTTTCTTTACTTTTCTTTAATTTTTTCTTTCTTTATTGTTGTATTCCATAATTATTAATTAAACTTCACTTATTTATTATTGTTTCCTTTTTAAAATAATACAAAATAATTAAAAATAATATAACATGTAACTGGTATTTGAAAACGCAGTGTTTGCCAAACTGATGTCAGATTAAAAAAACATGCCAAGGTGATGCGTATATAAAAATGGAAAAATATTTATAATAATGTAAACAAAAAAAGTAAACAAATAATTAAAAAATCGCCTTTTCGATTTTGTAAAAAATATAACGCCAAGCAGTCGTTAAGTCTGTAGTTGCATCAGTAGTAAATTTTCTTTTCTTCGTTTGTTTCGTAATGAAAAAGCATAAATTTAATAATCTCAAATAAAATAATCTGAGAAATTTTCTATGATCTCGTTGATGATCTAGAAATCTTCTTAATACATAAACAAAACGGCAAAGTTGTCATATGCGCCGAGTTTTGCGCGATAATTTTTTATGCTAATTTGGCGGAAACATTGTTTTCGAATACCAGTTACATGTGTATATTTAAATTATTTTCTATTATTTAAATAGTAATAAAAATTTATGAAAAAAGTTTAATTAATAAGTATATAACAAAACAGTTTAAACAATTTATAATATAAATAAGCATTTTATTTATAAATAAATATTAATAGTCGGGTTAATATATCTCAGAAAAAATAATGCCAATTTAAAGTCTATTAGTTACCTCGGTGATATATAATATCCGTGCCAATAAAACTTTCAATAATATAGTAAATATGCTATTTGGCGATGCTCAATTATCGAAGATTAGTCCAATATCATTTTAAATATTATCTAACACAGGAAAAATATGAAGAAAATTGAAGAAGAAATGGCTAATTAAAACAGACTTGTAAAATATTTTGGCACAAATGCCTTATGTGCACCACATTTGTGCAATTTTTTTTCCTTTTTTACGCCAATTTGGCGAAAACTTCGTTTTAAAAAATCAGTTACATATATATTTTTTAATTGTTTTGTATTATTTTAAAAAGGAAATAAAAATAAATAAATAATGTTTTGCTAATAATTATAAAATAAAACAATTTACATCATCAAAAAAATAAATAAGAGTAAGTAGTTTATTAATAAATATACAACAGCCGAGCTACCATATGAACATAAAATCGACGTTTTGTTGCAATCGCGCCAATGTGGTGCATATATGACATCTGTGCCATTTTTTTTCACCAGGCAATTTTTATTTCTAAATGTCGAATTTATCGATAGTAATAACTCGAAATTGCATAAATTTCATTTGAATTGCATAGATACCCTTGTTCAGTTTGTAAATTTTAAAACTAATTTTCCCTGGAAGAGAATTTGACAAAATGGCGCAAAAAAAGCATGTTGATTACAATTTTTAAAATTGCGGTGAAAAACTTTTAAAAGAGAATGACATTACTTTACAGTATATATACGTGTGGCAGAATTTCGCACTAAATCTAAAATTTAAATATTTGATTACAATTTTTAAAATATTAACTTATGTTTATTGAATTTACAATTGAATACCAAAAATTATCTTCTTTTGGAAAAAACAACATCATTGCGACCTAATGTTAGACATATGCATTTTTGACTTAATTCTTTGCCAACAAAAGTAAAAAAAAAAAAAAAAAATCTCAAAGAAACAAATATATAATTCACAATTACTTTTATAATTAGATCTGCCTTTTTCTGGAGTAAGTTATATACTACCGAAATTTGATAAAAAAGAGAAAAAAATAATAAAAAGGAAAATAAATATTGTTCAAAATTCATTTAATCAAATTTTCAAGTTATTTTTTTTATTCTAACGCAAGGATAAGTCGCCAAATGTTGCATAAAATGTAATATTTCAGTTAAGTTATTTTTTAAGCGTTACAAATATTTCTTTTAAGATAAATATTTTTTTATAATATCATGCCTCATTAAAGGGTTTTTCTTTATTATTATTATTATTATCATTATTAATTATTATTATTATTATCAATAGTTATTTTCTGCTTTTATTTGCAAGATGTTTGTAATATTTCTAACAGATATATCATTTTTAATTTGTTTAGTAATGATAATTTTCGCCAAAAATAACTACTGGCAACCCTTTCATCAAAAATAACCAAAAAATACAAAATTTATAACCAAAAATCATACTTATCCCTGTATATTTGAATGAAAAACCTCCGCAAAAAAATTTCCTATCGAATGATACAATCAGCAAAAAAATCCATCGGGTAGTTTTTGAAAACGCTGGTGTGGAAGTTTCAGAACTTCTGCTTTATAATATACTAGCAGGCTATGCCCGCTGCGCTGGTCAATATTTCAAAATAAACCGTGTATGAAACGAACTGGTGAATTTAAGTTTGCATTTTAAATAATTTGGACCTCCAGCAGCACCTTGCTCATTGCTGAAAACGATTTAGACACCATTGTGATATTAAATTATCTTAAACGTTGTGCAAAATCCAGCTATTTAGAAGTAACTATTTTAGTTTATTACTAACAGTGCACATTTGGAAGCGAAATGAGACCATTATGGCAACAGGATTTAAAATTTTCCCTTATCTGAAGAAATATCAATTATTACAGAAGTTGTACCATGGTACAACTTCTGAAAATTTTCTTCACAACTTTTCATTATGTGAAGCCAACCCAAAGCTACTCCCACCTAAAAAGTTTATATACATATTAAATTTTGTCCGCGCGATAAAAGGCACAATTATGTAAGAATCGTCTTCAAACTCATCAAGTACATTGAGATGGTTAATATCTCAATGGGAATTGCAACTCAGCAAAATCGGCCCAAGGGGGTGGTAATTAGGAAGGTAATTAGGATTCAAAAATTTGTATACATCTTAACATGGCTTTGACAAAACAATAGCAGGAAAAAAATAAACATTTTTCGTTACAGCAAGTTGCCAACGAAACACACACACACACACACACACGCATCAAAATTCTCACTACAACAATTACTTTATTATTGCAAAATTTCCTCCTGAAAAATGAAAACAAAATTATTTGCTCTTTTGTATTTAAGCATTTTCTCTTTAGTTATTTCAGATAAAATTATGTAAATTTGTATAATTTGGCGAACGATTTGGCGAAATTGGTTGACGTGATAATCAAGTAGTAGCCAATTTACACTTTTCATATTTTACAAAAGATTCCTTCACAGACATCATATACGAAATATGTTTAACACGATTTTCTTGCAACTACAATGTGGCAAAATCCTCGTTTTAGGATACCAAAGAAATTTATATATTTTTTATTATTTTCTACCATTTTAAACAACAATTAACCATAAATAAAAAAGTAACTGTAGAACAAAACAACAAATATCATTTCAAAAAAGAAAATGAAAGTAAATAAGCAACTTATCATCAGATAAACAACTATAGCTGGGTTACCATATGAGGCAAATAATGCCATTTTGGCGCGAGTGAGATACCTCGATGAGTATATGAACAAATCTGTGACAAAATTTCCATATTTGGAAAAAACTTTAATCGGTATTTATACTGCATTTTCCCTACTTATGTATAGTGAAAAAACTTTGACACAGATGTCATGTATGCACCACATTGGTGCAATTTTTTTCTGGCGCCAATTTGGAGAACTTGGTTTTTAATTACCAATTTCACAAATATTTTTTAATTATTTTGTATTATTTGAAAAAAAATAATAAATAAAAAAGTTTAATTTATAGCTATGGAACAAAATTATTTATATTATTTTAAAAAACAAAATGAAAATTAATAAATAGTTTATTAATAAATAAACAACCATAGTTCGGTTTACCATGTGAGGCATAAAATCGCCATTTTGTTGCAATTATGCGAATGTGGTGGGTATATGATATCTGCGCCAAAACTTTAAAAAGTTGCAATTAAATTATTTTATAGTTTGGATGAGGAAAACATTTATACTAAAATTTAAACATTATACGCATTTTTTTTTTCTATAACTGCTATTTATATATTTACAATTAAACATAAAAAAATCCTAAAAATGCTCTCACACATTTAAAAGAGAGTGAGAGAATTTAGTAATTGTGAACATCGCTCCGGCTTACGCCTTCTTGGTATAATATCGCATTGTTTGATGACAAAAGTAAATTCAAACACCCAAATAAACAAATAACATGCAATTTACAGATAAAACCATTTTTAAAAGTAATTCTGCTATTTTGTCCTGTGAGACACATAATGGTAGAATTAGATTTTAAAAATATTTTTTTAAAAAATAGAAAAATGTTATTTACGTTTTATCTAATAAAATATTTAAAATACATTTTTGTTAGCCTGCGCGAAAGAGAATAGCGAAATATTCATTGAAGAAATATTGAAGAGGAAATGAAAGAAATAAAGAATTAAAAAAGACTTGTAAATATTATTCAACAGAATTTTTTTATTTCAAAATGTTGAATTTATCAATAGTAATAACGCATAATTGCATAAATTTCCTTTGAATTGCAAAATTTTTCCTTTAGTACAACTTGGTTATACCGTCGACCAATTTCCTCAAATTATACAAATCGCCAAACTATAAGCCAGATTATATAGATTAGCATAAATTTTCATTTAAATAACTTAAAACAAATTAGCAGAGCATATATAAAAGTAAAAATAAAATGTCGAATTAAAAATCACTTGATGACATAATTAATATTTATATTATGCTTAATGTCAAGTGAATGTGACATTTACGATCATCCATTATTGACATTTAATCTTGGAATTTGGCGGTAGATTTTTAATCGATGGGGCCTTTCCTTCTTCAGTTTTTAAATTTTAAAACTGAAATTTTTCCTGTAAGTGAAATTGATAAAATGGCGCAAGAAAAAATAAATTAACAATAAAAACATTTGCAAAAAGAAATAAAAGAGTTATACTCATATCTATATAATTTACGATTGAATATTAAAATATACTCTAAAAATTATCTTCACTTGAAAAAAAAAAAAAAAAAAAAAAAAAAAAAATTATTGCGACCATTAAGAACCTAAGTCAGGCATTAAGTTAGTAGTGCATTTTCGGCTTAAAAACACATTCTTTGGCGACAAAAGCAAGATGAAAATGGTATAGAAACGAATTATAACTCACAACTTACAGTGTCTTTTACAATTAGATCTGCTTTTTTTCTGCTGTAAGTTATACGGGAATTCGGTAAAAAAGTGAAAGAAAAAAATAATAAAAAGGGAAATAACTATCATTCAAAATTCATTTAATCAATTTCTGAAATTCATGTTTTTATTATAACGCCAGGGATAAGTCGCCAAAAGTTGAACCAATTGTTATATTTCGCGTTAATTTATTTTTTAAGCATTACAAATATTTTTTTCATTTTCAAGATAAATATATTTTTATAATATTACGCCTAATTTAAGCGATCTTTCTTTATTATTATTAATATTATCAGTAGTTATTTTCTGCTATTATTTGCAAGATATTTGTAATATTTCTAATAGATATAGCCATTTTAATTCTTTTAGCAATTATAATTTTCGCCAAAAACAGCTACTGGCAACCCTTTTGTCAAAAATAACCGAAAAATACGAAATTTACTACGAAAAATCAGAGTTATCCCTGTAAATTTGAATCATAAACCTTCGGAAAAATATTTCCTATCGAATGATACAATCGGCAAAAAAATCTATCGGGTAGTTTTTGAAAACACTCGTTTGGAAGTTTCAGAACTTCTGCTTTATAATATATATGATATGATATTGATTGATTATAAAAGAGTGTATTTTTAATATTTTTACTTTTATGTTTATTATGATTGCTTATGAATAGTTAATGTTACTATCAAAAGTACTAATGACCGTCAAAACTCTGTAACCAACAGTTGATATAATTCCAGCCAAAGATCCGATTATCATAGCTCCGAAAGGATGTATAATCATGTTAGACGTAGAACCAATGGCCACGCCACCTGCCAATGTCGCATTCTGAATGTGTACCTGAAAAGAAGTTCAAAAAATGCATAAAATTACAGTTTGTTTTTAAAAAAATGCTTAACAAAATTTTACAATAATCTAACGAACATTACCTTGAATAAAAAAGCACACTGTTAAAAATATGCTGCAACTCCGTCCAGTCATTTGACTGTTTTTATCGAAAACGGCTATTCAACCGTCCTTTTACGCTATTCTGACCAAATTATTAGCCATTTTATGGTCAGAATATAGTTAAATTACTGTCATGTAACCGTTTTTTATTTATTTTTTTTCAGAAAACGGCCAAATGACTGGACAGAATATTTTTAACTGTGTACAGTCGTGGGGGGGGGGGGAGTAAACACCCTCTCTTAACTCCTCAACAAATTATCACAGAAGAAAGTTACCGGCACCGAACAACTGAAAATAAAATCTACTTTTAAATGATGCATATAAAATTTGCTTAGGGGCTGTCTACATATTAAAACGAACCCAAGCTTCATTCTTTTTAAGGGCAATATCCAACTTTAACAAGATTTTTCAAACATTCGGGCTAAACTATGCATATAGAAACCAAATTTTAAAGTCATTTGAATGATAAGTTTTTGAATTATAAACATTCAAAATTTAGTGTTTCTAATGTTAAATGGCATTTTCATATTTTTATTAATATCTCCTGAAACTATACGCCTAATGTTTTAATTTTTTTTATGTATCAATAATATCCAAACATAAATTAATCGAATTTGCAATTTTTATAATTTTATGATAGGAATTATGAAATTAATGCTCAAAAAAATTATGAATTGCAATCTACAATTTTCTTGATGGATTTGGATTTATTAAGTGCTGCTTTATGAAAATCCAAACTTTCATCTTTTTTTTTTTTTTCCAAGTAGTTTTTACATTATTCTTAATAAAAGGCAAAATAATGGTTTAAGGGGCCGTTTACGATACAAATGCTTTGGTAATTTGAAACTTTTTATGCTATCCTGTAATCTAACAGTCTTCAATGATTGCTTGAGTGGCGCCTAAGATACCTTGATTGAGGAGGGAACTCCTTCGCTCAACAATCGAGTACCGAACTTTAATTTGGACACAGTCCCTAAAATATGCTCGTTTTAAAATATTTAATTTCAAGGAATCGTGCGAATTGCATGACAATTCGTTTTTAGGTTAATTGAAGGGTGTAGAGTTCCTTTATGCTGCCAGAATTGGGCGCTGTTATTGATAAAAAGTAACAAAGTTAGGCTTCTTTTTAATTTGTAGGTGGCCTTCTAAGCAAACTTTATGTACATAATTTAACACGTTCGCTGCCGCTTATGTGAAGATGGGATGATAGTTAATGCCGCACTGTTTTTTTAATTGTAACTTTTTGAAATGCACAAGGATGCTATCTAAAATGCAAGGCCATTTCACACTTTCCAGAAGCCGTAAATCTGCGTTTGGCGACGAAAAAAATCTTTTTTTGCTTATATTATACTTTATTATCCTTTAGTACATTCTAATAAAGTTTTGTAAAAATCCGGGCATTATAAATTCAATTTAAAGCGATTTTATTGTATTGCTGTCCTTTAAAATTGCACAATCCACTTCATTTAAAAGTGATTTTTTTTACAGTTTCTGTTTTTTGATGAAAAAAGGCATGTTCAAAGTGATAAAACTTTTATGTATATTGTTCCCATAACTCGATTTTTTTAAATGGTTTATTTTATAAAACTAAGTATCGGATTTACAATAAAGGAAAAAGGTTTTCTTACACATAAAAATGTAAAATAAATTCAGTTTTTAGCGCAATTTTACAAGTATTGGCTCATTATACTATACTATTATGAATTACAACTATACGAGTGAAATTAAAAGAAATGCTATATGTTTCGTAATTATTAGTGTGTAACAGCGTTACTTAAATTTTATATTCAAATAATAATGAAGAAAATGCTATGATGGTCATAGAATAACAGTTAAAAATATATAAAATAAAATAAAATTAATTTAACTAAGGGATTCTGTCTCCTTCTCGCTGATGAGTGACAAAACTTGGGAACACGATTTATTTATTTACTAGATATTCAAAAATCGCTGTATGAATTCCGAATGAAACATATTGATAAGAGATTAAAATTTACTATATTGGTTTATAAGAATGAAACCGTATTCTTTTCACTAATGAACAAAAATCCATTCGAAACATAAAAAAACGCTAAAAATCGCCTAAAAAGTTAAATTAAAAAAAATCTAATAAAAAAATCAAAATCGGACTTCGAGGTGCAAAACTTCATGTATAGAGCTACCTTCCACTCAAATTTTGTAACTCTAGGTGCAGTGATCTCTTCAGAACAGCGCTGACACACTCACAAACTTGCCTCTTTATTGTTTGTTATAGATTTATTTATTTATTTGGACATTTTGCAAATTATATAAGGAAACGGCATGTTTACAAACAAACGCTTCCTTCAACCAATCTAACAGCTACATTTTTGCTTTCGCGATCATTACAGGAATCATCATGGCGACATTGACCAATCATACAATAGAGCTTTTAATCGCAGGCAAATCAGACCAATCCTAGACCAATCAGATCGCTTTGACTTCCTGGGTACCGTAGGATTCTTAAAGACGCGCAGGAAATTACTGTGGATCCACAGTAATTTTGTCCACAGTGACGTCAGCTTCCCTTTCCTTATAGATAACAGTAATTAAATATGTGCTTTAAATCATAATCATCAACGTAAGGCAAAATTATATGTTTGTGTTTTACCATGCTAAGTTTTCCATCTTCATCAATGAGTGCGGACAGTGCAAAAGTTACGACGCAGCTGGCCAATAAAGAAGTGACGGTATTGATGACGCTGCGATGTTGTTCATTTCCGATGGCAAGTGCAGAGTTGAAACTTGGCCAAAACATCCACAAAAATATTGTACCTGAGAACAATAATATTGCATTAATTGAGCATTAATCGACTTTTTTCACAATATTTTTGAATACATTATATCAGAGTTAGTTCAGTAGGGATTTATAAGACTCTTAAATCTCTGCAGTTAATGAAAATTTCAAAATTTTACTAGTGTGAGTTGTCCAATAGTGTAATGCAACAATACTTCGATCCCAAGGGTGTCGAAAATGAAGATATCAGAATGAAATTACAAAAGAAATTGAAACATGAGGTGAATAGAGGTGTACAGCTCATATTCAAAATATTAGAATAATTACCTTTTTTTTTTAGAAATTGAAAATATCATTTGGTAATTTAATGTCTTTTAATGAAAATATGCAAACGATATTTTTATTAAGAACTTATTGTTGATTAAACTTACTTGTTATCTTAAATTTAATATCATTTTTGAAAAGATTAATTGCAAAAAAAAATTATTTTGAAAAGTCAAAATATTAGAATATTTATTCAAGTGGTTCAAAATATTAGAATATTTCACATTAATTCTCCTTTAATTATTACCAATTCTTAACTGGTGGCATCATTGATTAAATTCAGACTATTTTATTTAAAATCAGTATTCTTTTTTGCAGTTTGTTTCTTTTTCGTCTTAAAATGGGCCGTGTGAGTGATATTCCTGAATCTACTAAACTTCGTATGGTTGATTTGTATCGGCACGGTAAAAATCAATGTTTTATAGCGAATTATTTACATTGTTCGCAATCGAGCGTTAGTAAAATACTAACACAATATTCAAAAATTGGAAAATTTCAAAATAATCGCCGAAATGGTGGCCGAAAACCAAAAACATCTGCTAGAGATGACAGGAAACTGAAGCGTATAGTTAAGAAAAACCGTTTTAAAAGTGTGCGATTCTTGCATCGCAAATTGAAAGAAGAAGGAGTTGAAGTTTCTACATCGACAACATTAAGACGTCTCCATAAATTTAAATTTGAATCTCCTGTACCGAAAACAAAACCTCTCATGACTGCAAGACAAAAGCGTATAAGATTGAATTGGTGTAAATCAAGATGTTTATGGAGCAATGAAGATTGGAAAAATATATTATTTAGTGATGAAAGTATGTTTTGTGTTTCATATGGTAATCAAGGTTTGTCGAGTTTGGAGAATGAAGCAAGAAGCATTTGATAAAGAATGCCTTAAACGATCCGTAAAATTTGCTGCTAGTGTCATGGTTTGGGGTTGTATGAGTGCAGAAGGACCTGGAAAGTTATGCATCGTCTACGAAAAGGTTAACTCTCTGATATATCAAGAAATTTTAGAATATTACATGATTCCATCATCAGAAGATTTATTTGAAGATGATTTCATCTTTCAACAAGATTTAGCGTCCCCGCATACCTCGGTGTCAACTAAGAATTGGTTCCGTCAACGCAACATTAAGGTACTTCCTTGGCCACCAAATTCACCAGATCTTAATCCCATCGAAAACTTATGGTGTATAATGAAGAAAAAACTTCAAGAAAATCCTCCTTCAAGTAAAACTGAGTTAGTGGTACGTATAAAGTCTATTTGGGCTAATATTGATAGAAATGTTTGTAAACACCTTGTATATAGTATGCAAGATCGATTGTACGCTGTTATGAAAGCTAAAGGGAATGCTACAAAATATTAACTACCATTTACTTCATATTCATAAGGTAATATTGTTGCGTAAAATAAAATATTTTAATATTTTGAACCAATCTAAATTTTATTCTAATATTCTGGTGTGTTTAAGGAAGCTGTATACCTAATTTATTGTGCTGTATTTTATATTTTATAAATGTTAAAATCTTATCTAAACATTCCAGATTTAATTTATAAAAAATTTAATTGCATTTACTTAGTATAAAAAATAAATAAATGAGAAATAATTTTTTCTTATTACTTTTTCTCAATTATTCTAATATTTTGAATATGAGCTGTACAATAGCATCACCTTAGACTTCGACTATTTTGTCGCTGTTAAATATAATTTTCCCATTGCTCAATCTTCGTATCGAATAAGTAAGTTAAAATTTATAATACGCCCATTAATGAAATGCGAGGCTGGATTAAGACTCAAAATTTCATTAAATGAGGAATCCTTTAGAATTATGATGATTGAGATTCCATATTTGGCTCGATGCAATTGCAATAATAATGACAACTGTTCATCTATCAATATCAGATTACGAGCTTGTAATATCCTCATCCTATTCGTATCTCACTCTGGCACTACTATTGAATTTCTATTTTATTTTAAAGGAAAATCTATTGAATTGTAATACCTGAACTTAATTCCTTCTCGCTTGTATCAAATTCATCAAGGACTTTTCGAAACCTGGATTTATATTTACCAACAACTCTAAACTACAGCCAAACCTCTACTTAGTGTCACATGAATTTTTAATCACGATAAATCTACATTACTTATGCTGTTAAATAATTAAGAGAGGATCCATCTATATATTTAAAACACCTGGCTGTTTTTTTGGTCATCAGCCCTGAGCTTTCTACTGGCTCGATTTTCATAATTATTTTTTTAAATGAAAGCTGTTTATGTGTAGATGTGCCCATTCTGGCTAATTTTTAATTTATTTCCATTTTTATATTTTATTTTTAATTTTAAAAGCTTTTTCGTGATATTTCTTCAAAACAGTGGCAACAGGTTAAGCTTTTCTCAAAATTTATTTTCTTTCATTATTTTCCACCAATCAAGGGGTTGATCTCATCGGTGAATATATAATCTCATTTCAAAAAAAAAAAAAAAAAAAAAAAATAATAATAATAATAATAATAAAAATTTTTTCGTAAAATTTAATCATAATAAAATGACTGCACATATGTAGTTATTCCCTGCAATACACTGATTATTTACTGAGTATTAATATTAAGTATTATGTAAGTAAAATAACAGAAGATAAACTTTAATAAAATATAATATCTGAAGTGAAATTTTGTCGATGGAGAAAATGTGGTCATACAGAACCAGATAAATTTATTCCATGAAATAATATACATTTTTATAGCTGTGTCAGTGATGATGTCATATTCACTGACTTTAATTCCTGCATCTTAATAAAGTGAACTTCTATTAATTTAAAGGTCCGTGGCATGCACAAATGCAAATATTTCTATAAACTGCGCCATTTCTATTTAATTATAATGACTGTTTTATGAAACTAAAGAATTCTTAAATATTTGCATAAATCAAGCTTTTATTTAAGAAAAGATGAGTATTTCTGAAGGTGTAAATGATGTCATATTAGAAAGAAAAGAATAAAACCTGTGATATGCCGGTATTTATATTTCTATCTTACATAATATCAAAAAATAATTAAAATCATTTCATTGTATTAAGTTATTGTGTAAAATAAAAATTAAAAAAAATTCTGCGTTTCAGAAACAAATACAAAAATTTTATTCTTTTTAATAACAGAGATAGCATTTTTTTATTTCGTTGCCATAACAATAAAATTAATTTTTACAAGTTCATGGAGGATACAAACCAATAAATAAATTAAATTTATCGCAAGTGCTGTAAATATGTAGTGGGTTGGTTAGGCAGTTTAGTAAGTCCCTGTTTTTATTATAATTAAAATTTTTCATTGATATTATAATTATTGTATAGTTATAAAGCGATATTTAAACGGAGAAAAAATAAAGTATTCAGATATTTTTGAATTCGTCTTCCGGGGTATAATATTAACTTCCTAAATAATTTGGTATTTAAATAATATTTAAGGTTTAGAAACCGCATTAAAAAAAAGATTTGTAGCTGAAGTTAAGTCCAACATAATAATTTATGAGTTGTTTTCTTTATTTTTTGTTATTTTCTGACGTTTGTGTAGTATCTTCATCATGAAAAGCTGTTATCCCTATTTTAAGAGGTGACAATTGTTTATTTCGCTCAATATTTTACTGTCTATATAAGATTGATATATATCATACCTAATATATATTCTTTTCCGTCGAGTTTCGATGGGTGCAGCTAGTACATACAATATTGCAAAAGAAATTGGTACATTCTTTAAAATAATAATAATAATAAATCCATCAAAAAATTACAGAAGAAAGAAACAATCAAGGAATAACATACAACCTTAATTTGATGCCCTAAATAGACCAGGAGGTGGCACCGAAGACAATCATCTCATCGAGTTCACGGCTGAAATTCCAGAATTAGCTAAAACTCGATTCACATATTAAAACGCAATCGGTCTGCCAAGTCATGTCTTAGTGAAAAACAAAATCACTGAAAACCCGATTTTAATGGTTTACTTATAGGTTTACCGTTGTATTTTCCTAATCCCAGTCCTTTATGCTTTCATTCCTTTGGGTGCAGGAAAGAGAATGGTAAACCTACGAATTAAGAGCTAAAATCGGGTTTTAATTCGGCTGTGTCTGTTCCCACAGTGCTGAAATCAGATATTTCGCTTTTGGAATATATATATATATATATATATATATATATATCAAGTCGTTTACAGTTTTCTTTTTACAAGGATACATAAAAATATGTGTTCTGCGGCACGACAGTCGTAAAAACATTGTTTTAATTTTTAAAATATTCTTTCCAGAAAAACTTACCGATCATTGAGAATATATCAGAGTGATAATTTGAACTTTCCTTAATATTTTTCAAGAATTCTTTACGGTATAGCATATAAGATGTAGCTAGTCCAAAATAGGCTCCAAAAGTATGCAAAAATATGGATCCACCTATATCCTCGGCCTGAAAAAAATTACTTTATGTAAGTTAAGCAAACAATGTTATGCATTCAAAACTACGGACATAGAATATCTTATAAAATATCAAAGTCTTATTGTCGATCTTTGGAATAGAGAGAAGGCTTTTTCTATAATAATAAAGATAGAAATTTGTGTGCTGTGTTCTAAAGAGAATTGTGTGCGACAGTACATCTCGGGAAAGTATCTCTGTGGTTCTGTGGAGCCATGCACCTCGAAGCCAGAGTTGTGATTTTTTGATTAATTTTTTTTCTGCAATTTTTAGAGTTTTTCATGTTTTGTAGCGATTTATCCATCGAGTAAAAGGAATCCTGTGTGAATGGTTTAGTTCAATATAATAAATTTTGTTTCTTTTTCATCAAAGTTTATTGGGAGTCGTATAGTGATTTTTTATTTATTTTTATTTATTTATTTATTTTTTTGTATCTTTTTAATAAAGTTTATTAGAAATTCGTACAGTAATTTTTGATTTTTGATTTTTTTTTCGAAGTTTTCTTTGCGATTTTCTTGGCGGTATTTTGACATTCGTGAAAGAAAATTATTTTAATCTTTTAATCTAAAATAGTAATTTTGTCTTCTTTTCAATGAAATTTATTCAGAATTCGCACAGAGATTTTTTTCGAACTTTTCTTGATTTCTCTTATGTGATTTTCAGTGTTTTTTTGCGTTTCGCGACGAATGTTTGACATGTTAGGAATGTTACACAAAATGTTTTTCTCCTCCACGTAATTTTTTTACTTTTAATTATTTTTAATGCCATTTATAGCATTTTTTCGAGTTCCGCTTTTTTATTACTTTCTTGCATCTTCAATAGTAGAAAGTATTGTAATAGAAAAAAATTTTTCGACTTCCGGTTTTTGACGGATTTACACGTTTTAGGAGTGAGAGGTTCCAAAAAACATGTTTTTACGAAATGTCTGTCTGTGCGCGCGTGCGTGTCACACAATCAGTGTGGCACAAATTTACAAATTCTAATTGCAAGGTATGATATATGTTTAACCTTCTATTGGAGGGGCTGAAGTACGCTGATCAGTTCTTTCTGGCTGTAGATAAAAGACTAACCATTCTTAAGCTTTAATCTATCCTTCTAGAAACAACCAGTGATCAATGCTTCTAGCCAACCTATTTGGTCTGATTTCTTCTTTGCCCTTTAAACTTGTTCTTGTGAACGTTTCTCATTGGCGAGCTCCGTACGCTGCCCATTCAAGTACGTCAAGAAAAGCTTCTGTAGCATCTGAAGATTATTTGCTCAATTTACAAGAAATTTCAGATAAAACTGTTTTTAGCAGCGCATCTGATATCGATGAATCTGAGTTCATTGAATTTTCTGATCATGAAACGGAGTTGGAAATTGATAAAGACGTACTAGAACGTCTACAAGCTTTCTAAGTATTTTTCTTCTTCTTCTTCTTCTGTTCTTTATCTAAATTCTTTTCTTAATTTCTTTTAAATATGGTTCCTATCCGATTAATAATATAAACTAGGGGATGCATCATATCTAAAAATTTGAAGCAGGAAAAATGACCTGGCGTATCCCGTACGCCGCCCCTCCAATTAAGGTATTAAGGTTTAAACAAATTTGATAGCTATGCTGAAAAGTAGAGAAGTACAAGAGATGAACATCCCGGGAATTAAGCTTCCGCTTTAGAGTATAAATGCGATCTTGGGTAAAAAACTCAAACACATTGCTCACTTTGACGTACATTAACAATACGATCCCATATACATTAATAGTATTTACAGTATGATATACTAAATAATAATTTATAACGCTCTTTTGAAACCAAAATAACACTTTTACCATTGAAAGGTATTTAAGACAATATTGAAACTAATTTACGTACAATGCTTAAATGAAAACATTAAGTTATTAATATACAATCAAATATTGGATGCAAGTAATACTTTTATCGATTTCCATAATTATGATGCTTTGGACCATAAATCGCTGACATTGAAGTGAACAAGATGTATTCACGTTACATAAGGCACAATGCTACATAATAAGCATTAAGATACGAGTGGAATCCCATCGAATTCGACGAATGAAATGTTTAAAAGATCCGATCGATTTGATAAAAAAAAAAAAAGCAAAAGTTGATCTTGACATTATTGAATCAGTATATAATACATATCTTTCCAAACTTAATGTCGAGTTTTCCAGTTACAATTTTGCATGCAAATATTTGCACATCTTCAGTTAAAATTGTAATCTGAGTGCCAGCGAAATCCAGAAATTTTTTGTTATGTGCACTCACAAAAAATAGTTTTATTAAAAAAAAAAAGAAAAAAAAACTAATTTTTTTTTACTATGACATTATTTTCACTAACTGAAGTCATCTGAAAGTAAAATCTCAATCTCAGTGTCCATAATCAAAAGAAATATTGAAATGTAATATCGTTATGAGTAAAAATGCGATGTTTTAAATAGTGAAGTCATCTTCTCAAATGTTTTTTAAAAGTTATTGTTATTAGTAATATGAAAAAGGCATCCGTAGTAATATTGTAATTCCCATTTATCTGGTTGCTGAATGACATCATTTTCCTCATTTGAAAATTTTCTTATTTTGCTTTAGGCATTAATTTTTATCATAAATTATTTTCTGTTATTTTATTTACATTATTAATATTATTTCTCAGTAAATATTTTTTTTAGCTCAATTAGTGCATAATTATACGCAATCATTTTATTGTGGTTAAATTTTACGCAAACAATTATTTTTTTTCTTTTAAATGCGAGGATATGGTCACTGATGAAATAAAGCTTCTGACTGGTGGAAAGTGATAATAGAAAGTAAATCTTTATTATCGAGAGAAAAGCTAAATTGAGTTGCCAACATTTTGAAGAAATATCGTAAAAAGCATTTAAAATTAAAAATAAAAAATAAAAATGAAAATAAATTGAAAAATAGCTAAAATGGGCACAACTACAAATAAAAAGCTTTCATTAAAAAAAAATAATTATCAAAATCGGTTGAGTAGAAAATTTAGGGCTGATGACTAAAAAAACAGCCAGGTCTTTTAAATATATAGATCGATCCAGTAACATTGTTCTTAACATCCATAATTTTCATATATTGCACTACTAATCACGGTTATTAATTGCAATAAAACTTTGATTAAACCAATATTTGCGGATAGTTTAGAAATTATGAGTTAACTATGTATTAGTTATTAAAGCACTAGTTATTTAACTCTTCTTAAAAATGTTCAGAGAACGTGTAAGAGAGGGAAAATTAAGACCTCGATAAAGAAAAATATATATCCAATGTACTCAGATTAAATGTTAATTACTTTAACCACCATATTTGAGGGGAAAAAAATAACAACTGCTAATTATACAATCAAAATATTATGATATGAGAATGCATAAAAAGACTACTAGCGCAAACATAATTATTTAGAACATTTATAAAAAATGCACATAGTGACATATGAACATAGTAAGCAGCAAATTAGGCCCATTCCACGGCTGACAGAAGAGAAGGAAATGGAGACAGAACCTAAACCAATCAAAGAAAAACAGAGAGCTGGTGAGTGACACGAACTCAGAAAGGTGGACAAATGGTTTCATTTGACTCTAAAAATTTCATCCAGTCTGTGACGTGCTTAAGTAAAACTAAGTATAGAAATTCATGTAGAAATGAAAATAAATTTGGTTTTTGAAAAATTTATTTTGTTTAGTTTTTATTTTCAAATTACACTTACTTAAAAAACACCTCTCGTAACTTTTGTTCAACTAGGGTAGATGTGCCAGTAATGGGCCACCTTAAGGAATTTCTCTAAAAAATAATTTTTTATTAATAGTTATAATTATTGTATTCCAATTTTTTTCATATTAGATTAATCTTTCAACAATATTTAACTAATCCCACCGTTACATTTCCCAATAGAAATAAAAATTTCATTTTAAATAATAGAAATATGTCTAAACACCCAAATGCCCAGTAATGGGCCACCTATGTTCCAGTAATGGACCACCTATGTTCCAGTAATGGGCCACCCTACAAAAAATAACAGATAATTATTTTTAGGTGCGTTCGTAATTATGCAAATAGGTAGCACCTATAACTGTCGTTCAGTCCGTCTGTCTGTCCATCTATCTGTCCGTTTGTCTGACAGTCTGTCTATCTGTCCGTTTGTCTGTCCGCATATAACAACGGAAAACTATCCAACCGAATCGTTTGAAATTTAAAATATATAATTATTACATAATTTTGTCGAGTCATTTCAAATTTTATGAAAATCGGATGGATAGATCAATTACAGGGACATTCAAAAGGATTCCGTTACATTACGGTCAATAGGGAAAAAAGTTTTAAATGCATTTTAATGATGTTACACTCATTCGAACATAATAGAATTGGCATGAATCTATGAAATATATACTAAAATATGCATTCTGTACAATCTGTGACGCAAAGAATTTTTATTATTAAATTACAGGGCTACACAAAAGTATTCCACTATATAATGCTATACGGGGAAACATGGTTTGGTACGTGTTTTAATTATATTCAACTATTTCACATTTTATGAATAAGATATACGTTGCTGAGGTGTAATAAGAATTACTATTCCTGTATATTTACAGAATTTCAACCAATATATTGTATCCGAAGTATTATTTACTATAAAAGCAAGATCTGAATATTTTTAAAACTTCGTTATCGTACGAACGCACCTCATTTGCTACGTTCACGTGCAATTTCCAACTTGTTCTTTTTATGTCTGCGTAAGTCGCATCTTCTTCTTCCTCAGAATCCACATTATCCTCTTGTATACAAAATTCGGCCTTTTTGAAGCAATTGTAAATTGTTTTTTCTTCAATTACCCCCATTGATCCCGTTCTTATATGTATAACTATTCAATTAACACTGTTTTGAGAAGGATGTTGAAAGGTGTGTGAAAGGAGGGGGTTGATGAATTTGTTGGACTTAAGGAACAAGAAAATTCAAGCAGAGGAGTAATATAAAAAAAACTCAGCACTGAACGATAAATTAGGAATAAGAGATGGAAATTTGATTTCATGTGATTTCGAAGTATTTTTTTACAACTGAATAAAGAACATTTTATGAAAATATTCGTTATATGGAGATAGATATTTCGCTATATAGAGACTGTTTTTAATGTAATCATGGGAAAAGGGGAACATTCCTACTAAAAATTCGTTATATAGAGAAATTCGATGTATGGAGTTTCGTTATAGAGAGACTTGACTGTATTTATAAAGAAATTGTCTTTATTAAATTCTAGTAAGTAAAATTTAAGTATTAAATTTGTTTATTTAGTTTTCAGTTAAATCAAAATATTTTATCACTACTGAAATTACACTTTTAGTATTGGTCACTTGGGTGGCCCATTACTGGCAAATCACGAAATAAGCAATCCAGTAATGGACCACCCCTCCTAAAATCTTAAAAATAAATAAAATTTTGTAAATGGCCATTGGTATATTAAATTCAATGTTTTATATTGCTAACCAAACAAAAACATTCAATTTTTACGGAAAAATAAAAAAGATATAAAACTAAGTAAGTAAAGTCTGCTCTTAGCATGTTCATTAAGATTTTCAGTGAAAAACAGAAAAACTGTGAAACTTTATTTTCTGCTTCCTAATTGTTTCGACGAAAAGTGTAAAAAATTAATCCAGCTTATAAAGCATGCAAGGTAGAGTTCAGAAAAAAATAATAAAAGCTTAACTATTATTTAGTATTTTTTTATAAACCAAAAAGTGCGAGGTGGCCCATTACTGGAAGGTGGCCCATTACTGGCACATCTACCCTACACTAAATTTAAATATTTTATTTATTTATTTATTTATTTTTTATACGATTGTGAACAATTTTTTCCCTCCACATTGGTAAAAGAAATCCAATTTCAAAATTCAAAATTATTACAGTAAATGTTGTGTTCATTTCAGGAAAACAAAATTTTAAATTTGTATAAAATATTTTTGAAAATTTCGGAAATTTTTATGCAATTTTTACCCTTTTTTCACTTTTTGTGGCGATTTTTCTATTTTAGTAACATAAATCCAGTGTCAATCTTTTATCCCAATATAATAATTTCTATCCTCTTTTCAACTTAGGTTTATTCGTAATTTATACAGCAATTTTTGAATTTTTCGTGATTTTTTAATTCGATTTCTAGAGTTTTCTCTCGTCTCATAGCGAGTTTTTAAAGTCCATAAAAAAATTCACTTTGAAAATTTTAGCCTAATACAAATATAATAATTTTTATCCTCTCCAATTTTTGAATTCGCAGCGATTTTCACACATGATTTTAGAATATTTTGGCGTTTCATCGCGTTCTTTTTACATTAGTAAAATAAAATCAGTATCAATCTTTTAGCCCATTTTAGTAAACTTTTTTATCTGCAATTACTGATTTTTTTGTGTGTGTGTTTCCTTCGTGGTTCTCTGCACATTTTTCACTAAACGCTGTAAAAAATTTGTGCACATTACTCCATAAAATTGGTGGCACCATGCGGCCTCCAATTTTATGTTTTAATATTTTCACTTACATAATGGTGTGATTTAAATTTTAATTACTGGTTTAACATCACACATTAATATAGCTTAACACCGGTTATACCGGGTAAAGTACTCCAGGATCAAGCTATTTATATTTAGAGAACGGCTGGATCGATTTTAAGGAAATTTTGTATTCAATCGTTTTTTGGCACGAGAAAACTATTGGGAAAACTATTGCTATGTTCGAAAAATTTCGATTAGTGGGTTATTTTTGGTTCATTATGAGTCAAGCCATTTTTATCTAAAAAACGGCTCAAACGATTTTGACCAAATTTTATATTTTATCGTTTTGGATTACAAGAAGACCATTGGGTTAGGTAACATGTTCGAGAAAATTCGGTTAGCGGGTCATTCTTGGGATCATTGTGGGTCATGGTATTTTTATCTAGAGATTTTCTCACGCAATTTTGATTAAAAATTGCATTCTATGGTTTTCGGGCACGAGAAAAACATTGGGCTAGGTTACGTGTTCGAGAAAAAATTTTAATGCGTCATATTGGGTCATTAAAGGTCCGGGTCAAGCTATTTATATTTAAAAAACGATAGAATCAATTTCATCGAAATTTTGCCTGTAACAGTTTTTTGATACGAGAAAGCTAATGGGTTAAGTCACACGATCGAGAGATTTCGATTATAAGAGTCATTTGTGGGTCATGATGGGTCATAATGGGTCATGGTCAAGCTAATCTAAAGGACAGGTGAATCGATTATAACGAAATTTTGTATAGGGTAGATGTGCCAGTAATGGGCCACCTTCCAGTAATGGGCCACCTCGCACTTTTTGGTTTATAAAAAAATACTAAATAATAGTTAAGCTTTTATTATTTTTTTCTGAACTCTACCTTGCATGCTTTATAAGCTGGATTAATTTTTTACACTTTTCGTCGAAACAATTAGGAAGCAGAAAATAAAGTTTCACAGTTTTTCTGTTTTTCACTGAAAATCTTAATGAACATGCTAAGAGCAGACTTTACTTACTTAGTTTTATATCTTTTTTATTTTTCCGTAAAAATTGAATGTTTTTGTTTGGTTAGCAATATAAAACATTGAATTTAATATACCAATGGCCATTTACAAAATTTTATTTATTTTTAAGATTTTAGGAGGGGTGGTCCATTACTGGATTGCTTATTTCGTGATTTGCCAGTAATGGGCCACCCAAGTGACCAATACTAAAAGTGTAATTTCAGTAGTGATAAAATATTTTGATTTAACTGAAAACTAAATAAACAAATTTAATACTTAAATTTTACTTACTAGAATTTAATAAAGACAATTTCTTTATAAATACAGTCAAGTCTCTCTATAACGAAACTCCATACATCGAATTTCTCTATATAACGAATTTTTAGTAGGAATGTTCCCCTTTTCCCATGATTACATTAAAAACAGTCTCTATATAGCGAAATATCTATCTCCATATAACGAATATTTTCATAAAATGTTCTTTATTCAGTTGTAAAAAAATACTTCGAAATCACATGAAATCAAATTTCCATCTCTTATTCCTAATTTATCGTTCAGTGCTGAGTTTTTTTTATATTACTCCTCTGCTTGAATTTTCTTGTTCCTTAAGTCCAACAAATTCATCAACCCCCTCCTTTCACACACCTTTCAACATCCTTCTCAAAACAGTGTTAATTGAATAGTTATACATATAAGAACGGGATCAATGGGGGTAATTGAAGAAAAAACAATTTACAATTGCTTCAAAAAGGCCGAATTTTGTATACAAGAGGATAATGTGGATTCTGAGGAAGAAGAAGATGCGACTTACGCAGACATAAAAAGAACAAGTTGGAAATTGCACGTGAACGTAGCAAATGAGGTGCGTTCGTACGATAACGAAGTTTTAAAAATATTCAGATCTTGCTTTTATAGTAAATAATACTTCGGATACAATATATTGGTTGAAATTCTGTAAATATACAGGAATAGTAATTCTTATTACACCTCAGCAACGTATATCTTATTCATAAAATGTGAAATAGTTGAATATAATTAAAACACGTACCAAACCATGTTTCCCCGTATAGCATTATATAGTGGAATACTTTTGTGTAGCCCTGTAATTTAATAATAAAAATTCTTTGCGTCACAGATTGTACAGAATGCATATTTTAGTATATATTTCATAGATTCATGCCAATTCTATTATGTTCGAATGAGTGTAACATCATTAAAATGCATTTAAAACTTTTTTCCCTATTGACCGTAATGTAACGGAATCCTTTTGAATGTCCCTGTAATTGATCTATCCATCCGATTTTCATAAAATTTGAAATGACTCGACAAAATTATGTAATAATTATATATTTTAAATTTCAAACGATTCGGTTGGATAGTTTTCCGTTGTTATATGCGGACAGACAAACGGACAGATAGACAGACTGTCAGACAAACGGACAGATAGATGGACAGACAGACGGACTGAACGACAGTTATAGGTGCTACCTATTTGCAAAATTACGAACGCACCTAAAAATAATTATCTGTTATTTTTTGTAGGGTGGCCCATTACTGGAACATAGGTGGTCCATTACTGGAACATAGGTGGCCCATTACTGGGCATTTGGGTGTTTAGACATATTTCTATTATTTAAAATGAAATTTTTATTTCTATTGGGAAATGTAACGGTGGGATTAGTTAAATATTGTTGAAAGATTAATCTAATATGAAAAAAATTGGAATACAATAATTATAACTATTAATAAAAAATTATTTTTTAGAGAAATTCCTTAAGGTGGCCCATTACTGGCACATCTACCCTACAACATTTTATGGCACAAGAAAACTTTTGGGCTAGGTCTCATGTTCGAGAAATTTCGATCACTGGGTCATTTTGGGTCATAAAGGGTCTGGGTCAAGCTATTTATATTTAAAAAACGGTAGGATAGATTTTAACGAATTTTTGTATGGAGCATTTTTTTTTTGGGGGGGGGGGGGGCACGATAAAACTATTGGGCTGGGTCACATGTTTGAAAAATTCAGATAAGTGTCATTATGGGTCAAACCAATTTTATCTAAAAAAAGACTGTACCGATCTCGGATGTACTATGCAGTGCCATCAATTTCCTGTCAGGCTGGAGTTTGCCATCACTGTCCACAAAGCTCAAAGGCAAACATTCGATTTCGTGGGCCTGGATTTAAGCGTCTCCGTTTTTATGCACGGAATGCTTTATGTTGCTTTCTCACGTGTAAAAAATTGTTCAAGTCTAAAAGTTCTGTTTCCAAAAGAAACACATCAAAGAACTAAAAATGTAGTATGGGTGTTCTTTCTTTGTAAATATTTAACTAATGTCAAATTTAGAAATATGTTCATAGTATTGATATTCATGATTTCTGTAAATAAGAATGTTATAAAATAAATTATTTATAGCAATAATAGAGCGAGAATTTCATTTTATATAAAATTTAATACGGAGTTTACTTTAACCGAGCATGGCTCAGTGTTCCCCGCTAGTTTATATTATCTATGACTTTTAAGTGTTCAAATAATCTAATTATTTCTTTTATCTTAAAATACCGTATGATTAGCATGTTTAATCTGATCTAAGCTTACTTCTTTAAAGCAATCAACCAACTAGTGAAATATTTATGGAAAAATAGAATTTAAAAACACCTACCTTGTAAATACTGACACCGAGGTATTCATTGCAGGCAAATATTGTTATTTCTATGAGGGTCATAACAACTAACTGAAGCGGACTCGTTTTACCCAGAAGGGCACCGAATGAAATCAGGACGGTAGCTGATGCGAAGTTTCCACTGATCAAGCTGAAAAATGAAAACCCCGTTACATATGAGAAGGAAAAAGTATTAGATAAATAAATCAATAAATATGTTACTAAACTATAAGAAGTCAAAGTTTTATCTTTTTTCTTTCTTTCTCCAAAGAAATTTTAGCACTATACAGGCTGCAAACAGTTTTGTAAAATCTGGCGCTTTTTAGAAAAAAATTAATACTAACTCTCTTTTATTTCATTCACAAACTATTTAACATTATAATAACTATTCAAACTTTCAAGGGAAAATTTCTTAACGATAGTATTATAAATGACTCTTAAATGCGTAAAACGGTCTGTATATTGTCACACTCTATACATGTCACGCGAAGAAACGAGAACGTTGATCTTAAAAACCTGAGATTTACCACATATATTTTCACATATTTATTTTATTTATTCATTTATTTTGCATAGAATACTTGAGATTGATATCTAATGTTATGCATTTGTACTTTTTCGAATTTTGTTAAAGTTTTTTGATATAAGTATAGTTATATACATATATTAGCGGACCCGACAGACGTTGTCCTGTCACCGACAGACGTTGTCCTTCCTGGTACCGACACCAGAAAATCAAATAAATGTACTTAAATATAGTATAATACGCACGATAAACACTACGCTCTTAGTTTAATTTCTTATTACAATTATGTAAGGAATTATTTTTCACTCTTCAGTATTTTTTGAAGTCTGTTCAATTTTTGATAGAAAAATTTATTTTTCCCTTTTTTGTTAAAAGTTAACAATTTTCTGAAGTCAGTTAATCAAAAGTATAATACAGGCTATATTACTGCAAAGCATACACGTTTGACAGGAGCGGGGTTCGAACAAGCGATCTCTTTCTTCGAGAAGCAGAGCTTATATCTGGCGCCTTAGACCGCTCGGGCATTCCGTCCGCACTCTACTCATCGAACATATTCAACACTTTTAATTAGCGAAAAATCACTAACTATTAGTTTTTGCCTAGTTACTAAAAAAGTACTGAATCAATTTCGATGAAATGTGAATCTAAACCATTCTCGAATCCACTGGAACACACACACAAAATTCCATTAAAATTGGTCCAGTCGTTTAGGAGGAGTTTAGTGACACACACACGCACCGAAGATATATATACAGTTGGCAAAAAAAGTATTTGTACACCCTAAAATTTTTAATTTTTAACTAAATAAAAACAGATATTTTGTCAAAAATAGTTTTAATACAGTCTGCTTACCGTCCGTTTTAAATTACACAACAGAAAATTTCGATAAAGATGTAAAATAATTTTCTAATAGGAAAAGTTTAAAAATTTCTTGCAAAAAAAGTATTTGTACATTTCTCCATCCTGATATGTACTGTGTTTTATTGTGTTTATGGTTCAAAGGACTACTTTTACAGAAGCTGTTAATAATTTTTAAGTTCATATTATATTTGTCTGACATTTAATCTAATTTGCTCTTGAAGTAATTGAGTATAGAACCTAAAACTAGAGAGGCACCTCTAGGTATATGAAATCCTATGATTGAGCATAATAAAAATTTAAATTCGCAACAAGAATTTGTAAAAGCTATTAAATTACCATTTACAACTATTGGATGTATAGTGAGAAACTATGAATAAATTAAAAGCATCGAAATTCAATGAAAACCAGGACTTCTTAGCAAACTAACAATGAGGGAAAAAGGGAGTGTTGTTAAAAAAGCTTTAAAAAATCCTATGCGTTCGGTTCAAAAATTTGCTGGAGACCTTGCAACATCTTCCCGCATCAGAGGAATACCTCAAACAATAAAAAACATTCTTCTCAATGCAGATTTAAAAGGAAGAACCTCAAGGAAAAATCCATTCATCAGCGAAACAAATAGGCGAAAACGCATAGTATTCTCTTTGGCATACAGAAGTAAATCATTTGGATTTTTGAAAAACAGTAATTTTTTCTGATGAGGGAAAATTCGGAATTTTCTTACCATCAAGCATTCGAAAAAATTGGCGTAAAAATTAAAACTGTTCTAGATCCAAAACGTATACTTCAAACTATCAAGCATGTTGGGGGGAATATTATAGTTTTGGGGTGTATAGCTTCTAATGGAGCAGGACATTTAAAATTTATTGACAATGGAAGGAAAGGTTTAACATACATTGATGTGTCGCGCCATAATTTATTAAACTGTGCCAAGGAATTATGCATAGAGGAAGTTTTTCACTTTATGCAGAATAACGACCAAAGCATACTGCTGTGATCACCAGCACATGCTTACGACAATACTCGAAGACGACTGGTAACTCCTCTAAAATCTCTAGATATGAATCCAATAGAAAATTTGCAGATGCTATTGGATGCAAAAATCCGAAAAAGAAATATCTATCAGTAAAAAATAGTTTTAAAGAAGCTCTTATTGTGTCATGAAATAACATTAACCAGACCGCTACAAAAAAGTTGGTGAAATCTATGTCACACCATCTAGAAGTAGTCATAAACGCTAAATGAATTCGCACAAAATAATAATTTGTATCATTTTACTAAATTTTCATTAATTATATTACATTAATATAGTGTACAAATACTTTTTTTGCATTATATTTTTGTATATTTGTTTATTATAATGTAAAAAATCGATCCGTTTAATTTTGTTTTTGCTTCTATAATATTATAATGCATTAAATTAATGTATTACAGTATTTTTTTTCCTTAAATATTTTGTTTAATTTCATTAAAATTAAAAAAAATGAAGTGTACAAATACTTTTTTTGCCAACTGTATACATGGATGAGATTCTTCCGCGGATCCGCGGTTTTCAGCTTTTTTGTCATTTTTGAAATGAGCGATTGTGTTCCGTGTATACCTCGGATTTCCGGATTTTTCGATTGATTTTTCAAGGTTAATGAGATTATTAAATTTAGTGAAAAATTTGAATTTTAAAATATCACGAAATTAGACACATGGTCGCCGAAAAAAAATCAATCTGTCAATTGTTCGCAGAAAGAAATTGACAATTTCGTCGAACGATTGCGAAAAAAAAAAAAAAAAAAAAGCGGAAATTTCACAAAGGATCGTGGAAAAAAAATTCTTTAAATATTAAATGTGATTTTTGTCCAAAAATAGCCGGAAAACGGATATTTTGACTAAAGATCACGGGTAAAACGGAAATATCGTCAAAGAGTCAAGGAAAAACGTAAATTTGTTAACGGGTCACGCAAAAAAAATCCCCACGAATTTAATTAAAGTATCGCACAAAAAACTAATTTCTTAATAGAATCGCGGTGTAAAAACGCAAATTTCGTAATAAAAAGATATAAATTTCCTCAAAAAAATTGTGAAAAAACGATGAATTTCGAGAGAAAACGATCAAATTAGTAAAAAAAAATTGCGGAAAAATGATCAATTTTGTCTAAGAATATCACGAAAAAGCAATCAATTTTGCCTAAAAAAATCGCGAAAATACGATCAATTTTGTCAAAAAATCGCGAAAAACGATCTAGTGCGTCAAAAAAAAAAATCCGAAAAAACTGCAAATTTCGTCATATAAGTGCGGAAAAATGGCAAATTTCGTGAAAAAACTTCAAATTTCATTAAAAAATCGTGTAAAAACCATAACTTTCGTCAAAAAAGTGCGAAAAAACGGCCAATTTCGTAAAAAGATCGCGAAAAAATGATCGATTTCGTCAAAAAATCGCGAAAAATCCGCAAATTCCGTCAAACGATTGCGGAAAAAAAGGGTTATTGGTGGATTGAAACTTTCTGTTCCAATAAAATGATGCACCGTATTTACTCGTGTATAAGGAGCACTTTTTTCCCAAAAAATTAGGGCAAAACTCCTAGGTGCGCCTTATGCACGGAATAATTTTTTACTGTTGGATGCAGTCGAACGATATACATATGAAGCAAGAAATTATTCGAAGAAGATATTAAAACTCGGAAAATGTTACTTAATTGAAGTATTATTGCATATTTATTTCATTCCTTGCAGTATTTTATACAGCAGAGCTAGTGACATTATCTAAACGCTAATTAGCAATTCCCTTTACTGTCACCCATTCCTATTTCCCGTCATTCTCTTACAACCCGAAGCCTAAAAATGCATTTTCGTCTTGTTTTCTGGTCTGGTGTAATGTTTATTTCGACTTCTTTTTTAACTGAAATTCATTTGGTCATTCTTCATTAGCGTATCAAATTTATGGTGCGCGTTATATACGAGATTTTAAGAAATCGCCATTTTTACTTGTAAAGTAGGGGTACGCCTTATACACGCGTGCGCCCTATACACGAGTAAATACGGTATATTTATTTCTGTTATTAACATCCCTTTTTGTATGCATTTACAAAACTCGCATCTAAGCATCGTCCGAAACAAGGTTTTAATAAGATTGAAACCAGAACCGAATTTCTGTAATCTTCCAATTTTCTGTCAAAAACTAAAAGGAAAAAGGAAAAAAATAAGTAATTAATATACAGGTAAATATGCATATCTATGCATGAGCTTATACGCGTTTATTAAATATAGATAATCTATATATTTAAAAGACTTAGCTGTTTTTTTAGTCATCTGTCCTGAGCTTTGTAGTGGACCGATTTTCATAAATATATTTTATGAAAGCTTTTTTTTTATATAGCTGTGGCCATTCTAGCTATTTTTTAATTAATTTCCATTTTTAATTTTTTTTTAATATTAAAAGCTTTTTTATGAAATTTCTTCAAAACCATGGCAATCCGATTATTCCCATCGTTGAAGAGAAAAGAAAAAAAAAAAGAATACTGCCCAGTTAAACTGATGGCATTGAGCTCACAGGCTACAAATACTAATTGTACATTAAAGCCTTATATTTTCAAGGGTTAATTCCGTTCGAAAAAAAAATTAAGAAGGGGAAACAGCTCTCCCCTTTCCTCTTTTTTTATACTTAATCATTGAACCTCCTATACTATCAAAGACATGCTTTATCATATAAAAAATCTATATCCAAAATTCAGAGCAAATTAGATAATTCTTAATAAAAACCCATTTAGCATTTATATAATTTAAAAGGAGTTATCCCCTTCTTTTATACTTAACCATTAAACTTCCAAAACGATTCAGAGATTTGAACGAAATCTGAAAATTCTGCTTGAAAAACCTATTTATATAAATTAAGAGGGGGGGGAGGCATTAGAACCCCTGTTGCCCCTATTTATACTTATTCAATGAACACCTAATAGCAGTCACGGAATCGCCTCATCAGAATGATCCTAATCTAAATTTTGAACGAAAACTTAATTCTGCATGAAAATCCCATTTATATCAACTAACGGGGGGGGGGGGCATTAGAACCCCTGTTCCCCCTATTTATACTTATTCAATGAACACCTAATAACAGCCACGGAATCGCCTCATCAGAATGATCCTAATCTAAATTTTGAACGAAAACTTAATTCTGCATGAAAATCCCATTTATATCAACTAACGGGGGAGGGGGATTAGAACCCCTGTTCCCCCTATTTATACTTATTCAATGAACACCTAATAACAGTCACGGAATCGCCTCATCAGAATGATCCTAATCTAAATTTTGAAAACTTAATTCTGCATGAAAATCCCATTTATATCAACTAACGGGGGGCATGAGCCCCCCGTTCCCCCACTTATACATATCGAATGAACTCCAAAAACTAATCAGGGAAGCGCCTTATCAGGATATGCCTATATACAAAATTTCAAGTGGATCCGATATTTTTATCATGAGTTATCGCGTTACGCACATACGCACATACATACAGAACGGACGGGCACATAAGCTCTCAGGCTATGATAGCCTGTGAGCTAAAAACTGATTTTGCTGCTTCACAAACTAACTTTGTTGTCACTTTTTTTTTCTTTTAAATCTTTTTTTTTCTAAACTGTTTTTTCTGCTCTTAATCTTTTTGATTGAATGGTACCTTTGAAATTGGTATATTTTGCATTTGATAATTTTCAGGGTGTTCTACCTTGTATAACTTTATTTTCAGGATTTTTCATTCTGAGTCGCAATCATTCCTGATATTAGTAAAATAAATTTTCATTATTGTAATCAAATACTTTCTGCCTATTTCATATTAATAATTCCTTTTTAATTTATACAAAGCTAAATTGTATGTAATTTATATTTATTAATAGCAATTAAATTTGTTGCGATTGAAATTCCTGTCATTGTTCAAACGTCGTTCGCGCTGTTTTCAGCTTTTTTGCTTTTTGGCCAATTTCATCCCTGTATATATAAAGATAAGGATTCAAAATTTCAGGTTTTTGCGCCGAAGACATCGCCAAATTAGGAAAATGTGAATTATCTCACGAACTACTGGATTTAAACGAATTTGCTTAGTACCATTCGATTCAGAATTAAAAAATGCACTAAAATATGTTATCAGTTGAAAAATAACTACAAAAGCCGATTTTTAAGGAATTTTTTTTAAGTTTGTTCTTTTTTCTACCCATCTTAGGGGTGGAATTTTCGAAAATCCCTTTTTAGCGGCACTCGATGTTATAAGAAGTATTTTTACCCCAATTTTCAAGATTTTTGGTTCGGTATATTTTTTTGTGCTGTTATTAATACGAAATCCTGACTTTCTTATACATATATAGATAAGGATTGAAAATTTCAGGTTTTTGTGCCGAAGACATCGCCAAATTAGGGAAATGTGAATTATGTCACGAACTACTGGATTTAAACGAATTTGCTTAGTACCATTCGATTCAGAATGAAAAAATACACCAAAATAGGTTATCAGTTAAAAATATCTACAAAAGCCGATTTTAAAGGAATTTTTTTTTAAGTTCGTTCTTTTTTTTACCCTCCTTAGGGGGGGAATTTTCGAAAATCCCTTCTTAGCGGCACTCGATGTTAAAAGAAGTATTTTTACCCCAATTTTCAAGATTTTTGGCTCGGTAGATTTTTTTGTGCTGTGATTAATACGAAATCTAGACTTTCTTTCTATTTATAGCACTTTTAATTAGCGAAAAATCACTAACTATTAGTTTTTGCCTAATTACTAAAAAAGTACTGAATCAATTTCGATGAAATGTGAATCTAAACCATTCTCGAATCCACTGGAACGCACACACAAAATTTCATTAAAATCGGTCCAGTCGTTTAGGAGGAGTTCAGTTACATACACACGCACAGAAGATTTTTATATATAAAGATATAAACTCAGCATTAGATATTAATTTCAAGTATCCTAGGAAAAAAAAAGAAGAAAGAAAAAGAAACGGTTTTGAAAATGAAAGAGCCTTATTAAAAAAGCTACAACTACATAAACTCGTAAAAATGTAAAAATACAAACTAACAACGATGATAAAATGATGAATTATATGAATATAGTGGTAACCGGTTGTTGAACACGATTCGTTTCAAAGTATTGTGAACCGAATCAAAGTTTACCATCAGAAATAAACAAAGTACTAATAATTGATACTCCTTTCTCAAAGTAATCATTGCTGCAATCAATAAATCCCCATCCAATGCTTCTATTGCAGGGTGCTCTGTGACCTCACAGTTCTGCTCTAGAATTAACACTGTGAACTCCATCTTTACGACAGAGGCCTTTAAGACATCGGTTCTGCGATAGACGAATGGTTACCTTGAGTCGCCTCATTATGCTTTTACCGACAACCGATCGGACAGCGTGTGTCAAAGTTTAAGCACGATAGTAATTTTAAAATAAAACTTTAAATATTCATATTATTTCAATATCTGTCTTGTATATGTGAATAATATCTATTTTAACACCATATTCATTGAAATTAACTTTTAAATTTTATTTCAAATGATGGAGTTTAAGAGTAGAATAAAAGTTTAAACACAAAATCGTTTTTATGCAAATTTTACAATCTGACGTAAGCGATTGCGCGCGCAAACAATTTCTGGGTTTATAAGGAGTAGTCAATTGTTATTTTTGAGTTAGTACAAAATGCCTAAGGCGAAAGAGTTTTCAGAGCAGGAGATGATAAAAATCTGGAGTATGAGAGCAAAATTTAAGTCGGTTTCTGAAATTGCAAGTGCATTAAGAAGATTAAAACGAGGTATTCATCAAATTTTGGCTCGTGGTAATGATTTCAAACGAAAATTTCGTTTAGGAAGGCCGCGAGAGACTAGTTTGTGCGAAGATAGCCACATCAGCAATTTGGCTTCAACTGGTAATTATTCCCTTTCACAAATAAAACATGCAGTTGGAGGACAAATCCTTCTATAGTAAAAAAAACTAACCTTAAAAGAAATGACTCTTGGAATGATGCTGATGTGGAAGATTTCCGGAACTAACGAATCCGGGTTGTCCACTGCTTCCATGAGTCGAATAGACAAATCAGGAAAGGATTCCGTCTATTCATCGCCGTATGGGTTACCATAAAGAGAGGAAAGGTTACCATCGCCAACAATCGCCAAGTTTGTCGCCAACTTGGCGATATATCGCCAAATTTGGCGACCAAAATTAGTTGTCAAAAGTGACGCCAACTTGGCGATAACTGTAATATTTCGCCAAATTTTTAATTTCTTTACAACACCAGTTGTTTGATACATCATTTGAGAGGTTTGCAACTGCTTATTCATATAATGGATATCTTGTGTGTTATACCCCATTCTGCTCCCCAGGGGGAACACATTTTTAATTTCTTTACAACACCAGTCGTGTTACACAAGATTTGAAAGGTCTGCAACTGCTTATTCATATTATGGATGTCTTGTGTGTCACCCCCACACTCTGCTCTCCCCAGGGGGGGGGGGGTCACATTTTTAATTTCTTTACAACACCAGTTGTGTGACACATCATTTGAAAGGTCTGCAACTGCTTATTCATATTATGGATGTGTTGTGTGTCATCCCCCACTCTGCTTCCGGGGGGGCACATTTTTAATTTCTTTACAACACCAATTGTGTGACACATCATTTGAGTGGTCTGCAACTGCTTATTCATATTATGGATATCTTGTGTGTAACCCCCCCCCCTCTGCCCTCAGAGGGGGCGCATTTTGTAATTTCTTTGCAACACAAATTGTGTGACACATCATTTGAAAGGTCTGCAACTGTTTATTCATTTTATGGATGTCTTGTGTGTAACCCCCACTCTGCCCCCCAGGGGGCACATTTTTAATTTCTTTACAACACCAGTCGTATGACACATCATTTGAGAGGTCTGCAGCTGCTTATTCATATTATGGATGTCTTTTGTGTCGCCTCCCACTCTGCCCCCCCAGGGGGGCACATTTTTAATTTCTTTACAACACCAGTCGTGTGACACATCATTTGAAAGGTCTGCAACTGCTTATTCATACCATGGGGTATTGGCGAGCGCAGCAAGCAGAGGTAGCCAATAATTTGGAATCGCGAAGCGATTACTCGGGGGGTTGGCGAGCATAGCGAGCAGGGGGGCGGGGCCCCCCTAGTATCGAAAAAGAAAGTTCATAGAAGAGTTTTGGAATTCAAATACATCAAATACCGTAAAATGGCTCGATTACGACACCCTAAGGAAGCTAGATTACAATGGGCCAAAGAGCATATGTCATTTGATGAAAAGTGGCTGAATGTCATATTAAGTGATGAAAAAAATGGAACCTCGATGGCCCTGATGGATACAATTAATTTAAATTGGGGTATAATTACTTAAATGGATATAATTACTTTGATTTACATTAAATTGGCATGATCTCCGCAAATAACCTAGGAGTGTATTAAGCCGACAACATAATGGTGGTTCCGTAATGGTATAGGGTGCTATTTCTTTCAATGTTCAGACATTTCTAGCATTCATCAGTGGTCGTGAAAAATCTGAAAACTACCAAGAGACACTTGCCAATCATTTGCTTCCTGTTAACGAGATTTTTTTTTTTTTGGGGGGGGGGGATGACTATATCAGCATGATAATGCTTCGATCCACACCTCAAACTCAACTTCACCGTGGTTTAAGTAAAAAAAAGTCCTTCCGGCAATGCCGGGAAAAAGAGGTAGCTTTCCTATACTTACTTATACATGATTTATTTTAAATTAAGTTACATTATTCAAACATACGAAGCTCAAATTAGTGAAACCCGATTTTATAAGACCTCTGATTGAATGCTAGTTTTTGTCAACACTGATTATTAATAGGAATTTTTAGAAATTAGTCATATTTTATTCAACCTGGTTTTATTTCCAGCGATTTAGAGAGTCGCCAAATTCTACGATATCATGAAGTATATGCCATTTTAAAGCAACATGATGGATAAAACAAACCAATGAGCTTGGTCGAAATCTTAATTCATGTGGACATGCACTCGCATATCGAAATCGATTAATATATACGAGTGCTGTCGCGGGCAAATTGATTTTTTAAAAAATGTCACCCACATTAGAAATTTAAACGGCTATATCTCAGGCGTTTTTTAAGAAAAAGACAAAGCAAAAAATACTCCGGAATTCATTATTAAGATAAATGCATTCTAAAGAATCTTTTTTCAATTTCTATTTTTTTATTTGTACATCATTATACATTAAAAAGATTTTTGACAAACTTAAATAGCCGCCATTTTGAAACAAGATGGCGGATGAAGTTGGATAGTGAACTCGGTCAAGACATTGATATGTACTGTACTAATGTACACACGTAGTTATATCCAAATCAGTTTATAAATATGCGTATTATCACGTGACAAATTTCAGACCGTTTCAAAATGTCAACCACACTGGAAATTGAAAGTGCTATAACTCAGCCATTTTTCAAGATATAGATGAAACAGAAAATACCCTGGAATCTTTGTATCAAGGTCAAATACACAAAAGAAAAATCTTTTTCAATTTCTCACCTTTTTGTACCTAATTTTAAATTTTTAATTAAAAAAAGAATTAAATGGCTGCCATTTTGAAAAAAGATGGCGGGTGATGCTGGCTAAAAAACACGGTCGAGATATTTGTATGTACTATGTACATACCAAGTTTCATTCAAATTGGTTCATAAATACGTTAGTTACAGCATGACAAAAATCAGATCGTTTCAAAATGTCAGCCATAAAAAAAATTCAAAGTGCTATAACACAATCATTTTTTAAGATATAAACAAGATAAAAAGTGTTCTAAAATCGTTGTTTTAAGTTCTAACACATAAAAGAAAAATATTTTTCAACTTTTAATTTCTTCACATTTAATTTTAAATTTAAATTTTTTTTAATTTAATGGCCGCCATTTTGAAACAAGATGGCGGATGATGCCGTCTAACGAACTCGGTCGAGACATTTGTATGTACTATGTACATACCAAGTTTCATTCAAATCGGTTCATAAATACGATAGTTATCGCATGACAAAAATCAGATATATATATATATATATGGTTATATACACTGCTCAAAACAATTAAAGGATATTTGAAGTTTTATATAAAATAAAGAAATAAACGAAATTTTTTTTGCCGAAAATAGAAGAAGAGAATCACAAATGCAAATTTTTCTGGTTTTCAAACTGTGGAGTATGCAAATTTTGAGTTCGACGTAAAAAACGTCGCTTCAGTGGCAGCGAATGAAATTTGACTTTCAACTGGATAAAAGAGAATGAAGATAAGGATGATCGGCATTCAGTGATTGTTTTGGTTCGATGAGTACGATGTCTCAGCGAAGTCATTTGACAGATTCAGAAGCTTGGAGAATTGTTGGTAGGTTAGAAGGGGGCCAAACTCAAGCCGAAGTAGCGCAAGCCATTGGAGTGTCACAAAGTGTCATTTCCAAGATCTGGAACCGTTTTTTGGAGAGTGGATGTGCAGGCCGAAGACCAGGGCAAGGTCGTAGACGGGCAACAACGCCCAATGAAGATCGGTATTTAGCGTTAACAGCTCGGAGACACCGAAACATGAACGCTACTCTTCTCCAACAATACCTTCGCTCGGCTACAGGCACCACGATTTCAACTCAGACTTTCCGAAACCGGCTCCATGCTGTAGGTTTGTATGCTCGCCGACCGATGGTATGTGTTAGATTAACATCAAGGCATCGTCGCGACCGCAGAGAGTGGGCAACCGAGCATGTCAACTGGAGGAGAAATGAATGGAGCAATATTCTGTTTTCTGACGAGTCCCGTTTTTCTGTGCATCCGGATAATAGGCGTATTTTCATCTGGAGGGACCGTGGCAGTAGGAATAATCCTGCGTTCGTGCACGAAAGTGTCAGATTTGGCGGTGGAGGAGAGTTGGTGTATGGTGGCATCTCTATTGACGGGCGCACTGACCTCTACATCATTCGAGATGGAGCTCTGACTGGTCGCCGATATAGGGATGAGATCCTCAGACCTATTGTAGTCCCTTACGCTGCAGCAATCGGAGATAACTTCATTTTAATGGACGATAACTGCAGGCCACATCGTGCAAACCTGGTGGAGGATTTCCTTTTCGAGGAAGGAATCGTTCGAATGGAATGGCCAGCGTGTTCTCCAGACATGAATCCAATCGAGCACGTTTGGGGCGCTCTAGGAAGACGAGTTTCTGGCCGCCAACAACCCCCACAAACTCTCCAAGAACTGGAAAGAGCTCTTCTGGAAGAGTGGGGCAGAATACCCTAACTCGTCATTAATAGCAGTAGTAGGAAAATAAGAGTTTAAGCTCAGGAGCAGGTGGCACTGTGGCACCGTGCCTCCTGCTCCTCCGGCTGCCCCGCCTGCTCCTCCGGCTGCCCCGCCTGGCCCCTCCTGCGGTGCCTCCTGCGCCCACCGTGCCACCACCGTCCCTCCTACCCCCCACTATGCATCCCCCTCCACGAACGCCCCCTAGTGGAAAAAAGGAACATTCTATTATAACAGAGAGGTGATCAACCCCATCTCCACTGAGTAAGAACAATACAACCAATATAATTTTTAAATTTTTATATTTATTTCATTATTAAAATATTTTTTAATTAATTAATCTTTTTATGTTGAATCTAGAATTCCTCTTTTCTTAATTAAGTATATAACAGGATAGGTGATCAACCCTCTTTGTACTAAATAAGAACAATACAGTCAATTTTTAAAATTTTATATTTATTTCATTATTAAAGTATTTTTTAATTATCCTTTTATATTGAATCTAGAATTACTCTTTTTCTTAATTAATTATGCTCATCAAAGATTAGTCGAAAAGCTAACATATAAATTTAATTATTATATTATATATGTGATAATCTGCTCTACTGAAAAATTCTTATCAAATCAACTTTTAACCTCGTAAAAATAATATTTTAATTAATAATAATTATCAATCAAAAGTTAAATATCAACCTCTATTTTAAAAAAAAATAAGATAAATATAATCTGCTATATTAAAAAAAATTCTTATAAAAAAATGTGTTTAAAGAACTTTCAATTCACGAATACCACACCTTCACAAAAAGAAAAAAAATCCCCCCACTGCCAAGAGGCAAAGGATGTTCTTTCCCCCCCACGCAAACATCTGCTTCCGTGGGGTGATGAAAAAGAGGTCATTCACTTTTTACGTCATAGCGAGTTCATTCAACTTGGTAAGGAAAGTTTTAGTTCGTGTTTCCATTCTGTAGAGTTTGATAAGCGACTCGCTCATTCTTTCTCAGACTGTTACTGTAAGCACGTCTTAGAAGATTACTTAGAAGATTTTTTAACCGCTTTTTACAACAAGAAAATGACTTCTCAGTTAATCTCTCAAACCGAGGTAATTATAATATTTTTTTTTTCGGTGTTTTTAAAAAACTGTGTATCATGATTTTAAAATGAAATTGGAAATAATTATATATCTTTATTCCTTTTACAGGAAAACATCGATTTCGACTTCGGGATATCATCTGCTGAACTACATCGAATATGTGACGAGGTCGAGAGAAATAACTCATCAGCAAAGAAACATAAAATGGATATTAAATCTGTAAGCATATATTTTTCCTTTATACTTTTTACTAGTCGAATAAATCTAATTTACACGATTTGATAGGAAAATTTAATAATTATTTTTAGAGAAAAAGTTTTTTCCATAAAAAATTATACAATTCTTTCTTTACAATTAACTATAAAACTTTTCTCATACAACAAGCATATATATTTCCTTCTTTTTTATCAAGAAGTTTATACAGTTTTTGAATGGAAATTCAATAGTTTTAAAACACTTTGTTGATAAAACAATTTAATAATTTCAAAAATATTTTTAAATCAATTTTTGAATTTTAACTGTGATTTTTAAATAGAAAAACTTTCTTTTAGTTACAATTTGTTGTAATAATGTTTTTTTTTTTTTTTTTTTTTTTTTTTTTTTTTTTTTTTTTGTTCTTTTTTATCTCTTTCCAGGATTCTGCTGCCCCACTTTCTAAGAAAAGCAGGAAGGAAGAAGCGAATTTCAACAAAGTAACAGACGGAAATCTCCATTCGGAAGGTGTTGCAGGTCCCAGTGGATCAAATCTCATCAAAAATGAAAATAAACATTTAGTAAGTTTTTTTAATAGAAAAAGTAGTTTGAAAAAATTTCTTTTTAATTTGTAAAAATAGTGTTTTTTATGTGTTTTTTTCTTTTATCTATTTTTAGAGTTGCCCACTTTGTGCATGTCAATTCGCACAAAAACGTCATCTTTTAAGACACATCAGGTGGCACGACAACGAGGCATCTGATGAGGATATGCCTCAATACCCTGAAGTTAGTAAAGAAGATAGAACTATCCAAAGATGCAGTGAAGTGGTGCAAGCTTCATCTCATGTAAGTATTTTTTTCAAAACCTATCTCTCTTTGGTGAGATTAGCTGGGGATAGTATTAGGAGAAGTTTATTCTGCTAGTACTGTTTTCTATTTCGAAGTTTACACTTCAGCGCGTTAAGCCTAACTCACCTGAATTTCTCTCTGTTAGGTAGGAAATTTTTAGGACCTCTCAAATTAGATTTTAAGTATTAGGAACAAGTACAAAAATTCTAAATTGTTAGTTAAAAAATTACACTAAAAATGAATTTAAAAAATAATCATGTTAAAAATACTCAATACTCAAAAACACTTTTATTCCTTGCAGAAATGTTCCATATGCAATCAATTTAAAAAATAATCATGTTAAAAATACTCAATACTCAAAAACACTTTTATTCCTTCTAGGAATGTTCCATCTGCAACAAAACCTTTAACCATCGAGGTGTTTTAAACCGTCACATGAAGACTCACAAAAGTGAAATTTTTTTTAAATGTGAACAATGTGAAAAATCATTTAACCGAAAAGATGCTTTAAATCGACATCTGAAAACACACAATAGTGAAAAACAGTTCAAGTGTAAAATCTGCAATGACTCCTTTAGCAGAAAAGATAATTTAAACCAACATCTAAAGATTCACAACAATGAAAAATCGTTTTCTTGCGAAGAGTGTCAAATTACATTTAACCGTAAAGCCAATCTTAGAAGACATCAAGAACAACACACCAATTCATCTGCTTCTCATGAATGTGAAACATGTTCTAAATCATTTAGGCAGAAAAGTAATCTCCTTCAGCATAAACGTACACACCACACAACGAAAAAAACAGTCCCCCCACAGAAAACAAAACCTGTTAACACAAAAAAAAGATCCACTGAAAAAGCATTAAATACATTTGAGAAAATTACGATTCCAGCTACAGAAGAAAACGCTCATGACATTGACATTTTCAATAGCCAGATTATAGAAGAAATCCAAAACCATATATTGAATTCTCTAAATACTTTGAAATCCCTTAAATGGCATCTTATCCACACCATCAAGTTTACTCGATTTAATGAAGATGATGAAGTTGAATCAATGTTAGGGTATTTTAGGTCTGATCCCTGCCCTGAACATATTGAAGAAACAGTCAGAAACCACATCATCGAAAATTTAGAAAAAATTAAGACTCATTTTGAAGAATTTGTTCAACTCGGGTCGGGCTGGGTGCTAGAAAAAATCATGCATACAGATCTATACATAGCTCATTACAAGCCACTAACTGGAAGCAGTTATATTGAAACCCCTCAAAAACTTGTTCCAAAACATGCTCTTATTAATATTCAAAACTTTACCGATAATAAATGTCTTATTTGGTGTCTACTAGCTCATAAAAAGAAAATAGACAAAAATGCAGAACGTGTTTCCAACTACACGCCTTTCGAACATGAAATAATCATTGATGATATTCCTTGTCCTGTCCCTTACCATAAAATTAAAGATGTTGAAGAAAAAAACAATTTAAGAATTAATGTATATTCATATGACGAGGAAGAAGATGAATTCGGAATGCTTCACATCTCAAATCGAACCCATCAAGAAGCGATTAATTTATTATTAATTGGGGATGAAGATAAGAACACCCACTATATATACATAAAAAATATGTCAAGACTCTTTTCCCATCTCACTAAATATAACGGAGAAGTCTATTTTTGTTATCGATGTCTCCATCGCTTTAAGACCCAGACACTTCTAGACAATCACCTTCCATATTGTTCAGAACACGCTCCTCAACACATCAAGATGCCTGATCCAGAGAAAAATATTTTAAAATTTAACGGATATCATTTCCAACACTTAACACCTTACATCATAATAGCTGATTTTGAAAGTCTTGTCGTCCCAATTCACACTACAGAACCTAATCCTAGCACTTCTTACACTATCCCCACACAAAAACATATCCCTTGCGGCTATGCCTACATAATAATTGATCAAGATGGGAAAACACATAAGAAGATGAAAACGTATCGGGGAGAAGATGCCGTATCAGATTTTTTGAAGAATATTTTTCAAGAAAGAGATGAGTTAGCCGAAACATTAATCACCATCAAACCTCTGAAACCATCCAAAGAACAAGAAAAAGCCTTTAGAGAAGCGACTGTGTGTTGCATCTGCGATCAGCCCTTAGGCAACAAGCGATGCCGAGAACATGATCATATAACAGGTGCATACCGTGGTGCTGCCCATATGAACTGCAATCTACAATATAAACAACCTAAAGTCATCCCAGTTATTTTTCACAACCTAAAACATTACGACGGTCACCATCTGATGACGGAATTAGGAAAATTTAAAAGTTACAATATAGATGTCATCGCAAATACAATGGAAAAATACATATCATTTACTATCAAAAAACAAGACTGTCCCATAAAACTTAGATTTCTCGACTCCTTCCAATTTTTACCTACATCTCTTGAAAAATTAACAACCAATCTGCAACCAACAGACTTTCACCTCCTTAAAGCTAATTTCCCTAAAGATACAGACCTCTCACTCCTTACTCGAAAAGGGATATACCCATATAGCTATTTTACAGACTTCCAAAAATTTGATGAAACACAACTCCCACCACCTTCATCATTCCATAACGATTTAACAGATGAACCCATTTCCATAGAAGATTATGAACATGCTCAAAATGTTTGGGAAACTTTTAATATTCAAAATCTCGGTGAATATCACGATTTATATGTTAAATGTGACGTCCTTCTTCTAGCTGACATCTTCCAAAACTTCAGAAAACTTTGCCTACAATATTACAAAATTGATCCTACACACATGTTCACATCTCCAGGACTCGCATGGCAAGCTTGTCTTAGAATGACTCAGGTACAATTGGAACTTCTCACAGACATTGACATGCTCTTGTTTTTTGAGAAGGGTGTAAGAGGTGGTGTGAGTGCTATCACTAAACGATATGCAAAAGCGAACAATCCCAATGTCCCTAATTACAACAAAAATAATAAAACAAGCCATATCATGTATTGGGATGCTAACAACTTATATGGCTGGGCTATGTCCGAATACTTACCTGTTGGTGAGTTTCAATGGATTCAGCCATCTGAAACAGATATAAACAGCATCCTTTCCCATCCAGATAATGCAGATTACGGCTATGTCCTGGAGGTGGACTTGCGTTACCCCCCTGAACTTCATCTACTCCACAACGAATACCCACTTGCTCCGGAAAACATTCACATCACTGAAGACATGTTATCTCCTTACACAAAATCTTTATTAAACAACAGACCCTACAAAGGAAGTTCGAAGCTCTCACCGAATTTAAAAGACAAAGAACACTACATCGTCCACTACAGAAACTTGAAACTCTATCTCCAACTTGGTCTCGAACTCGTTAACATTCACAGAATAATTAAATTCAGGCAAGCACCTTGGTTAAAGCCCTACATAGAATTCAACACTGATAAGAGGAAACAAGCTACCAGTTCTTTCGAGAAAGACTTCTTCAAATTGTTGAACAATTCAGTTTTCGGTAAAACAATGGAGAATCTCCGCTTGAGACGGAATATTGAGTTGTGTAACAACGAGAAGAGGTCAAAAAAACTTGTCGCATCTCCAGCATTTAACAACTTCAAGATTTTCAATGAGGGACTGGTAGCCGTGGAACGAGTCAAAACCACTCTGACTATGAATCGTCCAATCTATGTAGGGTTCGCTATTCTAGATCTCGCAAAATTACATATGTACAAATTCCATTACAACATAATTAAGAAACACTATCAAGATCGTGCTCAACTGCTTTTCACTGACACTGACTCACTCACCTACCACATCCAAACAGATAATATACTACAAGATATGCAAGAACATCAAGACGAATTCGACTTCTCCGATTATCCTAAGAACCACCCCCTCTACTCTGTAAAAAATAAGAAAACAATAGGTAAATTTAAGGATGAGATGAATGGAAAAACTATTTTTGAATTTGTTGGCCTTAAAGCGAAAATGTACAGCATCCTATCAGAAGATGGAGAGAAAAAAAGAGCTAAAGGAGTACCTACATCTATCGTTCGAAAGAAAATAAAACACTCACAATATTCCGAATGCATACATCACCTGAAAACACTCTGTACAATAAACAAAAGAATCCAGCAAGATCACCATCAATTGTACACTATACAGCAACAGAAGCTAGCACTCAGCCCGTTTGACGACAAACGATTTATTCTAGATGATGGTATAACAAGTCTCGCTTATGGTCATCATCAAATTTAAAACAGGAAAATTAAATTAAAAAAACAGAAAAAAAAAATGAAGAAAAGAAAATGAAGATCTGGATAAAAAAAGTGGGGCGCCACATAAGGAGATGTGGCGGGAGGTGGAGGGACCCCATAAAAAAAATATTTTTTCTTTTTAAACATACATTTCATTTTTAAATTCAGGGTTGAAAAGAAGACTATTTCTAAATAAAAATCTAGTTTTAATAATTTAATTAAGAGTTTTTTGTATTCGCATTCAGAAAATTAATTTTTCTGTCATGAAATTTTCTAGTTTGTTTACAGTTTTAAAGATTAAAATTTCGGTTACAGAACATGTTTTCAAGGTTGGCTCATAAAACTGCAAGAAGCAGATGTTGTTTTTAAATAGAAAGTATTTTACGATTCATGTCAACACCAGGTGTAGAAACTTAAAGTAAAGAAAAAAAAAAAAAATTAGTTCGAATATGACGTCACAAGAAGCAGGTGTTTTCAAAAACCGTGAGAAAGAATTTTTCGGTTTGTGTCAACACCAGGTGCATAAAATGTGAACTAAAATATTGGTTTCAATATGACGTCACAGAAGTTATGCGTGAGTTCGAATTTGTACGTGGCAACATAACTCTGTTATATTTTGTTGTGGAAAGTCGCATCAATTTTTCTCTTGGAAAAATGAAACGATCTAATAATTCCTCTCAGAATGGTTGCGAGAAAAAATCGAAAAATGAATGTGATTTAGAAGATGTTTTTGATAATTTGGATGATGTGTTTCAAAGCATCGATTTTAATAAACTAATTATGGACTTGTCTGATGAACCCCCCTCTCCGGCTGTAGCTGAGTCTTCATCTGACAAACCCACTTCTTCAACTACATTCCAGACTTCATCTACGCCAATCGCCGATGCAATTCCTACATTATCTAACGGAAATGAGAAAAGGTCTCAATCTATGGATATGAACGATGGTTATTCAAATCAGCGGATCTGTTTAAAAGAACTTGGAAATAGTATCTATTTAACCTGTGAACTGTTCAAAGGTTCTGTCATTATCCACATTCGAAAATTTCTTCGATCTTCTGAAACTCAACCACTAACTCCTACAAAAAATGGTGTTTCCATGAATTTAAAATCATGGTATCGTTTCGTTCAGAAAATATTTGACTTTAATTTAATTTATACAACATCATCTTTCATTGCAAACAACTCCATCCTCATATTATCTAAAGATGGTATCGCTGAAATCAGCAGCATTCAGAAAGGTTGTTGCATTCGGTTAGATGAATATCAACTTGAGAATTTAAAACACCATCTAAGCTCCTTCAATGAAACAGTGCTTACATATCTGTATGAAAATCACTTACCAACTCTAATTGCTCATAACCTCTTACCTTCGGAAACATGCGCTGTAGAATTTACAACATTAGAACTACGCTTAGTAGCATTGATAGAAGTAGAACTGCAAAAAGTTTTTAAATCAGAGTATGAATGTATTGGATGCGTCTACAATTCATCCGCACAACTTCGCCATGCTTGTATGACTTCCAGTGACTTAGAAAAATTTTTAAGTTTAGGAGAATTATCTCTCTGTACAATCGACTTTAAAGCTTTATCAGAACTTTTTGTCAAGGAAATACAGACTGTTTCACATTATTTCCTTCAAAATGTAAATTACAAAGTGTTAGCTGGTGTTCTGTTTAAAACAGTTGATGATTTGTAAATTTTAGAAAAAATAAACTGGTGTGTCTCAAAATGGTGTAATTAATGTGTTAAAATAATTTATACTTTTTCTTTCAGGAAAAAAGAAGTTTCTTTTTCAGAAAAATCAACTCTACATTAAAATCTTTGAACAGATTTTGAATAAAAAATTTTTTCAAAGATTAACTTTCACTTTCCGAAGAAAAATTGTAAAGTGAAAAAAATTTTTTCAAATGAAAAAAAAAAAAAAAATTTCAAAGTGAAAAAAAAAAAAATCAAAATGAAAAAAAAATTTTCGAAATGAAAAAAAATTTTTCAAAGTGAAAAAAAAAAATTTCGAAATGAAAAAAAAAAAAAAATCAAAGTGAAAAAAAAAAAAATATTTCAAATGAAAAAAAAAAAAAAAAATTCAAAGTGAAAAAAAAAAAAAATCAAAATGAAAAAAAAAATTTTCGAAATGAAAAAAAATTTCAAAGTGAGAAAAAAAATTTCAAAATGAAAAAAAAAAAAAAAAAACTTTCAAAGTAAAAAAAAAAAATATTTCAAATGAAAAAAAAAAAAGTTTTGTTTAAAAATATTAGATGAGGAAAAAATGTTTGTTTACGTATAAGAAAGTGGGTGTTTAAGAAAGAAAGAAAGATGACACATGATAAATTTAGTGAAAAAATATATTTATTTATATAATTTCTGCCAACGTATTACAGGGGACTTAAGAGTCTTTTTAGCTTTAACAATCGATTTAACATTTTTTATAGGTGAATACACATTATCATCTATAGTTAAATATTTGTTCTTGAAGAAAAGCTTGGGAGTATTCATAGAACTCAACGCTTTTAAAAATTCTTCTCTACCAGATAAATGTTTATAAGATTTTCTCTGAGTGAGTATTAAACCAATCAAATCAGTTAGATTAGACTTAGGGATTAATTGGTTTTTATAAATAATCTCTCCTCGTTCATTCCAACGTAAAATATTTGGATACGTTTTCAAATATTGCAAGAGTTGTTCACCTTGTTTTTGAACACCTGTTGGAATCATTTTTAAAATGTTGTCTTCGGAATTTGCAGGATTTTGCATAGTTTCATCTTCAACCGGTTTTGGAGGTTCATCCTTTTCTGTAACATCCATTTTGAATGGTGGGTTAAAATCTTCTAAATTCATTTTTCTTTTTAACAAGTCGTAGTATAATTGCAGTTTTTCAAAATCTTGTAATTTACTATTCAAAATTTTCTGCATTTCTTTATCAAACTCACTTAGTTGCTTTTGAGAAGGTGTATGTTTAGAAAAATCACCCTCAGGGACTAAAACAAACTTTTTGCTAAACTCCATTTATAAGCGCTGACAAAGCTGTAACAGCAGCTGGTATCAAAATATTTAAAAAACCTCCTTTTTGAATAATTAAACGTTTTTTCTGGTAAAGACTACCTTTTTTAGAGGCTAATTTTCTTAGAAGATATTTGTGTTTTCCAAGCTGCTTCTTCTGATAATGTGAAATTGGTATATTTCCTTTTAACACGTTTAAAGAACATTCACAGATGGTTTTAACCACTTTTGAAGGTAGCTTTTTCAGTAACTGCTTGCGCAATGCTTTTGGGCATGAGTGAATTAGCTGTAAATCCTTGACCTGTTTACGGGTCGGTGACATTTTATGGAATGATGAGTCTGTCGTTTTTCGCAATTACAGTGAAACTCGTTTAAGATACGCCCGCTTAATATACGATCCCGCTTAATATACGAATTTTCTTCGGTCCCTTGAAAACTGCCTATAAAACCTATGTAAAATTACCCGCTTAATATACGTACGCATAAAATACGATCCCGTTTAATATACGAAGAAAATTGGTCCCTTGATGACAAAAAACCCGTTTAATATACGAATTGGTTCTTAATTAATCTGTCCATCACGTGTTTTTAGAATAGAATATGTAAAATCTTATTTTTCATAAAATGCTATTTTTTTTATCTTTTTTTTTCTTTCACAAATATGTTCTTTTCCCGCTGCTTTTGCAGGCTGAATTCTGATTGGCTCCCTCTTTTTCAACAAAACACAAAAACAAGTACCGCTTTTTATTTCTTTTACTAAACGCCTTTCCCTGATTGGATGAGAAAGCTGCAGACGAAATCAGCCTATATTTTTATGCTTTTTTAAAAAAACTTTTATCTAGTTGCTTTTTATTATTATATTATTTTTATCACTGTATATTATCCTCAGGGTTGCCCTTTTTATGAATTTCTTCTTGTCGCTTGCTTTTTCTCTGCCAGGCCTGGATATTGTAGGTATATTCGTCACCTATGTGCTAATTTTTTTTGCAGACATTTTCCTACTGGAGGTAAAAGATTGTTTTTTCTTTGGAATTTTATAAATTATCTCGTCCAAGATCCAAGAATACGTAAAAAGAGGAACTGAATTGCGCTCGAATGTTTCACGCTGCTTTCCCCCTTTTCGTTTCTTCTCCCCCCCCTTGCTCTAGCAGTAGTTCGGAGACTATGTTTTCGTTTACGTAATAATCACGTGATGTGATGCAACTCCATAGTGCGTCTTTGAAATCTCAGTTCAGGTAAAGCTCTCAAAAGGCCATTACGCAAAGTCTTTTGTTTAACCGCTGAATAGTGATAGGAATAGATAATGGATAAACAACTTAAAGTAAAGAGAAAATCTCTTTCCTTGACTGAAAAATTGGATGTTCTTAGGAAATATGACGCCGAGAATGTGATGAACAAGACACTTTTTGCCAAATCTGTGGGAATACACGAGTCAACACTTCGATCTCTGTTAAAAAACAGACAGAAACTGGAAAACATTGTATCAGCTGGAGGTTCTGGTAGGAAGAAAATTAAAGTGGCCAAATTCGAAGAATTGGAGAAAATTTTATTTGAATGGTTCACTCAAACCCGATCGACGAATATCCCAACTAACGGTTCATTGATTAAGGAAAAGGCCTGTGAAATTGCTACACATCTTGGAGTGGATTTCACGCCTAGCAACGGTTGGCTAGACCGTTTCAGACAAAGATACGGCATAGTTTACAGAAAGATATGCGGAGAGTCGGCAGCTGTGAATATAGATGATGTCAATTGTTGGAAAAATAATGTGCTATTGCCACTATTGAAAAAATATTCAAGATGTGATATTTACAATGTAGACGAAATGGGTCTTTTTTTTAAATTAATGCCGGATAAAACAATGGCATTTAAAGGTGAAAAATGTTCCGGTGGTAAGCTAAGCAAAGAACGTATCACGGTTCTCGTTGGCTCAAATATGAGTGGAACAGATAAATTGAAACCCCTCGTCATCGGCAAATCTCGGAATCCTCGCTGTTTTAAAAATGTTAGAAATCTGCCCTGCGTTTATGAAAGTCAAGCCAAAGCGTGGATGACAAGTGATATATTCGTTAAGTGGATCCGGAAATTCGATGAACGAATGAAAAAGGAGTCTAGAAAAGTATTGTGTCTCGTCGACAACTGTCCTGCCCATCCCAAGGATATCCCAGGTTTACAAAACATCGAACTAGTCTTTTTACCACCCAATGCGACTAGCGTGGTTCAACCTATGGATCAGGGCATAATTCATGCTCTGAAATTGAAATACAAAAGACGTGTCGTTGTACGTTACCTACACCAAATAGATCATCGCGAAAAGGATCTATCCTGCCCAACCTGTAAGCCTATTAATCTCTTGGACGCCATGCATTTCTTGAGTGCATCCTGGGAAGACGTAACATCAACCACCATTGAGAACTGTTTCTCTAAAGCCTTTGATATTGACGGCACTTTGGAAGATGCTGACATCACAGAAGAGGAGCAGTATAAAGAAGAATGCAAAGATTGGGACTTATTTGTAGAAATTGACGATCAACTTGTAACAAGTGAAGTTCGGTCTATCGCAGATATAATCGCAGATGTCAAAAGTTCCGATGAATCTAGCCCTTTAGAAGAAGTAGAAGACGACGCGAATGAAGAAACAGATGTACCAGTCATACCATCATTCACATCTGTAATGAGCTCGTTTAGCTTACTTCGACTATATGCCTCTTCGATGGATGCTGGTCCCGCCGTTGAAGATTTCTTCGACCACATCAATAAGGCAGAAAACTTCCTAATAAAATCTCGTCCAAGGTTGCACCAAACCAAGGTAAACGACTTTTTCTCAACAAACTAAAACTACATCGCGATTTTTACAATGTATCGAATAATTATTATTGCTTGCATACATTTAGCTTGTCTGCCAAAAATTTATTATGAAAATTTGTTATTCTTCCCCTTTAAATGTAATGTATTTTAGTTACTTTTTTTCTAAAGGTTAACAAAATTTTCATTTTATTGTCTTTTATTTATAATTTGGCAGAAAGTACTACATAAAAGCATTTTATTTTATTTTTTTTACTGTAAAAACAGATATTGAATAAAAGTTTGGTGAAAATAAAATTATCCTTTTTTTTCAATACCTTAAACTCAAATTTTCTAAAATATTTAAAATTTGTTAGAAATAGGTAAAATAAGAGTTATAAATGGCTAAAATGCGTTAATAACAATGTGCACTGTTTTTATATGCATTATAATTCGAAAATCTATGAAATCCGGATAAGATACGATCCCGCTTAAGATACGAAATGCTCTCGGTCCCTTGATTCGTATCTTAAACGAGTTTCACTGTATTTATATTTCAGAGTGTAATAATACTGATTTTGATTCGGTAAGATTTGTGTTCTTAACCGATGTTCTTCATCTGTTTCATTTTTCAAATCAATTAATAAGTAGGTAAAAGGTTTTCGGGTAGCATCTGCGTAAACTTCTTGGAAAAATTTATGATTTCGTGGGTATAATTGTCTTCCTAAACATGTGATTTGATTTAAATCACGTCTGTTTTTAAATAGGAAAAGATAGTCAGCATTCAATCGAAGATCTTTCGTTCCTTTATGAAAAAAATTTTGTGTGATAAAAAAAATACTTAAATTGTGGTGATGACTCCCCTTGGTAAATAAATTTGTAAGTCGACGATCACCGCCAACTTCACACATAAGATCATCTATAATGAACAGTGTATTGGTTCCTAAATATTCTTCATAATTAGTTGGGAAACCTTCAATGAACGTAACGTCAGATATTTCATCATATAAATTTTGGTAGATGCCGTAAAACCAAACAATTTTATCGGGTGTAGGTTTTACCATGTATGTTTTAAAGTAGATGAAATCTTTTATAAAAAAAGATTTCCCACTTTTCGAAGGTCCTGCTAAAACAGCTGTGAAGGGGTGTTGAAGGCTTGGGAAATCCATAACAAATAAAAACAGACACAAAAGATATGGCATTTTATAAGACTTTTTATTGATAAAAATTCACATACACATGAAATCGTTTGGCAACAAAATTATACACTCTTTGGTCGTTACATAAGTTTTCAGATACAAACTGTGACAAAAACTTTTTCAGAGATTCACCTCTACATCTACAGAGGAGGAAAAAAATTGTATATTGACCACAAACAGCTGTAACATTTGTTTGTAATGTTAAAGGGTTAAAAATCACTTGAGAGAATTTTAAAGTAAAGTCTAAAATAGGTCCTTGATAAAAGTCTGGAGTATTTCCGTAAGAATCAAAGAATTCTACTCTTCTAGGTGAAGTTATGTAGAAAGCAAGCCAATGGCTACCGGGTTGATCAGAAGAATCGACGTTGCATACGAAACAGCAGGGGTATTGCTTAATTGTGTTAGGAAGCATATCGCTGGGAAACACATCTAAAAAATATTTCTTAGTGTATTTGTTATGAGATAAAATGTCTTTAATCTGTTGAGAGTTCATCTTTGTCTAGTTTGGAAAGTCACACAACACATGCCTTGATTTAGAAATTTCGATAATGTTTTCAAATTCTGCATAGATCAGAACGGAAATAGTTGATGAAAGTGCTGAAGAAAACTTAATTTCAACTCTTAAATTTCCTTGATGTTGTAAATTCAAGTGTGGACCATCACATAAATCCGGACTTAAATCGAATGCATATAGAGTGTGTCCTTTAGCATAATCTTCTCGAGATAGATAATTTCCATTATCTCGGTTAAAGCCGGGAAACAATCGATGGTAGGCTGCAATATAATTTCCTTCGTTAAAATTTAATTCTAATGGTTTAGATGGTATTGGTTGTCCGTCAATGTAAATACTTAAAAAGTTGACGTTGTAGTGGTTAAAGAAAAACGGGTTAAGGTCATACTGTCCGTTAATAGCTGAATTTTCTAATAATCCTATAATTACACGTTTAGGCATAGATCCTAAGAATACGTTATCTTGCATAAAAGACCAGCTACCACTCGATATTGAGTATGTTTTACACAAAACTCTATCGATAGGATATTTAGCATTACTTTTCTCTAACGCTTTAGCGTGTCCGATAGAAACACCTGGACTAACTTTCACCTTTCGAATAAACAAAGAGGCGTGTTGTAACACCACTTTATATTCAGGTGTTTTATCTCCGACTTTATCAGCCATCAAACAAAAATTGGGTTTGCTACGTGTCATTTTAATTTTCAAATCTACCATATTCAATAAAAGTCTATTTTGTTGAAAAATATCACAATGTAGTGGGCCTATCATATCCAAAACTTTACTTTTTGAAGTTAATTCATATCTTTTATGAAGTCCTGGGTTATCGGTAAGTGTAGGATTGACTGTATCCAAACATTCATCTTTGAAAAAACATTCGCAAGAAAGTAAACTTTTCTTAGCATCTTCTCCATAATTCAGTAAAGTCTCGATGTAAGCACGATACGGGTAAGTATTACTAGAAGAGGAAATCACTCTTTCGTTCAAACTCACATCTACTTGAGAAAACAATGCTTGTAAAAATAAATTAACAGGTGCTACAGGTGTCTTGTCGGGTAAGGGGGTTCCATCAGCGTTAGTTAGTTTTACTTTCACGTAAAGGTAAGATGCTGATAAATCAATATAATCTTCACTATTGCCTGTAATGTTAAACTCAACTGGTCCACTCTCAGATATAGTAGCCAGTGGATGATATTCTACAAAGTGACCTTTTTCTATAGCTGTTTGCGTAGGTGGAATCATAAACAAGTCTAGTTCAGATTTGACGCAAACGGGAGAATCTTTATGAATAAGACCAGACATCTTTAAGCAAAAATATCGCGTGCTTTCACTTTCTTGGCTTTAGGGCGACTGAGAGAACTTTGAGGTCTCTTTCGTTTTTTATTCCTTTGACCTGATCCAATCATAGATTTCACTTTAATTGCTGCTTTGTCTGTTAGATTTTTCCCAGCTTCCTTAAATCGTCGTTTAGTCGCTGTTTTAATATTATCACCTTGAGAAATATCATTTAGCACATCTACACCGGTATGAAATAACTGCTTTCCAACTGCTTTAGCACCCGATTTAAATAAAGGTACAGCTGCACGGAAAAGTGAACGGAAAAGTCCTCCGAAACCATAACCTTTCTGGAAAGTATTTCCTTGATAATAGTTCAATCCGCTACCTGTTTGATGTGTATAATAATCTTCAAAAGATTGATTACAGCATTGGTAAGGAACAAGCATTATGAAAGATATTTCTGACGAAAATGTAGTTTCACAATCAACTTCCCACGATCAAATGACACTAAACGTCCTGTGTGTGTTCTTATAACAGTTTCAATCGTTTGAAAATTTTTTCGAGTCACTGGTATGTAATGAGGTCTGTCAAACACTTCATGAATCATATCTCCGTCCTCCCCTTTAACAGGAATCACTCGCAATAAGGGTGCCACTGTATCTCCAACAATCTGAGGTTCTACAATATCACTATACAAGTAGAGCAATTTAAAATCTGCGTGTGGGTCAGCTATAAAGGGACTTTCAAAAGATAATGAGGGAGTCGAAACATTTGAGATTACTTCACCTGGTAAGAATCCTAAACATTCGGCTAAACCGGATAAAAATTTCAATTGTGCATATTTCTTCAAAGAAACTTTCACTTTTTTAGTGTGTTTGTTGTAACTAACCGAAATTCTATCACCAAATTTTTGATAATTTATCACTTTAATGATGTCGTTAGGAGATTCATAATATCCTGATGGGATTCGAATTTTTTTCGTGTCACTATCATCCTGTTCATATTCATTACCGTTTCTAGGTCTTCCATCTGGTAATTCTAAACTGTTACCTAACACATATTCATACTCGTTACCATATTCAGTAATATTACGCCATGTATGAGGATAAATCAATTCAGTTAAATCTTGTAAAATAATGTGAAATTTTGTTTTCTGGAAAATAGTTCATTGAACTGTCAGAAGGTAGCGTCACGTAGAATGACATGATTGTGAATGATCATTCGTTGTAAAAAATGGGTGTTTTATAGAGAAAATAAATCTGAAGAAGGTATCCACTGATTAAATTTAGAAGGATAACCTTTAAACTTAACTTGATATTCAAGTTGCCCTTTTCTTTTACGTTTTTTCAGAATCTTTTCAACATCAAAGTGGTTTTTCGGTTGTACTTTTTGTAATTCTTCTGCATAAAAAGTTCCTTCAATAGGTTCGTCTAATAAATCTTTGATTTTGTAAACTGGGGGAATTCTCGTGACACATTCTGTTACTAAAAATAGTTCTTCTGTCCAGTTTGTTTCATATCCTTTTTCGAAAGTCATTTTATGTTTAGAAACACGTACTAAGTCCCCTGAATTAAAAACACAAGGTTTCCTTTTCAGTTTTGACATATTACCGTAAATAGAAAACCACACTTCACTTTCATTATCCTTATTCACTTCACTTGGGGGTCTCTTAATGGTGGTATGGTAGGTGTGATTATAACTATCTAAAAATTGGTCCAATACATCAATATATCGATAAGTGTGATGCGTTGTAAAATATTTCCACATTTTAGTTTTCAGAGTGCGGTTAAATCTTTCCACTACACAAGCTTTCGTATTGTTAAAAGTCCTAAAAAATCGAACACCTTGTTGCTTCAGAAACTTCTGTAAACGAGAATTTAAAAATTCTTTACCGGCGTCAGTATTCAAGTACTTTGGTTTCCTTGTTCGAAAAATGGATTCAAACACCGCTACTATATCTTCAGCACGTTTCGATTTCAAAGGGTAGGCCCATGCATACTTAGATAAAATATCAATGCATGTTAAAATGTAACGAAATCCGTCATTAAATTTCTGTAAAGAAGTTAAATCTACCAAATCCGCTTGCCATTGCTGATCTATAGAATACACAATCACTCGATTTGTTTGAAATTTTCTGCGTACAGGTTTATGAAGAGTGTAAGCATCAACCCCTTCTAACCAAGATTTAATTTTTTTCTTAGATACCTTACCGTGAAGTGCTCGATGAAGAGCGTCCACTCCTCCAAAACTAGCAATTTGACTTGGATCCTGATAACTTTTCTCCATAATATGATATTAATGGGGAAAATGCTCTGTATCGTTAAAATTTAATATAAAATCTACTGCTAGTCTATCAACTTTAGTAAAAATATAAACAAGTGAAAAAACGGCACACATCAATATGTAAATACATAAAGCACTAATCACTTCGATGTTTAACATCCTTTTAAAAATAATATCGAAAAACATAGATTTATATAGCTTTAGAAATGATTGTTTACAAGGTAATGACCGTTTCAGGGAGGGAATGGTCATTTAGGAGAGGAAATGTCAGTTAAAGAGAGGTATTGACCGAGTTGAGATGTGATTGGTAATATTTTTAATTAGGGAAGGTTGATCACCTCTCTGTTATAATAGAATGTTCCTTTTTTCCACTAGGGGGCGTTCGTGGAGGGGGATGCATAGTGGGGGGTAGGAGGGACGGTGGTGGCACGGTGGGCGCAGGAGGCACCGCAGGAGGGGCCAGGCGGGGCAGCCGGAGGAGCAGGCGGGGCAGCCGGAGGAGCAGGAGGCACGGTGCCACTGTGCCACCTGCTCCTGAGCTTAAACTCTTATTTTCCTACTACTAATAGCCTTATTGGGTCCATGCCTCAAAGGTGTTCAACGTTGCTGGCCGCCCGTGGAAACCATACCCCCTACTGAAAATGATTTTCTTTGAAGAAAACACCTTTTCTTATTAGCCTCCGAGGCTATTTCTTTCAGACAAGCTAAAAATGTCGTGTCATCATCCCTAAATTATCTAGTGAACCGGTTTTGATAATTATTTTTTTAAATGAAAGCTATTTATTTGTAGTTGTGCCCATTTTAATTATTTTTTAATTTATTTCCATTTTTATATTTTATTTTTTATTTTAAAAGCTTTTTCATGACATTTCTTCAAAATGGTGGCAATACAGTTTAGCTTTTCTCTCGATAATAAAAATTTATTTTCTAAAATGATTGCGTATAATTATGCACTAATTGAGTTTAAAAAATATATTTACTGAGAAATAATATTAATAATGTAAATAAAATGACAGAAAATAATATATGATAAAAATTAATGTCTAAATCAAAATAAGAGAAATTTCAAATGAGGAAAATTATGTCATTCAGCAACCAGAAAAACGGGAATTACAATATTATTATGGATGCCTTTTTTCATAAACAGTAACTTTTAAAGAACATTTGAAGAGAAAATGACGTCACTATTTAAAACATCGTATTTTTACTCATAACGATATTAGGTACTACTCTGATATCCCGTCGACCAATTTCGCCAAATTAATAGCCAAATTATACATATTGACATAATTTTTTATTTTAAATAACGAAAAAATAAATAATCAGTAGAATATTAATAAAATTATTAATAAAAATTCGAAATAAAAATCACTTAATGACATTTTAAACACATGAATTGTATTTAATGTCATTGAACGTGACATTCACGATCATCCATTATTGGCAATAATCTTATAGTTTGGCGATAATTTTTTGGTCGATGGGGTAACTAGTAGTACCCGATATTACTTTTTTTTTTAATAAAGCTATTTTTCTGTGAGTGCATATAAAATAAAATTTCTGGATTTCGCCGGCACTCATATTACAATTTTAACTGTACTTGTGCGAATATTTGCATGCAAAATTTTAACTGGCAAATTTGACATTTACTTTGTAAATATATTTATTATATATTGATTCAATAATGTAATTACTTTTGCTTTTTTTTTAAAACCAAATCGATCGGGTCTTTTAAACATTTCATTCGTCGAATTCGATGGGATTCCATTCGTTTTATTGTTAAATTGCATTTCCTTTTACACGGAGTCTATAAAAAAGCGTTTAAACTAAAGAAAAAATCCGTTTTTGATTAATCTATTCAATGAAGAAGTAGCACGTCAAATTGTATCTCTTTATTATTCCGCAATTCCAATGTCTCAGAGAGAAACTGCTATTCAATTGGGTATTTCACGCCGTTTTGTTTGCTATTATATTGATAAACACAAGAAAAATGAAGTTAGTTCATTGCAATCTAAACGGGGTCGCCCTTCTAAAAAACGTCTATCGATTTTTTTTTCTAATCGGAGGCGAAACTGAATTCTGCAATGGTAGAATCTACATTCATCTTGTTCTTTTTTCTCATATGCACAAATTGTGTTTTTTCCTTTTGTACATAAATGCGCAATAAAATGCATTTTTTCCTGCCAAACATGTGTAATTTATTCTCATATAACCCACTATGTCTGTCGACCATATGTATCAATCAGCTAAAAAGTTTCCCAGATACAAAATCCACCTAAAACTGCAATATCCTTTAATTGTTTTGAGCAGTGTATATATACCGGGTGTCCCAAAAATGACTGATGGATTTTAAAATTCAATAACTTGCAAACGGTGACAGCTATTACAAAAATTTTTGCAGGAGGGCTATGTATAATGTCAGGAGTTTTTTTTACCGAAATTCTTGATTTAGTTCGAATTTCAAACAACAGATGGCGCAGATGGCGATTGGCGGCCAGTCGACGCCGAAACTTACTTCATTCAGCTTTGACGGAAAAGAAGGAGATTAAGGCTATGGAGTACGTCTCATTGTACAGTACAGTCTTGCTCTCAGTCCCCGATTCTGGACTCATTCCATATGATTTCAATGGAATGCGCTGTTGCCATGGAAATAATAGATTGTTCGATAGTCGAATACAGCGTTCAGAAGTGGGCATAAATTTCGCAAGCAGTATTCGAGTTTGCAGAAGATTTTCGTTTAGGAAGTTTTATTTTCCCGTATTAAATTACTTTTTATGGCACGATTTAAAGAATATTTTATGCATCATATTTTAAAACTAGATAAAGAGATTTCTTTAATTTGATAATTTTTGTTATAGTCTAAGAAATTTTAGATCGATTTAGATTGTTATATTCATGCTCAATTTTGAATATTGTATTTTTCTATAGAAGAATTTGTTATTTCCATGACAATACATTCCATTGAAATCATATCGAATGAGTTCAGAATCGGGCCCCTCAGTATTAAAAATCTGCTGCATTTTGCTTCATACGCACTCCGCCGCTTGTATATAATATCTCTTTTCCGACCAATAACAATGCTTCATAATACAATCAGGTAACCGTTTCTATACAAGCGGTGTGTGTATACAACAAAATGCAGCAGATTTTTATAGTGTAAGAGCAAGATCGTAGCAAGATATCTTCACCTACACTGTAAAAAATTGGAAACTTTTGCTGCATCGTCACTCCACTGCTATTATAGAACATCTCTATTTTGACCAATGAGAATGCTCCATAATACAGTGAAGTAATCTCTTTCTGTAAAAGTAGAGGAGTGACGATGCAGAAAAGGTTTCAAATTTTTAACAGTGTAGTTTTAAAATACGGTGCCTAAAATATTCCTTAAATCATGCCATAAAAAGTAATTTAATTCGGGAAAATAAATTTTAATTAACTCACATTTATTTTATTTTTTTTCTATTTTAATGCAACGATAGACTAATCCTATTGAAAAGGGCTAAACAAGGCAACTTATAATATTTGTTTTTGGTAGTTATTTTACACAATAATGTACTATCAACAGTTTTCATGATTATTTTTTGAACATTCATAAAAATCTACTGACGAATTTTCTTAAAAGATCTAAAATTTCTTAAGAATATAACAAAAATCATCAAATTGAAAAAATCTCTTTATCTAGTTTTAAAATACTATGCATAAAATATTCTTTAAATCGTGCCATAAAAAAGTAATTTAATCCGGGAAAATAAAACTTCCTAAACGAAAATCTTCTGCAAACTCAATTACTGCTTGCGAAATTTATGCCCACTTCTGAACGCCGTATTCCACTATCGAACAATCTGTTATTTCCATGGCAACAACGCATTTCATTGAAATCATATCGAATGTGTCCAGAATCGGGGGCCTGAGAGCAAGACTGTTCTGTAGTATGAGACGTACTCCATAGCCTTAATCTCCTTCTTTTGCGTCAAAGCTGGATGAAGTAAGTCTCGGCGTCGACTGGACGCCAACCGCCATCAGCGCCATCTGTTGTTTGAAATTCGAACTAAAATCAAGAATTGCGGTAAAAAAAAACTCCTGACATTATACATAGCCTTCTGCAAAAAAAATTTTTAATAGCTGTCACCGTTTGCAAGTTATTGGATTTTAAAATCCATCAGTCATTTTTGGGACACCCGGTATATGTCAACATTTGAACGGAGGGTGGTTTTGGGGTCTGGGGGCCATGATCAGTGAAAATATACCAAAATTTTCTGGAAGTGCTTTCCTCCGGACGGCTACAATAGGTAGTTTTTTACTTTTTTTAATGAAAGTTACCTAAAAGTGTCTGCTTTGAAATAGCCAGCATTTACTCCTGATTTAAACCCCATAGAAAATATGTGGGTATTCTCACTCATGCTGTTTATCCAAATGGAAAGCGGTATTCTTCAATTAAAGATTTAAAAGATGCCAATGAAAATGCTTGGTTTAAAATTGAACCAGAAACGATTCAGAACCTCATTTTATCGATAGAAGACCGTATATTTAAAGTTATTCAGCAGAAAAGAGCAATAATTAAGTATTTTTTTTTTTTTTTATTCTGCTAAACACTAAAAAACTAGTGTGCTTAAACTTTTGATACGCTCATTTTTGTTGTTTTGATAAATTTTATTATTTAATATAAATTTTATAGCATAAATCTTTTAACTATCTTTCTACAACTACAACTTGTTGGTTATGTGAAAATGAAAGCAACTTTCACTCATTAATAAAATTTTATTTTAAAATTTTCTGTTGTGCTTAAATTTTTGACACGCACTGTACTCACAGCGCTTCATTCTACTTCCAGTCATCTAGAGTCAGTCATTTTGTGGCTTTTTCAACAAACTCCCAAGGATTGCTTCGCAATCTCCGAGTATCTTAGTTTGCTAGGTCCCGGTTCATCGAGATATACCTTTTAATGAAAAAGCTGATAGTATAGCCAAAAGTGTATGTAACTCTGATGTTTTTTAAACTGGATTTCTCTAAAAGATGTCACTCAGCATAAGAAACAGAAAATCCACCGTACACTCCATCAACAATACAGGTCAAGCAAATACCTACACTGTAAAAATTAAAGACCCAGACTGTGTTGTAAGATTTCTGGATATAGTAATGTTCATAAAATAGTACAGTAGTGTTCCCAAAGCAGTTAACCCAAAACGGTTCAAAACAGAGCATCTCCTTAATAATATTAAAACAATAAAAATTTCTTAGATATAATGCATATATTATCTAAGATGTTTTGATTGTTTTAATGTTATTAAATATCTGCCGTTTTTTAAATCTCAGTTTGGGCTAAAAAGTGAATTTTCAAATTTGGAACGCTGCTGTACCCAAAAATCTTACAACCCAAATTGTGTCTTTTGTTTTTACAGTACAATCTCACTCGATGATATTTTTCTTATATAACTGACGTATTCTTGGGCCTCTAATAGAAGAGGTTATGTTCTCATTTCGCGGCTTTTATGCAAGATGCTCTGAATTTTTCGTTCCTTTATTAAATTTTACCAGTAATTCTGCAAGTCTCAGTTCTATAGTCTATCAACTCTTAAATTTTTGCAGAGTATGGATCGGTTCTAATTTCTAATTCTGACTTACTTGATTCTTCTTGTGAGCATCGAGGATTATTCAAGACAGTAGCTTTACTGCTATTGGTCTTAAACAACCTCTCTCCAAATAAATAATAAATGGTTCTCTCCTCTTATTAATTGCATTTACTTGTTTTAATCAATACATTGTACAGTACAATACAGTAAAATATAAAAACACATAATAATACGGTATATTACATGAAATTTTATAATATTTTAATAAAAAAATTCACAAAAACTATCCGCATTGCAATCGTTTTTACAAGAATTACAAATAAATTTAACAGTTTCAAACTTTAAATCTTTACAAGTCCTAAATTACTTGACCGAATGACTTCTAGTTTGCTGTCCCACGGTAAAATTTGCCAGAAACGACAAACATGAAGTCAAAATAAGGCGTTCGTAATGATTTTTTTAGAATTTGAAGAAATTTTATTATGAAAACAATCCTTAAATCTATTCCTTTAAGATAAATTGAAAGAAGATATATAATTTCTAGTCATGTGTTTACTTTTGTTTTTTTCCTGAGTGTTTTTTTTTTCCAAGGGAAGATGGTGTTGGATAGTATATATTTTAGTAATATTTTATCAGCTAAACAACAAAAAAGCCTTATTGTAAGAGGAACATATAGAAAAAAAGTATTTAAAATGTAACTTTTTTTATATAAGATAAAAATATCAATATATTCAAGAATAAATATAAGCTTAAAATTGGAGTGAGCAATGTGAGATGTAACTGGTAAGGCACTATACTTATCTATCGTTATCCATATTTTGCTAATTTCGGACTCTCTCCTCCATTAAGGTATCATTCGTCGATTCTCCCCCCTACGCTTGTTGATATCGTTATCAATGTTTAACAAATAATTTAATTTTATATTCCTTTTCTCCTTTTTTATACACTTGCTCTGATGTACATGTTTGATCAAGCACTTATTAGTCGGATATTTTACGGATTAAAGAAATCAATAAAATATCAATACAAGAAAGACATTTATATTAAACAACGTCTAAAAGAGTTAGTTACTATTTAAAAGTAAATGATAATTCCCTATTGTAACAAAGTGCTTTAATAGGGAAAATTCCCTTCTTGAACTTGCAACCAGCTCGGAAAGATTAAAATCAGAACTTATCAGCAAAAAGTGTGCAATATTCCTTGTCTTTCTTTACTGGTAAACGCAAGTATAATTTCCTTCATATTACGCTCTTGATTTCTTTGACAACGAATTATATGCGCATATGGCAGCAGAACAGGAATACCAAACGTTGCGTTATTCCAAATTTTGAAATAAAAGGATTTTATAAACATTTAATAGCTTTAATAACTTTAACAGCTTTAATAGCTTTAATTTAATTTTCATAAAAGCATATAAATAATAATAATAATAAAGGAACCAGACTATTTATATGTAAAAAATAAAAGTTACAAGAAAACTAAAAAGTTAATTTAAGGTAAATTAAAGAGTTTTGAAAAAAGTTTGTTTGGATTAAAAATGATAACGATATCAAAAAGCAAACGCCCTTTCGTTCTAAAATGACAACGTTATACATGCACATCCTCTAAATAGCCTTAATTATCTAAAGTATTTGTCTGAACTTACTCAATAATTGTTACAAGTATTTTATTGTTCTGTAGTTTCCAGACACCTTGCATAATAATAGCCCATTGAATTGCAATAGCAGCTAATAGCATATTCAGTCCCACAGCACTATAGCCATACTTTTTCAAAAAAGTCATCAAGAAACCGAATCCAGCGAATATCATCACGTTTACATCCTGAAACACTAATAAAGATACTGTTAGGAAAAGAATTGGAATAAATAAGTAACATATCCAATGAAAATAAATAAAAATATAAACTCGCAGTTTGCTACAGATAGTTAATAGAAATGTCATTCAAAAAACTATTTCACCGGTAAATACACTGAATTCACAAAATGATGAAGATATTTAATGGTATGAATATCCCTCATAGCATGCATGGTCACAGTGACGTCACAAAGACGTCACTGTGAGTCACTTTGATCACACCACATCTGCGACGAAATCGCCACCACTCAGTGACGTCACATTGTGACAAAGATGTGACTTTCTAAAAAATTTTTAGAATATTACAAATATTCTTCAAAACATGTTATTTACTTTAAAAAACATGTTTCTGGCAATTTAAATATCGTCGCTTTTGTCACAGTTTCGTCACAATGTTAATGTCAAAGTAGTCACGAATGACACACTTTTCACAAATTGGTCACATTGTGATGTCACAAAGTGGTCACAATGTGACGTCACAAAAAAGCTCTAAAACGGCCATAACGACTTCACATTTTAATCACTGTGACTTCACATCGACGTCACGTGACGTCACATCGACAACCGAGGGTCACAAAGTCACAATGTGACTTCACAACGACGCTGCAGTGACGTCACCATGTTTTACGAGATGTAAACAAAAGGGCAACAACAAAAGTATAAAGAAAATACATAAAAAAAACTTCGTAATCCTTTTGTACATTAGACAGAGATCATAATTAATAACTAGTTGGATGCGCCAATCCCAAAACTTTCTTCTATCTCATACGTACATTTTAATATTAAAAAAAAAATAGTTACTCATTTTAATGCTTAAATAATTTTAATTCAATACCATACCAACTTTGATTTTCATCTTAAATTTCTGCTTCAATCAATTAATCGGAGTAGAAACGAATTTCCGTCTCTGCACGAGCCGATAGAAAATAGAATGATAGGCAGATTTTTTTTCAAATTCAGGGAGGACCTACTTGCCTTACCAAAAAATAATCATATACAAAAAATTTAGTTCAGTTCTAGAACTAACTTCATACACTTTTATGCGGTGCAATATTGAAAATGGCATAGAATTCGCTATTGCAGCGCCCCCTTCCGGCGAATTTTTTTCAGTTTCCGGGCGATCCAACTAGCCATAGCCATACACTTACACAAAAAATTTCGTTCAATTCGATGCATAACTTCATGTACTTTTGGTCGGTACAATATTGAAAATGGCGCAAAAATCGCGATTGCAGCGCCCCCTTCCAACGGATTTTTTTCAAATTCAGGGAGGACCAACCAGCAATAGTCATACATATACACAAAAAAATTGGTTCAATTCGATATATAACTTCATATACTTTTGGTCGGTACAATATTTAAAATGGCACATAAATCGCGATTGTAGCGCCCCCTTCCGGCGGATTATTTTCAAATTCAGGGAAGACCAACTAGCCATAGTCATACATATACACAAAAAATTTGGTTCAATTCGATGCATAACTTCATATACTTTTGGTCGGTACAATATTGAAAATGATACAAAAATCGCGATTGCAGCGCCCCCTTCCGGCCGATTATTTTCAAATTCAGGGGGGACCAACTAGCCATAGTCATACACAAAAAATTTAGTTCAATTCGATGCATAACTTCATATACTTTTGGTCGGTACAACAATAAAAATGGCACAAAAATCGCGATTGCAGCGCCCCCTTCCGGCGGAATATTTCAAAACTGAAGGAGGACCTGCTTGCCACAGCCAAAAACATTCACAAAAAATTTTTTTCAATTCCATGCATAACTTCATACACTTTTTGATGGTAGAATGGCGACATACAGACACACAGACACACACACACACACGCGGACACACACACAGACACACGGACAGACAGACATTTTGTAAAAACATGTTTTTTGGAATCTCTGACCCCTAAAATGTGTAAATCCGTCAAAAACCGGAAGTCGAAAAAAATTTCGATTAGAATACTTTCTTCTATTGAAGATAGAAGAAAGTAAAAAGACAAATGAAGTTTAAACTTTTGAACCATTATTTAAAACTAGTTGGATGTGCCAATCCCAAAACTTTCTTCTATCTCATACATACATTTTAATATAAAAAAAATAGTTACTCATTTTAATGCTTTAATAATTTTAATTCAATACCTTACCAACTTTGATTTTCATCTTAAATTTCTGCTTCAATCAATTAATCGGAGTAAAAACGAATTTCCGTCTCTGCACGAGCCGATGGACAATAAAATGATAAGCAGATTTTTTTTCAAATTCAGGAAGACCTACTTGCCTTACCAAAAAATAATCATATACAAAATGTTTAGTTCAGTTGTAGAACTAACTTCATACACTTTTATGTGGTGCAATATTCAAAATGGCATAAAATTCGGTATTGCAGCGCCCCCTTCCGGCGGATTTTTTTCAGATTCAGGGCGATCCAACTAGCCATAGCCATACACTTACACAAAAAATTTCGTTCAATTCGATGCATAACTTCATGTTCATGTACTTTTGGTTGGTACAATATTGAAAATGGCACAAAAATGGCGATTGCAGCGCCCCCTTTCGGCGGATTTTTTTCAAATTCAAGGAGGACCAACTAGCCATAGTCATACATATACAGAAAAAATTTGGTTCAATTCGATGCATAACTTCATATACTTTTGGTCGGTACAATATTGAAAATGGCACAAAAATCGCGATAGCAGCGCCCCTTTCTGGCGGAATATTTCAAAACTGTAGGAGGACCTGCTTGCCATAGCCAAAAGCATTCACAAAAAATTTGGTTCAAATCTATGCATAACTTCATACACTTTTTGATGGTAGAATGGCGACATACAGACACACAGACACACGGACAGACAGACAGACATTTTGTAAAAACATGTTTTTTGGAATCTCTGACCCCTAAAACGTGTAAATCCGTCGAAAACCGGAAGTCGAAAAAAATTTCGATTACAATACTTTCTTCTATTGAAGATAGAAGAAAGTAAAAATATAGTAAGGTATCATGGGGGAATCTAGGAAAAAAAGTGACCGGAAAAAAAGTTATCGGAAAAAAGTGACATAAACTACAAAAGCGGAAAAAAAGTGACACGGAAAAAAACTGACGCGGAAAAAAGTGACAAGGAAAAAAGTTACCGGAAAAAAAGTGACAAAGAATTGACTTTGGGGATTTATTATTGATTTTGGGGATTCATTGCTTAAGTATGAAAGGGGGATCAGGGGGGGGGGGCTCATTGTTTAGGTAAATGGATTTTTCATGCTGAATTAACTGTTTTGGTTCAATTTTTGGATATACGTTCATCCTGAAAAGACGCTTGCCTGATTAGTTTTGGGAAGGTACGATTACTCCCCCCCCATCTGTCCTCAATTAGATGAATGGGTTTTTATGCAGAATTGTCCAACGTGTGTCAGATTTGCATATAGGTTCTTTTCGATAAGGCTTATATATAGTATATAATGTCTGAAGAGATTTAGGAGTTCTAGTGGTTAAGTATAGAGAGGGAACGGGGGATAACCTTTCTAAAATTAAATTAATAACTTTTTACGCATAATTATCCGATTTGCTTAGAATTTTGGACATATTTTCATTATGATAAGACGTATCTCTGATTAGTTATGGGGTTCTTCTGCTTATTATATAGGGGGGCGAGCAATTATATTCCCCTTAAACTAGAAAAATAGGTTTTTATGCAGAATTATCCCATGTATTTCAAATTTTAAATATAGACTCTTTCTGATAAGGTGGATCTCTGAATAGTTTTAAGGATTTAATATTTAAGTATAGAAGGGGAATAGAATATAAGCCACCTTACATTAAATTACTTTTTACGCAGAATTATCAGATTTGCTTCAAATTTTGGATTATAGAACCATTATGCTAAGGCGTATCCCTGATTACATATGGGATATATTTCATATTTTGGATATATGTTCTTTCTCATAAAGTGAATCCCGGAATAATTTTAAAGGTTTAATGGCTAAATAAACCCATGGAGAACGGATGATACCCCCCCCCCCCCTTAAATTAATAAATGGCTTTTTACGCAGAATTGTCTGATTTGATTCAAATTTTGATTGGGCTTTCATTATGATAAGACGAAGTCCTGATTAATTGTGGGTTATCCCCCTTTCATCGCTCTATACTTAGCCATTAAACCCTTAAAACTATTCAGGGATTCACTTTATCAGGAAGAACCTATATCCAAAATTTGAAATACGTTGAATAGTTGTGAAAGAAAAAAAAAGCAATTTATTTTATTTAAAGAGTGGAGGATTAATCGCCCGCTTCCCCTATTTAATTATCAAAAGAATCCCATAATTAATCAGAGATTCTCCTTCTTATAATGAATATACATCCAAAATTTGAAGCAAATCGGATGATTCTGCGTAAAAAGCCATTTATTTAATTTAAGGGGGTTTATCCCCCGTTCCCCCTCTATACATAGCCATTAAACCCATAAAACTATTCAGGAATTCACTTTATGAGAAAGATCCTATATCCAAAATTTGAAATACATCGGGTAAGTATGCATAATTTTTTTAAATCTAATTTAAGGTGGGTATAGTAATCACCCGCCCTCCTTTTTAATTACCAATAGAACCCAATAACTAATCAGAAATACGTCTTATCATAATGAACCCATGCCCAAAATTCGAAGCAAATCGGATAATTCTGCATAAAAAGCCATTTATATAATTTAAGAGGGGTTTCCTCCATCTCCCCTTTATACTTAGCCATTAAATCCTTAAAACCATTCCGGAATTCACCTTACCAGAAAGAACCTATATTTAAAATTGAAATACATGGGATAATTCTGCATAAAAACATATTTATCTAGTTTGAGCGGGAGAATTGCTCGTCCCCCCCCCCCCCTTTATAATAAGCAGAAGAACCCATAACTAATCTAAGATAAGTCTTATCATAATGAACTTATGTCCAAAATTTTAAGCAAATCGGATAATTATGCGTAAAAAGCCATTAATTTAATTTAAGAAAGGTTATCCCCCGTTCCCCCTCTATACTTAACCCTTAAACTCCCAGAATCTCTTCAGGCATTTTATACTATTCATAAGCCTTATCGAAAAGATCCTATACGCAAATCTGACACACTTTGGACAATTCTGCATAAAAACCCATTCATCTAATTGAGGACAGATGGGGGGGGGGAGTAATCGTACCTTCCCAAAACTAATCAGGCAAGCGTCTTTTCAGGATGAACGTATATCCAAAAATTGAACCAAAACAGTTAATTCAGCATGAAAAACCCATTTACCTAAACTATGAGCCCCCCCCCTGATCCCCCTTTCATACTTAACCAATGAATCCCCAAAATCAATAATAAATCCCCAAAATCAATAATAAATCCCCAAAATCAATAATAAATCCCCAAAATCAATTCCTTGTCACCTTTTTTCCGGTAACTTTTTTTCCTAGTCACTTTTTTCCCGCGTCACTTTTTTTCGTGTCACTTTTTTCCGCTTTTGTAGTTTATGTCACTTTTTTCCGATAACTTTTTTTCCGGTCACTTTTTTTCCGTTTACCATCATGGGGTAATAACGCAAGGGTGAGTAATGACGCCAAGTGCTAATGTTACAGCCCGTATGCCAACTGCCTTTCGTTAAAATTAAATTATTCCAAATTAAAATTCCCTCTTCATTTTTTAGGTGCGTTCGTAATTATGTAAATACGTAGCACCTATTGTTATCGCTCAGTCCGTCCGTCTGTACGTCTGTCTGTCCGTCTGTCTGTCTGTCCGTCCGTCTGTCCGCATATAACAACGCAAAACTACCCAACCGAATCGTTTGAAATTTAAAATACATAATTATAACATAATTTTGTAGAGTCATTTCAAATTTTATGAAAATCGAATGGATAGATCAATTACAGGGACATTCAAAAGGATTCCGTTACATTACGGTCAATAGGGAAAAAAGTTTTAAATGCATTTTAATCGTTTGAAATTTAAAACATATAATTATTAGATAATTTTGTCGAGTCATTTCAAATGTTATGAAAATCGGATGCATAGATCAATTAGAGGGACAATCAAAAGGATTCCGTTACATTACGGTCAATGGGGAAAAAGTTTCAAATGCATTTTAATGATGTTACACTCATTCGAACATAATAGAATTGGCATGAATATATTAAATATATACTAAAATATGCATTCTGTACAATCTGTGATGCAAAGAATTTTTATTATTAAATTACAGGGCCACACAAAAGTATTCCACTATATAATGCTATACGGGGAAACATGGTTTGGTACGTGTTTTAATTATATTCAACTATTTCACATTTTATGAATAAGATATACGTTGCTGAGGTGTAATAAAAATTACTTCCTGCATATTTACAGAAACACAAAGATTTCGACTACTATACTGTATCCGAAGTACGCTCTATTATATCAGCAAGATCTGAATATTTTTAAAACTTTGTTATCGTACGAACGCACCTCATTTGCTACGTTCACGTGCAATTTCCAACTTGTTTTAATTAAAACACATGCTCCCGCATTTTTTTCTTTTTATTTTTCTGCCCTCTGCTCACAACCCTGTATGTGATAAAACATTCCCCAATATTCCCATACTTAAAAGTAAAAGAATACAATCCCTGTCCCATTAAATAAGTAGATAAAGATAAAAATAAATGCATGCTGGTTGTAAACAGTGTTGTGAAAAGCAACAGGTTTCCGCTTAAATAGACCACACGTATGCTCTTTGCAAACTTAGCTTTGTTAAAAAATATAATAGTGTAGCTTTATAGCCTGAGTATAGGGTGGAAATGTCATAAAAAAGGGAAGCTGAAATGTAGTTGTTCTTTTTTCGTGGGAATTGCGGGCTCGAATTGGCACCTGGACCTTTCAGAAGGGATATATATGCATCACGTGGGTTTGATGTTTTTAGCTAGCCTTATTTGGTAATGCAGGGGTAGATAGCTGTATGAGCCAATCAAAATCCACCCTATGGTCGCACTAAGTAGGAGGAACGTCCCTGGTGTTATTAAGGAAACCCCGTGGAATAGGAATTACTGTAAAATGCTGAAAATGATGATATGCTGAAACATATCATTTTTTCAGTGTGAAGAAAACTCTCTAGGTAAAAGGTGTCATAATCAGCGCAGATTGTTTTTTCACCCCCCTCGAAAAGAGGGGGGGCAGCGAAAAGGATGATTTTTTGGTAGTATGAATCGAATTTTCCTGGCAGTAGGAAGTCTCAGGAGTGCTGAGACAAAATCTTTTTTTTTTGCGACGGGTGTTTTGCGGAATAGTTACCAGACCTAGTTGTTTCCTAATCTGTTGCAGATGGAACTTTTAATATTAGGTGAAGTTTCTTAGAGGCTTGCCTCTGAAGTCGAAACGTCTGAGCATGCAATCAACCTGCCTCGTTGAAAGGAATCTGACTCTTCCAGTTGAATAATTCCCGGACCTGAATGTTGTCTAATCTGAAATGGATGGAACTTGTGACATTGTGTAAAGATTCTTAGGTACTCGCCCCTGATATCGGAACTTATGAGTTCTTTTGGTTTGAGAAGCCAAACAGCCAGGTTCTTCGAACCGTGTCCGTTTTTTTTTTTGTGTGTGTAAAGTAATTCGGGCGTATTTGTCAAGTCCGCGATCGCATGGGTGCCGAATAATTTACTTGACCAAGCTGCAATGCAAGGAAGAGTGGTGTGCTCAGTAAGCAATATAAAGTAAGGGAATAGTGTATATCGAATTAGATGAAGGTAAGCTTACTTTGTTATATTAATGCGTAAAATAATTTATATCATCTCATGTTGGTACAAACCTGAATCAGTATTAATCCTAAAAACTTAATGAAAGTGATGGAGTTATACTCTTTATTGTTTTGTTAAGCAACTGATTATTATATATATATATATATATATATATATATATATATATAAAGAGAAAAGTTTAAAAAAATCGATTCATCAATATATTTGAATCTTATGCTTAAATGAATAAAAATTGTTTTGTTAAAATGAATATGCTTTTATTGATGTTTTGCTCTGCTATTCTTTTTCCTTTTAATTATACAATGATGAAAGTTAAGCAGTTTTTGATGCAAGATCAACACTCTGTACTAATTTAAAAATTTAACAGAGCTTAAATGACTCTTACTAATTAAATATAATTCTTAATTTTTTTTTACCCTGTTCTTGGGTTATAATTAACCAAATTTTAATCTTATAAATGTTAAAGTAGCAAGTCTAAAGTATATACTGACTTGTGTAATTATGAAAAATTCCTTGAATTTTTTTAAAACGAGATAATCTTGACCCCCCCCCCCTTTTCAAATTTACTACAATATATTAGATTAAGAATTATCTTTGCATATATTAATTTAAATATCACTATTGAGATTGGATAAAGTTATTTAATTGAATATTAGAAATACTCAAAGTAAGACCGTTTAATGAATTTAAATGAAATGAAATTTAATGATCTATTCTTGAAATAAAAAAAAAAAACAAGTTGGAAATTGCACGTGAAGCGTAGCAAATTTGGTGCGTTCGAACGATAACGAAGTTTTAAAAATATTACTTTCATATATCAATCTCATAACATTGTAAATAGTGAATTACAATTAAAACGCTCATCAAACTATGTTCTCCCTATACCATTATGTAATGGAATACTTTTGTGTGGCCTTGTAAATCAATAGCAAATGTTCTTTGCACCACAAATTATGTAAGATATATATTATAATATGTACTTTATAGTTGCATATAAATTTTATTAAGTTCGCATGAGTGTAACACGATTAAAATGCATTTGAAACATTTTTCCCATTGACCGTAATGTAATGGAATACTTTTGATTGTCCCTGTAATTGATCTATGCATCCGATTTTCATAAAATTTGAAATGACTCGACAAAATTATGTAATAATTATGTATTTTAAATTTCAAACGTATAGAATATACTTGAAACTTTTCTCCATTGACCATAATGTAATTGAATACTTTTGATTGCCCCTGTAATTGATCTATGCACACGATTATCAAAAAATTTGAAATAACTCGACAGAATTATGTAATAATTGCGTATTTTAAATTTCAAACGTATAGAATGTATTTGAAATTTTTTCCCCATTGACCATAATGTAATTGAATACTTTTGATTGCCCCTGTAATTGATCTATGCACACGATTATCAAAAAATTTGAAATAACTCGACAGAATTATGTAATAATTGCGTATTTTAAATTTCAAACGATTAAAATGCATTTGAAACATTTTTCCCCTTTGACCGTAATGCAACGGAATACTTTTGATTGCCCCTGTAATTGATCTATGCATCCGAGTTTCATAAAATTTGAAATAACTCGAAAAAATTATGTAATAATTATGTATTTTAAATTTCAAACGTATAGAATATATTTGAAATTTTTCCCCCATTGACCATAATGTAATTGAATACTTTTGATTGCCCCTGTAATTGATCTATGCACACGATTATCAAAAAATTTGAAATAACTCGACAGAATTATGTAATAATTGCGTATTTTAAATTTCAAACGATTAAAATGCATTTGAAACTTTTTTCCCCATTGACCGTAATGGAATGGAATACTTTTGATCGTCCCTGTAACTGATCTATCCATCCGATTCTCATAAAATTTGAAATGACTCGACAAAATTAAGTAATAATTATGTATTTTAAATTTCAAACGATTCGGTTGGGTAGTTTTTGCGTTGTTATATGCGGACAGACAGACGAACGGACAGATGGACGGACGGACAGACGGACGGACTGAACGACCACTATAGGTGCTACGTATTATATAATTACGAACGCACCTAAAAAGAGGTTAAATGTGTTTCCACTATACTTTTATGGTCAAACGCCATTATTGCGTTATGGGATGTTTGCTCTTATGTTATTAAAATTTTAGTTTATGTTGAAAATTTATCTTTCCTAGCTCTCTGAACAATTGAGAGGTTTCGGGTTTCCTGTTCTCTTTCAGAATTTTTGTTAATATCTAAAACTCTCTCTAAAGCATTAGAATGTACCTTACATCCTGTAAAACAATATTGGTAATGTTGGGATCATTTTTGCAGATTCATAGATGGTCTGGGATCTGAACAGATTGAGAATTTTGTTGCACTTCTTTTTAGTTGCCTTTAATATTTGATAATTATGCAAGAATGAGGGTATTACATTTAATTTGTAAATCATCTTGATTTGTCTTGTAACTCTAATTTATTTCTTTGATTCCTTAACTTACTCTAAGTGGTATTATGAAATTGCCTTTAAATTTGATTATTTTGCAACAACAAAATTTATATAGGTGGTAATCTAGTTCAGATCTCAATCTGTTTAATGATTAAGTTGGTAAAATAATCAAGCCAATAAATCTGCAGTTTATGAAAGTGGTTGTCTGTATTGTGATATATGATTATTTTGAGTAGGATTCTGAATTGATTTAATTATAATCTGCAACAGAGATCCCAATGCTAATATTAAGGGTAATTATTAATGAATTCACGAAATGGCACCTACAGGTTCTAAGCAGAAGGGTTCTGAATCATCTGAATCACAAACAACAACTAAAAGTTAATTTTTGCATTTCTAGAACTTATCGCTAGAAAAAAGCACGTAAGAGTCAACGCTTGATCTAAAATTTGAGAAGTAAATTTTGTGATCTGAAGACTATATATTTATTATGAAATACTTTGCTTATTACATAAATTTGTAATGTATTTCAGGTACTTTCAAAATATTGTGGAAGATTTTGGATTTATTCACGAGGAAGTTTGCAGTTAAAAATATACTGCACAATAAATGTACCGGGATAATAACGCTATTCATTGTCATTATTATTCCGGTTGATTCTTTTCAGTGCTGGTACTACATCCAAAGAGAGTTTGCTTTTTATTTCATGCACGAGAAAGCATTATTGTGATTGTTAAAAACCAAAAAGGATGAATAGAAATTGTATGTCCCAAATGCTGCTAATTTTCTCATGTCAAAAGAATAAAATATAAAATGATTATTACTGAATCCTGATATCGCAATTAATGGCAAGTAAGAGAAATTTATATATTTATTTATTATATTATTATATATTTGCCAATTTCTAGGGTTATAGCGCTTTTATCTTTCGAATTGGAAAATTTATATGCCATTATTCATCTTATTTTATAGTAATGTTTACATGCTGATTTTATCCACGCCAAATAGCATTGGTTAAGAAATCCAGCCTTTAAATTTTATGAATACATATCTGCTAAAATATTCTTTCCTATATACATTGCCAATAAGTTGCTGTATCAAATCCTATATTTGGTTAAAAAAAAAAATCTAAAATTAAGCCGTAACATTTGGTAGAACCTTAACGTGGCATTATTACCCAGGATACCTTACAAGTTCGTAAAATAAAAAGAGGCACTATAGTCTATGTGCACAGCCCTTTTTTCATTTATCGCATCACAGAGTAAGTATTTGTGTAGTATATTTTAAAATGTGACACTGTAGAATAGATTTATGAACATGACTTTAAATTACATTCAAAATAAAAAATTGTATTTTTCACATTTGGTACAACTTCTTACAATGTTTTAAGGCTTCGGAAAATTATATGCGTTTATTGATATGCTTTATAACCTTGTAAAACATTTTTACCTTGTCACGAAAAATCTAAAGCCGACAGATAAACCTACTTTTAATGATAAAAAAAAAAAAAAAAAAAAAAAAAAAAAAAAACAATCAAAGATGTCAGACAAAATTCTGATAACCAAAAAAGGGTCGAGAAGCATTTTAACAAGTTATGTAAGCATTCAGAATGCAAGATAAAACTGCCTAAAAAGATAAATTGCTATATTATTCAAGTCAACGTATTAAATCTTAGTTTCATATTTGAATGATTAGTAGCAGTATTTAATCATATGACACCTGAAAACTAAAGAAAACATAAGGCATAATACTACGTCTTTTAAAATATTCTTTATAATCAGGGACAGCTTTCTTTTTGAAGGGGTTTGGAGAGAGAACTGTATATGGTCTTATTTTATTATTTTATTTATTTTTTAATTTGAATAAAATGTAGATTTTTTTTACTTTTAAGAATGCGCTTATAGGCGCGGGGACCACGTGCAGCTGTGTTGAATTTATAGATTAACCTCTGGGAGGGGTTTCCCCCATTAAGGGTGCTGGTCACCCAGCTTTGGAATTCTCATCCGTAATGTTAAGTCTATGGACGTTTGATGCATTCGTATATTTAAAGTATCCACCCAGGAAATTAAAACTTTAAACTTCTTTTAGTGTTCTCTTCTTAAAAAATGTCACTTTTTATTTCTTAGTTCTCAAAAATATTTCTAAACTCTATGTTGAATTTAATATTTTATGTGTTAAAAGCAGGATAACTATTTTAACACTTCATATGAAATTTAAGTCTATATTTTAGAAATATTTTGAGGAATAAGAAAAACAGAGACATCTTTTAGGAAGTGTACACATAAAATAGAAGTAAAAAAATATTAATTTCCCGAGGTGATATTTTAAATATACGAATAAATCAAACGCTTACAGACTTAACATTAGTGAGGGGAATTCGGTAGCTGAGTGACCAGCCCCCCTTGAGGGGACTTATATGGTAGAAGGGGAAAAAAGCGGAATTCCATGTTATCCTATGGGGAAAATACTTATTCTTTTTGTTTATTCAAATTTGAAAATTTCAACACTATCTTTTTTGTTGTTGTTGTAGATAGGAGGATTCGTTATCTCTCTATAAGCTACAAATTTTCATATATTTTTCTAATCCAAAGTCACAAGTGTGTAAAGAATGCTTTTTATACTTTTCGGAATTTTTTTGAAAATTTAACATAAATTTTAAAATACTCATAATTATCTTAAAGGTATTTTAATCTTAGAGAGAGAGGGATAAAAAATTTTTCTATCTACATGCCGAAAAAAAAATATTGTTGAAATTTAATGAACAAGACGAATATGTATTTTTCCCATAGGATAACATGGGAGTCTTCCTTTTCCTTCCTCACCAAATAAGTCCCCTTAAGGATGCATTAAAAAAAAAAAAAAATAAAAAAAATAAATAAATAAATTAAAAAAAAAAACGCTTTTTCACTTGTAACAGCTTGAAATTATCCGATACAATTTCATACACACTTTTAAAAGAAGAAACATGAAACTTGCTGAGGAGATTTTTGAAGAATCTTATAAAGTGCCCTGTGATGTCATTTTTCGCTCAATTCAATAGAATTTGATTCATAAGCAATTACCCTCTCAGTATGGCTCTTTTTTTTTTCGTTCACAGATCTCCCGTTCGGAAAAATTGGCTCAAAAGGCTGTTTTTGATTGTTTTTGCAATATTTTCTGATTTATCAAAGAATCGACAATCACGGCACCTTGTGTGCTTTCTAAATAAGACAATTTGCCAGTTTGATGCATATGAGAGCAAAAATGAATTTAAAAATAAATAGGAAAATAAGCAGTTTGAATCGAAATACACCCTTAAGGGTGCTGGTTACTCAGATTTCGAATTCCCCTGGTTAATGTAAATCCTCTGTGGAATTCTTATAGTTAAAATATCTCCTCAGTAAATTAATATTTCAAACTTCTTTCAGTGTTCTCTTCTTAAAGAATGTCATTTCCCCCCTTAGTTCTCAAAATATTTCTAGAGTCTATGCTTAATTTCCTATTTTATTTATTTTTTTAAACTGACGAACTGGGAGTAAAATTTTAACACTTCATATGAAATTCAGCGTTAATTTTGAAAAATATTTTGAAAACTAAGAAAAAAAAAGACATTTTAAAAAAAGAGAGAACATTGAAAGAAGAAGTTAAAAATATTAATTTAACTGATTATTGATAATATTAATTGAGGAGATATTTTAAATATAAAGATGCATCAAATGTCCATAATCTTTATATTATGGAGGGTAATTTGGAAGCTGAGTGACCTTAAGGAGCAGGGTGTTGCGGAATTCAGAAGGAGAAAAGTACCACTTCTAAACTACTGCCCTTCTCTACCTCCGAAAGGGAATGCCATCCTAGTCCGGGAGCCGACCGTCGATTTACCTATGTATCGAGTAAAAGGACCGGACATACATCAAAATGTAGGTCTCAATGTGCACATTAAGAATATCACTGTCTGCCAGGTCCTATCCTGCCGGGACGCAAGGCAGCCGCACTTTTAAGACGTCAATTTTGAGTGCTTACCTATGTATCGAGTACAAGGACCAGACGTACATCATAACGTAGGTCTCAATGTGCATATTAAGAATATCACTGGCTGCCACATACGTAAAAATGTAGGTCTCAATGTGCACATTAAGAATATCACTGGCTGCCAGGTCCAACCATGTAGGGACCCGGTGGCAGCCGCACATTTATGACGTCAATTTTGAGTGCTTACCTACGTATCGAATACAAGGCCAAGACATGTATCAAAATGTAGATCTCAATGTGCACATTAAGAATATCACTGGCTGCCACATACATCAAAATGTAGGTCTCAATGTGCTCTTTAAGAATATCACTGGCTGCCAGGTCCTATCCTGCCGGAACCCGGTGGCAGCCGCACACTTATGATGTCAATTTTGAGTGTTTGTCTATGTCACGAGTAAAAGGACCGGACATACATCAAAATGTAGTTCTCAATGTGCACATTAAGAATATCACTGGCTGCCAGGTCCTATCCTGCCGGAACCCAGTGGCAGCCGCACTTTTATGACGTCAATTTTGAGTGTTTACCTATGTATCGAGTACAAGGACCGGACATACATTGAAATATAGATTTCAATGTGCACATTAAGAATAGCACTGACTGCCACATACATCAAAATGTAGGTTTCAATGTGCATATTAATAATATCACTGTCTGCCAGGTTCGATACATAGGTAAACAACTCAAAATTGACGAAAAAATGAGTCTGCCACCTGGTTCCGGCAGAATTGTACATGGCAAACCATGATATTATTAATGTGCACTTTTAAACCTTCATATTTATTTATATATGGTACTTAAACTCGATACATAGGTAGACATTCAAAATTGATGTCATAAAAGTGTTGCTGCCACCTGATTCCTGTAAAATTGGACAAAGTAGACCCTTACATTATTTATATGCATTTTCAAACCTACAATTTGATGTATGTCCGGACCTTGAATTCGATACATAGGCAAACACTCAAAATTGACGTCATAAATGTACGGCTGCCACCGGGTTCCGGCAGGATAGGACCTGGCAGCCAGTGATATTCTTAATGTGCACATTGAGACCTACATTTTGATGTATGTCCGGTCCTTGTACTCGATACATCGGCAAACACTCAAAATTGACGTCATAAATGTGCGACTGCCACCGGGTTCCGGCAGGATAGGACATGGCTGCCAGTGATATTCTTAATGTGCACATTGAGACCTACATTTTCATGTATGTTGGGTCCTTGTACTCGATACATAGGCAAACACTCAAAGTTGACGTCATAGAAGTGCGGCTGCCACCAGGTTTCGGCAGGATAGGACCTGGCAGCCAGTGATATTCTTAATGTGCACATTGAGACCTATATTTTGATGTATGTGGCAGCCAGTGATATTCTTAATGTGCACATTGAGACCTACATTTTATACATGTCTTGGCCTTGTACTCGATACGTAGGTAAGCACTCAAAATTGATGTCATAAATGTGCGGCTGCCACCGGGTCCCTACATGGCTGGACCTGACAGCCAGTGATATTCTTAATGTGCTCATTGAGACCTACATTTTGATGTATGTGGCAGCCAGTGATATTCTTAATGTGCACATTGAGACCTACGTTTTGATATATGTCTGGTCCTTGTACTCGATACATAGGTAAACACTCAAAATTGACGTCATAAAAGTGCGGCTGCCTTGCGTTCCGGCAGGATAGGGCCTGGCAGACAGTGATATTCTTAATGTGCATATTGAGACCTACATTTTGATGTATGTCCGGTCCTTTTACTCGATAAATAGGTAAATCGACGGTCGGCTCCCGGACTATCCCTCTCAATACTTAGTTACGAACTCAATTTAGTAGAAAATTTCAGTGGAAAGATTAAGTGGTGTCTCTAACATTCAAATTCGATGACAGTCCATTGAATATTGAGAGTATCATTTATAACAGAACAACCGATTCTGAAATTCATTAGAAAATGGACCCTTCGTAACCCAAGAGCCGACAACACAAAAACCGGAGGTATCGAGCACAATTAAGAAAAAAAAAAAAAATTATTTTATGGAAGAGTAGTAATAAGGTAATCTAATGATCCATGTTTGCAAGTGGTGCGTAAGGCTAAAAATTAATACCACTAGTGGTTTATTCACATGTTTGTCTTTGTGTTTGCCGTACAATCAAAGATCTGAAATGATTGTACGGCGAACACAATGTTAAGCCTACGAGTCAACCACTAGTAGCTTTAATTTTTGGCTTATGCACCATTTCACTTCTTTCAGACATGGACCATTAAATTCCCCTATTACTACTCTTCCATAAAATAAAGGGTTTTTCTTTTCTTTTGCTCGATACCTTAGGTTTTTGAGCTGTCGGCTCTTGGACTATCACATTAAAAGATGTAATGTTATCCTAATAAGAAAATCTTCATAATTTTGTGCATTTTTTAAAATTTGAATTAAATTAGTAAGGTCTCTATCAATATTTTTCACCTACGCACAGTATCGCGAACTTTGAAAAAATATTCTATGAACGCAAGATTTTTTTTTAAGCTATTGCATAGCTTTTATCGCGGGCTTTGAGCGCGGCGACCGAATCCAAAAATTCCGTAACGCGAAAAATCCTAACACATCCGTAACGAAAAAACCTAACACTCGGCTAACGTCGTTTCAGCTCGGCAGACTTCGGCATTGTATCCTTCGGTAAACTTCGGCAGACATTGACGCGGTATTTTTCAGATATTTAGAGGATATCAAATATCAAACTTATGTTTCTTATTTCAGTTACCATAAAACTATAGTTTCAATGATAAAAATTCCTGATAGAATGTGTATAGAAAAAAATCGTCTTAAGATAAAACAAGGTAGGATAATGTAGCTTTTGGTGATTGGAGACCCGCCCAATGGTTAGAATCGAAAAATTTAAAATACTTATAACTCGCGATCTAATTTTCGTATCGCGGCCAAATTTTGTTCGGTAATTTATTATGAGAGATTGTTAATTTTTGGTGAGAGGAGACCCACCACGGTGAGGGTCGAAAAATTTAAAATGCTTATAACACGCGATCAATTTTCGTAGCGCGGCCAAATTTTGTTTGGTAATTTATTATGAGACAGTGTTACTTTTGGTGACAGGAGACCCCCGACGGTGAGGGTCGAAAAATTTAAAATGCTTATAATTGGCGATCAATTTTCGTAGCGCGGCCAAATTTTGTTTAATAATTAATTATGAAAAAGTGTTAAATTTTGGTGACAGGAGACCCCCCCCCACATGGTGAAGATCGAAAAAGTTGAAATGCATATAACTCGTGTTGGTGTTGGTGTTGGTGTATTTTTTGTCGGCCGATTATCTACACTAGGGATATAGGCCCAGGGATGGTGCCCTTCGTGGGGGTCTTTCTAAGGGAACCTAACCCATATTTACGCAAGGTTCGAAGAAAACCACGAAAACTCCGAACGGTTAGGCCGACAGCCGCGATTGGGTTCGAACCCAGCACCTGCCGTCTACCAGTTGAGAGGACAGAACCTCTCGGCCACTGGTGGGGAGCATATAACTCGTGATCTAACTTTCGTAGCGCGGCCATATTTTGTTAGATAATTTATTATGAGAGAGTGCTAATTTTTGGTGACAGGAGACAACCCACGGTGAGGGTCGAAAAATTTAAAATGCTTATAACTCGCAATCTAATTTTCGTATCGCGGCCAAATTTTGTTCGGTAATTTATTATGAGAGATTCTTAATTTTTGGTGACAGGAGACCCACCACGGTGAGGGTCGAAAAATTTAAAATTCTTATAACTCGCGATCAATTTTCGTAGCGCGGCCAAATTTTGTTTGGTAATTTATTATGAGACAGTGTTACTTTTGGTGACAGGAGACCCCCCCACGGTGAGGGTCGAAAAATTTAAAATGCTTATAACTGGCGATCAATTTTCGTAGCGCGGCCAAATTTTGTTTAATGATTTATTATGAAAAAGTGTTAAATTTTGGTGACAGGAGACCCCCCCCCCATGGTGAGGGTCGAAAAAGTTGAAATGCATATAACTCGTGATCTAACTTTCGTAGCGCGGCCATATTTTGTTCGATAATTTATTATGAGAGAGTGTTAAATTTTGGTGACAGGAGACAACCCACGGTGAGGGTCGAAAAATTTAAAATGTTTATAACTCGCAATCAATTTTTGTAGCGCGGCCAAATTTTGTTTGGTAATTTATTATGAGACAGTGTTAATTTTTAGTGACAGGAGATCCCCCATGGTAAGGGTTGAAAAATTTAAAATGCTTGTAACTCGCGATCTTATTTTCGTAGTGCTGCCAAATTTTGTTTGGTAATTTATTGTGAGACAGTGTTACTTTCGGTGACAGGAGACCCCCCACGGTGAGGGTCAAAAATTTAAAATGCTTATAACTCGCGATCTAATTTTCGTATCGCGGCCAAATTTTGTTTGGTAATTTATTATGAGATAGTGTGACTTTTGGTGACAGGAGACCCCCCCACGGTGAGGTTCGAAAAATTTAAAATGCTAATAACTCGCGATCTAATTTTCGTAGCGCGGCCAAATTTTGTTTGGTAATTTATTGTGAGACAGTGTTACTTTCGGTGACAGGAGACCCCCCACGGTGAGGGTCAAAAATTTAAAATGCTTATAACTCGCGATCTAATTTTCGTATCGCGGCCAAATTTTGTTTGGTAATTTATTATGAGATAGTGTTACTTTTGGTGACAGAAGACCCCCCCACGGTGAGGTTCGAAAAATTTAAAATGCTAATAACTCGTGATCTAATTTTCATAGCGCGGCCAAATTTTGTTTGGTAATTTATTATGAGACAGTGTTAAATTTTGGTAACAGGAGACCCACCACGGTGAGGGTCGAAAAAGTTAAAATGGTTATAACTCGTGATCTAACTTTCGGAACGCGGCCATATTTTGTTCGGTAGGTTATTATGAGAGAGTGTTAATTGTTGGTGACAGGAGACCCCACCCCCACGGTAAGGGTCGAAAATTTTAAAATGTTTATAACTCGCGATCAATTTTCGTGGCACTGCCAAATTTTTTTGGTAATTTATTATGACACAGTGTTAATTTTTGGTGACAGGAGATCCCCCATGGTAAGGGTTGAAAAATTTAAAATGCTTATAATTCGCGATCTTATTTTCGTAGTGCTGCCAAATTTTGTTTGGTAATTTATTATGAGATAGTGTGACTTTTGGTGACAGGAGACCCCCCACGGTGAGTTTCGAAAAATTTAAAATGCTAATAACTCGCGATCTAATTTTCGTAGCGCGGCCAAATTTTGATTGGTAATTTATTATGACACAGTGTTAATTTTTGGTGACAGGAGATCCCCCATGGTAAGGGTTGAAAAACTTAAAATGCTTATAATTCGCGATCTTATTTTCGTAGTGCTGCCAAATTTTGTTTGGTAATTTATTATGAGATAGTGTGACTTTTGGTGACAGGAGACCCCCCACGGTGAGTTTCGAAAAATTTAAAATGCTAATAACTCGCGATCTAATTTTCGTAGCGCGGCCAAATTTTGATTGGTAATTTATTATGACACAGTGTTAATTTTTGGTGACAGGAGATCCCCCATGGTAAGGGTTGAAAAATTTAAAATGCTAATAACTCGCGATCTAATTTTCGTAGCGCGGCCAAATTTTGTTTGGTAATTAATTATGAGACAGTGTTACTTTCGGTGACAGGAGACCCCCCACGGTGAGGGTCAAAAATTTAAAATGCTTATAACTCGCGATCTAATTTTCGTATCGCGGCCAAATTTTTCTTGGTAATTTTTTATGAGAGAGTGTTAATTTTTGGTGACAGGAAACCCCCCATGGTGAGGTTCGAAAAATTTAAAATGCTAATAACTCGCGATCTAATTTTCGTAGCGCGGCCAAATTTTGTTTGGTAATTTATTATGAGACAGTGTTACTTTCGGTGACAGGAGACCCCCCACGGTGAGGGTCAAAAATTTAAAATGCTTATAACTCGCGATCTAATTTTCGTATCGCGGCCAAATTTTTCTTGGTAATTTTTTATGAGAGAGTGTTAATTTTTGGTGACAGGAAACCCCCCATGGTGAGGTTCGAAAAATTTAAAATGCTAATAACTCGTGATCTAATTTTCATAGCGCGGCCAAATTTTGTTTGGTAATTTATTATGAGACAGTGTTACTTTTGGTGACAGGAGACCCCCCCACGGTGAGGGTCAAAAATTTTAAATGCTTATAACTCGCGATCTAATTTTCGTATCGCGGCCAAATTTTGCTTGGTAATTTTTTATGAGAGAGTGTTAATTTTTGGTGACAGGAGACCCCCCCATGGTGAGGGTCGAAAAATTTACAATGCTTATAACTCGCGATCAATTTTCGCAGCGCGGCCAAATTTTGTTTAATGATTTATTAAGAAACAGTGTTAAATTTTCGTGACAGGAGACCCCCCACGATGAGGGTAGAAAAAGATAAAATGCTTATAACTCGTGATCTAATTTTCGTAGCGCGGCCAAATTTTGTTTAGTAATTTATTATGAGACAGTGTTACTTTTGGTGACAAGAGACCCCCCCCACGGTGAGGGTCAAAAAATTTAAAATGCTTATAACTCGCGATCTAATTTTCGTATCGCGGCCAAATTTTGTTTGGTAATTTTTTATGAGAGAGTGTTGATTTTTGGTGAAAGGAAACCCCCCATGGTTAGGGTCGAATAATTTAAAATGCTTATAACTCGCGATCAATTTTCGTAGCGCGGCCAAATTTTGTTTAATGATTTATTATGAAACAGTGTTAAATTTTGGTAACAGGAGACCCACCACGGTGAGGGTCGAAAAAGTTAAAATGGTTATAACTCGTGATCTAACTTTCGTAACGCGGCCATATTTTGTTCGGTAGGTTATTATGAGAGAGTGTTTATTTTTGGTGACAGGAGACCCCTCCCCCACAGTAAGGGTCGAAAAATTTAAAATGTTTATAACTCGCGATCAATTTTCGTAGCACTGCCAAATTTTTTTGGTAATTTATTATGAAACAGTGTTAATTTTTGGTGACAGGAGATCCCCCATGGTGAGGGTTGAAAATTTTAAAATGCTTATAACTCGCGATCAATTTTCGTAGCGCGGCCAAATTTTGTTTGGTAATTTATTATGAGACAGTGTTACTTTTGGTGACAGGAGACCCCCCCACGGTGAGGGTCGAAAAATTTAAAATGCTTATAACTGGCGATCAATTTTCGTACCGCGGCCAAATTTTGTTTAATGATTTATTATGAAAAAGTGTTAAATTTTGGTGACAGGAGACCCCCCCCCCCATGGTGAGGGTCGAAAAAGTTGAAATGCATATAACTCGTGATCTAACTTTCGTAGCGCGGCCATATTTTGTTCGATAATTTATTATGAGAGAGTGTTAATTTTTGGTGACAGGAGACAACCCACGGTGAGGGTCGAAAAATTTAAAATGTTTATAACTCGCAATCAATTTTTGTAGCGCGGCCAAATTTTGTTTGGTAATTTATTATGAGACAGTGTTAATTTTTAGTGACAGGAGATCCCCCATGGTAAGGGTTGAAAAATTTAAAATGCTTATAACTCGCTATCTTATTTTCTTAGTGCTGCCAAATTTTGTTTGGTAATTTATTATGAGATAGTGTGACTTTTGGTGACAGGAGACCCCCCACGGTGAGGTTCGAAAAATTTAAAATGCTAATAACTCGCGATCTAATTTTCATAGCGCGGCCAAATTTTGTTTGGTAATTTATTATGAGACAGTGTTAAATTTTGGTAACAGGAGACCCACCACGGTGAGGGTCGAAAAAGTTAAAATGGTTATAACTCGTGATCTAACTTTCGGAACGCGGCCATATTTTGTTCGGTAGGTTATTATGAGAGAGTGTTAATTGTTGGTGACAGGAGACCCCTCCCCCACGGTAAGGGTCGAAAATTTTAAAATGTTTATAACTCGCGTTCAATTTTCGTGGCACTGCCAAATTTTTTTGGTAATTTATTATGACACAGTGTTAATTTTTGGTGACAGGAGATCCCCCATGGTAAGGGTTGAAAAATTTAAAATGCTTATAATTCGCGATCTTATTTTCGTAGTGCTGCCAAATTTTGTTTGGTAATTTATTATGAGATAGTGTGACTTTTGGTGACAGGAGACCCCCCACGGTGAGTTTCGAAAAATTTAAAATGCTAATAACTCGCGATCTAATTTTCGTAGCGCGGCCAAATTTTGTTTGGTAATTTATTATGACACAGTGTTAATTTTTGGTGACAGGAGATCCCCCATGGTAAGGGTTGAAAAATTTAAAATGCTTATAATTCGCGATCTTATTTTCGTAGTGCTGCCAAATTTTGTTTGGTAATTTATTATGAGATAGTGTGACTTTTGGTGACAGGAGACCCCCCACGGTGAGGTTCGAAAAATTTAAAATGCTAATAACTCGCGATCTAATTTTCGTAGCGCGGTCAAATTTTGTTTGGTAATTTATTATGAGACAGTGTTACTTTCGGTGACAGGAGAGCCCCCCACGGTGAGGGTCAAAAATTTAAAATGCTTATAACTCGCGATCTAATTTTCGTATCGCGGCCAAATTTTTCTTGGTAATTTTTTATGAGAGAGTGTTAATTTTTGGTGACAGGAAACCCCCCATGGTGAGGTTCGAAAAATTTAAAATGCTAATAACTCGCGATCTAATTTTCGTAGCGCGGCCAAATTTTGTTTGGTAATTTATTATGAGACAGTGTTACTTTCGGTGACAGGAGACCCCCCACGGTGAGGGTCAAAAATTTAAAATGCTTATAACTCGCGATCTAATTTTCGTATCGCGGCCAAATTTTTCTTGGTAATTTTTTATGAGAGAGTGTTAATTTTTGGTGACAGGAAACCCCCCATGGTGAGGTTCGAAAAATTTAAAATGCTAATAACTCGTGATCTAATTTTCATAGCGCGGCCAAATTTTGTTTGGTAATTTATTATGAGACAGTGTTACTTTTGGTGACAGGAGACCCCCCACGGTGAGGGTCAAAAATTTTAAATGCTTATAACTCGCGATCTAATTTTCGTATCGCGGCCAAATTTTGCTTGGTAATTTTTTATGAGAGAGTGTTAATTTTTGGTGACAGGAGACCCCTCCATTGTTAGGGTCGAAAAATTTACAATGCTTATAACTCGCGATCAATTTTCGCAGCGCGGCCAAATTTTGTTTAATGATTTATTAAGAAACAGTGTTAAATTTTCGTGACAGGAGACCCCCCACGATGAGGGTCGAAAAAGATAAAATGCTTATAACTCGTGATCTAATTTTCGTAGCGCGGCCAAATTTTGTTTAGTAATTTATTATGAGACAGTGTTACTTTTGGTGACAGGAGACCCCCCCACGGTGAGGGTCAAAAAATTTAAAATGCTTATAACTCGCGATCTAATTTTCGTATCGCGGCCAAATTTTGTTTGGTAATTTTTTATGAGAGAGTGTTGATTTTTGGTGACAGGAAACCCCCCATGGTTAGGGTCGAATAATTTAAAATGCTTATAACTCGCGATCAATTTTCGTAGCGCGGCCAAATTTTGTTTAATGATTTATTATGAAACAGTGTTAAATTTTGGTAACAGGAGACCCACCACGGTGAGGGTCGAAAAAGTTAAAATGGTTATAACTCGTGATCTAACTTTCGTAACGCGGCCATATTTTGTTCGGTAGGTTATTATGAGAGAGTGTTAATTTTTGGTGACAGGAGACCCCTCCCCCACAGTAAGGGTCGAAAAATTTAAAATGTTTATAACTCGCGATCAATTTTCGTAGCACTGCCAAATTTTTTTGGTAATTTATTATGAAACAGTGTTAATTTTTGGTGACAGGAGATCCCCCATGGTGAGGGTTGAAAATTTTAAAATGCTTATAACTCGCGATCAATTTTCGTAGCGCGGCCAAATTTTGTTTGGTAATTTATTATGAGATAGTGTGACTTTTGGTGACAGGAGACCCCCCACGGTGAGGTTCGAAAAATTTAAAATGCTAATAACTCGCGATCTAATTTTCGTAGCGCGGCCAAATTTTGTTTGGTAATTTATTATGAGACAGTGTTACTTTCGGTGACAGGAGACCCCCCACGGTGAGGGTCGAAAAATTTAAAATGCTTATAACTGGCGATCAATTTTCGTAGCGCGGCCAAATTTTGTTTAATGATTTATTATGAAAAAGTGTTAAATTTTGGTGACAGGAGACCCCCCCCCCCATGGTGAGGGTCGAAAAAGTTGAAATGCATATAACTCGTGATCTAACTTTCGTAGCGCGGCCATATTTTGTTCGATAATTTATTATGAGAGAGTGTTAATTTTTGGTGACAGGAGACAACCCACGGTGAGGGTCGAAAAATTTAAAATGTTTATAACTCGCAATCAATTTTTGTAGCGCGGCCAAATTTTGTTTGGTAATTTATTATGAGACAGTGTTAATTTTTAGTGACAGGAGATCCCCCATGGTAAGGGTTGAAAAACTTAAAATGCTTATAATTCGCGATCTTATTTTCGTAGTGCTGCCAAATTTTGTTTGGTAATTTATTATGAGATAGTGTGACTTTTGGTGACAGGAGACCCCCCACGGTGAGGTTCGAAAAATTTAAAATGCTAATAACTCGCGATCTAATTTTCGTAGCGCGGTCAAATTTTGTTTGGTAATTTATTATGAGACAGTGTTACTTTCGGTGACAGGAGACCCCCCCACGGTGAGGGTCAAAAATTTAAAATGCTTATAACTCGCGATCTAATTTTCGTATCGCGGCCAAATTTTTCTTGGTAATTTTTTATGAGAGAGTGTTAATTTTTGGTGACAGGAAACCCCCCATGGTGAGGTTCGAAAAATTTAAAATGCTAATAACTCGCGATCTAATTTTCGTAGCGCGGCCAAATTTTGTTTTGTAATTTATTATGAGACAGTGTTACTTTCGGTGACAGGAGACCCCCCACGGTGAGGGTCAAAAATTTAAAATGCTTATAACTCGCGATCTAATTTTCGTATCGCGGCCAAATTTTTCTTGGTAATTTTTTATGAGAGAGTGTTAATTTTTGGTGACAGGAAACCCCCCATGGTGAGGTTCGAAAAATTTAAAATGCTAATAACTCGTGATCTAATTTTCATAGCGCGGCCAAATTTTGTTTGGTAATTTATTATGAGACAGTGTTACTTTTGGTGACAGGAGACCCCCCACGGTGAGGGTCAAAAATTTTAAATGCTTATAACTCGCGATCTAATTTTCGTATCGCGGCCAAATTTTGCTTGGTAATTTTTTATGAGAGAGTGTTAATTTTTGGTGACAGGAGACCCCTCCATTGTTAGGGTCGAAAAATTTACAATGCTTATAACTCGCGATCAATTTTCGCAGCGCGGCCAAATTTTGTTTAATGATTTATTAAGAAACAGTGTTAAATTTTCGTGACAGGAGACCCCCCACGATGAGGGTCGAAAAAGATAAAATGCTTATAACTCGTGATCTAATTTTCGTAGCGCGGCCAAATTTTGTTTAGTAATTTATTATGAGACAGTGTTACTTTTGGTGACAGGAGACCCCCCCACGGTGAGGGTCAAAAAATTTAAAACGCTTATAACTCGCGATCTAATTTTCGTATCGCGGCCAAATTTTGTTTGGTAATTTTTTATGAGAGAGTGTTGATTTTTGGTGACAGGAAACCCCCCATGGTTAGGGTCGAATAATTTAAAATGCTTATAACTCGCGATCAATTTTCGTAGCGCGGCCAAATTTTGTTTAATGATTTATTATGAAACAGTGTTAAATTTTGGTAACAGGAGACCCACCACGGTGAGGGTCGAAAAAGTTAAAATGGTTATAACTCGTGATCTAACTTTCGTAACGCGGCCATATTTTGTTCGGTAGGTTATTATGAGAGAGTGTTAATTTTTGGTGACAGGAGACCCCTCCCCCACAGTAAGGGTCGAAAAATTTAAAATGTTTATAACTCGCGATCAATTTTCGTAGCACTGCCAAATTTTTTTGGTAATTTATTATGAAACAGTGTTAATTTTTGGTGACAGGAGATCCCCCATGGTGAGGGTTGAAAATTTTAAAATGCTTATAACTCGCGATCAATTTTCGTAGCGCGGCCAAATTTTGTTTGGTAATTTATTATGAGATAGTGTGACTTTTGGTGACAGGAGACCCCCCACGGTGAGGTTCGAAAAATTTAAAATGCTAATAACTCGCGATCTAATTTTCGTAGCGCGGCCAAATTTTGTTTGGTAATTTATTATGAGACAGTGTTACTTTCGGTGACAGGAGACCCCCCACGGTGAGGGTCGAAAAATTTAAAATGCTTATAACTGGCGATCAATTTTCGTAGCGCGGCCAAATTTTGTTTAATGATTTATTATGAAAAAGTGTTAAATTTTGGTGACAGGAGACCCCCCCCCCATGGTGAGGGTCGAAAAAGTTGAAATGCATATAACTCGTGATCTAACTTTCGTAGCGCGGCCATATTTTGTTCGATAATTTATTATGAGAGAGTGTTAATTTTTGGTGACAGGAGACAACCCACGGTGAGGGTCGAAAAATTTAAAATGTTTATAACTCGCAATCAATTTTTGTAGCGCGGCCAAATTTTGTTTGGTAATTTATTATGAGACAGTGTTAATTTTTAGTGACAGGAGATCCCCCATGGTAAGGGTTGAAAATTTTAAAATGCTTATAACTCGCGATCAATTTTCGTAGCGCGGCCAAATTTTGTTTGGTAATTTATTATGAGATAGTGTGACTTTTGGTGACAGGAGACCCCCCACGGTGAGGTTCGAAAAATTTAAAATGCTAATAACTCGCTATCTTATTTTCGTAGAGCTGCCAAATTTTGTTTGGTAATTTATTATGAGATAGTGTGACTTTTGGTGACAGGAGACCCCCCACGGTGAGGTTCGAAAAATTTAAAATGCTAATAACTCGCGATCTAATTTTCGTAGCGCGGCCAAATTTTGTTTGGTAATTTATTATGAGACAGTGTTACTTTCGGTGACAGGAGACCCCCCACGGAGAGGGTCAAAAATTTAAAATGCTTATAACTCGCGATCTAATTTTCGTATCGCGGCCAAATGTTGTTTGGTAATTTTTTATGAGAGAGTGTTAATATTTGGTGACAGGAAATCCCCCATGGTGAAGTTCGAAAAATTTAAAATGCTTATAACTCGCGATCTTATTTTCGCAGTACGGCCAAATTTTGTTTGGTAATTTATTATGAGATAGTGTTACTTTTGGTGACAGGAGACCCCCCACGGTGAGGGTCGAAAAATTTAAAATGCTTATAACTCGCGATCAATTTTCGCAGCGCGGCCAAATTTTGTTTAATGATTTATTAAGAAACAGTGTTAAATTTTCGTGACAGGAGACCCCCCACGATGAGGGTCGAAAAAGATAAAATGCTTATAACTCGTGATCTAATTTTCGTAGCGCGGCCAAATTTTGTTTAGTAATTTATTATGAGACAGTGTTACTTTTGCTGACAGGAGACCCCCCCCCCCCATCGTGAGGGTCAAAAAATTTAAAATGCTTATAACTCGCGATCTAATTTTCGTATCGCGGCCAAATTTTGTTTGGTAATTTTTTATGAGAGAGTGTTGATTTTTGGTGACAGGAAACCCCCCATGGTGAGGGTCGAAAAATTTAAAATGCTTAAAACTCGAGATCAATTTTCGTAGCGCAGCCAAATTTTGTTTAATGATTTATTAAGAAACATTGTTAAATTTTGGTAACAGGAGACCCACCACGGTGAGGGTCGAAAAAGTTAAAATGGTTATAACTCGTGATCTAACTTTCGTAACGCGGCCATATTTTGTTCGGTAGGTTATTATGAGAGAGTGTTAATTTTTGGTGACAGGAGACCCCAACCCCACGGTAAGGGTCGAAAAATTTAAAATGTTTATAACTCGCGATCAATTTTCGTAGCACTGCCAAATTTTTTTGGTAATTTTTTATGAGAGAGTGTTAATTTTTGGTGACAGGAAACCCCCCATGGTGAGGTTCGAAAAATTTAAAATGCTAATAACTCCTGATCTAATTTTCATAGCGCGGCCAAATTTTGTTTGGTAATTTATTATGAGACAGTGTTACTTTTGGTGACAGGAGACCCCCCACGGTGAGGGTCAAAAATTTTAAATGCTTATAACTCGCGATCTAATTTTCGTATCGCGGCCAAATTTTGCTTGGTAATTTTTTATGAGAGAGTGTTAATTTTTGGTGACAGGAGACCCCTCCATGGTTATGGTCGAAAAATTTACAATGCTTATAACTCGCGATCAATTTTCGCAGCGCGGCCAAATTTTGTTTAATGATTTATTAAGAAACAGTGTTAAATTTTCGTGACAGGAGACCCCCCACGATGAGGGTCGAAAAAGATAAAATGCTTATTACTCGTGATCTAATTTTCGTAGCGCGGCCAAATTTTGTTTAGTAATTTATTATGAGACAGTGTTACTTTTGGTGACAGGAGACCCCCCCCACGGTGAGGGTCAAAAAATTTAAAATGCTTATAACTCGCGATCTAATTTTCGTATCGCGGCCAAATTTTGTTTGGTAATTTTTTATGAGAGAGTGTTGATTTTTGGTGACAGGAAACCCCCCATGGTTAGGGTCGAATAATTTAAAATGCTTATAACTCGCGATCAATTTTCGTAGCGCGGCCAAATTTTGTTTAATGATTTATTATGAAACAGTGTTAAATTTTGGTAACAGGAGACCCACCACGGTGAGGGTCGAAAAAGTTAAAATGGTTATAACTCGTGATCTAACTTTCGTAACGCGGCCATATTTTGTTCGGTAGGTTATTATGAGAGAGTGTTAATTTTTGGTGACAGGAGACCCCTCCCCCACAGTAAGGGTCGAAAAATTTAAAATGTTTATAACTCGCGATCAATTTTCGTAGCACTGCCAAATTTTTTTGGTAATTTATTATGAAACAGTGTTAATTTTTGGTGACAGGAGATCCCCCATGGTGAGGGTTGAAAATTTTAAAATGCTTATAACTCGCGATCAATTTTCGTAGCGCGGCCAAATTTTGTTTGGTAATTTATTATGAGACAGTGTTACTTTTGGTTACAGGAGACCCCCCCACGGTGAGGGTCGAAAAATTTAAAATGCTTAAAACTGGCGATCAATTTTCGTAGCGCGGCCAAATTTTGTTTAATGATTTATTATGAAAAAGTGTTAAATTTTGGTGACAGGAGACCCCCCCCCCATGGTGAGGGTCGAAAAAGTTGAAATGCATATAACTCGTGATCTAACTTTCGTAGCGCGGCCATATTTTGTTCGATAATTTATTATGAGAGAGTGTTAATTTTTGGTGACAGGAGACAACCCACGGTGAGGGTCGAAAAATTTAAAATGTTTATAACTCGCAATCAATTTTTGTAGCGCGGCCAAATTTTGTTTGGTAATTTATTATGAGACAGTGTTAATTTTTAGTGACAGGAGATCCCCCATGGTAAGGGTTGAAAAATTTAAAATGCTTATAACTCGCTATCTTATTTTCGTAGTGCTGCCAAATTTTGTTTGGTAATTCATTATGAGACAGTGTTACTTTCGGTGACAGGAGACCCCCCACGGTGAGGGTCAAAAATTTAAAATGCTTATAACTTGCGATCTAATTTTCGTATCGCGGCCAAATTTTGCTTGGTAATTTTTTATGAGAGAGTGTTAAAATTTGGTGACAGGAAATCCCCCATGGTGAAGTTCGAAAAATTTAAAATGCTTATAACTCGCGATCTTATTTTCGTAGTACGGCCAAATTTTGTTTGGTAATTTATTATGAGATAGTGTTACTTTTGGTGACAGAAGACCCCCCCACGGTGAGGTTCGAAAAATTTAAAATGCTAATAACTCGTGATCTAATTTTCATAGCGCGGCCAAATTTTGTTTGGTAATTTATTATGAGACAGTGTTACTTTTGGTGACAGGAGACCCCCCACGGTGAGGGTCAAAAATTTAAAATGCTTATAACTTGCGATCTAATTTTCGTATCGCGGCCAAATTTTGCTTGGTAATTTTTTATGAGAGAGTGTTAATTTTTGGTGACAGGAGACCCCCCACGGTGAGGGTCGAAAAATTTAAAATGCTTATAACTCGCGATCAATTTTCGCAGCGCGGCCAAATTTTGTTTAATGATTTATTAAGAAACAGTGTTAAATTTTCGTGACAGGAGACCCCCCACGATGAGGGTCGAAAAAGATAAAATGCTTATAACTCGTGATCTAATTTTTGTAGCGCGGCCAAATTTTGTTTAGTAATTTATTATGAGACAGTGTTACTTTTGCTGACAGGAGACCCCCCCCCCCCCATGGTGAGGGTCAAAAAATTTAAAATGCTTATAACTCGCGATCTAATTTTCGTATCGCGGCCAAATTTTGTTTGGTAATTTTTTATGAGAGAGTGTTGATTTTTGGTGACAGGAAACCCCCCATGGTGAGGGTCGAAAAATTTAAAATGCTTAAAACTCGCGATCAATTTTCGTAGCGCAGCCAAATTTTGTTTAATGATTTATTAAGAAACAGTGTTAAATTTTGGTAACAGGAGACCCACCACGGTGAGGGTCGAAAAAGTTAAAATGGTTATAACTCGTGATCTAAATTTCGTAACGCGGCCATATTTTGTTCGGTAGGTTATTATGAGAGAGTGTTAATTTTTGGTGACAGGAGACCCCAACCCCACGGTAAGGGTCGAAAAATTTAAAATGTTTATAACTCGCGATCAATTTTCGTAGCACTGCCAAATTTTTTTGGTAATTTTTTATGAGAGAGTGTTAATTTTTGGTGACAGGAAACCCCCCATGGTGAAGTTTGAAAAATTTAAAATGCTTATAACTCGCGATCTTATTTTCGTAGTGCGGCCAAATTTTGTTTGGTAATTTATTATGAGATAGTGTTACTTTTGGTGACAGAAGACCCCCCCCCCCACGGTGAGGTTCGAAAAATTTAAAATGCTAATAACTCGTGATCTAATTTTCATAGCGCGGCCAAATTTTGTTTGGTAATTTATTATGAGACAGTGTTACTTTTTGTGACAGGAGACCCCCCACGGTGAGGGTCAAAAATTTAAAATGCTTATAACTCACGATCTAATTTTGGTATCGCGGCCAAATTTTGCTTGGTAATTTTTTATGAGAGAGTGTTAATTTTTGGTGACAGGAGACCCCCCCACGGTGAGGGTCGAAAAATTTACAATGCTTATAACTCGCGATCAATTTTCGCAGCGCGGCCAAATTTTGTTTAATGATTTATTAAGAAACAGTGTTAAATTTTCGTGACAGGAAACCCCCCACGATGAGGGTCGAAAAAGATAAAATGCTTATAACTCGTGATCTAATTTTCGTAGCGCGGCGAAATTTTGTTTAGTAATTTATTATGAGACAGTGTTACTTTTGGTGACAGGAGACCCCCCCCCCCACGGTGAGGGTCGAAAAAGTTAAAATGGTTATAACTCGTGATCTAAATTTCGTAACGCGGCCATATTTTGTTCGGTAGTTTATTATGAGAGAGTGTTAATTTTTGGTGACAGGGGACCCCTCCCCCACTTTAAGGGTCGAAAAATTTAAAATGTTTATAACTCGCGATCAATTTTCGTAGCACTGCCAAATTTTTTTTGGTAATTTATTATGAAACAGTGTTAATTTTTGGTGACAGGAGATCCCCCATGGTGAGGGTTGAAAATTTTAAAATGCTCATAACTCGCGGTCTAATTTTCGTAGGGCGGCCAAATTTTGTTTGGTAATTTATAATGAGACAATGTTAATTTTACTGACAGGAGATCCCCCATGGTGAGGGTCGAAAAATTTAAAATGATTATAACTCGCGATCTAATTTTCATAGCGCGGCCAAATTTTGTTTGGATAATTTATTATGAGATAGTGTTACTTTTGGTGACAGGAGACCCCCCCCCCCACGGTGAAGGTCGCAAAATTTAAAATGCTTATAACTCGCGATCTAATTTTCGTAGTGCGGCCAAATTTCGTTTGGTAAATTTTAATGAGACAATGTTAATTTTTGGTGACAGGAGATCCCCACAGTGAGGATCGGAAAATTTATAATGCTTATAACTCGATCTAATTTTCGTAGTGCGGCCAAATTTTGTTTGGTAATTTATTAAGGTATTGCATAGCTTTTATCACTGGCTTTGAGCGCGGCGAAAGAATCTAGAAATTCCGTAACGAGAAAAAACTAACACTCCGGCTAACGTCGCTTCAGTTTGGCAGACTTCGTCACGGTATGCTTTGGTAGATTTCGGCAGATATTAAAGCGGTATTTTTCAGATATTTTGAGAACATCAAGTCTCAAACTTATGTTTTTTATTTCAGCTACCATAAACGTATAGTTTTAATGATAAAAATTCCTGATTAACCTACATATATTTTAAGATAATAAAAATATTTTAAACGATATTAATTTATCATTTATTCAATTATAATAAAAAAAAAATGTTTAGTTATCGGTCATCACGCTCAAAATGTGTATAACTTGAATTAATATCAAAGACAAAAAACTGCATAAATAAAAAGTAAATAAATAATTATGATTGCATAAGTTGATAAAAAATGCTATGCAATAGCTTTACCGCGGCAGTCCCCGAGTGCCACACGTCTTTTTTTTTTTTTTTTTTTTTTTTTTTTTTTTTTTTTTTTTTTTTTAAGTAAAATAACACATACAATCCTTCTCTCCCCTCAGTGCGTGTGTAGATAGGATGGGGAAGGATAAAAAGAATAAAGAGTATAGCTCGAAATCAAATTACGCTTTTTCTAACTAGGGAAATGCAAGAAGTGTAAGTCTCCGATTTTGACAAAAGTGGTATCGTTGGAAAGATCTCATCGTGAGCAGTGAAAAGCTCAATAAAACTACCCGTCGGAAATGGGTCGTTTTTGAGATATCCGAAAATTTATGTTACATGAAATAAATTATCGGATATGTCGAAAACGGCTCATTTCCGACGGCTAATTCCGTTGAGTTTTTTACTCCACACGATGATATATTTTCAACGATACCACTTTCGTCAAAATCGAGAATAATTTTTTTGTCGGTTCACCTGTAAGTGTGCACTAGCTATGTGACATAAGTTATTGGATATCTCGAAAACGGCTGATTTCTAACCGATTGTTCCAAGGAGTTTTTTACTCCTCAAGATGAGATCTTTCCAACAATACCACTTTCGTCAATATATAAACTTTTTTTTTTCAATTTTTCAGTAAGTGTGCACTATCTACGTGACATAAATTGTCGGATAACTTGAAAATGGCTCATTTCCGAAGGGTAGTTCCTTTGCGTTTTTTACTGCTCACTACGAGATCTTTTCAACGACACTACTTTCGTTAAAATCGGTGACTTACACTTCTTACAGTTCCATAGTAAGTAAAATACAAAATTATCTATATTTGATTATAATGCAGTTAAATTGTATTCAAAAAAGTTCTTATTTATAAATACATTAATATTTATTTTTAATAGTATAGAAATTATTTTCTATTTGAAAGAGTAATATTCTCGATGTCAAGAAAAAACAATATTTTAGTCATCTAAGAGACATTTATTCAAAATGTTAAAACAGATGTCAAAATATGCAAGAAATATGCTTTTGATGAAAATTTAACTATACAACCACTAAAGGAACTTTCAAGATTGCTGCAAGTCTAATTAATATCCTTACTATTTTTCAAACAAAATTATTTTCTTAAAACGTCAGTAAAACCAATTTTTTTTCATCAATTAAATATATAATGAATAACGAAATAAATCAATGGAAATTAAATTGAGCGGAGAGATCAAATTATTGGGTGGACATGGGTTCTTAATTTGATGCCACTGTCTACATATAGACGAGTATAACTTTTATACAGTATATTAAATTCGTAGTATAATTAACATGTTGTTCAAAAGTATTACTTACTGGGATAATAATCTTGTACTGAATGCTTGTGCTTTACAATCGTTTGGGTCATGTTGATCTTGGGTCCCTCGGCATCACTACCGTACTCCACGAAGAAAGCATAGATAATAATAAAGGCTACTTCCAAGCAGAAAATAAATATAGCGAATTTGCCATTTCGAAACATCATCTTCGTGTGAAAAATCTGTTTAAAAAATTGAAATTAAAATCAACTATGAGATTCACTTCCTTATTTAAGAGCCATTATTTTGAAAATCAGACAAAGTGCGATAGTTGTATTTTTTGATTTGCTTGATTTTTTTTTATGTTGAAGTAGATCATATTTAATTAATAAAGTACAGTTTTGAAACCCTGAAAAAAATTCATTTCTTTCTATAGAAAAAGCCAAAGTTCAAGGTTGTGAATACCATTTTTCATGAAAAGCGAAATGCTAGAATGTTTGGATTGCTATATCTCTGGCAAGCAACAACATCCAAAAATTATTTTGGCATAAACGGTTTGTATAACACTACCTGCTTATTAAAATTTATTTGCTTCCATGGGGCATTGTTTTTTTACATTGTTATGTTGCCACAAAGTACAATCAAAATAATGCTTTTGTCCATTGTCCGCATTTAATATCTTGTTTAAGCAACAGTATCCCAATATTTTTCTTATAGAATATGAAAGTGCACTACTAGGACAAGGTAAATAATATGATACTCTACTGGGATATTGTTGCTGTTAGCAGATATAATCTGTTAAATATTCAAAATTTTCAAAATCTGCAACATTTTAAATATTTCCATCTCAAAAAAGCGTCACAGTTGTATGAAACAAAATATATTATGTAACAGTTGAACATTTGTACAAAAATATAGAAAATAAAAAAGAAGTGGTGGTCTCTTGATATTTTAAGGGAAAAAAGGACAAAATTTTCAAACAAACAATGTCAATAACCATACTTCTTCCCTATCAAAAAATGAAAAATCCTATTTCTCTTTCTTCTTTCTATGTTTTTTCCCTATGAGAAAATTGAATTTCCTATCTTGTTCCCCCCTTACGGAAGAAAAATAGGATGTTTAATTTTCTGATAGGGGAAAAAAATGTGATCATTGACATTGCTTTTCAAACTGCAATTCGAATGTACAGTTTATAAATCATATTTTACCTCTTACAAATGAATAAAGATTTTTAAACACAAGGATTTTAAAATACTTCTAATGAAAAAAGCCTTGACGCAATTTTAAGGATTCTGAATAATACTGGGTTGTGTAAAGTGTCTGTCTCGGCTCCATTTCCAACATAATAATATTTTTTCCTGAGAGAAGTATGCTAATTATTGTACTCTTGTTCCAATCATCTACTGGTTTCATTAAGTTTGGTTTACACTTTGCGACAGTTTGTCGAACCTTTATCTTTTTTTTTTTTTTTTGGGGGGGGTGGGGGGGGGGTAGTTATTCTTTTATCGCACGACCACAAAATTCCACGGTAGTGGAGTCCTAAAAATATTTATCAATTCAAATAGAAATGTCGTTGTCTGATATTTTTGATTTCGAATACTTTGTTTCGATATCTTTGAAGAGCAATAAAAATGGCCACAACTAACAGCAGATTTCTGTAAATAAATTCCAAAGAAATAATTTATGAATCTTGCCGTAGGATTTTGTCTACATGAATCCATATAGTCCAACAGACGACCGCATATAACACTAATTCATCGAGCACATGAAAAAATCCTGCTGCAGATTTGGAGCTTGTGAGTCTACATTTTGTGACGATGGATGAGAGGTGGCTACATCACTTTGATCCCGAGTCCAAACAACAATAGTTATGTCTCAAATCTAGCCCCATAAGCTAAAAATCCGCCTTCCACCACTACTTTTTTTCTTTCCGCATTTTCGCTTCAAATTTAAACTTATTATAACACTCAGATTTGTAACAAAGAGAGTTATCTTACCTGTTGAATCGGTATCCTTTTGTTTTCTTCTGCAGTCGTTGTTCAATACCTTTAAAACTGTGTCAAAAACTAAATAAATATTCTTCGCCCCATTTCATCTTAATATCTTAATCTGAGACTTATCTATCAAGACTACATTTGAAATAATGTGAGGAATTATTTTCCATAAAACTAAGTAATAGCGATAAAAGATGGGAGAATAAAAACTCATAAAATATGTACAGTATTGTTCATAAAAAAACATGTATCCGTTGTTCACAAATTTTTAATAATGTATTGAAAACCCATAGTTATCATTAGACGTCCTGTCTTCTTCCCTAATTTTTTCCCTTATCAAAGGAGATTATTTATATGTTCATTTGTTACCAAGCTGATCTGCTCGGTGTTGCCTTAGCCCGTCAAAAAATAGCACAAAATGAGAAAAATTCTAAGAATCAAAATTAAAACAATTACAAAAATTTTGCGGAACGAAACCTGAATAAATTTTATTGAATAAAAAACGAAATTTACCCTATCACTATAGAAAACTGAAGCAGGATTCTTCTTACGCGTTGAAAAATTGCAGCAACTCACGAAAATATTCTAAAGTTTTAAAAATCGCAGCGTACAAAATTTACAATATTGGGCTAAAAGATTAAAACAGTATTTCTTTTACAATGGTCTAAAAATCTTTAAAAACCAAATTAAAAAATCGTGAGAAGGGAATTTTATAGACCAAACTTTTGAAACCAAAATTGCTTTTTTACGAATGCAAAAAATCCGCTGATAAACACAAAAAACCTCAAAAATTCCCATTATAAATCACCTTAAAAATCGCTAAAAATAAAAAATAAAAAACAAATAGAACAAAAGGGAAAAAAGTTTGCAACCAACTTATACCTAGGCATGTCATAAAAATCACAGCATAACGCAAAAATATTAAAAACATAAGTAAAAATTACTAAAAATTCAAAAATTGCACAGGATAAAATATATTATATTAGGATACAAAAGTTTGATACAAAATTTTTTTTGCGAAAGTTAAAAACCGTCGCGGAAAAATACCAAAAATTGCATTCATTAGAAATCGCTACAAATAAAAAAAAAATGAGGAGGACAAAAATTGCTTACATTAGGCTAAAAGTTTGAAACGAAATTCAATGTAGCAATGCCAAAAAATCGCCGCTGCACGCAAGAAAAGCCCCGTTTCATTGTTTTTTTAATTGCGGAGGACAAAATTTACGGTATTAGGATCGAAGATTAAAATCGAATTCCTCTTATCAGTGACAAAAATTCGCAGCAGAACAGAAAAACCCCCGCTAAAAATCGTATTGAAAATCTCTAAAAATTCAAAAATGTAAAATACAAATTTTCCTGCTGTTTTCTAAAACAACTTAACCGGAGCTGTTTCAGAAATGTCTAAAAATCGCAGTAGAACATAAAAAATTGCAATAAAAATCGCTAAAAAATATAAAAGTCTTTAAAAAAAGACCTAGATGATAAAATTTGCATTAGTGGGTTGAATCATTGTATCCGGAATTAATTCATGGATGTTAAAAAATCGTCACAGAACGGAAAAAAACTCTAAAAATAATTTTAAAAATCGCATTAACAATTTAAAAATCGAAGAGAACGACAATTTTTTTTACATTAAGCTTGAAATTTCAATCCGAATTTCTTTTATCTATGCCAAAAAATCTTCAGGAAAAGCGAAAAACTCTAAAAATTGCAGTATGGATTCTAATTAACTTTATTGAAAGAACCCCACTAAAAATAATCTTAAGATTATCTGAAGAAATTGCCACTTTCTACAGAAATGTGAAGAAAATTTGCAGACTTAGTTTTATCTTTAAAATATCTGCAGAATTTTTAAAGATATTCTTTAAAATAACAGCATAATGGGCCAAATACCTTCGGATTTCCCACAGATTTTGGGCCAAAAGGCTATAGATTTTCTACAGATTTTTTTAGTGGGGAAGGAGAACATTTTCTACATATAGAGTTAAATGGTCGAAAACGAATCTGTTTTAATAGTGCACAAAAATTGTCGCTAAACATAAAATTTGCTAACGAAAAAAGAAGGCTAACGTAAAAATTCAAAATCGGGCTAAATATATTATTGTAAAATTTTGCATCGCTGTTCACAGCAGTCCCTTCACAGCACATTCGGCAGGCATGCAAACAAAGAAACAGTTTTAAATTTGCAATAGCAGTACTCCATCTTTTTTTCTATTGTAAAACAATTTGATCTGTTGCGTTTACTAACTACACAAAACTTCATGCAAATATATTCATAAGCCAAAATATAAGGTATGTCTTCTTATCATTGATCAACAACTTCAGATTCCTCAACCATTAATTTTAGAGGTGTAAATTCCGATTTCGAAAATTCTTCGGATCATATTCTTCAATATATGGAAATCCCAAAATGTGAAAACGCGTTTTTAATGTCAAAAAACATTGAAAATTCGAAAATTTTCGAAGCATTGTAACTTGGTAGGTTTTGGTCGGAGAGGGAAGGAATTTTTACCATTTCGCTTGTTAGATCAGGGTTCTGATATATTTCTACCTGTGTTTTATACACCCCTTGGTATCATAGAAAATTTTAAATCTCGAAACTTTTTTAAAAGTAACTGTTTTGACATATATGGATTTTTGCATGGTAAAAAACAACTACATCAAAACTGGATTGTAAAATTCGAGTCGAATTGACGCACAAGTAGGCCCCAATCAGGACTAATTGGGGCCCTGGGCAAAGATAAATTAGGGGACCCCATTCAATACGTTGCAACATTATTCAAGTAGAACTGATGGGAGTCATCTATGTAATGCATAAATAATATTTTCGTACCTTGAGTTTTAAATAGAAGCAAATTCTTAACTCCGTCAATTCTAAAGTAAGTACATTAATTTAAAAAAAAAAAAAATCTTTTTTCTTAGTAACGAACAAAACTCTTTTGTATAACTTTAGCAACTTGTTTTATTACTTTAAGATGAATTTAATAACTTAAACTTGTAGAAGAGTGTTAAATATTATAACATATGAAAGAGAGTTAATCAAGTTACTTTCTTTCACATTTTTTTAAGTTGTACTAGACATACTGATCATTAGAATATCATGTACTTTTAATTCATAGCTAATCAATCTATTAAAATCACTAAAATCAATACAATCTATTAAAATCCAAATATTATAGTCCAAGAGCCGACCGCACAAACCCAAAGTCATCGAGCGCAAGAAGAAATCCTTTAATTTATGGAGGAAACTGTTAAAAATCTGCTGCATTTTGTTGCAACGCACTCCACCGCTTGTATATAATATCTCTATTCCAACCAATGAAAAAGCTCCATTTCACGGCCAAGTAACCGTTTTCTATACAAGCAGGGGAGTGCGTTGCAACAAAATGCAGCAGATTTTTAACAGTGTAGAGGAATCCAATGATCCATGTCTGCCGGAAGTGAAGGGATGCATAAGCCAAAAATTGATACCACTAGTGGTTGACTCGTAGGCTTAGCATTGTGTTTTCCAGCACCCAGTTTTCCATGTTTTCGTACTTTCTTTGTATGGCAAGCACAATGGTAAACCTACGAGTGAACCACTAGTGGTAGTAACTTTTGGCTTATGCACGACTTCACTTCGGGCAGACATGGGCCATTAGATTCCCCTATTACTACTCTTCCATAAAATAAAGGATTTTTTTTCTTGTGCTCGATGACTTAAGGTTTTGTGCGGTCGGTTCTTGCACTATTATTTCTTATTTAATAGTCGTTGAGATTAGCTTTGCGAAAGCATTAAGCTCCGTGAGTTCAAAATGAAATTTCTTTTTCAGAAAGTTAGGCAAAATCTTTTAAAAATTAAACTTGCATTTTGTATTTGAAAATTTTGCGAGTTCGAATTTGGATATAACTAAATATTTTATAAATTAATATATGGATTTGGGGCCCCCTTGAAGTCCGAGGCTCATGGGGCAAAGTTCCGATTTGCCCATGCGATAAAAAGTACATAAGGCAACTGAAATAAAAGTTTATAAAAAGTAATGTTCCAAGAGCTGACCACACAAAACCCTGAGATTACCGTATTACTACATTTCCTTAATATAAAGGCTTTTTTCTTGTGCTCGATGACTTAAGGTTTTTTGCGGTCGGCTCTTGGACTATTATTTCTTATTTAATAGTCGTTGAGATTTAGCTTTGCGAAAGCATTAAGTTCTGTGAGTTCAAAAGGAAATTTCTTTTCCACAAAGTTAGGTAAAATCTTTTAAAAATTAAACTTGCATTTTGTATTTGAAAATTTTGAGAGTTCGAATTTTGTAAAGAGTAATATTCCAAGAGCTGACCACGCAAAACCCTGAGATTCCCGTATTACTACACTTCCGTAATATAAAGGAATTTTTCTTGTGCTCGATGACTTAGGATTTTGTGCGGTCGGCTCTTGGACTATAAAAGTTTGTTAGATAAATAACGGGAAAATTGAGACGTTGCAAATATTTGGGGCAAATTTTGACAAAAGTAATTTCTTTTTTCTTTTTAAAAATCACATTGAAGACTGCTGTATATCTTAAGGAGTCCTGTTTACTTCTAACACTCTGGCATTTCAATTCGTCCAATTATAAAAAATATAGCTTGCATCATTATGTATTTTGTATAAATTATTAATTTATTAAGATTAATGAAATTGTAAGGGTAGCTACTTACCTTAAAATTTGTTTTATTCAAATGAGCTTTACGATTTTCCAACGTTTGTATACCGATCTTCAGTAGGGAAATCCAAATGTATGCTATTTACAAAAAGATTTCGTCTCTTTTTTTTTTTTTTTCTCTTCTTTTGTAACATCAACTAATGATATTAAATGACAGGCAAATCTCTAAAAAATAAGAATAAAAAGAGGAGCTTGAATCTGATTCGCCATCCACTCTTTCGGAGATCGTTTAGAAGAGTTTTCCTTTCTCGCAATTTGATTTGGTTTTGTACATCATTTATCATTAATTTTTTAGCTACAAAAATGCTTCTTTGAAGTAGTGCAGTGATTTCGTGGCAGAAAAATTAAAAAAGAAAAAAAAATACATTTACGTAAAATTTCGATTAGGATTTTAATGATTAAATGTAACATATGCACTTCGGCTATGTTTGAATTTACGAACAACCATAACATCTGTATTAATATATTTTTAAAAAATTCGTCCTATGTATATATACACATACGTGTATTTGTTTGTCTATCATCTTCAATCGCTAGCGAAATCTACCGCATATACAATTCGCAGAACTAGTCCAAAGCAAGTCTAAATGCACTTAAAGTTTAGATTTATAAATTTTTGATAATTAGCTGAGATATTAATACGTTTTTCGCAAGAAGTACAAAAGTTTAAAAAAATGAAACCAACGCCAATTATTGAAGAATATATTAATTCACATTATATGTCTTTTTTTTTTTTTTTTTTTTTTTTTTTTTTTTTTTGAAATTTTAACATAGAAAAACAAATAAAAATATTTAAAAAATATATTAAAATTGTAATTTTATACTTCCACCGATCAAAAAATTACAGAATAAGGCTCTTTGAATATACTTTGAGGAAAAAAAAACTTTAAAATTGATATATAATTTTTGATGATAATTTTTTTGAGTTATAACAAAAATAATGCTAGCAAAATATTTGTAGCTTTCCCTATTTGTATTTTAAGAAAATACGCAGCTATTAATGCATTGATAGATTCGTAACATTTCCTGTGGGACAGGATGCATAATGCGCTAAAATATAAATAAAAAAACTATTAATATAATATAATATATTTTAATATATTATAATATAATATATTATAATATAATATAATATATTATAATATAATATAATATATTACAATATAATATAATATATTATATTAATATAATATAATGTAATATAATGTAAAAAACTATTTTCATATGTACCATTGGTTTGTTCCGTGCTTGTAAATGTGAGCATTCTGTCGATGATCTAGTCTCTAATCGATTGTGAAGGTAAAACTGAATAAGGGCTGTAAATATATAAAGTTATAAACTTTTTGGTAATTCTCTTCCCAACCTTCCAATATCATATATTATCTTTCCTCGACCAAGGGCGGATATGGAAAATCCCTGACCCAATCGCGTTCGGGTCCTGTTGACTTGTACTTTTTGCTAAAGTTCAAGTTAATTTCTACTTTTTTGCTTTGGGTCTTATTAGAGTCTGGTCGACTACTATATTTTGTTGTTGATTGGATTGACTTTTACTTTTTATCTGCGCCTAGCGCATTTGCAGCAAGCAGTTCGACATACACTTCTGCTTTGTGTCACCCCACTAAAAATAATCTTAAGATTATCTGAAGAAATTGCCACTTTCTACAGAAATGTGAAGAAAATTTGCAGACTTAGTTTTATCTTTAAAATATCTGCAGAATTTTTAAAGATATTCTTTAAAATAACAGCATAATGGGCCAAATACCTTCGGATTTCAAACAGATTTTGGGCCAAAAAGCTATAGATTTTCTACAGATTTTTTTTAGTGGGGCAGTTTAAGATTGGGTTTTTACTCTTGGGAGAAGGGTTCGGGTTGACCCGATTTTAATCGGTTTGTGTTCTTTGATAAAATTTTCGATCTTTTTAGAATATCTCTATTCTGACCAATAAGAATGCTTTATAATATTGTCAAGTAATCGTTTTCTATAAAAGCGATGGAGGCACTATGCAATAAAAGTTGCAGATTTTTAACAGTGTACTTTTAAAAATTTGAAACTTTTATTGCATCGGGGAGTGGAGCGATTTTAGAAATTTTAAAATTCCTATCTGATGCATGAGTTGCAGCTAATTTTTTTCAAATGGGTCGTGTTACTTCTACTTTTTGATATGGGTCGGGTTTGGGTCCGGTTGGCTTCTATTTTTTGCTGCTGGCCGGGTTCATTTCTACTTTTTGCTGTGGGTCGAGTTCGGGTTCTGCTGACTTGTACTTTTCGCTAAAGTTCAAGTTAATTTCTACTTTTTTGTTTTGGATCGGGTTAGAGTCTGGTCGACTACTATATTTTGTTGTTGATTGGATTGACTTTTTATCTGCACTTAGCGCATTTGAAGCAGTTCGACATACACTTCTGCTTTGTGTCAGTTTAAGATTGGTTTTTTACTCTTGGGAGAAGGGTTCGGGTTGACCCGATTTTAATCGGTTTGTGTTCTTTGATAAAATTTTCGATCTTTTTAGAATATCTCTATTCTGACCAATGAGAATGCTTTATAATATCGTCAAGTAATCGTTTTCTATAAAAGCGATAACGGCACTATGCAATAAAAGTTGCAGATTTTTAACAGTGTACTGTTAAAAATTTGAAACTTTTATTGCATCGTCACTCAACCGCTTTTATAGAATATCTCTATTTTGACCAATGAGAATGCTCCATAATACAGTGAAGTAATCGTTTTATATACACTGTAAAAAATTTTAACCTTTTGCTGCATCGTCACTCCATCGCTTTTATAGGAAACGATTACTTCACTGTATTATGAAGCATTCTTATTGGTCAAAACAGAGATATTTTATAAAAGCGATGGAGTGATGATGCAGCAAAAGGGTCAAATTTTTTACGATGTAGAAGAGGTCAAGGCTAACAAAAAATACAGGCTACCGCGGTGCATATCACAGATTAAGTATTTACACACAGATACGATAGAGAAGTGAAAAACCGTACCGGCGCGATTCTAGCACCACTAATGGGAACAAACGGTAACTTCAACATAAACTGCAAGTTAAACTGTCACTGCCTCTATCGTATGGTCTAACACGTTTACCGTCACATTTATCTGTTAGAAATTTTGATATTTGATTTTTTTTTGCACACTTTATGTTTAATATGTTATGTTATTATGTTAACTTATAACACTTTATGTCACGTTAAAGCACATTTTATGTTTTAAACAAAAACAAACGTAAACAAATACACCCGTTAGCGATTCATAAAAAAGATAGATACTATACAAAGAAGACAAGTAACAACTATGCCTGTTGCGATGTTCCCGAAATGCTTGCACCTGTTGTCACTAGGGGCTCTGGAGTTAGGATTTGGTTACCATTGAGCTTATGGAACTGTCCTATCTGTGTGTAAATACTTAATCTGTGGTGCATATCACGTATCTTTTTTACTGACCGCCAGAATGACGTTGTGCTCTATTCGTTCACCCGCATTGGTGTATTCGAGAATCATGCGATCTAGCGGTCTGTAAAAAAAGATACGTGAAATGCACCACTGTAGCCTATCTTTCTCGTTATCCTCGTCTTTTTCGTTAGCCTCAATCTCATTTTTGTAAATTGATGATGATTTATGAACGGGCACCCGATGTCAAACACACAAGTCATATATTTATGTTCAATAAATAAATAAATAAATAAGTTATGTGGGCATAATTACTTTCTATAGTGCACATTTTCTTTGTCGTTTACATTACTTCACACCAAGTTACATCATTAGTTTTGTTATTTAGTTTGTTACACTATTAATATTAGAAGCTAAATTTTTATTGATTATAATTTTATAAATCAAAAATACTCAAGGGTGTCCATTACAGGCACATATACCCTATTCTCAGAGATTTCATTAAGAGGCAAGTTTGTATTTAAAACATTAGTTCTTTATTATTATGTTTTAGTTTAAGTTGAAATAATACTGTTGACATACTCTATTTTATTGCAAATAATTTTTAGATAAGCTGAAAATTTAAAGATTCTTGCTTTGCTTTGCATCAGAAATTTACTACGCCCAATATTTGAGCATAGCAAAAGGTAATTTTTTTTTTTCATTTTTTTCTTCGAAAGATGTATTTTGAAGCTTTGAATGTTTATTCTGTTACATAAAGTTTGGGATTAGACCAAGAAAATGTAGAGGAGAGTGGGGAGGAATGGAATACTTTTTATAAAAATAAGAAAATAAATTTTGACACAAAAAAAAAGTTTCAATCTATAGAATATATGATAAAACACTTTTTAACCTCCCTGAACAATACAGAAACATAGCATACAAAAACAATTTTATATTTAAGGAAATTGTAAGTTTTAAAATGTGTCCCATACCTCCCATAACAAAGAGATATGGAACAGCTATAAAACAAAATATGATTAGGCACAAATAGTCTATAGTGTAACACTGTATACAGTCTAACAAAGATTGTGTTGATAAATCTATTTGCAACTTATATAATAATCAGACTGCTGACCAACAATTTGTGAAGACGACAATTTTAACAGAAAAATTTCTGAACATAGCAAATTATATTTAATTAATATAGATCAATAAATATTCTTCAGCTTTATTAAAGAATTTAATGAGATCTGGGTCAAATTTCCAATCACATGAATCTTGTTGTTGTTTTAATTAAATAAACTAGATGCTTATATAAAAAAAAGAATTAAGTTAAGATTACACCAGTTAACATTAAGAAATCATTAAGATAAACAAACTAAACGACAAATTAAAACGATAAAAAGGATAAACACAAATATAATTTAAGATTCTTTAAAATTTAATGAATACAAGTAAATAAGAAAGAACACAGCAAGATTCTCAATCTGACCCAGTCTCAAGTACTAAACCTTGATCTGCAGTAGAACCCAACATTTATCAATGTTGATTCCTGAGATATTAAACTCATATTAACAATTTAAAAATACAAGATTCAATCTAACATTATAAAAGAGAGAAGAAAGACCCTGAAATCCTTCTTATTTTCAAGAAGGCAAAGAAAGATATAATTTTGAATAAATTAAAAAACTAGAAATAACAAACATAAACACCCCAGAAATCAACAATGATATTTTTGGCCAATCTCGTAAAGCTCTTTTGGCCTCCCCTCTCCCAGATTAAAAACAGGGGAGGGGGGGAGACGAAACTTATGCGCTTCTTCAACTATATGCTCTCCATACGAAGCTCTGACCAAGACTCCCTTTATTTCCAAAAAACCAATTGCACGTCCCTCTGCAAATCAAAAGGGGCCCCAAAATACAAGGAATACTAATGCTTTCCCCTTTCTCTCCTGTTCCTAGAGTCCATCTCATTGGCCAATGCAATAGTCACCCTCTCTCATGACCAAATATGGTCATCGCTCGCGTCCCCTACTCTTAATCACGTGGTCAGATAGCAGGGACAGCTGTCTCTAAGTTTTGCACCTGCTTGCAAACCAGTGCTCGCCGATAACCGTTACTTTGCCCTATTATCTCAAATCGGTCATAAAAAAAACTTTAAGGGTCTGGGAAAATATCAACTCCGCCTCAAATGACAGTCAACGTTTGTCATGGGTTATAAAATTTTAGGGTACTATTCATTCACGTACGCAAGCAATAAACTATGCGTGTGGGCCAATTTTTTAACAAGGCTGAATATATGCCCTTTACAAACAAGCCAGAAGCTACTCTTCTTCGAAAAAAATCAACAAAGGACCACTTTACTCAAATAGTACAATAATTCCAGGACAGTAAAAGCATTCGTACGAACGGGTGTTATTTACGCTAGATAAGGGAATGGGAAACTTTCACTTTCATTCACAACAATGCCTTTATTCTCGTGAGAACGAGAACGATCATAAAATAAATAGAAAAAAAAAGAAATGTCCAGGGTTTTCGCTACTAAGAAAAAAAAGGAAGACTAATTTTAAATATGAGATACACAAAGCATTATAAAAAAGCCGTATTAAAAATATTTTAACAAGAGTACTTTTTAAATTTGGAATATTAAAATAATTTATACAAAAAAAATATTACTAAAAAAAAAACATAACAAGAGCTCCCCCTCGTTGAAAAAAAAATAAACATTATTAGTTTTGAACAAAAACAAGAATTTTATTTTTTTAGCTAAATGACCACATAAGGTCAGTTAAAGAAAGTCCTAAAAAAATTTAAAATTAAATCCAAAATGAAAGAAAAGATGAAATAAAAAAAACAATGCAGTACCCCGGTTGAAAAGTAGGATAAAGATAATCGCCTAGAACAGATCAGACGACGACCCGAAAAGTTGATAACCTCACCCTACTAAGCTACCACACCAACTCTGCACACCGGAAATGCTAAGTTGACGCTTGGGCAAAACATCTAGAAGTTAAACATATACAAGGGCCTAAGATGCTATTAAAATCTATATTATATACCTGGCATACTTAATTAAATCTCCACACCTGCTACACCGTCAAGAATACCAACACCCTGGGATATCCCTATCTGCTAACACCTCTGTAAAAAGAGAAAAAAAAATATCCCTAAAAAAAAATTTCCACAAGTAGAATGCAAGGAAGAGTTGTCCAGTGAATAAAAAAATTAAAATTTTTTTTTTTTTTTTTTTTAAAAATTTTGAATCCTGTGAGCAGGATAGAGCCAAAGGACCGAAACAATCAATTTCAGAAAAAATACAATAGATATACTACTTGCCAGCTGTAGGTATCACAAATATATACATATAATAGCACGATAACATTTTGTATACACATACACAAAACAAAAATAGCAATAACCTTTCAGTACATCTATAGGGTACACATAAAAAAAAACAGTACTAATACCTGTTTATATTCAGTGGCATAACATGTGCATATAAACAAAAAAAAAACAGTTCAATGACTTGTAACGGTGACACAGTATTACATAAGTGTATGGGCATTTTATATCACAGCCTTATAATTATATAGGTTACCTTGTGTAGCCTAGACTGATAATTATCTGCCTTAGTTATTATCAATGGGTAAATATTCCATAAACTAATAGTAACTAAAAAAAATTCATAAAATGCTACACATAATACTTAAAATGAACTGATAATTTCACAATAGAGTTCGCCAATTTCATTGACAAGTACCACTAATTTTTTTTTTTTTTTTTTTAAATTACCCAATTTACACAAACAATGGGTATATTGTTAGAAAACTCACATGAAATAACAAAACAGACTATATAAACAAAATATATACATATATAATACACATAAACCAGATAATATATCTGTGGGCAGTGGGGTGTACACTACCTGTATCTTAAATCCCCACTTCCCAAATAGAGAACTAATATCAAAAATATCCAAAAAAAATACAAAGTTAAAAGAAATGCAAAAAAAAAAAAAAAAATAAAAGATGAACTACATTCCTAACAGTACCTATACTATATACAAAATGGGGGCAGTAGGAATACGCAAGCATCACATGTACTGCTACCAAATCTCTACTCCAAAATTTCCTGACCCGAAATCTCTCTAAGTCCCCAAAATTAGCGCTAAAACCCGCTAAAAAATAAAAAAAAAGAACACATATAGGGGGCGAAGCACTTACACGGTCCTAATCTATCGAAATAATCCATAAATCACCGAGAGAAAATACGGAACTGGCGGAAATCCACATTAAATAACAGCGGAACCAAATCAAAACAAACGATATCGAGGCTCGAAAATTACTTAAATTTTAGCTAACTCGCGCATAAAACCTTCCTAAAATAACTAAAATCACAAGTATTTATATACAATCTAAAAAAAATAAAGTTAAACCGCCCTAAAATTTATAATTCGGTCGCGAATCCCTTTTTCGAAACGCATACTCAGTTCTCGGAATTGAATAAGATTTGTTTCGCCTAGATAAACAGACGCCATTACGATCTCGCGAACGACTCACGCGCCCCGAATCATTAGGTGTTTCTACCTGCCTTACTCCCTCACAGTTATCAGCGCTCGCTATTACCGTATTTTCCCGTGCTTCTGAGAGCAACCCACCAACCGTTTCCTCGCAACCCTCTTGTCGTCTGCTCGTAGATTGCACTGCAGGTTGGCTGGTTCCTTGACATGGAATGGGAGGGGGAAATCTATTTATGAATCGATTCCTTTTCCTTCGCGTAGTGAAATCGAATTGAGAATGACTCGAATCATTCGTAGTTGATATCAGAGGTTGGCGTTTGTTTTGGTCTACAATATCGTCTCCATTTTGCTCATTTACACCTGAAATATGCCTATCTTTAAATAAAGTGAGGCGGTCTACGTGGACAATTTGAGTTTTAGACGGATTAGCAATTAATGCTATCTTAAAATTAACTTCACTGAGCTTCTCAATTATAGTAAATGGTCCGTTATTTAATTTCGACAATTTTTTCGTATTGCCAGCAGTGATGGATGGGTTAAATAACCACACTCTATCGCCTACTTTTAAATCCTTAACGACTGCAGTTTTTTCTCTGTACCTTTCCTGGCTTTCAGACACCTTAACTAAACTATCATACACCTCAGCATAGACCTTTTGGAGTGCGGGTATTAATAATTCACAAAAAGATGGGGCGTCGTTATAGCTAAACCTCGGCGCTTGCGAAAATAGATTATATGGTAGATTTAAGTTTCTGCCATATAAAACTGCTGCGGGGGTTAATTTAGTCGAAGAATGCACAGCCGAACGCATCGCTAATAGGGCAAATTTTAGCTTAGTATCCCAGTCTGACTGGTTCTCATTTACAATGTGACTGAGTGCGTTTTTTAAAGTTTTATTCTGCCGTTCAATCTGTCCATTCGAGGCTGGGTGAAAGGCAGATGTAGTTATATGTTTAATACCAAACATTTTATATACATGCTCAATCGCTTCCGATACTAAATTTCTTCCATTATCTGTCGCAATATACACAGGAGCTCCATAACGTGAGATGAAATCGGCAAGTGTATCTGCGATAACATCAGACGTGGTAGAGCTAACAGCATAGGCCTCTGGCCATTTAGTAAACGAGTCTATATACGTAACAATATGGGTGTTACCAGAAAACGTGACCGGTAATGGGCCAATTAGGTCTAGATGAACTTTGTTCATGGGAAATTCAGGTGTAGGCATCCGTTGAAGGGGTGCCTGCTGATTTGGTTTATACGCCCTCTTCTGCTGGCAACTAATACATGATTCTACTAGATGCTTGACATCGGCCGACATTCCGGGCCAGTAAAAGTGCTCCCGGATGCGGTCAATCGTTTTCTTAAACCCTTGATGACAAGCCGCTAGAGAATCGTGTGTTAGAGCGAACACTTGCTCAATCATATCCCTAGGAACTACTAATTTAATAGGGTTATTTATTATACTTGAATCTCTGGTGTCCTCACATACAAGAATATCATCTCTAAAAAAAAACTTCATGTATTTAGGTGCTATATCTATATTTTTGTCTAATTTTCTAGCTATTTCACAACATTTCTTATCAATTTTTTGTAATTCACTAATTTTCTCAATTAAATTTGAATGGGGAACAAAAGTAGTTTCTTTTTCTACTTGAATACAAAAATTACTCTTACTAATCTCAGGTGATTCATCAATTTTAGCAAATCTAGATAGAAAGTCTGCTACACTATTGCATTTCCCTTTAATATATTTAATAGTAAAATCAAAATCTGAAAGAGTACATACCCATTTGGCTATACGTGAAGTTGGGTCATGAATTTTTAGCATAAAAGTAAGTGGTGCATGATCAGTAAAAATGTTAAAATGAGTGTTAGCTAGATAACACTTAAAATGACTAGTCGCCCAAACCAGAGCGAGAAGTTCTCTCTCAGTGGCAGAGTATCTTGTCTCTGCACCTTTTAGTCGCCTACTGGCAAACGCTACTGGATGAATTTTATTTTCATCATCCATTTGTGACAAAACAGCCCCCAATGCTTCTCCACTCGCATCTGTATATAGATAAAATTCTTTAGTAAAATCAGGCAATACTAGGCACGGTTTAGATATTAAAGCCTTTTTTAAATCTTCAAATTCCTCCTGGGCTTCTTTTGTCCAGGCAAAATGTCCAGTTTCCTTAGTCAAATCGATTAAATTTAATGCCCTTTTTGTGAAGTCAGGTATGAAACGCCTATAGAATGATAGGGTTCCAATAAAAGACCTGACACCTTTACGATTAGTAGGTGGTTGCAATTTTTCTATTATCTCAATATTTTTATTAACCGGGGATACTTGCCCGCTATTAATTTCAAAGCCAAGATACTGTATTTTATTCGAAAGAAAATTACATTTACTGGGCTTAAGTTTCAGTTTATGTTGTCTTAGTCTATCAAATACTAATTTAAGTTTTTCAAAATGGGATTCTACATCAGATGAAGCAATGACAATATCATCTATATACACTAAAATTCCTAGATTTCCTAAATCTCCAAAAATGGCATTCATTAGCCTCTGAAAACTATTGCCTGAATTGGACAACCCAAAACAATTTCTATTCCACTCAAAAAGACCTTTATGCGTGATAATAGCAGTTTTATGCCTGTCTTCGGGTCTTATGACCTGTTGAAAAAAGCCACTAGTTAAATCTAGTGTTGAAAAAAAATTAGCTCCACTTAACGCATCAACAGAGTCAGTAATGTTTGGGATAGGATATGCATCTTTGACAAGATTCTTGTTAAGTTTACGAAAATCAACAGCTAACCTATAAGAACCATCTGCTTTTTCTACAAGAATAACTGGTGAAGCAAATTCAGACATAGACGGGGAAATAATTTCAGCTTGCAGTAAAATATTAAGTTGATCTTCCATTTCCTGGCGTAATTTATATGGGACTCTATAAGCTTTGGATTTTACTGGTTTATCAGAGGTTAAATTTACAACATGGGGTATGGTATTACAGCCTGGTAAGTCTAGGACAGAAGCTGCAAACACATCTTTATTTTGGTCTAAAAATTCCTGCATTTTAGATTTTAAGGGGGGGTCTAGATGGCTTAAATCAATATCAGAGCTCCAAGTGAGATCAGCGTGATCAAAGTCAGCTATTGGAGTGGATAAATTACATTACAAGTTATATTATTATTATTTAAGGGTATATTAGATTTATCTACACACTTCTGAATTTTAGCAACATAAGTATTTTTCCCTAGCTTAACAGTTTTATCTGAAAAATTAGCAAGCGAAACAAAAAGGCCATGTTCTGGAGTACAAATGGCTCGAGAAATAAGAAGCCCTTGGCTTAAATTCTTCGCTAAAGGTTCTAATATCAGTATATCATTATCTTTTATAAAATTATTTTTATTACATTTAACTTCAGCTATTAATTTTGACTGGGGGGGAACAGAAATTCTCTCGCATAAAATAGCTAAGGAAGTACTTTCACTATTCCTGTTATTATTGTCAACAATGCCTAAGTCATTAGTCTGATCTGCTCTATTTACTAACTCATTTTCATTATCTTCAGATATGTAAAAATTTTCATGAACATAGATTGAATTTTCCTGTACACTTTGACTCGCTGATTGCTGGCTAAGGTCTAAAGGCACATTATTCTCATTAATTTCACACTCATTAGTACTTGAGTTACTCCCTGGTATACTTTGCAAACAAGAACCCTGAGCAATTTCACTTTCTGACTCTTTCGCATTAAATGTTATGCTTGAGTCTACCCTTTCCTCCATAATGGGATACATATTACCCTGAACCGTCTCATTTCCACTACCCAGATTCCCAAGTTTTTCTTTTACACATTCCTTACTCTTTTTGTTTACATTTTTCCTAGGAGTACTCTTATTACTACACTTACTTCTCTGTTCACTATCAGAACTTTGCTTGCCTTTAGATTGCACATTACAAGTATTTACATAATTATTCTCTAAAACTATACTATTTACACTGATACTATTTACAACATTTTTTTCTCTAGAATTTTTCACAGGTGAAACATTTGACATATGACTCTCTACTATTTGCTTACACTGCGTTTCAGTAGGAACATCTAAAACCACATTGTTATTTTTACAATTAATTACAGCCTGATATTTACTTAAAAAGGGCATCCCCAAAATTACACTAAACTCATCGGCCAACTTACCGTGGGCAATAAAAAACTCAGACTGACATAATAAATTATTAAATTTAAAATTTAAGGAAATTTTATGGTTTAAAAGCACTCTCTCGCCAGTCACCGTTAAAATAGGGGTATTGCACTCTACAATTTCATAAGAATCTAAACTATTAAGTATTGTATTACTTAAAATATTTATAGCAGATCCTGTATCACACAGCGCATTAAAAAACACATTATTTACATTTATGAAGACAGTAGGTAAATGATAAGACTGGGGTGAAAACATACTAAAAATAATTGGGAGGTCTAGAGGCCTTGATGGAGACGATTCGACCAAATCGACACCAGCCCTTACCTGTTTAAAGAATTGTTTTGATTATTCCCTTCATTAATTGAGCTTTGAACATGCTCGCTTTCTATATTTACACCATTATCATTATTTCCATTCCCTCTACCTCTGTAATTATTATATCCTCCCCTGCGATTTTGGTGGGACTGAGAATAACTACCCCTACCTCTTCCTCTAAAATTCTGAAATTTCCCTCTATTAGCATTTTGGTTTTGTGGGCAAAATCTGGCTATGTGCCCAGTTTGGGAACACACGTAACAGATTACTTCTCTATACTGAGGCCTCTCAGTAGTGTGAAAGTCTCTTTGCTGATTGCTACCCTCTAAAAATCTCTCTAATTTACTAGTAAGAGCTTCTACCTGCTCCCGCAGTTTACTAATCTCCTGCTTTGACTGATTAGGGTGACTTGGCTGGATAGCAGCACACGCAACACTTTGCTGGGCAATTTGGGGGAAAAAAGGGTTCATATTCTCTACCTGCATGTTATATAAAGGATTAACACTCTTTAATGCTTTTTCCTCAAGGAGGGCAAATTCTAAAATTTCAACAGGTGTCTTAGGGCACCTAGTTATAACTCCTCTTCTTATCTCAGGAACTAAATTACTTAATAACATAGAATGCAGTAGAGCTTCCCTGCTTTTATCAGCAACATTCTGTTCTACACCTTCGACTACTAATGCTTTAAGGGACAAATCATATGCTCTGTCGTAAAATTCCTGAACAGGCATATGGGGATTTTGTTTAAAATTCAAAAATTGGGTCAAAGCAATATCAGGGGCTAGCTCTTGCGTATATCTCTCTTTAAGTACTTTAATTATTTCTACAGTTCCCTTAGTGCGGTGCAATTTATATATCCTAGCAGCATTCCCATTTAATCTACTTAGTAGGGCAAATTTTTTTTCATCCTCTGACCAATTAAAGAACTCGGACAACTGCTCATACTTTTCTAAAAATGCAGAAAATGAGCAAGAGTTGCCTTCGCCACTAAAAGGGGGAATAAGACTGACATTTTCGATTAATGCGCTCTTTTTCTGAATAAGAGCGAGCTCCTTGAAATGCTGGTTTTCTGTCATTTTTAGGCAAAACTTCACACCGAATTAAAAATAAAATAATAGAAAATAAAGTAATTTAACTGCTACTTAATTCTCAGATGCCCAAGAAAGAGAGAAAAAAAAATAAATAAAAAATACATAAATACATAACTTATATTGGCATATAATTCTCTCAGTAAGCCCAAACACTCATTTAAATGTACAAATAACAGTAAAAATTTCAAATTAAATAGTTTTTTTTGAAAACCCGGTAAAATTGCCTAACTAAAAAAAAAAGCATTTGAAATTAGTAAGCTATGTACACCCCTATTACTTATGCACAATATACACTAAAATAATCAAACATAATACACAATAAAATCACAAAACACATATATTTTCATTTCGTTTCACTCTTAATATAGTAAATATATATCAAAATTCAGGCTATTGTTGTAATAAATAGGCTCTACTTCATAGTACTATTTTTATACTTATTGTGACACAATAATCAGGCTTTTCACACACGGTACCATTTATTTTTCACAATAACCAGGCTTTTCACACACGGCACCATTTATTGGTGTTGGGTTCTTTTTAATAAACTTCTGCAACAGCTCATTATTTTAATTAATTGCAACTTCTGCTCAGCAAATTATATTTAATTAATATAGATCAATAAATATTCTTCAGCTTTATTAAAGAATTTAATGAGATCTGGGTCAAATTTCCAATCACATGAATCTTGTTGTTGTTTTAATTAAATAAACTAGATGCTTATATAAAAAAAAGAATTAAGTTAAGATTACACCAGTTAACATTAAGAAATCATTAAGATAAACAAACTAAACGACAAATTAAAACGATAAAAAGGATAAACACAAATATAATTTAAGATTCTTTAAAATTTAATGAATACAAGTAAATAAGAAAGAACACAGCAAGATTCTCAATCTGACCCAGTCTCAAGTACTAAACCTTGATCTGCAGTAGAACCCAACATTTATCAATGTTGATTCCTGAGATATTAAACTCATATTAACAATTTAAAAATACAAGATTCAATCTAACATTATAAAAGAGAGAAGAAAGACCCTGAAATCCTTCTTATTTTCAAGAAGGCAAAGAAAGATATAATTTTGAATAAATTAAAAAACTAGAAATAACAAACATAAACACCCCAGAAATCAACAATGATATTTTTGGCCAATCTCGTAAAGCTCTTTTGGCCTCCCCTCTCCCAGATTAAAAACAGGGGAGGGGGGGAGACGAAACTTATGCGCTTCTTCAACTATATGCTCTCCATACGAAGCTCTGACCAAGACTCCCTTTATTTCCAAAAAACCAATTGCACGTCCCTCTGCAAATCAAAAGGGGCCCCAAAATACAAGGAATACTAATGCTTTCCCCTTTCTCTCCTGTTCCTAGAGTCCATCTCATTAGCCAATGCAATAGTCACCCTCTCTCATGACCAAATATGGTCATCGCTCGCGTCCCCTACTCTTAATCACGTGGTCAGATAGCAGGGACAGCTGTCTCTAAGTTTTGCACCTGCTTGCAAACCAGTGCTCGCCGATAACCGTTACTTTGCCCTATTATCTCAAATCGGTCATAAAAAAAACTTTAAGGGTCTGGGAAAATATCAACTCCGCCTCAAATGACAGTCAACGTTTGTCATGGGTTATAAAATTTTAGGGTACTATTCATTCACGTACGCAAGCAATAAACTATGCGTGTGGGCCAATTTTTTAACAAGGCTGAATATATGCCCTTTACAAACAAGCCAGAAGCTACTCTTCTTCGAAAAAAATCAACAAAGGACCACTTTACTCAAATAGTACAATAATTCCAGGACAGTAAAAGCATTCGTACGAACGGGTGTTATTTACGCTAGATAAGGGAATGGGAAACTTTCACTTTCATTCACAACAATGCCTTTATTCTCGTGAGAACGAGAACGATCATAAAATAAATAGAAAAAAAAAGAAATGTCCAGGGTTTTCGCTACTAAGAAAAAAAAGGAAGACTAATTTTAAATATGAGATACACAAAGCATTATAAAAAAGCCGTATTAAAAATATTTTAACAAGAGTACTTTTTAAATTTGGAATATTAAAATAATTTATACAAAAAAAATATTACTAAAAAAAAACATAACATAACTTATGATAAGTTCTTAACCTTTCGGTGGGTGCACCGTTGTAAAAAGTACAACATTCGCTTTCTTTTTTCTTTAAAACAAAATTCATGCCTGCTTTAATATGTTATAACAAAATAAATCTAAGTGTATTGCGGAATACTTTCATAAATTGTGAGCAGAGCAAACTTATATGATATTTTTGTGTTAAATTATTTGTAAAATTAAAACAAAACAGCAATAATTGAATGTTTTTTGCCTGTTGTACAATTTACAACGTGCGCCTGGTCATGTGATGAAAATTTGTACGCCCGACAAAAGGTTAAGGAAATTTAAATCTGCAGTTTTCATCCTTTTTTCTTATGAATCGTACATTAAAATCAAAATTTTCCTCTAGAACTTTAATTAATTCTATATAATTTATGTCTGTTTTCTGGGCATAAAACTTAACAAGAACAAAATCATTTACACTAATGTCAACATTACCATTGACCAAATGATTTCTTTCCTACATTAGAAAATTTTCAACTTCAGTGGTAATGCAAAAAAGTGAATATCTGTATCATAATATCAAATTCCAATATCTTCATCACTGGAAGTTTTTGAAAACTAAAAAGTATTTCTTTTTTGGCTTCTACCCTTATTTATTTTATGTCTCTGCTTAGATTTTAAACTATTTTCTGTTCAATCTTTCAGGTATATTTCATTAAATCTAATTTTTTTTATTGAGGAATTTACATATTATCAGTAATTACATTTTATTCAAAATAATGAATTAGATTTCCCCATTTCTTTTTACTATCTTCTTTTATGTTAAACTATTTGTATTCCTTCAACACTACATTTAAATTTTTAGTTTAAATTATGAATAATATATAGTATAATCTATACTAATATTATAAAGAGGAAAGATTTGATTGTTTGTTTGTTTGTTTGTTTGTTTGAATTGAATAGGCTCCGAAACTACTTGACGGATTTGAAAAATTCTTTCACCGTTGGAAAGCTACACTATTTCCGGTGAACATAGGCTAATTTTTAATTGATTTAATAAAATATTTTTCTTAATAATTCAAAATTTCATTATTTTTCATACAGAATCATTTAAAATTTTTCCGATAAAAAATAACCATTTTTCTTTCCCGTTGCCAATAAAATGTAATCTGGTATAATATATTAATAATAAATTAATTAATTCAATTAGTAATTATGGAACAAAACAATTTGTATGATTTTAAAATAGAAAAGAAAAATAATGAAATAGTTTACTGATAAATAAACGACTATTACTGGATTACCACGTGAGGCATAAAATCGCAATTTTGTTGTAATCGTGCCTACGTGATCCGTAGATGATATCTGCATCTAAATATTATTGGCAATATTATTGTTCATATAATTTGTTCACATTTTTTGACAATATTACATTATTTGGCAATACTTGATCTCCCATCGACCAAAAAACTGCCGCCAAAGTATAAGGTTAAATATCAATAATGGATGATCGTAAATGTCACATTCTTTTGACATTAAATATGTTTTGCAAATTGTTACGTCGTCAACTAATTTTAATTCGATATTTTATCTCTTTTCCTATTAATATTTTAGTAATTTATTAATTCTTTGGTTATTTAAAATAAAAATTATATAATTATATCCGTTTGTATAATTTGGCGAAATTGATCGACGGAATAATCAAATGGTACCAATTGTTTGTTTACACTTTATATGGATATTTAGGTTGATAGAATTAGCGTATTTATCGAGTCTCCGCCAAGTCATATGCCAAGCAGTCATTAAATCGTGTTTTAGTTTTACTATTATATCTTTTTCATCTGCAATTATTTTACCAACACTAAAAAGGGATACTTCTAGGTTATCCCGTCGACTAATTTCGCCAAATTATACAAATTGCCAAACTAATAGCCAAATTATACATGTTGACATAATTTTTATTTTAAATAACGAAAAAACAAATAATTAGTAGAATATTAATAAAAATATTAATAAAAAGTCGAAATAAAAATCCCTTAATGACATTTTAAACACGTGAATCGCATTTAATGTCATTGAATGTGACATTCACGATCATCCATTATTGGCATTTAATCTTATAGTTTGGCGATAATTTCTGGTTGACGGGAAAACCTAGCAGTACCTAAAAAAGAAATATTTTGAATGTGAAAGAAAAATCATTATCATGAAAAAATATTTGCAATTAATTTATCATTCATTCTAATGAAAAAACGGTACTACTAGGTTATCCCGTCGACCAAAAAATTATCGCCAAACTGTCAGATTAGATGCTAATAATGGATGATCGTGAATGTCACATTCAATGACATTAAATACGATTCACATGTTTAAAATGTTATTAAACGATTTTTATTTCGACTTTTTATTAATATTTTACTTTTTTTTTTTTTTTTTTTTTTTTTTGCATATTTTAGTGCATTTTTTCATGCTTAATTGAATGGTACTAAGCAAATTCTTTTAAATCCAGTACTTGGTGAGATACTTCACATTTTCCTAATTTGGCGATGTCTTTGGCGCAAAAATCTGAAATTTTGAATCTTTATCTATATATCTATATATATATATATATAAATCTTTTCTTTAGGAAGTTCATCGGATGGTCTAAAATAATAACATGTTTCACCATACCTCAGAAGCAAATTCAGGTAGAAGCAATTCAAGTGGAATTCAAGATAAAAAAAACCTACTAAACAAATCTTAATTACTTTAGCACTTTTGTAATTTGTCAGTTATTTAGTCATTTTAGAGGTATTTTGTCGTCAAAATGAACTTTGAACTGACCAGTGTAAGATTACATAAATCAGACAAAAATTATGGGTATTTGATTCGATACTAAGATTGTTTATTTAAATATATTTTGTTTGATTCAAGATTATTTTAGAGATACTGACCAGCGTAGCGGGCGGAGGCTGCTAGTATTCTATAAATAAGGTAACTATTACAACTACAGATAAACAAATCAATGTATAGCAAACATAAATAGTATATTAAGCAAATTTATTTTTGATTCTTGAAATATTTTTTTCTTTTAATACGCAAACTTCGAGTTTATTTTCTATGACATTTTTTCCTTAATTTGTAATTAGCTGAAAAATTTTTAATACACAAATTGAGTGAGTCATATCAGAAGCCTGTTCCCATTAAAACCTTTTTTGTATGATAACTCCTTCACGCTTGCATATAAAAAAAGGGATTTTGAGATCAGAAATAATGTGTATGATGGTACTTAACCTAAAATTATTTGAGTAATTCAATATGCTATAATATAGAATTCTTATATTATTACAGTATCATTTTCCTTTTAATTGGCATCTTAAAATTTCACTTTTGATTCCCTTCAATTAGGGCTGCGGTGTCTCGGAATTGAAGTCAAATCCATTTTTGAGTAAAAGAGTCGGTAGCCGATTCAGACTACAGATTCTTTTGATAGACAGTTTAAAGTGAAACTGGACTAATTATTATTATATGTAATTTTAAATCTATAAATTGAATTGTTATTTATGGATTATATCCGGCTACTCAAGTTTAAAATGATCGATTTACTGCGGTGTGCATATAGATAGAGGAGTAGGTACAGAAAAAGCACAGGGTTCTACCCGTGTATAGAATAGAATAAGCCTTTTTAAATTAATAAACTACTGTAGATATTTTACATTTAGTATTTGCTTACCCTCGTATTTTTGGCGGTTGCGGATAGATTCCGAGGTGCAAAGGTCTAAAAGGACTCAAGGACCGAAAAATGAAGGCAATTTTTCAAACAAGTCGTGTAAATAGAATTAAGACAATTTATATTAATGGGCCGGATCAGAGTGATAAAAAAGTGAACATGCTGACAAAACCAATATAATAAATTTGAAAGAATCGAACTACGCTGATAAAATAGGAACAATTTACAATGGGCATAATTGGAGTGGGAGTAAATACAAAGGCATGGCCGAACTTTTTAGGAAACGAGATTTAAAATTTCGAGTGTATGGAACATCTCTTATCGGAGATAATACGAAAATTATAAATTTGGGCTATTTTATGTAGGTAAAAGAACTAAGAACCTAATATAGCATTATAATAGAAGCCTTTTCCTTTTTTTATTTTTTATTTCAATTTTTTCTGTCAGTATGACCAAAAGTCAAAATTTTAAAATAACCAACTTTTATTTCTATCTTTTTGCGCACAGGAGTCAAAATAGGAGGAAATTGCAATATATATATTAATCTGCGGTCCCAAAATAATGATATAATAGTGAAATTACGTTATATTTCATCTTTTCGTATTTCGGATTTACAGGTATACGAAGCCCGAAGTGAAGCTAAATTTATAAAAATAATTTTAAAAATGCATTTTTTTTTTAATCATTAGAATCCAAAGAATGTCAAATTATTACCAAAATAAATTTTTCATCTTTTCTTTTTCCTAGTTAGAAATTTTGCGAGTCTGCGGGACACAGTTAAATAACAAATAAATTGTAACGATTTCACTTTTTCTTCTCAGTACGCAAATCCAAAATAGTAAATTTTTCATTTTGTATTCTTTACATTTCGATACTTGGATTTTTTGGATTTTCGGGCGTGAAATTGCAAAATTAATAGAGAGAAAAATATTTTTTTAATTTAAAAAAAAAACCCCTAAAAAAGAAAAAAACAGATTGTAAGATTTTTGCCTTATTTTTCTTGTGTCCCACCATTTATTGCCTAAGTGGGGCAGAATCACCAGACCTCAAAGGTCCGGTGTAGACTCTATTAACCCCACCCGGAGTGCTCCCCGACACGCGGGAATTCGTTTACAATTAGTGAAAAAAAAAAAAAAAAAAAAAAAAAAAAAAAAAATATTTTATGTACAAAACAAGCTTTATCCGCCGGAGCACAGGCTGCTCCCTCGCGACAAGGGGCGGACCAGCAGAGTAGGTGATGCTATTGACCGAAGTTGCATAGGAACAGTAGGTTGGTGCACCATGCAGGCCTATGAGGTGAGATTCGTTAGTTCCATTTGGAAAATAAAAATCCTATTTAATTTGCCTATAAGAAGGGGTCTAGATAAAATATTAGATAGCCAGTTTTTGGGAAGGATGGAGGGACGTTTAATATGCCAGGCTTGGGTAAGCGTGCAGTGATAGTAACTATGCTCAGGGGTGCCTATCTCGCCGCACTCGCAAAAGTGATTGGCAGCTCGATGGAAACGTTTCAAATAGGCTTTGAAGGGCCCATGACCAGAGAGGAATGCTGTTGTGGCTGGAGAGAGAAAATACATTTCTCTAGACACTACAGGTATGAGATTGTAAGTGTGTCTACCTTTGGTAGAGACATCCCAATAATTTTGCCACTCTGGTAAGATTTTTAGATCCAACTTATTGCGAATGTGTGAGGGGGGAAGAGGGAGAGTAAAATCTATGGATGTTTTTGCCGTTGCTACTTTCGCTAACCTGTCAGCCCGCTCATTGCCCTCAATGCCAATGTGGGCCGACACGTGGCCCAGGGCGACTTTGCGAACGAGAGAGAGCAACTTAATTTTTATGTCGAGAACTAAAGGGTTCTTAGTTCTATGCGCGAAGATTGCCTGTAGGCTTGAAAGACTATCACTGTACAGCCTGGTGAAGGAAGTTGGTTGGAAAGAGATCCAATCAAGAGCCTGCAGAATCGCAAAAAGTTCTGCTTGGAATACAGTGTTATCATCCCCAATTCTACAAGCCCATTCATGGATCACCTCATCATTCCGCATGACGCAAAATGCTGAGGCTACGCCCGATTCCGTGCGGGATCCATCAGTGTAAACGATTGGGACTCTTGAGGGTACAAATGTATGTTTAGAGGGATTGACTTGCAGATGTGATGTTTCTTTTGCAGGATGCAGGAACCAGCTGCTAACTTTCCTTTGTATATCTGTTTGTGGAAAGTGTGCGTACTGTGTTTCTTTGTGATCGAGGTGGAGGATTCTGTTTTTTATATATTCATAATTAAGTGTCAATTTTATGGGAGGGATACCTGTAAGTACAGTGAGCGCGTCTGTGGAGATTGTTTTATACCCCCTCGCCATACGTAGGAGGAACATCCTTTGTAACGAGGGAAGTTTGTTCTTCACTCTATTAGTGAGGTTTCCTCCCCAGACACCCACGCCGTAAAAGATAATCCGTTCCACAATTGTCTGGTACCATATTTTTAGCATGTTGGGCTTAATGCCCCAAGATTTCGATGTTAATTTACAACTATTATTGTGAAGTGTTACTAAGCGTAATTTTATTGCGTTAATATGTTCCATCCAGCTCCGATGTTTGTCTATTGTAATTCCTAGTAATTTCATGTGTTTCACGTGCTTCACGCTGCGTCCATTAATTCGCATTACGGGGTTGCGTTTCAGATTTATGGGTTTGTCGAATGTCAGTGCTTGAGATTTTCCTGGTGAGAGCTGGAGGTGAAGGTCTGTTAGCAGCTGAAGGAAAACAGGGAGTGCTTGACGTGCCGCAATTTCAAGGTCTAGGCGCCGGCGACCCGTGAAAATAAAACTGAAATCATCGGCAAAGGCAAATAGCAAGAAGCCTAATTTATGGAGTTCTATTAAAAATACATTTGCTATAAGCAACCAAAGTATTGGTCCAAGGCAGGACCCTTGGGGGCAGCCTTTTTCTAGTTGGTGCACTGATGTGCCAGTGCCCCAGTTAATTAAAATGCTTCTAAGAGAGAGATATGAGCCGATGGTTCCAGCTATATTTCCCGGGCAGTTAATTGCAATCAGCTGGAGTAAAATGTCCCGCCACTCCACGTTATCAAATGCACCTTTGATGTCGAGAGAGACTAGGGAGGTGTAGAGTCCAGAGTCTTGACTGATGGCAACGGAGGACATTATGTCAAACAAAGCTTTTTCACAAGATCTGCCCTCTCTGAACCCATATTGCCTGTGGTGTAAGATATTGTGTGATTCTAAGAAATGTACTAAACGTGTTACTAGTAGTTTTTCTAGTAGTTTGCCTAACGTTGGAAGAAGGCAGATTGGTCTATATGCACTAGGTTCAGAGGGATCTTTCCCTTGCTTCTGGAAATATACTACCTCTCCCTGTCTCAGTGTGAGGGGGAAATAATTGTACGATAGACAAAGATTTGCCCATCTTGTGAAAAGATTTGGAATAATTTTGAATGTTAACTTTAAGATGCGAAAATCTATACTGTCAGGGCCTGGAGCTTTTTTGTCATCAAACTTCATTAATGCTGATGATAGCTCTGCTTTTGAAAAAGGGAGATCGTCTGGTGCATTAAAAGTTAGGTCATCGTTATTGTTATTAGGATATGCCGAAGGTCCAAATAGTTCTTTTGTTAAATACTCCATATTGTGCTGTTTTGACGCCCTAGACGAAGGCAGTTCAAGCTTAATTTCGTCTGGCCTAAAAAATTTATCCGTGAAGAATTTTTGCGCGATTCCGTAAGGATCGGTTTGATTACTGCAGAATTTCCGCCATGCTTGATTCTTGGCGTCAAGAACACTGCGTTTATATTTTGCCGCCAACAGTTTGTAGCGTGCTGCTAGTGCTCGAAAGTTGTCCGTATCCTCTTGTGTTGGTCGAAGTGATTTCAACTTCCTCCTTAACGCTGTAAGTTGGTTACGTTTTGTGCGGAGGTCTGCCGTCTAGAAAGAGAAATTGACAGTCCTGTGTGTTTTCTTGTATCTAAAGGATGCTTTGGCTGCGATCTGCATCGTGCTTATTAAGAGATCTGTGAAGTTATTAAGTTTTGATGCATCAGTAACATCCTTTAGATGTTGGCTGAGGAATGATTTTTGTGTTTTGATTATTTGTGTATACTTGCGTAGATTACCTCGAGTGGTATTAAATCTGCGCTGCATAGTGTATAGAGGTGTAATTTCGAAGCTAAAAGTAATGTATTTGTGATCTGAATCGCTATGAATATCTGAAACTTGCCAATTGCGAATTTTGTGATTGGCCAGAGGGTTGACCAGAGTGTGATCCGGGAAGCCCCTGGCCACCACTCTGCCTGTGCTATCTTCCTTAACGTATGTGTGTGTTGTGTTATCGATATTTGATATAGCTAGATTGTTTTTAATTAGAAATTCAATGAAGGGATCTTCACGGGCATTGGACCGCACATAACCCCATAGGGTCGATTGCGCGTTAAAGTCCCCACCACAAATGAAGTATCGCCTTTGTGTGATAAGATGTTCCCACTCTTCGAGGGTTTCTTCAAAATCTAAACGTGGGGCAGCATAAGTCGAGCCAACTATCAGCTGACCCTCCTTAGCAGTAATGGTTATGAAAGCGCAATGTTGACCCGTGTAAAGGTGTGTGTAATTTATGTTTGTGTTCTTGACGACCACGTGAGCTGTATTTGCTTTTGATGAAAATATTGGCCAAGACGACGGAATGTCCGAAACTTTGCCATTGTTACAGTAAGCATCCTGCAGCAATGCAATATCCACTCCAGTAGTGATCATAAAATCCTTCAGGGATACATTGGCTGATTTACAGTGATTCAAATTAATTTGCACAAATTTGATATTGCCAAAAGGGAGAGAGGGTGAGATTTTTTTAGAGGGATCCTGAGAAGAAGCCATCATGTTTAAATGTTAAAATTATTGTTTGCAATATTAATAAAAACTGGGGGGAAAGATCCAATAGGAGAATAATAATAAAAAGAAAATGTTAAGCTTGTTTAAAATTGCCTACCTCTTTGGCCTGCACGGTGATGACTGTTGGGAGTGTCTTCATTGGACCAAAGATGTTGGTAATGTCCTGAAGATGGTGGTAGAGGCTCACTTAGGTGATTCAATGGATGATGATTTGGCTCGTAGTCATACTCAGGATAGTTCGGCTGCGAAGGTGGTAGATGCTCTCTGCGAATTGGCATGAATATGTTGTTTAGCCTTTCTCTCTCAATGTTGTAGGCCTGTCTAAAAGTCTCGCATGCAGGATCAGAAGCCTTATGTTTGGTGTTAAATCTTGTTTGGTGAAGCCTGTTTGAATCCTTGCAGTTAATGCAGAAGGGTGCGTTCTGGCAATCATTTGAGGGGTGATCTTGCCCACAGGTTTCACAGAAGGTTCTGTTGGGGCAATGCTTCTCGTTGGGGTCAAAGAACTGACATTTTCTACATCGCTGTATGTGTGTGTGCGGGCGAAGATGACAGTGCTTAAATCCAACGAGGAGACCGCCGTCCAAGATGATAATACGCGCCAGAGGGATAGGCATTACTACTATCCAGTTGGTCAGTCCTCGTGACCTACCATCTGTTCTTCTTATGTATATAAGTTCATCCTTATGAGCATTATATCGAGCTGTAATTGAGTCTGTTATAGTTTCTTCGTCATAATTTGACGGGACTCCAAGTAATATCATTTTCTGCTTTTCTACTGGTTTAGTTGTAAAAGTAAAAAGCCTGTTCAGTTCTCTATGAACTTGGAGATCTCTAATGAGATTGTTCTTATTTTTTTCGGTTGTGCATTCAATTTCTAAATGCAACCTATAGGGGGTGGTTTTGGAAATGATTGATGCCGGGCAGGATATATGGGCTTCTGTTAATTTTTTTTGGATTTCGACTCCTGTCATTCTGCTAGCACCTGATTTTATATCTTTAATGAGGATAGTTCTTCTGTGTTCAGGGGTGGTACAGTCGAAGTCTTGGGTTGTTTGCATTGCTGATGTTTGTGAAGAGGTTATTTGTGTGGTATCTGTACGTGTAGGAAGATTGTCCTGGTTAGGAGTGGATAAGTTGGAGACCTTATTTGTGGTAGTTGTGCGGTTTGGTGAGGAAGGAGAACAGTGCTCATTCCTGAGTGTTGAGCCAGCACGGACAACTTGCTTTATCATTTCTGTGTGTTCATACAGTGCTTTGGATATAGCATTTCCAATTTCTTTTGCGCTCGGGATAGTAGCCAAATACTGTTTTAGTTGATCTTTGTATGAGTCGTGCTGCTCTTTGTATTTGTTATTAATTTCGTGAGCTTGTGTTAGATTTTTTTGAAGTGTGTTTAATTCCTGATGATAGCTTTTCCCTATACCATTGAATTCTTGTAGGGTCTTTTCTAAATTTTTAATGTGATTCTGCACTCCAATACTGAGTGAACTGGCCTTATCATTTTTTATTTTGGTCAGCGTTTTTGTGGCTTTATTAACTAGAGAATGGATCTTTTTGTCAACCGTCATCTTAGATATAGAGCTTACGCTCATGCAGCGTCTAAGAGAAGTTCTCAACGATTGAGGGACCTTGACAGACGAGTCGGAATCTGACGAAGTTTCTGACATTATGTTTGCAAGAAGAAAACGAGTAGTAATTGTAGATTGCGATACACAAGAAAACGACCTTTGGATACCGAGGCCCCCACGTCACCGGCGGGGAATGTCGTCTGCGGGCATGCGGCATGCTGAATTTTGGAAAATAAAGGGAGAAAAAAAAATGTCATTATGAGTACCGGCCGTCACATGTGCCGAAGATACTTAAGATTAAAAAAAAATATAATAATAATAAAAATATATATATATATATATATATATATATATATAATAAAAAGGGCCTGAGATGAGAAGGAGATAGCAATTCAGCTTACAAATTACTAAAAAAATAATAATAAAATAAATTAAATAAAATAAAATAAATAAAAGGATTAGAAGGAAAAAACGTTTCACTACAATGGAACCCAGTGCTCCTAACACTCTCCTCCCTTCTGCTCCCTCTCCCTGTCTTACCCTATAAATTTCTCTTAAATTTCCTCCATATATTAAAACAATAACATAAAAAAACCCAGTTGATACTCTATCAATATCATTAATCAAACATAAATAACAGAAAAAAAAAAAAAAAAACATTAAAATTACATTGGATGGAACATTTTAGAATAAAGAAAAACCAAGAAAAAAAAGAGTAAAAAAAAAAAAAAAAAAAAAAAAAAAACTACATTAACTTATGAATTGAATACGGTAATAACAATAATAAAAAGAAAGAGAAAGAGTAAATTATGTTCGGAGGGGAACAAATAATAATGGCAGAGAATATTATTGCTACTATTATTACTGTTATTATTAATAAATGCGAGTAAAAGCGTAACTAATTAACAATCGTAAATGCAACACGTAACTCGTCTAGTTCGAAGAAAAACAATAAAAAAAATTAGAATATATATATATATATATATATATATATATATATAACAATATTTTAATGGCTTAGCCTAACCTTTAAAATAATTATAGTTTATATATTAAGAAAAATATTAGCAAGACACTAATAAGACAATAAGAAATAATTAAAAAAAAAAAAAAAAGAAAAAAAAGAAAAAAAAAACAGAGATTATTATCACTGTACTTGATAATACTAATATTACTATTTTATATTAATGCCCCTTTCTCTTCCTTTTCCTTTCCTTTTTCCCTTCCCTTCCTTTTTTTTTTAATTAACTTAATTATACGAGTCGTAACTCGTGTAAAATTAAGAGTGAAGAAAAAGAAGTATTACCTAGTGTATAAACAGAGAAAAGTGCCCGCTAAGATTTAAAAAAAAAAAAAAAAAAGGTATTTACAAAGAACTTAGAACAACAAAGTCGCTTACATAATTTTGAGACTTATAAGATAAACATTATTAAAAGAGAAATTAAAAGAAAATAAAAAAAGGAAGAGAAAAAAAGTAAATATGTAATAAAAAAAATTACAGAAACTGGTTGACAGTATAAAATTTGCTATTTGTTGTTGTTGTTGTTAATATTATTAATATTATTATAAATTTCAAAAACAATTTCTTATAAGTTCGATAGTTGCCCATTATGGGGAAACTAGTCGTTTAGAAGAATAAAATCAGTAAACAAATGATTCAAAACCCCGCTGTAAGAGGGAAAAAATAAAAAAGAAAGAAAGAAACACATTGGGAGAAGAAGCACAACGGGGGGTCAGAGCTCATCCGACGGACGCTAGGTTACAGAAGGGACATACTTATCCTAATATAAATGCCCCAGCGTAAGAGAGGCAGGGGGAAAATCCGGTAAACGGAAAAAAAGTGACCGGAAAAAAGTTATCGGAAAAAAAGTGACCTAAACTACAAAAGCGGAAAAAAAGTGACACGGAAAAAAAGGGACACGGAAAAAAAGTGACAAGGAAAAAAAGTGACACGGAAAAAAAGTGACAAGGATTGGTTTTGGGGATTTATTATTGATTTTGGGGATTCATTGGTTAAGTATGAAAGGGGGATCGGGGGGGGGCTCATAATTTAGGTAAATGGGTTTTTCATGCTGAATTAACTGTTTTGGTTCAATTTTTGGATATACGTTCATACTGAAAGACGCTTGCCTGATTAGTTTTGGGAAGGGACGATTACCCCCCCCCCCCCATCCGTCCTCAATTAGATGAATGGGTTTTTATGCAGAATTATCCAACTTGTGTCAAATTTTCATATAGGTTCTTTTCGATAAGGCTTATATATAGTATATAATGCCTGAAGAGATTTAGGAGTTTAATCGTTAAGTATAGAAGGAAAACGGGAGATAACCTTTCTTAAATTAAATTAATGGCTTTTTACGGATAATTATCCGATTTGCTTCGAATTTTGGACATGGGTTCATTAAGACGTAGAAGACGATAAGACGTATCTCTGATTATTTATGGGGTTCTTTTCCTTGTTATAAAGGGGGGACGAGCAATTATCTCTCCCTCAAACTAGATAAATAGATTTTTAGGCAGAATCATCTGATGCATTTCATTTTTTAAACATAGGTTCTTTCTGATAAGGTGAATTCCGGAATAGTTTTAAGGATTTAATGGCTAAGTATAAAGGGAAGATGGGGAAAAACCCCTCTTAAATTAAATAAATGGCTTTTTATGCAGAATTATCCGATTTGCTTCGAATTTTGGACATGGGTTAATTATGATAAGACGTATTTCTGATTAGTTATGGGGTTCTTTTGCTAATTAAAAAGGGGGGTGGGTGATTACTACCCCCGGCCTTAAATTAGATTTTAAAAAAATTATGCACACTTATCCGATTTATTTCAAATTTTGGATGTAGGATCTTTCTCATAAATTCCTGAATAGTTTTAAGGGTTTAATGGCTATGTATAGAGGGAGAACAAGGCAGAATCATCCGATTTGCTTCAAATTTTCAATGTATATTCATTATAAGAAGGCGTATCTCGATTACTTATGGGGTTCTTTTGCTAATTAAATGGGGGAAGCGGGCGATTAATCCCCCACTCTTTAAATAAGTTTTTTTTTTCACAATTATCCAACGTATTTAAAATTTTGGATATAGGTTTTACCTGATAAAGTGAATCCCTGAATAGTTTTAAGGGTTTAATGGCTAAGTATAGAGGGATGAACGGGGGATAACCCACAATTAATCAAGAGTTCGTCTTATCATAATGAACACACATTCAAAATTTGAATCAAATAAGATAATTCTGCGTAAAAAGCCATTTATTAATTTAATGGGGGTTATCCTCCGTTACCCCACTGTATACTTAGCCATTAAACCCTTAAAATTACTCTGGGATTCACTTTATGAGAAAAAACATATATCCAAATATGAAATATATCGGATAAGTTTAAGGGGGGGGGGGGAATTGCCTTAATTTTTAATTAGAAAAATAACCCCATATGTAATCAGGGATACGCCTTATCATAACGAATCTATAATCCAAAATTTGTAGCAAATCCTATTATTCTGCTTAAAAAGTAATTTAATTTAAGGTAGGTTATATTCTATTCCCCTTCAATACTTAGATATCCAATCCTTAAAACTATTCAGGGATCCACCTTATCAGTAAGAACCTACATTTAAAATTTGAAATACATGGGATAATTCTGCATAAAAACCTATTTATCTAGTTTAAGAGGGAGATAATTGCTCGCCCCCCCCCCTTTATAATAAGCAGAAGAACCCCATAACTAATCAGAGATACGGCTTATCATAATAAACCTATGTCCAAAATTCTAAGCAAATAGGATAATTATGCGTAAAAAGTTATTAATTTAATTTAAGAAAGGTTATCCCCCGTTCTCCCTCTATATATAACCATTAAAACTCCCAAATCTCTTCATGCATTATATACTATATATAAGCCTTATCGAAAAGAACCTATATTCACAGGGCCCGACTTAGAAAATGGGGGGCCCTGGGGCAAGCATTATTAGAGTGGCCCTTTCTATCTTAAAAATGTTTGTGAATTATACTCAAGTGACTAAAATTAAAATTCAAACCTATTGTTTGTATGCATAAATTTCGTACCAAGTACTGATTTCAGTATTTATATTTCACATCTTTATACATAATAACAGAAGATAAATAATTTTAACTATTAATTTTTTTATGATGTAACTATTACTTTAAGGGAACGTGGGGCAGGGAAGCAAAGGGGGTAGGAGAAAAACAGACCCCTTAAAATTGAAAAAAAAAGAATTTTGGTAATATTTTGCCATTTTATATCATTTGGCCCTCTTTTAACAAGAAACTTTTCTCTCCTTGGGGGGCCCCTTCAAACCGTGGGGCCGGGGCAATTGCCCCGCATGCCCCTGCCTTAGTCAGGCCCTCTATATTCAAATTTGACACACGTTGGATAATTCTGCATAAAAACCCATTCATCTAATTGCGGAGGGATGGAGGGGGGGGGGTAATCGTCCCTTCCCAAAACTAATCAGGCAAGCGTCTTTTCAGTATGAACATATATCCAAAAATTGAACCAAAACAGTTAATTCAGCATGAAAAATCCATTTACCTAAATTATGAGCCCCCCTCCCCGATCCCTCTTTCATACTTAACCAATGAATCCCCAAAATCAATAATAATTCCCCCAAAATCAATCCTTGTCACTTTTTTTCCGTGTCACTTTTTTTCCTTGTCACTTTTTTCCCGTGTCACTTTTTTTCCGTGTCACTTTTTTTCCGCTTTTGTAGTTTAGGTCACTTTTTTTCCGATAACTTTTTTTCCGGTCACTTTTTTTCCTAGATTCGAAAATCCAAGGTCATCCCTTTAGACGCGTCGTAAAGGAGGACAAAAAGTCTTAGTAAAAGTATTAAGAATGCATTATAAAAGCAAGTATTAAGAACAATGAATCAACAAAGAGAGAAGAGAAAAATGTGTAAAGATAAATGAACAATAATTTTGTAAATTTTTATAACGAGCACAAAGTAATTAATGGATTTATTGCTCAGAAAAACAGAAGGCACATGTGATGGCAAGCATTCATTTTGACAAGCGAGAAAAATTTAAGAAAATACACATAACTTTAAATTTTTAACACACGCAATTTTAGTCACAATTTTATTTCGACTTAAAACATAAACCGTTAATTTCTTTTTGTTTTGTTTTGTTTAAAATAAGAATTTTTTATATTTTTATTTTCTTTTTAAAACAGGATCCTTAAGAAAAATCTCCACTTTTTACCTTTTCAAAATAAAACCATTTACATCTTCTCAATTAAAAACAAGACCCTCCACAATTTCCTCCAGCTTAAAATAAGACCCTTTAGAAATAGTCTATTTAAAAAAGATCTTTCACAAAGTTCTATATTAAAATTTTAGTTATCATATTTTCGAAACTATAAAAATATCCGTTATTTAAAAACATATCCCATATTTTTAATGCACAAGGGAGAGTGGGGTACAGTGGACCATCCCTTATACTTTATTTAATTTTAAATTTGAGCTTTTCTTTTAGGTTAATGAAATACAGTACTGGATTGATTACTCATAGCCTTTAAAACACATCGTTAGCTTAGCTTAGAATGAACTATTTTATCCTAACAGTTGTTTTGAGCTTCTAAAAGTAAATTTTTTCATCATCATTCTTTTCTTTAGTATTAATTAAAAATTTTAAATAAATTAAAAACAGCTTTTTTAAAAGGAAAGATCTTGTTTTTATTTAATATTAAAGTCAATATTCTTAAAAGAAAGCTTTAAAGAACATTTTTATGAGAATGTATCTAACTTCAGCATGGGGCACATTAGACAGCTTACTGCTGGGGTATAGTAGTCCACAATCCACTAGGTTACTATAATGCTAAATTTTCAAAATATCTAAACATCGCTTATTTTCTACAAAGAAATACTGTTTTAAAGTAATTATTTAACTGTAAAATAATGTGAACAAAGAAAAATCTCAATTTATCTAACTAAGAATTTTTTTGGTTTGTATTTACTGCTTTTGAAAAAAAAAAAAAAAAAAAATACAAGTATCCTATTGATTTGTAGCCTGTTATTACTAAATGAATTTATGGCAGAAATTTCCTTACTAATTTTAGATGTAACATAAAACAAATTTGGTATCTAATCTTCATGTTTATTAATCTGTTGTTTATATCAGTGTTACCGTAAAATTTTCCTCAGATCCAAAGGTATTTCAGGAAAATTTTAGGCTCATAAGTATTTTGGAATTTCATTTTCAAATTTTAATGACGATGACTTTGGTTTGGTTTGGTTTATTTTTGTCGTCTGAGTACCTACACTAGGGATATAGGACCAGGGGGACGATGACTTTATTTCATTTAATAACTTCATCTGATTTTTTATTGTTCCTGTATTTTAATCTGTCATTTAAAAAAATGCCAGCGTGCTTTACTGCGCTCAAAAATTTAAAAACATGGAAGATGTAATTTTATGATATTAATTATGAATTAAGAAATTAATATTTGAAAAAAATATGAATTACAACGTACAATTTTTTGCTGGATTTAGATTTAATGAGTCCTGCTTTATGGAGATGCAAAATTTCGATTTTTTCTTTCAATTAGTTTTCAAATTATGCTTAAAAAACTGAAAAATAATAGTTTAAGGGGGGCCCCTACGATAGAAGTGACTGTGATATTTTGAAACTTTTTATGCTAACCTATCTATTAGTCTTCAATGATCCCTTAAGTGGCTCCTAGATGCCTTGATCAAGAAAGTGGCTCTCTCTGTCAACAACAGATTAGCCAACTTCATTTGGGATACAACTCCTAAAATATGCTATAATTTCTCGAAAAATTATCGTACGAATTGCATGATTTTTTTTTTTTTTTTTTTTTTTTTTTTTTTTGGCTAATTGAAAGGTGTAGAGTTATTTATACTGTCAGAATCGGGTACTGCTGTTGAAAAAAAAGTTAGGGTTCGTTTTAATATATGGCCCCCTAAGAAAATTTTATACACGTCATTTAAAAGTAGACTTTATTTCTAATCGCTGGGTACCAGTAACTTTTTTCTGTAATAATTTGTTGAGGAATTAGTAAGGGGTGTTTACTTTTTTTTACCACAACTGTGCATACAAATCTACAGCTAGTATACATGGTTGCATAAAAAATTCGAACATTTTTCCGGCTACTGATAGTAATTGCAGTAATCGAGATTTTAACATTTTCTAAATTGCTCATTTAAACATCTTTCACCTTAATAAAGTAAAAAGTTTTATTTCAGTATTCTGAATGTATTGAAAATCATTATATAATCTATACTGAACTCATGATTTTTCGTTTTTGTTATTATTTAGAATGTACCTACTGTTTAAAATCAGTGCTTTGCTTTCGTCCAGTGAAAAGCATCAATTTTAATCCTTTTAATGATCAGAATATTAATATTCCTCAACCACCTAAAACGGGTGGGTTTACTGTTGTCAAGGTACAAGGCAATTCTGAGATTGCTTTTGGCTCTATATGTAATCGAAATTATCAGGTTATCCAAAAAGTAAGTTCTGGCAAAAATTTAACCAAAAAAAAAAAAAAAAAAGTTTAGCAAAACAAGAATTAATATATGGATTTTCATCAGATTCAGTTAGTACCTGATAAACATTTATCCTGATTAACAATTGGTGCATATCACCCAATAAGTGGCACTGTTATACAGATTTTTTAAAAAAGATTTCCGCAATAGCTCTATCCCAGAAACTAATGCACGGGTTTTCATCAAAATTCAAATAGAAGTTGGCATAAGTTGGTGCTGAGTAGATTTTGGCGTAAATCACCCAATCGGTGGCGCTGCTATGCTGCACTGATTAGGAAATATTAACATATATGAAGTAGGATTGCCACATTTGACTAATTTGATGCTATCATGATTTTGTTGATGTAAACGCGCAATGTTGCCAGATGGGCTAGTTTTTTTTTCAAATTCAGATTGTTAATTGGCAGTACTTTTTTTAAATAGCAAAATGCATCTTACTTAATGACATATTATTTAAGGTAAAAACAAAGGGAAATTTGCTGCTTCAAAAAAGTGATGCCAATCAATAAATCTGAATTAAAAAAAAAAAAAAAAAAAAAAAAAAAGTAGCTCACAAGCAATAATATTAACGGGATATTGTGATGCGACATCGATCGGAATATGAGACACATTGAGGTGAAAAAACCACTAACTTTTTGCTATCTTTAACTAATTTACTTATTTATTTTATTTTATTTTTGTTTATTTTTTTATTTCATTTTATTTTTTTAATGTGCTTCCAGATTGAAGTGTAATTTATGCAAGAAGACAACGGCGTGCCAGTGAAACTGTGGATGAAATGATTGAAATAAGTTCCATTCTAAAATGAAAATTTAGGCGAGCCATATAACGCTCGGATCAACGGCAAAATCCAGTAAAGTTGAATAAGTGTGAATTCACAATTTCAAATGAACATTCCGGAGCATAGCTGTGGAAATATGATTAAGGTGTGCGATTTTTAGCGAATAGTGAAAATAACGCCGATAATACTGGCGATAATTATTAATTGCAATAAAACACTTTGTATAAATCACCATTAAACGAAAATAACAAAACAGGACGCGTTTCGAGCTACATCGATAACAGCTCGTCATCAGCTGAACTAATACGTGTGCGTAAGGAGGCAATACTCTGTCCCCTGTTTTTTGCGAAGATGCTCTGTGCGAGATCAGCAGAACATTTTAATCGGCTATCGCACACATTTAGATCAACATATACATTCAAAATCAACATTTATGGAAAGTGCGGGTTTTTACCCTTACCTATCCGACTTTTTTTTTTTTTTTACTTCTATTAATTTGAATCGAATTTAGAACAGTCGTTCAGATTATCAGTTGTTATTGCTGATTGTTTGTTTTGGTCTAGTGCGTAACACGGATTAAAAAAAATCATCGACATTTGCCGCAAAAAAAAATATAATGTACTATCAATGGTAATTTAAAAACATTGTGCTATGATATCCGAACGTATTTATTCATATGGGAAAAACGAAGTCATATTATGTTATGAGATTATGAGTAATCTTGAATTTAAATTCTCCCATGTTAGAATAGGATTTCGCGTTCGGCGTGTCGCTGAACTGTTACCAAAGGTGGTTCCCAAATCCCTTGTTCAAAAACGCAAAACATTCTGACGCATTTTTTTTTTTTTTTTTTTTTTTTTTTAATTCCTTTTTAAACGTAAACGCATAAATTGACAGGCCTGACTATTGAAGCGATTCAGATTCAAATTGATTTTTTTCATTTTTTGATAAATTATTTATCGAGTTATAATCAATTCTGGTCATGTAACGACCGGTTTTTTACTTTCTTCTATCTTTACAAGAAGAAAGTATTGGATTCATGAAAATTTTCGACTTCCGGTTTTCGACGAATTTATGCGTTTTAGAAGGTCCTGAACACGTTTTGACTATTTTTAGAAAATGTCTGTCTGTGAGTCTGTCCGTCTGTCTGTCTGTCTGTGTGTGTGTCTGTATGTGACAAAAAATTTGTGGGCGCTCTATCTCAAGAACTAATGCTCGAAATTTAATAAAATTATATATTCAGTTAGACCTTGATATGAATTAGTGCCTATTGGTTTTTGGTGAAAATTGGCCTGCAGGTGGCGCTGCTAAACTACGTTTTTCATGATTTTCAAGATTGCTATATCTCAAGAACTAATGCACAGAATTTCACCAAACTTCAGATTCTGAGACCCCTTGATATACATAGGCGCTGATAAGGTTTTGGTGTGAAATGCTCAACAGGTGGCGCTGATATGCTACATCTTGCACGATTCTTGCGATAGCTATATCTCAAGAACTAATGCACAGAATTTCACCAAACATCAGATTCTGTGAGATCTTGATATACATAGACGCTGATTAAGTTTTGGTATAAATTGTCCAGCAGGTGGCGCTGCTATGCCACGTTTTTCATGATTTTCATGATAGTTATATCTCAAGAACTAATGCACAGAATTTCACCAAACTTCAGATTCCCTTATACCTCGAGATACATAACCGCTGATAAGGTTTTGGTGTGAACTGCCCTATAGGTGGCGCTGCTATGCTACATTTTGCACGATTTTTGCGATAGCTATACCTCAAGAACTAATGCAGAGAACTTCATAAAATTTTAGATTCTGTTACACTAGAATATGTAACCTAATTAGACGCTGATTACATTTTGGTATTAACCTTGCAACAAGTGGTGCAGATATGCTGCATTTTGCACGATTTTTCCGATAGCTATATCTTAACAACCAACACACAGAATTTCATCAAACTTTAGATTTTGTTACAAAATGACATATATCATAATTACACGATGATTACGTTTTGTTATAAATCCTTCAACTGATGGTGCTGCTGTGCTATATTTTACACGTTTTTTTTTTTTTTTTTTTTTTTTTTTTTTTTTTAACTAGCTATATCTCAAGAACTAATGCACAGAATTTCATCAAAGTTCAGATTCTTTTACACCATAACATAATTAGACGCTTTTTTACGTTTTGGCATAAATTGTCCAAGATATGGTGTTGCTGTGCTACGTTTTGCAAATTTTTTGTTATAACTATATCTCAAGAACTAATGGACGAAATTCCATGAAATTTGATTCTGTTAGGTCTTGACATAAATAGATGCTTATTAGGTTTTAGTACAGATTACTCAACATGAGGCACTACTAAGCTCATTTTCTCAGAATATTAATTGAATTTTGCGTTATAGGCTTTTCGGATACCAGAATCTCATTAGGCTAGGTCAAATGTTCGAGGAAATTCGATAGTGGGTAACCACGGATTCACCACGGGTCACCACTTTTTTTTTTTTTTAAATATTAAAATGTACTTATGAGATAGAAGAAAGTTTTGGGATTGACACATCCAACTAGTTTCCTCTCGTGCGGTATCGCATCCAGAAATTCCGTTTAAAAACGTTCACTTTTTTCAGTATTTTCTGAAAGATCTCTTGCCTTTAACCTAACAAAAGGAAAACGTTTTTTTGATTACATAGTTTTTGAATAAAAACAAAAGCCAATTTCATAAATTTCCGAACAAAAATGTCTTAAAAATTGTCTCATAAACTAGTTCTTTTTGATTTAAGAACAGCTTTAAGTTCTATTACCCTCTATTTGAGAAATACACGCATACTTAAACGAATTTTATCAGTTTTACTCATTTATTGAAATAAGCGGTGATGCATTTACTAAAGTAATAGATAAGAAATCAGTAATAATCTGTAAATAAAGACAATCACACCCGACCTTGATTTGACGATATAGAATAAATACATTTATTCAAAGACTAAGAATTGTCACTTAACTGATTACTGCTCGATTATGTCATTTCACGTATTCTCACTCCCTCCGTTATTGTCAGTACATGGAAACATGTGTAAAACTGCTACTACTTAGCAATTTCATCTTGAGTAGAATGTAAACAAAAATGCTGTTTCATTCCGTATTTAAAAACAAGATAAAACTTTCTGGATAAGGTGCTTATAGTTTTGCTTCAGTAATTATGAGCTGTTGCAACTAGACTTGATGGGCGGCTAATAAGATCTTGATGCTATTGCAGTGATTTTTTTCTGTGAATAGAATAAGGATTATGTAATAGATATCAATGAACAGTTTCGTTTTTACATTCATCCTGTTTCACACGTTCAATAAAATCTAGAAAATTCTTAATTTTATTTTATCTTCATAGAGAAAAGAGGCCGAATCTTTTTTTTATTGAATTGCAGCGATTGAAAGGTATATAAGCTTTCCGTTTTCAGTTATATTTTAATTTTAATGGATTACATTAATAGAAGACGTGAGATTAAAATTTTGCCTTATCCAAAATTTTTAAAAAATCAAGTTTTATTTATCAATATATTCAATTGGTGATTAATATCCTTCAAGTAAAAATACCACAATCTAAAGAAAAAAATCCTAGTTTTATTGTGTATTTTAGGTATTGTAAAATCTTTGTTTACAATAAAGACCGACGCAGTCAGTGGTTTTTCGCGGTTTCCCAAAATTTGATTTTCTGGATAAGGAGGATTTTTAACTCACTTTCTCAATTAAAATTATGTATTATAAGTTTAACTTTAGATTACTATTTTTATTTAAAACTTTTTTATAAACATTTATTTATATTTATTTATCAACACATTTCTCTTTTCTGTTCTGGATAAGGTGAGTTTTGAAACTCACATTCTCAATTAGAATTATATAATCAGTATAACTGACATATTACTATTTTTATTTAAAACTTTTATATGAAGGTTTAATTATTTCTTTATTTATTAACACATTTCTTTTTTTTTTTCCTGGATAAGGCAATTTTTGAAACTCACGTTCACAATTAAAGTTACATATTATCAGTTTAACTTTAGATGTCTATTCTTTTTTAAACTTTTATATAAGGGTTTATTTATATTTGTTTATTTATGAACGCAATTCTTTTTTTTTTTTTTTTTTTTTTTTTTTTTTTTTTTTCAATTGAAAAATAAATAAGAATGCATTTAGAAAATAAGTTTTGGATAGCATTTAAAAGGAAAATTTATCTTTGTAGATAAGCTATATAGTTCTGTTTCGGTAATTTAGTAGTGCAGCTGAACTTAACAAAAGGGAAGGGTGACAAATAAGTTTCTGAGGCTATTCAATTGATTTCTCTGTGAATAGAATATTGAATGATGATTCTGTAAAAAATAACATGAAATAGTTCTGTATTTACACCCATACTTTTAAGAGCATTCTGCAAAATTTAGATAACTCTAAATTTCTAAATTTAAGTGGTACGATGTTATATTCATTAGAGAATAGAAACTGAATCATCTTTTATTGAATTTCAGCGATTGTCTAGATTTCTAAATTTAAGTGATACCATGTTATATCCATTAGAGCAGGGCTGTCCAACGTGGCGCTCGCGTGCTCCATGGCGCCCTTTGCAGGCTTTCTTGGCGCCCTTTTGAAGATTGCACTTTACTAGCACTTTTTAAGAATAAAATTCCTTTTAAAAGCGTGCTTTATTAAAAATACTTGATTTTTGCTTGAGATATTTTTAAAACCTCTTCAAATGCATTTCACGCATCCTAAGTTATTGCTGTTTCACTGGCTCATTGTCTGTTTTAAAGTCGGGAAAAGGCTTGCCATTTTCTCCATCAAAACTTTGAAATTTTAGGTATTTTTTTTCTATAAAATCGTGCGAAATTATTTCCATTTTATTCCAGGCTCTTTTCAGAACAATCTTTTGAATCTCTCTCTTAAGAATCTTTGGATTGGTCACAATATCATGCCAATCTTTGTTTCTGTACTTTTTATAACGGCTAATTTTCACCTTCAAAATAAATAAATGGATAGTTTTACGCCCCCCCCCCCAAAAAAAAAAAAGATTGATGTCTACTATTTTTTTTTTTTTTTTTTTTTTTTTAAATATAATAAGCGAGATTTTGTTTTCGGGCACTTTCCAATGAGAAAAAAATTTGATATAATACCCCTCGCAGAAAAACGTATAGTTCGAAATTTACAACGATTTACAGTTATTTTGAAGAGTTTTTTTTTTTTTTTTTTTTTTTTCACATGGCAGTATTTTATATTCATAGTCTTCTATATTGAAAAGAATTTGCATACGTGTATCGGTACTAATACTTTTGGATAATTTTGTTTCGTGTTTTGAGCCATGTTAATAATGTCGCCCTTCACTGTTTGCCAAAAGCTGTGATGCGCCCCTGTTTAGTAAAAGGTTGGACATGCTTGCATTAGAGAATAGAGACTGAATCATCTTTTATTGAATTTCAGCGATTGTAAGGTATAAAACTCTCTTAATTCAAACATGTTTTCATTTATATAAATTATGTAAAGAATTAAAATTGTGTTAAACTTTAGATTAATCCTTTCGGGTCTGGTGTACTATTAATAGTACATGCCTTTTAATGAAGTATTATTTTGTTTCAAGAAATAGTTTTGCTACTATTTACATGTAGTAATGTTAGTATATATGTATGAATTTACTATATGACTTTATTTATGTTTAGGCATTTAGTAGTAATAATAATAATTATTATTATTTGCTTAATTCTTTTTGCGCCGTTTGCGATTCTTATATTTTAAACATATATTTAGCTCAACAATCATATGTAGTAAAGCGCAAAAAGTATTTCAAAGTTGTAATATAAGTTAAATTCTATTATAATAGAATATTTTCTTAACAACTCCAAAAATTCTTCCTTAGCCTATTGTCATATTAATTTAATAGTACGCAAAACAACAACATCCGTTATCTTTCAGACAATGAAATATTAGTTAAATAGTAATTAATCTATTTGGATAGCTAGCGTTAATGTTAATAGCGTAAAAGTATTTTTTTTTTCTAAAAACTGAAAAAACTAGTTGGATGTGTCAATCCCAAAACTTTCTTCTATCTCATAAGTACATTTTAATATTTAAAAAAAAACGTGGTGACCCCAAAGTTACCCACTATCGAATTTCCTCGAATATTTGACTTAGCCAAATGAGATTCTGGTATCCGAATAGCCTAAAACGCAAAATTTAATTAATATTTTGAGAAAATGAGCTTAGTAGTGCCTCATGTTAGGTATTTTATACTAAAACCTAATAAGCATCTAATTATGTCAAGACCTAACAGAATCTGAAATTTGATGGAATTTCGTCCATTAGTTCTTGAGATATAGTTATAACAAAAAATTTGCAAAACGTAGCACAGCAACACCATATCTTGGACAATTTATGCCAAAACGTAAAAAAGCGCCTAATTATGTTATGGTGTGAAAAAATCTGAAGTTTGATGAAATTCTGTGCATTAGTTCTTGAGATATAGCTAGTTTAAAAAAACCGTGTAAAATATATCACAGCAGCACCATCGGTTGAAGGATTTATAACAAAATGTAATCATCGTGTAATTATGTTATATGTCATTTTGTAACAAAATCTGAAGTTTGATGAAATTCTGTGCGTTGGTTGTTGAGATATAGCTATCGGAAAAGTTGTGCAATATGCAGCATAGCTGTACCACCTGTTGCAAGGTTAATGTGTGTATTTGTGTGTATTTTTTGTCGGCCGATTATCTACGCTATGGGATATAGGCCCTATGAGGTGGGATGCCCTCCGTGGGGGTCTTTCTAAGGGAACCTAACCCGTATTTACGCAAGGTTCGAAGAAAACCACAGAAAACTTCGAACGGTTAGGCCGACGGTCGCGATTGGGTTCGAACCCAGCACCTACCGTCTACCAGTTTGGAGGTCAGAACCTCGCGGCCACTGGTGGGGCGTTGCAAGGTTAATACCAAAATGTAATCAGCGTCTAATTATGTTATATATTCTAGTGTAACATATAATCTAAAATTTGATGAAGTTCTCTGCATTAGTTCTTGAGATATAGCTATCGCAAAAATCATAGCGTTCAAAATGTAGCATAGCAGCGCCACCTATAGGGCAGTTCACACCAAAACCTTATCAGCGGCTATGTGTCTCAAGGTATCGCGGAATCTGAAGTTTGGTGAAATTCTGTACATTAGTTCTTGAGATATAGCTATCATAAAAATCATTAAAAACGTGGCATAACAGCGCCACCTGCTGGCCAATTTACACCAAAACTTAATCAGTGTCTATGTATATCAAGTGATCAAAGAATCTGCAGTTTGGTGAAATTCTGTGCATTAGTTCTTGAGATATAACAATCTTGAAAATCATAAAAAACGTAGTATAGCAGCGCCACCTGCAGGCCAATACTCACCAAAAACCAATAGGCACTAATTCATATCAAGGTCTAACTGAATATAAAATTTTATTAAATTTCGAGCATTAATTCTTGAGATAGAGAGCCCACAAATTTTTTGTCACATACAGACAGACAGACATACAGACAGAGACAGACAGACAGACAGATGGACAGACTCACAGACAGACATTTTCTAAAAATAGCCAAAACGTGTTCAGGACCTTCTAAAACATATAAATCCGTCGAAAACCGGAAGTCGAAAATTTTCATGAATCCAATACTTTCTTCTTGTAAAGATAGAAGAAAGTAAAAATGGATCCAGAAGGGTTATTGATTTAAAACTATTGTATGAGGGTTTATTTATATTTATTTATTAACACAATAAAAGAATAAATAAGAATGCATTTAAAAAATAAGTTTTGGATAGTATTTTAAAAAGATGATTTAACTTTCTAGATAAGCTACTTAGTTCTGCTTCGCTAATTAAGTATTGCAGCCGAACTTGACAACTAACCGATGATCAACAAAACATTTTCTGTGTAATTAATACTGTTGCATTGAATTCTATGAAAGTAAAAAATAGAACATTGATTATTATATATCAGAGGTCATTGAACAGATTTGTTTTTACGGTCATCTTTTGTTTAAGAACATCAACAAAATCAAGACAACTCACAGCTGAACAGTGTTACAAAGAACTCCATGTATAACGGTGTATATTTATAAAGGTTTAAACCATACTTTATGGAACTACAACTGTTGTTGGGTACAACAAATTGTAAGGTACTGCAATTTTCTTATTTCAAATACATGTGTGATATTTAGTACTGTTATATTGTGATACTTCATTTAAAGTATCATAATTTTCTAATTTTAAATACATTTTCGACATATGTATATGGAATATTGTAACTTTCTAATTTTAAATATGTTTGCGATATTTGTTATTATTGCATTATTAATACTATTACATAGCTTATTTAATATGCGGTAATGTAATTTTTCTATTTTAAATATATTTCGATATTTGATACTATTATGTTATTTAAACTATTACATTGCGATATATGATATAAGATGTAAATTAAAAGTATATTTGATACGAATGGAATATTTATGCAAGTGTGCTGCTATATTTGATGAAATTATGCTATTTTCTATATAAAAGAATACAAAATATTGATTACATATTAGAATTCACTAAAACAGTAGCATGTTTTTACAGCTATATATATATATAAAAGATAACTTTAAACTGGACAGTACTTCATAACACGATGCAAGTATATATTTTTAGAAAGAAGGATTTAAACATTATTTTTATTTAATTGCAACTATTGTAGATACTAATTCATTGTTCTATTTTTTACGATTTATTCCCCGATTTAAAATGAAATGAAATATTTACTCCAGGCTATTTTCAAAGAAATTCTACATTTAAATTAATAATAATAATAAATATTATTTTTAGGATGATTATAACCAGTAATATATTACGTACGCCGTGCATTAAACATTAATATTCCTAGACCAATGATAAAAAAAAATCAACAATTTATAGATAGACAAATTTAACTGTTTAAAATGTGCATTTTTATTTGATGGAGTTAATCAGACTGACTTTTGAACGCCTTATATTATGTACGGCATGGATTAAACATTAATATTCCTGGACCCATCACAAACAAATTAAAAAAAATTTCAGTTTTTCAATTTTCGGAACTGCAAATTTTTAAACTTCTTAACATCGCACATTTTAAATTTTTACATCTTTGCGTAGAAAAATATGCACTTTATAATGAAATTTGTTTGAAATCTCTATCACAGTTTGTTTTAAATTATTAATTTTTTAAAAGTTTTTATTACTCTTTTTGTCATTGTGGCAACAGAAATATTCCGTTTTTAGACATAAAACTTGGATTAATTAGAAAACAAATAAAATAAAAAACATGAGTATTCCAGTTTTGGACATTAAACTTGGACCAATCAGGAAACGAATAAAATAAAATAAGTTGCGGAATTCAACCAATAAAAAGATTCAGATATACTTCAGATTTCCCAATTATCTACCAAGAACAAGAACTATTTTTTCACATAGTTAAAAAGACAAATAATACGCTTTGGGTGCACCGTGATCGTGAGACTGTTTTTTCTCCTGTAACTAGCTTTTTAAACAAATTAGGGCGTGAAATTAGGAAAGGAAAATAATTCTCAGGAGCTTATGCCAGTATTCAGTTTTAAAAGTTGATTTTTGACAAATGGGCGACTATTTGAACAAAAAAATATTTTTTTTCGCCTTAACTTTACAAAAGGTTAAAAAAAAAAACTTTGTGATTTTGAAAAAATGATTAATCAATGAAGATGACACTTCTATATTATAAGCTTCAGCAAAAACGAGTGGTTTTCTTTTTACTTTCTTCTATCTTTACAAGAAGAAAGTATTGGATTCATGAAAATTTTCGACTTCCGGTTTCCGACGGATTTATAGGTTTTAGAAGGTCCTGAACACGTTTTGACTATTTTTAGAAAATGTCTGTCTGTGAGTCTGTCCGTCTGTCTGTCTGTCTGTATGTGACAAAAAATTTGTGGGCGCTCTATCTCAAGAACTAATGCTCGAAATTTCATAAAATTTTATATTCAGTTAGACCTTGATATGAATTAGTGCCTATTGGTTTTTGGTGAAAATTGGCCTGCAAGTGGCGCTGCTATACTACGCTTTTCATGATTTTCAAGATTACTATATCTCAAGAACTAATGCACAAAATTTCACCAAACTTCAGATTCTGTGATCCCTTGATATACATAGACGTTGATTAAGTTTTGGTGTAAATTGGCCAGCAGGTGGCGCTGCTATGCCACGTTTTTCATGATTTTCATAATAGCTATATCTCAAGAACTAATGCACAGAATTTCACCAAACTTCAGATTCCGCGATACCTTGAAATACATAGCCGCTGATAAGGTTTTGGTGTGAACTGCCCAATAGGTGGCGCTGCGATGCTACATTTTGCACGATTTTTGCGATAGCTATATCTCAAGAACTAATGCAGAGAACTTCATCAAATTTTAGATTATGTTACACTAGAATATATAACATAAGTAGACGCTGATTACATTTCGGTATTAACCTTGCAACAGGTGGTGCAGCTATGCTGCATTTTGCACGATTTTTCCGATAGCTATATCTCAACAAACAAAGCACAGAATTTCATCAAACTTCAGATTTTGTTACAAAATGACATATAACATAGTTACACGATGATTACGTTTTGTTATAAATCCTTCAACTGATGGTGCTGCTGTGCTATATTTTCAATGGTTTTTTTTAAAACTAACTATATCTCAAGAACTAATGCACAGAATTTCATCAAACTTCAGATTCTTTTACACCATAACAACGCTTTTTTATGTTTTGGCATAAATTGTCCAAGATATGGTGTTGCTGTGCTATGTTTTGCAAATTTTTTGTTATAACTATATCTAAAGAACTAATGGACGAAATTCCATCAAATTTCAGATTCTGTTAGGTCTTGACATCAATAGATGCTTATTAGGTTTTAGTATAAATTACCCAACATGAAGCAGTACTAAGCTCATTTTCTCAGAATATTAATTAAATTTTGCGTTTTAGGCTTTTCGGATACCAGAATCTCATTAGGCTAGGTCAAATGTTCGAGGAAATTCGATAGTGGGTAACTTTGGGGTCACCACGTTTTTTTTTTTTTTTTTTTTTTTTTTTTTTTTTCAAATATTAAAATGTACTTCTGAGATAGAAGAAAGTTTTGGGATTGACACATCCAACTAGTTTTGAAAAAAGAGAGATGGAAAGCGACAAAACGATTTAAAAAAAAGTGTCACCCGTTATATGAAAGACGTGATTTTGAGAAAAATAAGTTTTAGGTTTGGTTACAACATTCTGTTCAACGAGCAGCTTTTACGTTCAACGAGAAACTTAATTATATAATAATAATATTAATATTATAAGGAATTGGAATACCGTAAAACCGATTTAGAGCAACAATCTCCAAAATGTAAAAAAAAAAAAAAAAAAAAAAAAAAAAAAAAAAAAAAAAAAAAAAAAATGTAAAAAATAAACTAGAAAATAGAAATTGTGCTTTTTCAGAATTTAATATTACCCCCGACGAAATATATATATATATATATATATATATATATATATATACATATATATATATATATATATATAATACAAAACTTATTTTAATTTTAAGACTTTAAAAACGCGTTTTTTTTTCTTTCTTTCTATGGAATGACGTCATCCGCATCCGCTGAAGAATTAAAAATTTACGATCCAGTTTTAAGTAACATATACAGGAAAATATGCATAAGACGTTACTGTCGCAAAATAATAAACAAATCGATCAAAAAATTATGTCGTTATTCAATAAATTTACTCCCCTCCCCACCAAAATAAATAAATAAATAATAAAAAACAATTATCTAATGATTCTGATGTTTTCATTTGTCTGTCACATTAATATGGTATTGAAAATTAAACATAGTTTATAATAGCTCCATGTTTTATCAGAAATCATTTACTTATATTTTTTCAAAATATCGCGTAATTTAATTAGTTTTTCTTTTTCAGTTATGAGAAAATGGCAATAAAAAGATATAATATTGTACTATTTTTCAACTATTTTTCTTCAATTTTCTACAGAAATGGAGTACTCCAGTTGCCAATATTAAAGAAATGGCGTCAAAGACAAGAAAAATTTTATCTCAAATAAATTACGATGCACTTTTCAAACAAATCGCATTTTAAAATAATTTTTTCTCTCTATACGACGGTATAAAAATTAAAAATGATCGATACTGAGAAGTTTAAAAAAAATGGCAGTATATAGATATGATCGACATTTAACCAAACAATAATACATCTACTTTATTTTACGGCTGGTTTATACAATGGAATGTTATTATTATTTTTTTATATATATACACGACACTTTAATAGTTACCCCCCCCCCCCCAAAAAAAAAATAGCATAACGGGGCCTAAAAGAAAAACAAAAAATTCAACGCAAAGAAGACAAAAATTGGAATTTTCACATTTACAATGTAAATATTATGAATTTTTGCATTAATTGTCTTTTTCTTTATTCCAAATGTTGATTCTGGCATAAATAAGCACCTTAATGATACATAAACATGCATTACTCATAACTTCCATTTTTGGAATCCCTCGTATATGCGAGCAGCTGTATAGTCAAATGAAGAATGCAATGTCAAAATCGAGAACACGGCTAACAGAGAAACATTTGGATGATAGACATTGCGGATCGCCACTACAAAAATACATCGAGGTATTAAAAATTAAGATAGGCAAAAACAATGCCAAATTTCTCACTCAGAATTAAATTTCTACTATTTCGTTCAGTATGTGAGTATTATGTTTTCAATTGATTTCAAAATATTTTATACTAAATTTAATGCTGTCTTAAATATATTTTATTATTTTTTAAATATATTGTAAAATAGTATATGAATTCAACTCTCCTTTAACTCATGCCGATTTTCTTAAAGAAAACAACTGCATATTGTATGTATATATTCTTAAAAAAAAAAAAAAGTAACTATGCTACAAAAAAAAAAAAAAAAAAAAAAAAAAAAAAAGTAAACAATACATTTCCATTCTTTAAGCGTGTTTGTCCCCATTTCTGCTTTTTAAAATTTGGTGACTGTAATTTTACATTTTATTTCCCTTTTTTTAAAAATTCAGCAGAAGAAAACCGACTATCCACTTTTTTTCTGTTATCTACTTTGTATTGGAGATCGATGTCAGTTATAAAAACTCTCAGGGCATCTGTTACCACATCCATTAATCAATACATTGTACACACCTGCCAAACTCTGATTTGAATCAATATATTTAAATCAATATAAGACGTTCACAACCAAAGTACATCAAGTCCATTTGTCCCTTCAACCTATTTTGCGATGATTTTTTCCCCTGTAGAACTCTAGGGTTTTGCCACACATTTTTTTTTTTTTTTTTTTTTTTTTTTTTTTGTTTTTTTGTTTCTAGATTTGAAAAAAAAAAATTAATTAACAATGACATTAAAAGATTAATTAAAAGAGTTAAACGACATTGAAAGAGTAGAATTTAAAAAAAAAATCTGTTCCTATCACTTACCCGTAAGAAAAGTGAATTTCACAGAAAAATAAATTTTTCACAGACAAAATAAATTTTGCCTAACTTTACTGTGACTTGAAATAATACACTTAACTCTGCATACAGGAATAGTTGTGTGCCTAAAAAGCATAAATTCCTTAAGAATGAAGACATATGTTGAGGTTTGGAGGGTTGTACAAATTTACCTCCGCATATAATCCAATCCTCTTCTGAGGTCACGAATGGACAAATACCACAATAAAGTGGTTTCCCGTATGCCTACACTATGAAATTTATTTTGTATAGCAAAACAAACCTATGACAAATCTATTAGTGGGATAAAACGCAAAATAATTTTTTGCGAGATGTGTCACTTTTATTGCGGGTGAGCGATATGCTTATTTGGCCAGAAACCGTCCCTGAAAATTGACGGCCATTCTGTAAAGGAAAAAAAAATTCCTGCTAAACCAAAAAAAATAGGATTTAACCACAAAGGAAAATATATAACATACCTTCTTCAGAATCTTTAAAAATTCTAAAAATCTTTAAAAAAAATTAAAAACCAATATGTTTTGGAGATTTAAAGAAACATTTATACAGGGTGTCCCAGAAGTAATGGGACAAACTTAAAGGAAAGGTAGGGGACATCACAAGGATTCATAATTGCATAGAAACTCATGGTCGGAAACGTCTTCGTTCGTTGGTTGGTTGTGTTGTTCACAAAAGCATTGGAGAAAAACAACTTTCTCAGATTCGGGAATTTTTAAATTCATTTAATTCTGATTTAAGCAGCATCAATTTCTTTCTTTGGGGTGGACTGAAAAACGCTGTATACGCAACGTCTGTGGAATCTGAAATGAGTATGGTTGCAAGACTCATCTGTGCTACAGCAGATATCCAACAAAATCTAGGTGTATTTGAGCGAGTCCGCCAATCCATGGTTCGACGGTCTAATGCATGTATCGCTAGCAACGGTGAAAACTTTGAACATCTTTTGTAACATTTTCACATATCATCTACCACAGTAAATGTAATATCGTTGACCAATAAATTATTTCAGATGATCTCAGTCTTATTATTTTAACACAATCAAACTGATTGGTAAAGTTATCATACGAATTGAATATTTCCAGCTGAGCGAAAAATTTCCCAGGCCGGGAATCGAACCCGGATACTTGGCTTACAAGGCCAATGCTTTACCTGTTAAGCTATCTGGGCGATAGCCGGCTGGGATTTTTTTCGCTCAGATAACCTTATTGGTCGTAACATCTCGTCTGTCATTTGAAACAGCTCGGAGAATAAACCGCAGGTAATGGAACTCCATATAACGATGGATACGTAGATATACTAATTATTTTAACACAATCAAACTGATTGGTAAAGTTATCATACGAATTGAATATTTCCAGCTGAGCGAAAAATTTCCCAGGCCGGGAATCGAGCCCGAGCTGTTTCAAATGACAGACGAGATGTTATGACCAATAAGGTTATCTGAGCGAAAAAATCCCAGCCGGCTATCACCCAGATAGCTTAACAGGTAAAGCATTGGCCTTGTAAGCCAAGTATCCGGGTTCGATTCCCGGCCTGGGAAATTTTTCGCTCAGCTGGAAATATTCAATTCGTATGATCTCAGTCTTGTCTCTTCGTCCCTTGTACCTGTCATACTACCTTCTCATGAAGTTTCCGACCATGAGTTGCTATGCAATTCTGAATCCTTGTGATGTTCCCTACCTCCCCTTAATGTTTGTTCCATTACTTCTGGGACACCCTGTATAGGCAAAGTTTCTTCTGCTGTTACTGATTTTCGAAAACGTTTCCCAGCAGTTTTTAGAGTGTATTAATCAGTTTTTTTTTAGATGTAAAATTTTCGAATACTAGCCATTCATAAATAATCCTTTTTTTTATATATACAACATACATATTTTAAAGGCAAATTTGCCGTAGTAACAGCACTGACATTAAAATTAATATTATTTTATTAATTATGCATGAATAAATAAAATGAAGTAACTGAAAATATTTCGTTGTGAAGGAATAGCATCCTAAAAAAAAGTTATTTTGTTTCCAGAAAAATTATTAATACATGATAAAAACGACTCGGAAATGTTCCCGAATATCAGTGGCAACAAAAGAAATCATTTGCAAATGTTTCTTTAAATCTCAAAAGTGTATTTGCTTCTGGAGTTTCTAAAGATCAAGAACTCTTTTCAGAATCGTGGGTAAAGCGAAAGACTAATTTGTAAAAATCGTTTGTTTCTAAAAAAAAAAAAAAAAAAAAAAAAAAGGTTGAATGTAGATTCTGCCATTGCAGAATTCAGTTTCGCCTCCGATTAGGAAAAAAAATCGATAGAGAATTTTTATATACATTTCATCAGAATGAATTGTTCGAGAGTCCGAAAAAAATAGTTACGGATAATCGAGGTTATTGATATTAAATAGGCTTCGTCCTATCCTTACTTACTAAGTACATACAAAATTTTAAGTCTCTATCTCCATTTGTTCGTGAAATAGAGCGTTTACAGACAGACAGACGGATGGCAATTTTTTTTTCTAAAAATATGTTTTTCGGAATCTCCAGTATCTGAAACGTGTAAATCCTTCAAAAAAAATTTTCGAGAGTCCCAAAAAAATAGTTCCGGATAATCGAGGTTACTGATATTAAATAGGCTTCGTCCTATTCTTACTTACTAAGTACATACAAAATTTTAAGTCTCTATCTCCATTTGTTCGCGATATTGAGCGTTTACAGACAGACAGACAGACGGACGGACAGCATTTTTTTTTTTCTAAAAATATGTTTTTCGGAATCTTTAGTATCTGAAACGTGTAAATCCGTCAAAAAAAATTTTCGAGAGTCCGAAAAAAATAGTTCCAGATAATCGAGATTACTGATATTAAATAGGATTCATCCTATTCTTACTTACTAAGTACATATAAAATTTTAATATCTATCTCCATTTGTTCGTGAGATTGAGCATTTACAGACAGACAGACTGACGGCAATTTTTTTTTTCTAAAAATATGTTTTTCGGAATCTCCAGTATCTGAAACGTGTAAATCCGTCAAATTTTTTTTCGAGAGTCCGAAAAAAATAGTTCTGGATAATCAAGGTTACTGATATTCAATAGGCTTCGTCCTATTCTTATTTAATATGTACATACAAAATTTTAAGTCTCTATCTCCATTTTTTCGTGAGATTGAGCGTTTACAGACAGACAGACAGACGGACAGCAATTTTTTTTTCTAAAAATATGTTTTTCGGAATCTCCAGTATCTGAAACGTGTAAATCCGTCAAAAATTTTTTTTTCGATTTTCAAAACGATTGCAAGACTTACCCTATACTACGTATGATAGGTAAGTAAAAGTGTGCCACATTTTTTGTCTTGACACTTTTTAGCTTGTCTGAAAGAAATAGCATCGGAGGCTTTAAAAAAAAAAAAAAAATATTAATGTTTGGATGATTTTCTTTATAATGAATTACGATTTTTGATACTTCCTAATGCAAAATATTTTGAGAGATTCTCACCAAAGAAAAAATGTGCTAAATTTACAATAATTTATGTGTTTTTTTTTTTTTTTTTCCTTTAACTCCTTACATGATCTACCCTCTGGTCTCTGGTAGCACACTTATGTTTAGTTGGGGGTGGGCGAGTGGATCCACCGGAAACTTGATCCTTTACATCAAGATTAAGACATTGCTAGATTATTATATTTTTAACTGCAAATATGAGTTTGTAAATACATCATGGAGGTTTTTATTGGCAAAGCCAGAAAGGATTGGGTTGCCCATAACTATTATTTTAGAAATGTTTTCCTTGTTTCAAAAAAGAATTTCGCAAATCAAAATGGCAAATTTATTTATTAAAATTAATTATCCTAATACTCACACACTGGCAACGTCAGTATAAATAATCTAAAAGATTTTTTTTTTTTCAGAACTACAAATCGAAACAATTGGAAAGTTAAACATATATCAAAATGTCGAACGGAAATAGTAATTTTTCTCCGAATGATAAAATCCGATAAGTATTAAATTAGAAATTTTGAGATTATCACAGAAATTTATAATTTTAGTTTTGTTAGATGTAGATAATGTTTTAGTAGACGTGTGACACCCGTGGCTAGATTCTCTTCCTTTTTAGCGCACCTACGAATTATATCTTCTATAGAAAATATTAATAGTACTAGCGAGCTACACCCGCTAGCTGTATCACTTTTTCCAAACGAACCTCGATATTAAGCAGTATATAATAAGCAAAAAAATTCATTTAATAAGCAAGTCTTGGTGTTCGAATCCTCAAGCACAAAAGAAATGTAAATTAAAGAGCTATGGTTGTTATGCGCCCATTATCCCGTTAAAAATATGTGATTTCGCACGGTGGGCGCTACGCGCAATTGAAAAAAAAGATTGTGGATCGGAGCCATGGTCGCTTCGCGTCCATCGTCCCGTTAAAAATATTTGGTTTTGTACGGTTGGCGCTACGCGTCCATAAGACATATTTTCGTATTTTTTGGTTCACCAGAAGCAAACTTTTACGCAGATTCTGAATATGTAATCAGTTTTTTCTACTTTAAAAACTGTCTGCATGATGGTTTAAGAAAAAACGCGCAAAAAAGTTTCGGTATATTTCGGCCTGTTTTATTTCTAAGTTCAATATTTTAGCGAAAACTACGGTAAATAATCGACGGCAAATCAAACAAGTTGGAAAATGCACGTGAACGTAGCAAATGAGGTGCGTTCGTACGATAACGAAGTTTTAAAAATATTCAGATATTGCTGATATAGTAGAGCGTACTTTGGATACAGAATAGTAGTCGAAATCTTTGTGTTTCTGTAAATATGCAGGAAGTAATTTTTATTACACCTCAGAAACCTATATCTTATTCATAAAATGTGAAATAGTTGAATATAATTAAAACATGCCCCAAACAATGTTTCCCCGTGTAGCATTATGCAGGGGAATACTTTTGTGTGGCCCTGTAATTTAATACTAAATATTCTTTGCATCACAGATTGTACAGAATGTATATTTTCATACATACTTTATAGATTCATGTCAATTATGTTATGTTCAAATGAGTGTAACACCATTAAAATGCATTTGAAACTTTTTCCCCATTAATCGTAATGTAACAAAATACTTTTGATTGTCCCTGTAATTGATCTATTCATCCGATTTTCATAACATTTGAAATGACTCGACAAAATTATGTAATAATTATAAGTTTTCAATTTCAAACGATTAAAATGCATATGAAACTTTTTTTTCCCATTGACCGTAATGTAACGGAATCCTTTTGGTTGTCCCTGTAATTGATATATCCATCGGATTTTCATAAAATTCTTTGCATCACAGATTGTACAGAATGCATATTTTAGTATATATTTCATAGATTCATGCCAATTCTATTATGTTCGAATGAGTGTAACATCATAAAAATGCATTTGAATCTTTTTTCCCATTAACCGTAATGTAATGGAATACCTTTGATTGTCCCTGTAAATGATCTATGCGTCCGACTTTCATAACATTTGAAATGACTCGATAAAATTACGTAATAATTATATGTTTTAACGTTCAAACGATTAAAATGCATTTGAAATTCTTTTCCCATTGACCATAATGTAACGGAATCCTTTTGATTGTCCCTGTAATTGATCTATCCATCCGATTTTCATAACATTTGAAATTACTCGACAAAATTACCCAATAATTATATGTTTTAAATTTCAAGCGATTAAAATGCATTTGAAAATTTTTTCCCCATTGACCGTAATGTAATGGAATACTTTTGATTGTCCCTGTAATTGATCTATTCATCCGATTTCCATAAAATTTGAAATGACTCGACAAAATTATGTTATAATTATGTATTTTAAATTTCAAACGATTCGGTTGGGTAGTTTTTGCGTTGTTATATGCGGACAGACAGACGGACAGACGGACAGACAGACGGACAGACGGACGGACTGAGTGACAACAATAGGTGCTACGTATTTACATAATTACGAACGCACCTAAAAAATGATGCGGAACAAAGCGCTTTTAGTGCGGGGAGAAAAAGAGGTTTTTGGCTGCTTCTTCTTTTAGCCAAAGGGGAAAAGTTCAAGTCATTCACCGCAAGGTGGCGCGGTGTTCTGCTTGAGAACTCCGTTTGGGAAATGAGACGTTTTGTGTTCCGCTTACCGATCGGTTTTTAATTCATAACTTTTTTTAATTTTAATCCCGCGGTCTCGAAAATGCCCGAAATGACTTTCCCGGAATTTTTCGAATCGAAAGACATCTCTTGCGACTTCCAACTCGCCCGCGTTGCGAACTGTAATCGGCTTCAGACAGACACACAGAGGCGCACGGATTTTATTAGTATAGACTAGCGAGCTACGCTCGCTAGCTGGGCCACTTTTTCCAAACGAACCTCGATATTAAGCAGTATATAATAAGCAAAAAAATTCATTTAATAAGCAAGTCTTGGTGTTCAAATCCTCAAGCACAAAAAAGTAAATTAAAGAGCTATGGTTGTTATGCGTCCATTATTCCGTTAAAAATATGTGATTTCGCACGGTGGGCGCTATGCGCACTTGAAAAAAAAAAGATTGTGGATCGGAGCCATGGTCGCTTTGCGCCCATCGTCTTGTTAAAAATATTTGGTTTTGCACGGTTGGCGCTACGCGCCCATAAGACATTATTTCGCATTTTTTTGGTTCATCAGAAGCAGACTTTTATGCAGATTCTGAATATGTAATCAGTTTTTTATACTTTAAAAACTGTCTGCATGATGGTTTAAGAAAAAACGCGCAAAAAAAGTTACGGTAGTCCTGTTTTATTTCTAAGTTCAATATTTTAGCGAAAACTACGGTAAGTAATCGACGGCAAGTCAAAAAAATTGATGCGAAAAAAAGCGCAATTAGCGCGGGTAGAAAAAGAGGTTTTCGGCTGGTTCTTCTTTTAGCCAAAGGGGAAAAGTTCTAGTCATTCACCGCAAGGTGTCGCAGTGTTCTGCTTGGGAGCTCCGATTCGGAAATGAGACGTTTTGCGTTCCGTTTCCCGAGCGGTTTTCAATTCATAACTTTTTTAATTTTGCTCCCACGGTCTCGAAAATGCCCGAAATGACTTTCCCGGAATTTTTCGAATCGAAAGACACCTCTCGCGACTTCCAACTCGCTATGCGCCTACCGGCCTACCACCAACCGGCGCTAAGTGCCATGGTCTCCATCGTCCCGTCAAAAATATTTGGTTTTGCACGGCTGGCGCTGCGCGCCCATAAGACATTTCCTCGTATTTTTTGGTTCATCAGAAGCAGACTTTTACGCAGATTTTGAATATGTAATCAGTTTTTTTCTACTTTAAAAACTGTCTGCATGATGGTTTAAGAAAAAACGCGCAAAAAAAAGTTACGGTAGTCCTGTTTTATTTCTAAGTTCAATATTTTAGCGAAAACTACGGTAAATATTCTACGGCAAGTCAAAAAAATTGATGCGAAAAAAAACGCAATTAGCGCCGGTAGAAAAAGAGGTTTTCGGCTGTTTCTTCTTTTAGCCAAAGGGGAAAAATTCATGTCCTTCACCGCAAGGTGGCGCAGTGTTCTGCTTCGGAGCTCCGTTTGGGAATTGAGACATTTTTCGTTCCGATTCCCAAGGAGTTTTTAATTCATAACTTTTTTAATTTTGGTCCCACGGTCTCGAAAATGCCCGAAATGACTTCCCCGGAATTTTTCCAATCGAAAGATACCTTTCGCGACTTCCAACTCGCCCGCGTTGCGAACTGTAATCGGCTTCAAGCAGACAGACAGACAGACGCGCACGGATTTTATTAGTATATATTTTGTGTTTTTTCTGCCGATTACCATTCAGCAACCGAATGGCTGCCCAAACTCATTCCCCTGAAAAACATTCCTGACACTACAATGCAAAGCTGTTTTTAATATACCATAGCAATCTGTATAATTTTTGGTTTTAGAGTCACTATAAATAATCACTTCTAACTTAAATATTTGCTAAATATTTTGTATATTTTCTGCCCATTAATTTTTAATACTTCGGTCAAGCGCTCGAAATCTATCTCCTCTGATTTAATATTTGATTAACTATGAAATAAATTAGCTAAGAACAGAAAAATTGCGCAGTCATTAAGGAGATTCTTCACTCACTTGAAAACACTAGCTCTGTAATGTTAAGTCTCCGGGCAGGGTATTTTCGAATTTCTTATTCAAATTTGAATATTTTTAAATTATTTTATTTTATTTTTCTTTATTTATTTTTCTTTTTTGCGTAGGATAGTTGAAGTCAATCTGTGTAATATGGCTATTTTTTAATTTTTCAATTTTGGGTGTCAGATTTTTTTAAAAAATAAAAATACTTTCGCTTTCAGAACCGGTGTTGAAACTGAAAGCACCCTTATTTTTAAAAAATTAAAACCAAAATGGAAAAGTACAAAATGGATAGATTACATTTTGACCTCAACTATCCTATGGAAAAAAATCGCTTACAAAAAATAAAAAATTGAACGAAAAATTCGAAAACAACCTGCTTATAGACAACTTTACGGAGATGGTGTTTTCAGGTAAGCGAAAAGTCCCTTTAAGGTGCTCAAAAATCGATTCATATTTTAGTTCAGATTTTTTAGTTTATTCGAGTTTAGCATACTTATATAAACACAAGTCACGTACAAATTTTTAAATATCCTCGCTCTCGTTTTGTATTGTTGCCATTAACCTCTTTGGAACGAACGTCTTTTAAAAAGCGCATACCGAAATTCAAAATGCACTTCCAACAATTTGCTCAAGAGCAGTGTTCTTATCTAACATTTCTTTTGCGTATTCCTGGATGTTAACAACCAATACTATGAATGTCCTATTATATTGTAATCATCTTGCAGTGAAATTTAGTTATTTATATCGATTTCAGTACATTTGAATTAGTGTAACATAATAAAATACATTGGAAAAGGTTTTTTTCCCCATTGGCCCTAATGTAATAGAATTCTTTTGAGTGCCCCTGTAAATGAACTATTAATGATACAATTTTCATATACAATGCTGAACATGCCATAATAAACATCATTGACATGTATCAATTGCATGAAAATCAGAGTATATTTACGAAGTTAGAGCTTGAACGGAGAGACAAATCGAATTTATGAATACTTTTCAATTTTTTTTAAAATAGTTAAAAACAAGTTACCTAATATAATTATCTAAGTCGATCCCCCCTATTCTTAAGCAAAATTTGGAAAATTTGAATTTGGTGTATAAGTTGAACCATATTTCTGGTAGTGTGTTGAAAAATGATATGCAATGGAGAATGATAAAAAATAACAATAATATTTTTTTATTAAAATAGTGAACATTTATTTTCGACTTTTCTAATCAAACTTAAAAAAAAATCAACATATAATACTATATAATTATGTGAAATTTCAGAATCTTAAACTATTGTAAAATCTATTCACATAAATTTAATAATACTTAAAAATTTTGTAAAATTTTTTTTAAAGATTATTTACATGGGTAAGCAACTTTTTTGGGCTGCTAAAATGCAGTACTTCTTTGTATTGTAGGACTTTAAGAAGAGATATCTAGAAGAATGATCTAACTTAATTCCTTTTTAAAAGTGCGATAAAAATGTTAAAAAGAATACCTTTGTATTGAAGGAAATTTTATCTTTACAGAAATGAGTGCAGAACAATTACAAGCACATTATTGTTGAGCCTTTTTTTTTTTTTTTTTTTTTTTTGGTCTATCACAGAGTAATTACCATTGTCCGCTTTTATTTTTCGCTCTAACCTGGACTCGTATGTGATTATCTAAAAGACTTGCCCATTCTCCGATTGTCTGCGAAAAATTACTTTTTTTACTAACTCGTGTATAAATCGACTCCGCATTTTCAACTCCCAAATTCTGCTTAAGATTGTTGAGTTTTTCGCGAGTATATACGACAAATTAAATTCAAGAGCGTAAAAATATGTGTTCGAATTGGCGTGAAAAACAACATTTTTGACTGAATGAATGGTTTATCTACAAAATGTTCATTGTTGTCTGTGTCTAGTATGCCTTAAATTACGAGTTCGGAAAAACATTACATAGGCAAATACATATTTTAGCTTAAAACCTACTAACACTTATGCTAAACCTCCTCAAAAGCTGAATAAACCTCATAAAATGTTGATATCATAGATTGGAATATTAAAATGTCATCTATACGTACGCAGAAGTGGTCATAAAATCAGATATATACGCATCTAGGTGCATATTTTTACCTTTTATTAGCTTGGGAAGCCATCTCAACATTTCCGCTTATTTATAAATCGCCACTGGTAATTTGGTGCTTCTTTGACAATTCCATTAGAATTTCACCGGAAAATAGAAATCATAAATGATATAACTTCCTACTCTTTTTCATACATTTCCTATCTATATGAATTACGAAAAATATTGAAAAGAAGACCTCCAAATATGATGCGATATGCAGACGACATTTTAATTACTTCCTTTATCTTCTAAAAGCTTATTTCTTAACCATATCTGTGTTTTTTTCCAGGCAGATTACTGTCGAGAGAAAAACGTTGGGATCTATCAACAGGAGGCACGAAAAAGGTAGAAATGACATTGAGGAACAAATTCGCTTGGACAATTTTTTCGCTTCAGTTTATCTTCATCATAATTTATGGAATTTTTGCAAAGTATGGCCCAGATGTCGATGCATCAGATCCGAAACATAATATATCACCTGAATCTGGAGGTCAAAGACCCAAAGACAATATTCTCAATAAAGATTATCCAAGTGAGTACCTGTAAATTAAGACTTTAAAAATCCTTATGAAGCTTTTTTTTCTTATCTAAGTGAGAGATTCTGCGCAAATTTAGTATTATTCATTCATGTGTAGAAAACTAAAACGGCATATGTATTTGTGCATTGTATTATGTACGTGCTTTTAACACAATAATTTAGAAAACAAAATCAAAAAATACAACCTCCTATTTTTGCAGCAAATCAGCGTTACAGATACCAAATGATTGGTAATATTACCTAATATTAAATGTTATGTACATATTAAAATTTGAGGCTCTCTACTTTTAAAAAATTATACAAATTTGAATTTTCATACTGTAACATCCACTTTTGATACCATACTTCATTTGCTTGGATATTTTATGCACTTCCACCAAAGCCGTCATGTAGACAGAAGAGCTCAAAGATTGAGATTGTTAGAATTAAATTCACGTGACAAATGCATTTATATCCCCCCATCACACCTCACCCCCCTTCGAAAAAAAACAATTAAATTTTTTTTAACTCCCTCAGTCAAGATGTCGCCTGTGGGAGACACTATAAACCCCTTTAAAGTAATTTAATTTCTTCCAAAATTGTTAAAATTACTTCTAGAGCTTTTTAATAAACTAAGTGGCTCTGTTAACCCCTAGCCTGCTCTGTTAACCTGCAAAACTTGTCAACCCCCGCTGAGACACCACAAACTCCATAAACACGCTAATTTGATCGGCTTTTAAAAGATTATGAAACATTGATTTATCTATATACATATATATATATTATTGCTATTATTCCCTGTAAAGGGGTGTCCATTCATTTCTCTTTGATTGGGAAGTTTTAAACTCTAATCAGCTACTGTTAAACATAATGTTCGATTAAACGAGATCAGTTCAACAGTGAAATACAGAGTTGTTGCCTCCTGGTGTTGTTTGAACCATGGTATGAGAAAAATGTTTTAGTAAGACATTTTAAATGTATCATTTAAGTCTGATGTAATTTTCACAATATTTTTCTTTTTAATATTCACGTGAAAAAACTTTTGTTGTTTGAAAGGAAATATTAATTGTGCCATCTTAGAATTCACAACTGTAGTTTAGAAGATTACATCAAAATATGAAGTAAATGTCTCGTCTAAATATTTCTTTTAACTGTTTCAATATAACTTGGTTATTTTAAATATGACGTAATTTCGTCTACTTGCTGCTTTTAACGCAAATTAGGAATTTATTTATTATTTAAAAGTTTTCTTTCTCTTTTTTATATTTACGTGAAGATATTTTTATTGCTAGAAAGGAAATATTTTTTTCCCATGCCTTAGAATTGACAACAATAGTTTAAAAGATCATTTATAAATGTAAAATGTCTCACTTATTATATTTAAGTTATATATAAGTGTCTTATATTTAATATATTAAACATATTAAATCGGTTTGCAATAATTTGCGTGTCCCTGTAAACACTAATCACTTCGTATTACACTAAATAATTTATTAAGCCTTAGAGAGGCATATAAATTTCATTATGCATGATATAGTTTAATATCTTTAAAATAAATCACGAACAAACCCCTCCCCTATACCATAATGTAAAGAAATTCTTTTGGTGTGGACCTGTAAATGAACAATTACTATTCTTTGCACCGCATATTCTGCAGTCTGCATATTTTAGTACAATTCCTAAACTTATATCAGTTTTAGTGTGTTCAAAAGGATTTAACAACTTTAAAATTCATTTGAAACGACTTCTCCCATAGTCCGTAATTAAGAATTTGCGCACTTGGGGGAATTGATCATTTTTATATTTTTCTGATAATTCCACTTCCAAACTTTTCAAAACGTTCCAAAAAACGCAAAAAATATCAATAATTAAATAATTATTGATAACTACGATTAATTAAATAATTAATCACAAAAGTAAGCTGAAATCGCATGACTCCAAATCGGGGCGTGACTTACTATGACGTCACAATCACGACATGCCAATGTTTACATATTATTAGTAAATGGCGATCGTATTCTCTTGATATCCCAATTTATTTCTACTCGGATTTTCATAATATTTCATCATTTGTTTGGTTATTTTAAATATGAGATATTTTTTTTTCCATTTACGCCGGTTAACGCATTTTAATGAATACATTATTTTAATATTTTCTTACTCTTTTAATATTCACATGTAAATGTAGTTTTATGACGTAATTTTCAATATTTCCCAGTTTTAATTTGTAATTATTTAATCTTCATTCAATAGTGTTTTTCTGTTTGTAATAATCGTATCTAATTTTTTTTTTTTTTTGAAGGAAATATTATTTTTTGATCTTTTAGCAACAATTTAAAATAAGAATGTTTTCTAAAATATGTAAAAAAGGGTCTCTCAAAATTCGGAAAATTTCGAATTGAATTTTCATATTGTTGTGTGCAGTAATTTTCTTACTATTAGCGAAGAAATACCCTGGGTCACAAAAAATTCATTGTCAGCGACGGTGACAGCTAAGTTACTTTTTAGAGAGATACATGCAAATCATAAGCATCGACATATAGACTTCTACATCTTATGAGATGTTTCATAAGCATTTTAAACTAGTTATTGTGGTCCCTCGTAATATTTGTCTCAGGGCATGTTATAATGTTTGATATGTTAGTAAATTTAAAAGGTATTGCAAATCTTTGCTTCATTACACAAATAAGTGGCTTACTGATGTATTGTTAAAAAAATAAAATAGATTGAATAGATTTTGTTACAGAAGGTTTGGCATAAACTCAATTCTTTACTTACTTACTGATTAAAATTTGATCAAATATTGCATTAATTTGAAAAATTAGTTGAAATTTCATAAAAAAATTTTACTTTTCCATTAAAAATTATACACTGGTGTCCAAAAGTTAAGCATAGTTCGTAAAATGCTAAAAATGTGGAGTAAATATTCGTAAAATTATTCAAAATTACTTGCAGAGAGTAATTTGTTGAAGAAGAAACATTGGGCTTATGCAAAACTTTTCAGTTGGCTACTTCATGCGCGAAATACCTGCGCATGTCGGAACACTTATAGACTCCTTGCACTGACGCCACAGCGACAGCTGATACTATAATTTGGCGCAAATCTGGAGCTCAAACAAAACATCATAACGCCTCGTTTGTCATTTAAAGCACGTGTGGTCTCTCTGTTTAATTTTGATTTTTCTTTTTGCATTATTTTTCCAAGTACTTAAAAAATGAAGCGCAGATCACTATGTTTTCAAATGTGAAAGCACCATGTAGCCAGATGTAGCATGTGACGTCACGTGCAAAGGGTCTATAAACCGGTTCACGCGGTATAGGCAGTTGACGAATATCGTACAATTGATGTGCCAAGAAATATTGTTACGATCAAACAGGATTGATGATGGCAGAAAGACACCAACTGGACATTATCTGCGAAAGGAAGAATCTTTGGAATGCTAGAATCCGGACGATCACAAACCGAAGTGTCTCGAATTCTGAATGGGGACCAATTTGTAATCTCAAGACTGTGGCAGAGGTTTCAAAGTACGGGAGATGTTACCCGATGACCAGTACCAGGTCGACCAAGAGTCACAACCCTTCGCCAAGACCGATATTTGACAATAAGTGAGTGACGTCAGAGGGGCAATACTGCCAGAGAACTGGGTTCGGCGCTCACGGTCGCCACAGGAACATGAATTTCGAGACAAACTGTTTACAGGAGACTCAATCATGCTGGCCTGTATGCCAGAAGACCAGCAGTTTCTATTCCCCTCACGTCTGAGCATAAAGGCACTCGTTTAAATTGGAGTTTGAAACATTAACATTGGGGTGAGTGAGAGTGGGCCAATGTGATGTTCAGTAACGAGTCCCGATTTAGTCCGAGTAGTGAATCTCGTCGGGTAACGATATGGAGAGAACGCGGAATACGTTTTGAACCAAGAAGTATATAATGGAAAGACATCTTTTTCGCATTAGGGAGAGTAATGATATTCGTAGCCATCATGTTGGACGGCCGTATACAGACCTCCATATCTTTGACAGGGATCTGTGATTGGTAAAAGATACATAAACGAAGTTCTTGAGCCTTATGTTCGCTTGTTTCGAGGTGCTGTCGGCCCTGACTTCATATTCATGCATGATAATGATCCTTGTCACCGTGCGTTACTGATTAACGACTTCCTTGAAACGGGAAACATCCAGCGCATGTCGTGGTCTGAAAACTCCCGGATTTAAATCCTATCAAGCATGTATGGGATATGCTCGGAGACAACTTGCAGCCCTTTCGCACCCACCACGCTCCGTTCCAGAACTGAAAGGAGCTCTCAAAGAAGCTTGGAAATGTTCGAGTCCACAACTCATTCATAATCTCATAGCAATTATGGGAAATCGCTGTGCAGCAAGCCTAGCTATAACAGATGACGACGCGCCTTATTAAACTGCAGCATCACTATTTTATTAAATGTTTTCTTTCATTTTTCCGTTAAAGTGTGAATCCTTACTATGCTCAGTTTTCTTTCAAACCGCTACTTTGAATAATAGAAGTAAATATTATCGTTCTTTTGAAGTGTTTCCTTACTTTATAACCGTTTTACACTCGCATATCACGTTTCACCACATTCCAATTTACATTTCTTTCATTACTTACTTAATTACCAGTTATGCTTAACTTTTGAACACCAGTGTACTTTTTTGTTTCTTTAACAGATTTTTTTTTAGTGTGCCATTTTTCAACGGTTTCCACAAACTGACAACAATGTGTGTTACTAGACCGATGATTAGGTAATTAAATATAAATATTTAATCATCTAAAACTGACATTCTTTTTTTCAACTTTCTGTCCTTTTCAGTGTTTCAAGATATCAATGCTATGATATTTATTGGCATCGGGTTTCTTTATGCATTCTTGAGAAAGTACAGCTATACTGGAGTTGGAATGAACTTCCTGTTATGCGCCATAGGCGTCCAGTGGGGCATGATCACCAAGGGTGTCTGGAACATGAGAAATGGAAAACTGGACATCGATGTGACTAGGTAACGCATTTTTCCATTAAAATCAGTACCAATCACAATCCTATTTAAATTAGCTTTCAGTATTCTATATCTTCATCATACAATGTATGATTTCAATGAAGCGATTTAAATTTAAAAAAAATTTAAAAGGTTTTAAATGACGAAAAATATGCATTTAACAGTGTGACTGAACCATGATATAAGAACTTATGAGAACTCTAAAATATTGAAAGTGGACGGAAAAATAGTATAACTACCATATTTTATGCTCTTTTAATAACATTATTTATTACTTGTAAATTTTGACTGGCGTGCACTGCTGCTTGGTTACGATGACCTTAAAACAAACTAACAAGATTTTAATTTTTTTTAATTAGACAATGCATTTTTCCATTAAAATAATTAGAAATCACAGTCTAGTTTAAATTCATTTTCGCTATTCTGTATGTTTACTATACAATGTATGATTTCAACGAAGTGATTTAAATTTAAGATCTATCAGAAAGATTCCAAATGAAAAAAAATATATGAATTTAATGGTGTGGCTAAGCATGAGAATATATGAGAACTCGAAAATATCGAAGTTGGACTTCAAAATAAAAGCTGGAAAATTATCCTAATTATTTTGTGCAGCCCTGTATGATCGATAGATTTGTATAAATAATACACATTATGCTAAACTTTAGCTGAAAAATACCGTTGAACATGTTACTTTAGCAATATCTGTCAGTACATGGAAATGTATTCAAATTTATTTGTACACCCATGTTAAAGATCTATGTAATTTATTTATGCAAAAATTAAGCATTTAAAAATGCATACCATAATTAAAAATGCCCTTCTGAGAATTATTTCTAATATAAGTACTATAATCTAATTCAATTTGTGTGTCCCTTTAAATAAATTATAAATGCAATGCACACTCTATTTTATAATAATCCTCTTGTAGTGTATCTCAATGATGTATATCAATTTGAATATGTTGAGACAGTCAAACATCATTAAAATGCATTTTAAATGATTTTTTTTATCCATACATTACAATGTAATGGAATTCTTTTGACTGGTTCTATAATTAAACTATAAATGCTACAGTCTCGATCTTCAGTACCGAACATACCATGATAAACCTCAAGAATATGTATTAGTTACATGAAAATCCAAATATATTTACGCGAGTAATATATTATAAGCCGGACAAACCGAATTCATTAATAGTCTTCAACTATGCCACAAATTATTTTTAAATAACAATTTGGTTTATGTTTAAAAAAAATCTGCTAACTTAAGTTTGTGGGGCTATTTGCATCTCCAAGAAAAATAAAATTAAAATATTTAAATAAAAAAACACTAGGAACACCAAAAACGATGCAGAAAGAAATAACGAAAACACTTTGCAGTTAAAATAGATTTTAAATAAATTGCATAGATTAAAATACAAAGCGGAACATATCCTAATGCACTGTTTGCTTTAACCAATTTAACTTAACTTTATAAAAATAATTTTACATTAAACATAAAATGAAAAATTTGTCCTTTCAGTTGACGGATTTTAGTTTAACCACAAATGCGGTATGATCTATCAATGATTTTTTTTTTTTTTTTTTTTTTTTTTTTTTTTTTTATCTAGTTTGATTTGGGCAATGAATCTTCAATTGCTAGAAATCTGTACAAATAATTATTGTTAATTTCTTTTTTAAAATATTTTTAAAAGTCATGAAATTGAGTTGAAGTTTTAGGAACAAATTTCATTCGAAGGTACATATTTTTTTTCTCTTATTCGAAGATGAAAGGATTAAAATTATGCACTATTTAGAAGGGATGTATGGACAATATAAGCAAAAGCGATTGCGTATGTCATCGTCATTATCGTTATACATTCCTAAGAATTGGCAACAGATTTTGATTTCACGCCTTCCAAAAGTGCAACACACATTTCTTATGATGACTAAAAAGTTCGTGAGATGAAATAAACTGATTGATAATGGTCATTTAATGGTGCTGGTCACTCAGGTTCCAAATTCCTCTTGGTAATGTAAAGTCTATGGGCATTTAAAGCATTCTTATATTTAAAATATCTCTTCAAGAAATTGTTTTTAACTTGTCCTTTCGGTGTTCTCTTTTTAAAGGATGTCATTTTTTTTCCTTAATTCTCAAAATATGCTTCAAATTTGTTATATTAATTAAAATATCTAATACTAATTATATTAAAATATTTTACACGTTAAAAGCTGACGAAATGAGAATAAGATTTTAACACTTCATATAAAATTCAGCATTGGTTTTAGAAATATTTTAAAAACAAAGAAAAAAATGACATCTTTTAAGAAGAAAACACCGAAAGTAGAAATTAAAAAAATATTAATTTCATGGATATTTTAAATATAAGAATGCATCAAACAACCATAGATTTTACATTATCGAGGGGAATTCGGAAGCAAAGTGACCGGCACCCTTAAGAGGTCAGGAACCTTTAAGTTTACTTAAAAGTGGAAAACATTCTTATTCTAAACTGCTCGATTCGTGAAAAAAATTGTCACGTGCAATCTGGCCGTATTCAAAACATTTGGCAGTTTAACTGTAAAACTACTTTTCCAACAACGAAATTCTAATGGCATGGAAGTGCTCACACGCAACATAGCTGCGAATGAAGTCGCAAGTTTTTAATTAGAGATCGACCAAAAGTTTAATTTTGTTTTCGACTCAAAATAGGCGAAAATGCTGCTGAAAATTCAGCCTGACAGAAATTTGACCTAAACTATCTGTATTCCAAAAATCTCGCTTTTTAGTTCGGAAATTTTCAACATTACGCATTGATTTGAGCTGTATAGGCAGAAATGAGACTATTTAATGAATTTCGTTGTTCATAATTGACAGTTGTGACTGAATCAAGGTATGGGGCAAAATTGGAACAAAGCAAACAATATCTATATGATTTTTTTACGTACTCATTAAAAGCTAAAAACTTAATATTATTAGGAAATTTTGTTTGAAACCAAAATTGTCTTGAATACTTATGCCAACAGGGTTAAAAAAACATCAGCTGCTGACTAAACTTATAATTGATTATGGAGATGTTATGAATAGCTTTCTTTAGTGTATGGATATTATTATTAATTTATGTGGAGAATAAACTTCTATCATGCATATCTCACTTTCGTTTTGTGTTACATGTTCATGCTGTATTTTATTGTGTTATAAAATTCGGTATTTAAAGAAATATTTTCCCGAAACAGCATACAATGAAAGATTGACTAATATTCAAGGATATTTTTACTCTGCAGTATTTAAAGAAACTGTTTCTCTCCAAAATAGTATACAATTTATACTTCTGTCTAATTGCTAAATCTTCAAGGAAATTTTTATTTATGGTATTTAAAGAAATTCTATTTCTAAAACAGCACACAATTAAAGCATGTCTAATTAACCTTCAAAGAAATTTTTATTCTGCATTATTTAAAGAAACTATTTTTTGCTACACAATATTAATCAACAATTGTAATTATTGATCTTTCATAGAGATTTTTATTCCTATGTCTTAAAAAAATTCCTTAAACAGTGTATAATTAAAGATCGTATAATTATTTAACCTGCAAGAGCGTTTTACTCTGCTGCACTTTAGTTTTTTTCTTTTTTCGAAAGATAATTTTCCATTATTAAATATTAGCTAATTATTTAATCTTTAAGAATTAATTCTTCCTTAATCCTCTCATCAGACTAACTTCATATGAAATTCCTATTTCGAATAGCAATATTTGAAATAAAAAAAAAGGACAGATTTTTTCGTTTAGTAATGCCATTAAATCATTTAGAATATACAGGGTGTTTCGCTGCCAGACCGACAAACTTTGAGAGGTGATAGTAGACATGAAGACAAACATTATTAAATAGGAAACCATGGGGCGCAAACGTCTTCTGTAGGAGCTAGGGGCCATTAAAGTTTAAGCTCCAAAAATTCAAACGATGATAAAAAAAAAACGGAAAAAAGGGTCGATTCGTTTGCGTTTTTCACTAAAATCATTCTTTATAACACGATTTAAAAAAAAAAAAAAAAAAAAAAAATTATAAAGGTTACATTCAAAAATTGTCGATAGAGGGCGCTTTAGACTTTAGAGTAACGAACAACTACTTTTTACCATTATTTTGTGCATGGGATTGAAATTATTTTAAAGTTTAGACTTTAACTTAAATTTTAATCCCAAAATGGGAAACATTGGGATCAGGTAACTGGCGAAAATTTAACTGTGAACAGAGGGGCGGATTTTAAACATTCATAAACATTATACCAACTGATCGATTTTGTTACGGTTTGCGTGTAGTTCATTCCCTTGGTAATTATTTTATTCCAAATGACTTACAGCTCTTGTGTATCCATTTTTTGAAAGAGGGCGCTTCCGACACATCTCCGACATTTGAATGGCATTACTCCTGTGTTTTTTACTACCAGACCAACATACTTCCAGGAAGTGTTAGGGATGCAAAGCAACTCAAAATCTCATAGGAATGTAACATTGAAAATACTTTTTAGCGAGCTGTGGTTAAAAGAAGCAGAGAAAAAAGCAACAAAAACAGGTAGTGAAACAGCAACACGTTAATGCGGCAAAAAGCAATTTAGTTAAAGATTTTACTACAAAAGGTATCCGAAATTACGACCAGAAGTAATCGAGCATGCTTGACAGCAGCGTCGCATGTGATTTCTTACGCTTTGAAAGATTCCTAGTATCTCGGATAGCTTTCTGGCAGCTACAGAAATTCGGACTGACAGGTCTTCCACTGAGGTCTTCCACTGACTTTCCTTCCATTCAACTTTTCATTTGATCCCAGCAGAAAAAGTCCATACAGATTCAGATTCAGACTGAGCCAGATGGTGATGGTGGTGGGGGGGGGGGGCTACTAATTGGTTTGAACTCAACTAGCCCCACCCAGCAATGTTTATTTTAAAAAAATACAGAACAATTATACAGTAATAAAATAAAGGTAGGTAACAAAAAGTAATTGATATAATAAAGTAGGTGCGACAATCTGGCAGACCAACGGACCGGGCCACTACTACCTATCCACCGATGTCCACGTGTTACGTTGAGGTGTCTGCGAACATCATTGTTAAAATGTGGAGGAGTCCCATCGTGCTATAGAGTGGCGCAACGAAAGAGGAACATGTGCTTTTACCAGAAGTTCCGACAGAACGTGTTGTAGAAATATCAAGTGGCTTTTTTCTCTGCTTCTTTTAACCTTAACTCGTAAAAAAGGTATTTTTGACATTACGTAATATTATGATTCCGAGTCGGCTTTGCATCCCTTACACTTCCTGGAAGTATGTTGGTCTGGTAGTAAAACACCAGGAGTATTGCCACTGAAATTTCGAAGATGTGTCGGAAGCGCCCTCTAACAAAAAATGGGGACACCAATGCTGTATGTAATGGTGAATGAAATAATTACCACGGGAATGACCTACACGCAAACCGCAATAAAATCGATTAGTTTGTCAAATGTTTATGAGCGTTCAAAATCCCCTCCTCTGTTCACAGTTCAATTTTCGCTAGTTACCCGATAACATAGTTTCCGATTTTGGGCTTAAAATTTAAGTTAAAGTCTAAACTTCAGAATAATTTCAACCCCGTGCACAAAATAAAGGTAAAAAGTAATTGCTTGTTACTCTAAAATCTAAAGCGCCCTCTATCGACAATTTTTGAACGTAACCTTTAAAATTTTTTTACAAACAAAACGTGATATAAAGAATGATTTTAGAGAAAACCGCAAACGAATCCACCCTTTTTTCCGTTTTTTATAATCGTTTGAAGTTTTGGACCTTAAACTTTAATGGCCCCTGGCTCCTACGGAAGACGTTTGCGCCCCATGGTTTCCTAGTTAATAATGTTTGTCATTATGTCTACTATCACCCCTCAAAGTTTGTCGGTCTGGTAGAGAAACACCCTGTATAGAAAGCTTCTAAATAGTTCCATTAATCGCACTGAGATGTCAGTACTAGATAATTTCTAGCATTATTTAAAATTGTTGTTTTATTGTTTTAAAAAAGAAATGAACTTTTTTTAAATGATTTATTTTTTGAGTTGCTTAATTTTTTTTTTTGCAGAATAAAAATGTTTTGTTATTCTTTAATTTTCCCTTAATATGTGCCTGCTTTCAAATTAATTTTAAACATAACAAATTCCTTTAAAAATGTGGAAGTGTTTTAGGCTCGAAAAAAAAAAAAAAAAAAAGATAGAACAACATTACAAAATTTAAAAAAAAATTGCCCACGGTATATAGTGGTATATTTTAGAATATTAAAAATTGTAAGATTTTTTCCACTATTTTTATAATAATTTGATGACAAGAGGATTAATTAAATTTTTGTTCTTTTCTCTAGAAGTAATCGTAACTTTAAACTGATTTGATATGCAATATAATTAAGAAGTTATGCCTTTTTCTCGGTTTTCACAAAATTACTCCCTATTTCCATCCCTTGGCAGGGCCGTAGCTAAGGGGGTGCTATGGGCGGCTCAGCCCCCCCAAAAAAATATTCTGAGCCCCTCCTGGAAAAAGTTCCAAGGTCACTAAATGTTCCGAAAATTCAAATGAAATTCTGTTCAAAAATCTAATTTAGTTTTTTGAGACCCTTTCACAGTTTTGCAGAGTTACTAAATTGTATCTAAAATACGTGTTTCAACACTCCCTAATCCTATTGGTACATATAAAGCTAACAGGATGTTTAATTTTGCACCAGTTTTACATTCAAAATTTTCGTCATCATATACTTTTCTTAGCATAAAATGAAGTTATTACAACAGTTTAATGAGAAACATAATACCTACAATGTGAATATGCACTAATTTATCTTTCTGCATTAGAGAGAGAACAAAAAAATATGAGCCCCCCTACATTCCCTTGATCCCCCCCCCTATATTCCGCTGAGCCCCCCCTATCGTACACCTCTAGCTACGGCTCTGTCCCTTGGTCTGATTTTGTCTATTAATGAATTTGACAGATATTTTCTGCCGTTTTATGTATCCGTTTGGAAGAGATTTCTGCAGAATTATGGAACTTACGTCTATAAAAAGTGATATAGATAGATAGATAAAGTTTATAACTAGGGTGGTTTTGGATTCTAGGGATCATAATTGGTATAGATCTGCAAAACTTTTTTCAGAAATTCCAACATAGGGGAGAATGTAATAGATAGTATAATAGGTAAGTATAAACTAATTAAGTTGGCACACATAATTATCCCATTAGTACTTCAATTATAACCCGAAACAATCCTTTATTCCTAGTCTGTACATACACTTCATAGTCCATTATGAAAGTTTGTATCATTATCCATTTCTAGTAATTACTGTTAGCCTCTTCAAACTCTTGAATCGCAAATTTCATAAGTAACAAAATATGTTACTGACTCACTTTTTTAAACAGGAAGTTTACAGATTCGTATATTGTATTTTTTATACATAAACGACCAAACTAAATGTGCACCAAACTAGTAAAAACAAAAATAACACTGAAAATAATAGATACTGTATCCCTAAAATCATTTGATCAATAATAATTTAAAAAGAGTTTTGCGTAAATATGGGAGACATTGCATTAAACAAAATTGACATTTTTAAAATTGTGTTTACATTATGGAATTTTGTGTAAAATAATATGAACTTTTGAGTCAAATGTTCCAGAATAATGACTTTGGACGTGTATTCATTCATAACTGAAACTTATTTAACATAGTTCACAAAATTTAAAGTATGATAATCGGCAGCATAAATTATTTTTTTATTATTTTTTCTCTTTTTTTTTAGCCTTGTACAAGGAGAATTTGCAGCTGCAAGTGGAATGATTGCATTGGGCGGTATATTCGGAAAAGCTGGTTTAATTCAAATGGTAGCTTTCGTTATTATAGAAATATTCGTTTATTCATCAACTGATTACTTTAGCCACAATTATCTGCAGGTAAGTTAAAGAAGTATGTTTTAATTTGTCGTAGATTTTTGAACTTTATAATCGCAACTAACATGTTGAGTGCCACGTCAGTCATCGGTTACTGATACTGAACTTTTCGTTTAGGTCGTGTCAATCAGCGGTGTCTGACACTAAACTTTCCGTTTAGGCAGTGTCGATCACCAGTGACTGACACTGAATTTTCCGTTGAGTGCCATATCAGTCACCAGTGACTGACAGCATAAAATATGAGACATAAAATTTAAAAAGTCACATTCTAAATAAATTTTAAGTAATTTCAGTGTTCTAACATGAACGTACTAAATAATTCTTGCTAAAAACTTTTGATAGATTTTAAGTAAACGCAATAAAAATAAAAACGGTTGTCTTTAGCAGGTATCACAAAATATGGCAACTTAATTTGTTATTTCTTTGACCATTCCTGCACCAAATTGGACCGAATTTTCTTCGGTAGTTTACAATACCGTCGCACTTCAGAGACTTTTACATAAAAAAAAAAAAAAAAAAAATGATTGTGTAATGGGAATCTTATTTCGTGGCCTAAAAGGAAAGACAGGCAAAATAGTAGACTTCTTATATAACTGGAAGCAGAAATAGCAACCTTTTCTTGAAGCATACATCATCCTCCCCACTATCACGTGATGGTGGGAAGAAAGCGCGCCAAACCGGTTTCTCCCGCCGCTCCCACCAGCCACCAAGAATGTATTTCGCCTGTGTTACGTTTCTTTCATTATGAGAATGAAAATTGCCAAGAAAAGATCACCGCTAATAATAATAATAATAAAAAAAAAAAAAAAAAAAAAAAAAAAGACTCCTTTTGGCGATGAAATCTGGGAGATGAGGGGGAGGGGATGCTTTAAGGATCGGCGGATAGAACAAAGGGATTCGTACTCTATTGATTTTTCGTCTAAAGTTGCTATCAGATTCACAAATTTTACAAGCAACAAACGTTTCAGTCTATTTTAACCCTAACTTTTTCCCGTTCAAACAGAGAAAAGGGTTACAATTGTCTTGGAAAAAGTTGGAGGATAAACCAGGAAAACCAGTACTACTAGTACCAGCCGTTAATATTTATTGCCTATTCGTATCAGTCGCTTATCTCTGTTTAAATGCTTGATGTTGGATGAAAAGTCTCGGCATGCGGAGACTTTTTTGGAACTGCGGAAAAAAGTAGGTGGACATTGCTGTTTGCTATCACACTGGGTGTTGTGAGGATACTTTGCAAAAAGTTAAAGGAAATAAAGTGTTTGCTCAAAAGTCTCTCGAAATGTTGGAGAATTTGATAGCAAGATATTTAAGAGGATAAAATAGACTTGGCACTCAACGTGTTAAAGTAGAAAAATATGCAATGTGAATATTGTGAAACCTCATCACCCATTCGGATATGACAACGATTAGTGTTGCGAGATGTCACGCGTAAATCAGGACTCTGAATTCTCTGGACACCACTAATTACCACTAATTATTTACAGTTTATTTCAAAATCTTTAATCACAGATAATTATGCCATTACATAAGTCGAATAAAAATACAATAAAGTACTGGTATCCAGAGCATTTGTGACCCCAATTTACGAGGTACATCTGGCATCACTATGCATAACACTTAAACCCATCTTTTCCTGAATTTTTGTTTTCTCAAATTTATTGATAAAATCCCTTTTAAAAGTTACAAAATGAACTGAAAAAAATATGCTAAAAAACTTTTGTATTTATTTGATAAAATCTAAACATACTAAATATGGGAATAACATATCCTTAAACTATAATGCGACAAAAATTGTGTGTGTGTGTAAATTTTATCTCAAAAACGACTCTAACGACTTTCACAAAAATTTGGATTTTACCATTTTCAGGCACGAGAAGACCATTGGGCTAGGTCACATATTCGGGAAAATTCGATTATTGGGTCAGGATCAAGTTATTTATATCTAGAGAACGGCTGGATCGATTTTAAGGAAATTTTGTATCTAATCGTTTTTTAGCGCGAGAAAACTATTGATCTGGGTCACATGTTCGAAAAATTTCGATTAGTGATTCATTTTTGAGTCATTATGGGTCAAGCCATTTTTATCTAAAAAACGGCTCTAACGATTATGACCAAATTTTATATTTTATCGTTTTGGATTACAAGAAGACCATTGGGTTCGGTAACGTGTTCGAGAAAATTCGGTTAGTGGGTCATTTATGGGGTCATTGAGGGTCATGCTATTTTTATCTAGAGATTTTCTCACGCAATTTTGACTAAAAATTGCATTCTGTGGTTTTCGGGCACGAGAAAAACATTGGGCTAGGTTACATGTTCGAGAAAAAAATTTAATGGGTCATATTGGGTCATTAATTGTCTGAGTCAGGCTATTTATATTTAAAGAACGGCAGAATCAATTTCATCGAAATTTTGCCTGTAACAGTTTTTGACACGAGAAAGAATGGGCTTAGTCACACGATCGAGAGATTTTGATTATAAGAGTCATTTGTGGGTCATGATGGGTTATAATGGGTCATGATCAAGCTATATCTAAAGAACAGGTGGATCGATTTTAACGAAATTTTGCATACAATATTTTGTGGCACGAGAAAACTATTGGGCTGGGTCTCATATTCGAGAAATTTCGATTACTGGGTCATAAAGGGTCTGGGTCAAGCTATTTATATTTAAAGAACGGCGGGATCGACTTTAATGAAATTTTGTATACAGCATTTTTTTGGCACGATAAAACTATTGGGCTGGGTCACATATTCGAGAGATTTCGATTATAAGAATAATTTATGGGTCATGATGGGTTATAATGGGTCAATGGTCTAAAGAACGGCCGGATCGATTTTAAGGAAATTTTGTATCCAACATTTTTTTGGCTCAAGAAAACTACTCGGTTAGGTCGCATGTTCCAGAAATTTCAGTTAGTGGGTCACTTTTGGGTCATTTTGGGTTAAACCAATTTTATCTAAAAAATAGCTCTAACAACTTTGACCAAGTTTCGTACTCTATCGTTTTGGATTACAAGAAGATTATTGGGTAAAGTGATGTGTTAGACAGAATTCAATTAGAGGGTCATTGTTGGTAATGCTAATTTTATCTAGACAATGTCTCGCGCAATTTTGACTAAATTTTGAATTCTATCATTTTCGGGCACAAGAAAATCGTTGAGTTGGGTCAGATGTTCGAGAAAATTCGATTAATGGGTCATTTTGGGTCATAATGGGTTAAAGTCAAACTAATTATATCTAAAAAACGATTCAATCGATTTTATCTAAGTTTTGTATCCAAACGTTTTTCGACGCTCAAAAATGAATGGGCTAGGTCACATGTTCGAGAGAGTTCAATTATAAGGGTCATTTGTGGGTCATGATGGAACTATAGGTCATGCTAATTTCATCTAGAAAATGGCTCTCACCATTTTGACTATACTTTGTATTATATCGTTTTGCGGCAAAAGAAAACCAATGAGCTGGGTCACATGCTCGCGAAAATTCGATTTGTGGGCCATGTTGTGTCATAATGGGTCGGGATCATTCTAATTATGTGTAACAACGACACAATCAATTTTATCTAAATTTTGTGAAGAAACGTTTTTTTTCACGAGAAGATTATTGGACTGAGTCGCATATTAAAATAATTATATTAGTGTGTCTTTTCGGTTTCATTGAGGAATGCTGTCAAGTTAATTTTACCTAAGAAATGGCTTAAACAATTTTGATTCAATTTTATATTGTTTTGTTTTTGATTACCTGAAGACAATTGAGCTAAGTCACGTTTGATCAAATTTGATTAGTGGGTCATTTTGGGCAATACAGGTCAGGATCACGAGAATATGGCAACAGCCAATAATTTGGCGACTTTAGACAAAATATTGGCGACATTTGGCCGAAAAATCGACTATTAAGATTACGAAAGCCAAAACACACATTTGGCACCAAATGAAAGAATGTGTCCAAATTTGGCTATATCTGGCAAAAAATATTGTCTTTCAGAATGTGAAGAAATTTCTTAAACATTCTTAATAGTATTCGAGATGCATAGTTAAACTAATCAAAGTCAAGCTAAAAAAGTGATTTGGATCGATGTCCTTTCGTTGTAAATTTTAAAATAATGTAAAAATGTGCACACATACTTAGTTGTCTTTTTGATTTTTTTTGTAAATAATACTATTATAAATAACATGTTTTATTGTAACAATACAAAGAGACTGATAAAGTGAAAATACTACATCGCATTGAACACGAAGTAAATTTGACCGAGCTAAGGTCGGTCATTCCTGCTAGTAATAATATAATATGCATAATTATGTTTAGTCTAAATTTATATAAATTAAGCTTTTAACTTTTTTATATTATAATTAGTATGTATATGAACTACTAAAAAAGTATATTTAGTTCTTTACAGAGACGAATAGCATTAAGTATTATATATATATAAAACCCCTCCGTGTATAACGATTCCGGGGTCAACCCATCCACGAGAAAAAGAAACTTATTGCAACTGCGTCCACGTTAGGCTTAAGTATTCCGAGCCGTTCACAAATGTTCTAATTGTTCAACTTATGAAAATATACATGTAAAAGATTTATTCATTACTTATTTTCTTTAAAACATGCAAAAATTATTTAATTATAATGTTTAAGTTCTAAATAAAACAACCAGCAATTACGGAAAAAAGACAAACGTTAAATTACGAGAAAAACAAACAATTTAAGCAAAATAATACTGTTGCCATTCAAGAATGACAAACTCCGTGAATGAATCTTTAGAATGACTCCAATGTAACATCACGATTCGCGAACGACTTGGATGCATTCGGGGGCTACGCGCGCTCAGGAGACAGGTACATGGAGTGGATCTTACAACGGATATAGTACTCGGTAATGTGCGCGATGACCATGGATTCGATTGATGACGGTGCTAATTATAAAGATAAATCTAAGCGTACTCCAAGCAAAAACTCATGAGCTCGCGCGGCAGCGCGTGCGTCTCCCGAATACGCCCATTGTTTACTCTTTATTGTTGACATTTGTCTTCGATCTTATAAAGTGTTTTCTTTTAAGTATTAGCTAAAAAATGGACCAAAATAGGAAATTTTTTTATATATTTTAGATATTTTTATTATTTTCTCTCAGTATTTTTATATATTTTTTGGCTGTAGTTTCACAATATTATCTTTTATAATTGATTTTTTGCCTTACTTTATTCTTTTAAAATTTATGTATTTACGATTTGTTCATTAGAATCCCCCCATCCACCAGATAGTTTTGTTATAGTTTTAAATGCAAATTTCTGTTAAAATTTTCTTTTTTTTATAGATTTTTTTCCTCATGTTTAATCGTTGTATTTTTAAACTAGTCGTTGGGGGCCATCCTAATACTTACCCATCATGGATATGCATACTATAAAATATGAAAATAAAACATGTAAACTATTAATAGAATGCACCGCAATTCCAAAATAATATTTAAACACATATTTAAACAGTTTTAATATACACAGTAATGCTCTATTAATGAATTGCTGATGAGCCAATTTCTACAAAACGCCAAAATACTCAAGTAGTACTGGATTACGTAAAAGAAACATCCTTATAACTCCAAAAATAATAATCATATTAACTAACAATTTACTGCGTCGGATTAAACATCTCATTTCCAATTAAAATATATCTTCGAATTGAAATTTGAATGAAATACAGGGTCATGAAAAATCGAAGAATGTGAAAAACAGGATTACTCACATCTCGGCAACTAATAATCTGATAGACTTTGTTATTTATGCAAAATTTGTGTTATTTTTTTGCCTTTTACGTCCACCCCTTAAAATAAAAAAAAATCGAAAATTTTTGTATTCCTTTCATCAGAACGAATTTTTCGAGAGTCCGAAAAAAATAGTTCCGGATAATCGAGGTTACCGATATTAAATAGGCTTTGTCCCATTCTTACATACTAAGTACATACAAAATTTCAAGTCTCTATCTCAATTTTTCCGGGAGATAGAGCGATTACAGACAGACAGACAGACACACAGACGGACGGACGGCAAAAAATTTTTTCTAAAAATGTTTTTCGGAATCTCCAGTATCTGAAACGTGTAAATTCGTCAAAAAAATTTTTTCGATTTTCAAAACGATTGCAAGACTTACCCTATACTACGTATGATGGGTAAGTAAATTTGTTCAAGCATAATGTGGCTGATTGACCACAGATGTAATTTTTTATCATCCTTTTAAAAATGCAAACACGTCATTTTGACGGGATGTCTTCTAGTTGATAATAATAAACTAAGAATAATCGTATTTGAGGCTTAAAAACAATTTGTTTCATAATCACCTAGAAAAGGACTTCACATAAATGGATAATAAAATATGTACTCATTTATACCCATCCTCCCTATATTTTGTATGGTACAAAAATGCATAAAAATAGGATTGGACATATTTCATAATTTTAAAAAATATGCATTTTAAAGAAGTCTACAAGTTTAGATTATGACATATTTATGGTGATCCTTGGTGGATAAAATACAAACTTACTTTTTACATTTTGCTATCTTGAAAAATGTATAAACACAGAAAAAAAATCGTCATTTAAGCAAAAAAATATCCATTTTATGATGTCATATTTAGGTAATAGATAAAGACAATTATTTATTTTATACGATTTTCATGTTATAAGGTACCCTGGGGTAATAACGCCAAGTGCTTATATTTTGCATAATTATGAAATAATCAGGTAAATGACATCCATGTGCTCTGCGCAGAAGCGTTTTGAGTTATATAAATCGCAAAAAACAGCTTCAAGTTAATTTGTTTCATTTTTAGGTCTTATTGTTTTTACAAGCAACTAAAATTAACGCTTGATCTAAAATTTGCGAGATAAGGTTTTTGATCTGAAGACTATATTTTTTATCCAGAAATACTTTGTTTATTACATAAATTTGTAGTGTATTTCATGTACTTTCAAATTGTTGTAGAAGATTTTGGATATCTTCTCGAGATAATTTGTAGTTTAGGATTTATTGTGCAATAAGTATCCCGGGGTAATAACGCCAGGGATTGGCGTTATTACCCCGGTTGATTCCCAACAGTGGCCGAACTATATCCGAAAGGGGTTTATATATTAATATGGGGCAGCATTATCATCATTGTTGAAATGGTAAGATTAAGGGGGGGTGCCCAATACTTACAAGTGTTATTTCAGTAGAGATAAAATATTTTGATTCAACTGAAAAGCTAAATAATCAAATTTAATACTTAAATTTTACCTATTAGAATTTAAAGAAGTCAATTTCTTTATAAATAGTTGTTTTAAAAAAGTCATCCAAAATTGGTACAAAACACAAGCAGATCATTTGACAAAATCTAGATGTGCCGTTACAAAAGAAGTTTTTTTTAATTTGATTCAGAAATGTAAAATCATATTTGGAAGAAGATATTATTAATATTTTCTTCCGAATTCTAAAGCATACAGAGAGAATTTTCAATAAGGTTAAAACAAAATTTCTTTTGTGCTCTTAAAACAAGGAAAATTTTTGGGATCAAAATCGGTTAAAGATGTGCATTATGTAGTACCAAATAACGAAAAATAACAAATCACTGTTACGGGATGTATTTCAGCAAATAATGAGATTGCTCTATTAGTGATAATATATCCATATAAGCATCTCTGAAGCGAAATTGTGGAATTAATCTGTGCCAAATTGATGGGCTATATAATTATCTGAAAATGGTTGGATAGTGCAAGAACATTTATCATTTTAAATGCATTCTAAAATTTCATATTGAATAGTTTGTCTATCGGAAAGGGATAATAAAATTGAAGATCTGTTATTTATATTTCACAGTTGTGCAGCACATCATTTAGATAATGATATGAATGAAGATTGGAGACATTTTTTAATGCCTTATTTTATCTAAACTTGATTTCAGTAAAACATTGTCTTTATCTTATAAATCCTTTAAATTTAAATATTTTGTTTTATATCTTTACAATATAAATCCTTTAATGTTAGTTAATAATAAACAGTTAATAATATCATTAATATTTTGTTTTATATCCACATTATAAATCCTTGATTATAATAAATTCATAACTTAAATTTAAATATTTTGTTTTATGTTTTTTCATTATAAATCCTTTAATATAATGAATTTCTAATTTAAGTTTTAATATTTTGTTTTATTAGTTTGCTTTCATTAAGTTCTGGAGCAAAATACAATTGAAACAAGTTGGAAATTGCATGTGAAGCGTAGCAAATGAGGTGCGTTCGTAGGATAACGAAGTTTTAAAAATATACAGATCTTCCTGATATAGTAGACAATACTTCGGATACAGTACAGTGGTTGGATTCTTTGTGTACCTATAAACATATATGAAGTAATTTTCATTACACCTCAGCAACGTATATCATATTCATAAAATGTGGCACAGTTTAATATAATTAAAACGTGTCCCAAACAATGTTTCCCCGTGTAGCATTATGTAGTGGAATACTTTTGTGTGGCCCTGTAATTTAATAATAAATATTCTTTGCATCTCAGATTGTACAGAATTTTTATTTTAGTATTATATACATCATAGGTTCATGTCAATTTTATTATGTTCGAATGAGTGTAACATCATTAAAATGCATTTGCAACTTTTTTCCCCATTGACCGTAATGTAACGGAATCCTTTTGATTTTACCTGTAATTGATCTATTCATCCGATTTTCATAAAATTTGAAATGACTCGACAAAATTATGTAATAATTATGGATTTTAAATTTCAAACGATTCGGTCGGATAGTTTTTGCGTTGTTATATGTGGACAGACAGACAGACGAACAGACAAACGGACGGACGGACAGACAGTCGGACAGCCTGACGGACTGAACGACAGCTATAGGTGTAACGTATTTACATAATTACGAACGCACCTAAAAACAATTATCTGTTATTTTTTGTAGGGTGGCCCATTACTGTAACATAGGCGGTCCATTACTGGAACATAGGTGGTCCATTACTGGACTTTTGGGTGTTTAGACATATTTCTATTATTTAAAATTAAATTTTTATTTCTATTGGGAAATGTAACTGTGGGATTAGTTAAATATTGTTGAAAGATTAATCTAATATGAAAAAAATTGGAATACAATAATTATAAATAGTAATAAAAAATTATTTTTTAGAGAAATTCCTTAAGGGGGGCCATTACTGGCACATCTACCCTATATCAAAATGTTTTCGAGATTCAAATTCGAACATCTTCAAAATCAGGTTTCTAGTAAATTTCCACTGGATTGTTCAATTGAGTTCGAAATTTTAACTGTCCGCTTTCTCAGCGTTCCGTTTTTCAAACCTTTATAAATTTAACCTTTAACTGATTTGACAGAAATTGTAACGTATGAATGTGATGCGGTTTGTGAGACCACAAAATTGAAAGAAGAATAAAAGGCGGGAATAACTCATAGGATTGTGTTTTTGTACTAAACTTTTTATACAAGAGTATTATACTTAATATTCTCCTATTTAGTCTCTGGTGATAGTACTAAAATTCCAAATGAAACAAAATTTCGGTAGTGTTTGCAGTTAAACTGAAAATTACAAGTTAAACTAAAAAATTAAAAGAAAAATAGTGGTCTACGAGGCCGATAACATTAGTTAAAGGTTAAAATGCGATCCATGATTAAAAATCATAGAATACTGTTCCTGCGCTAAACTTTTTGTACAGAATTAATTCTAATTAAATTTAATCTATATATCATTTAATTCCCTAATTAATGAAATTTTTTTAATCACTAATAAAGATAAAATAATAGTAATTAAATTAAAAAATAATATTCAATAATAATAAATTGAAGGTACTTGATTACATAAATTATAAATATATATACAGTATTTACATGAAAAAAAATCCCATTCTTAAATTTAAAACTAATCCCGTAGTAAATAAATTATGCAATACACACAAACATAATTTCTAATAAATAACACAATGATTGTAATAGCACGATTTATAAAAGAATTATTCTGTTATTAACTACTGTTATAATGTGAATTAATTTTAAAATTTATCAATAATATTTACATGATTATTATTAAAAAATGAATGTAACCGATTTATCTGCAATTTATACACCAACACACGTCTTAACCCTTAAATGCATAGGATAGAACGCGTTCCAAAAAATGCGCAATTCAAAGAATCAGAATTCATACCAGAAAAATCTAAATAGTAAATTTTTCTTTATTTAATTACGAATGGTCTGTCATTAAGTAAAGTGAAAATTGCTTTTTTAAATTTCTGGTGAGAATACGGAATATATAAATAAAACCCCCAATAAATCGGGAACACTTATGGTATCGAAAATGATACAATATGCATTTAAGCACTGACGCTACTTTTAAATACCATTGAAGAAAATTTAATAGAAAACTTATCTAATCGGTCTGTTAATGAAAGTTTTTTCTTCCTTTCCACACAAAGTACTCTGCTCGATCTAATTTAGACAGAATAAGGAAACAGTTGAAGCTAAATATTTTTAAAAAGTTGTAATTTTCTTAATCATTTTCATACGTATATCTCTTTTTTCTTTTAAAAAAAGTTACATGAAATATTTTCGACTGCAAAAGCCTTTCCATTTACAGAGAGCATCATAATACATTTAAATGGAATCCTTTAATAAGGAATGGGATATTTCCATAAGAATATTTTTGTCTAATTAATCTGATTATTTTGTAAAAAATTTATCAAATAATAATAATAATTACCGATATATTTAATCCGTTTCAATGAAAAAACATATCTAAACATCACATTATTACTATTTAGAAATTCCAGTATATCTTCAAATATTAAAGAAGGTAATTGTTGAGGTGAAGCTGTTTCTTGATAAATAACTCGGTAGATAAAGCGTTAAACCGTTCGTGGCTAGCGTCCCACTTTTAAGATACACTTCGAATTTTAATATTTTTTATGGTTTTCTTCTTCTTGTAAGGTACCCTGGGGTAATAACGCCACGTTAAGGCGTTATTACCAATTTTCACGGCTTAGTTTTAGATTGTATTTTTCAAACAAATATAGGATCTGATACAGCGACTCATTGACTATCTATATTAAATAAAATAATTTAACAGATATGTATTCATAAAATGTAATGGCATTTTTTCTTGACCAATGCTATTTGGCGTTAATACCCACCTATATGGGTAATAATGCCATGCAAACAAAACTATAAAATAAGATGGAATATAATGACATGTAGATTGCCCAATTCTAAAAACTAATTCTAATTCTCTACAGCTCTAGAAATTGACAAATTGCAATCCAAGCTATTGAAAATGTACAATTTTTTTTGACTCTGAAAGAAAAAGAAAGCTGTGGTGGTGGCGGGGGGTGGTGGCAAAAGAACATCAGATTCTAAGCTACGTTTTGCTTAAAAATGACCATTTAAATAGAATTATTAGAGACATTGCACGGATTATTTGAATCAGTATTTATATTCCCATGTATGCATTCTATGCGATAGAAAATATTGATTTTTTTGTGAAAGTGAAAGAAAAAGGAGTGAGGGGGAGCTTCAACAGAATATAACACCCTGTGTCTCTCTTTGCTTAAAAAGTCCCGCTTAAATATGATTATAAGAAACATTGCATGCTTTTAACCATTCATAATGTAATATTTTAATCATGTGAAGTTTTATAATAACTAGAGTTATATGTAATAAATATTTTTGTTAAACCTTAACTGGTGTTAGCGTCTCACATACCGCTGAGTTTTTCAAGTTTCAGAGTTTAACTTGCAATTTTTAGTTTAACTATAGATACCGGGAAAATTTTGTTTCATTTGGAGTCCTATTACTATCTCTAGAAACTTTTGAATAGCTGAATTTTATTTATAATAGTCCTGTATATAAGGTTCAATACAAAAATAATATTCTAAAAGTTAATTTAATATTTTATTCATCGTTAGATTAAGCAGTCTGACAGGCCGCTCACAGTAAGTTATGCGACAATTTTTGTCACAGTAGTTAAGGGTTAATACTATTATAGTAATCTAGTAAATAGTTTTTAATCCATAACTCCACTCTAATGCAAAACTGCATATATATTCAAGCGTTCCAACTCCTATGGAAGAGCTGTCCGCAAGATTAAAGGCGGGGTCAAGGCATATGCCATCTAGCGGCAGGGGTGCATAACTAGAGGATTATGGCAGTTTCTTTTGTGTGAATGGCAACAAAACTTTTTTGTTTTCTATAAAATGTTACTTCAAAATATTTCGCAGAATAAGTTTTAGATTTGAAATATTGTAAATAAAAATAGAATAAATAAGTGTAGTACGACTAAATATTAACATAAAATATACTAAGATGAAATATCATTTAACTATGCGATACAAATATCGCTGATTAAAATATGTTCGATTTTAATTACGCTTTTAATGTAATGAAAGATGACTCATTAAATTTTGTAAGTACTTATTATATAAATGCAGAATTTTGAAATAGTGTCACATTTTAGTAATTTTTTGATGAGCTAAATTATACAAAATGATATACACCGTAGTATTTCATATGATAATATAATATTTATCAATATTTAAAAATGTATAGAATTTAATACTAAATAAAATATTCAACTTTTATTTACAACAAGCTGCATTTTTTATTTACCAATTTCAGACGATAAAAATCCAATGTTTAATTGGTCGTATCGACTTTTATTATTTAACATGCAAACTTTTCATTCTTTTAATTTAAAAACCTATTTTATTATACGTATATTCGGAATAACTTTAATTTTAAATGTATGTATTAAATGTTGTTTTGTTAAACAAAGAAATATTGTTAATTTATTTGTTTAAATATTTATCGTTCTAGACAATAATTTTTCTAAAATCATTGCTTAGACTCTTTTTTTTTTTTTTTTAACAGACAAAGCCATTTTGATATTTCATTTTAAAAATTCATTCATAAATTTCAAGCTATTCTCTCAATCATGACAGATTAATCAAGTCTACGAGGTTTCTTGCAAAATATTTTTGCTATAGTTTGTTTCGGTAAAGTCATGTACATCTAAAAAAATAGTCACAATATCATTTTAATTTTATTTTGGGAGAAAAAGTACTAATTAGTACTCATAAGTACCATATCATGCTACGAAAAATATTGACTTTTACCCTAAAATTAAAATGACAATGAGACTTTTTAAAAAACACAGATCTTTTTAATTAAAAATATGTGTATTTTAAAAAAGTCTCATTATTATTTTAATTTTAGGGTAAAAGTCAATATTTTTCGTAGCATGATATGGTACTTATGAGTACTGATTAGTACTTTTACTCCCAAAATAAAATTAAAATGATATTGTGACTATTTTTTTAAATGTAGGGTAGATGTGCCAGTAATGGGCCACCTTAAGGAATTTCTCTAAAAAATAATTTTTTATTAATAGTTATAATTATTGTATTCCAATTTTTTTCATATTAGATTAATCTTTCAACAATATTTAACTAATCCCACCGTTACATTTCCCAATAGAAATAAAAATTTCATTTTAAATAATAGAAATATGTCTAAACACCCAAATGCCCAGTAATGGGCCACCTATGTTCCAGTAATGGACCACCTATGTTCCAGTAATGGGCCACCCTACAAAAAATAACAGATAATTATTTTTAGGTGCGTTCGTAATTATGCAAATAGGTAGCACCTATAACTGTCGTTCAGTCCGTCTGTCTGTCCATCTATCTGTCCGTTTGTCTGACAGTCTGTCTATCTGTCCGTTTGTCTGTCCGCATATAACAACGGAAAACTATCCAACCGAATCGTTTGAAATTTAAAATATATAATTATTACATAATTTTGTCGAGTCATTTCAAATTTTATGAAAATCGGATGGATAGATCAATTACAGGGACATTCAAAAGGATTCCGTTACATTACGGTCAATAGGGAAAAAAGTTTTAAATGCATTTTAATGATGTTACACTCATTCGAACATAATAGAATTGGCATGAATCTATGAAATATATACTAAAATATGCATTCTGTACAATCTGTGACGCAAAGAATTTTTATTATTAAATTACAGGGCTACACAAAAGTATTCCACTATATAATGCTATACGGGGAAACATGGTTTGGTACGTGTTTTAATTATATTCAACTATTTCACATTTTATGAATAAGATATACATTGCTGAGGTGTAATAAGAATTACTATTCCTGTATATTTACAGAATTTCAACCAATATATTGTATCCGAAGTATTATTTACTATAAAAGCAAGATCTGAATATTTTTAAAACTTCGTTATCGTACGAACGCACCTCATTTGCTACGTTCACGTGCAATTTCCAACTTGTTCTTTTTATGTCTGCGTAAGTCGCATCTTCTTCTTCCTCAGAATCCACATTATCCTCTTGTATACAAAATTCGGCCTTTTTGAAGCAATTGTAAATTGTTTTTTCTTCAATTACCCCCATTGATCCCGTTCTTATATGTATAACTATTCAATTAACACTGTTTTGAGAAGGATGTTGAAAGGTGTGTGAAAGGAGGGGGTTGATGAATTTGTTGGACTTAAGGAACAAGAAAATTCAAGCAGAGGAGTAATATAAAAAAAACTCAGCACTGAACGATAAATTAGGAATAAGAGATGGAAATTTGATTTCATGTGATTTCGAAGTATTTTTTTACAACTGAATAAAGAACATTTTATGAAAATATTCGTTATATGGAGATAGATATTTCGCTATATAGAGACTGTTTTTAATGTAATCATGGGAAAAGGGGAACATTCCTACTAAAAATTCGTTATATAGAGAAATTCGATGTATGGAGTTTCGTTATAGAGAGACTTGACTGTATTTATAAAGAAATTGTCTTTATTAAATTCTAGTAAGTAAAATTTAAGTATTAAATTTGTTTATTTAGTTTTCAGTTAAATCAAAATATTTTATCACTACTGAAATTACACTTTTAGTATTGGTCACTTGGGTGGCCCATTACTGGCAAATCACGAAATAAGCAATCCAGTAATGGACCACCCCTCCTAAAATCTTAAAAATAAATAAAATTTTGTAAATGGCCATTGGTATATTAAATTCAATGTTTTATATTGCTAACCAAACAAAAACATTCAATTTTTACGGAAAAATAAAAAAGATATAAAACTAAGTAAGTAAAGTCTGCTCTTAGCATGTTCATTAAGATTTTCAGTGAAAAACAGAAAAACTGTGAAACTTTATTTTCTGCTTCCTAATTGTTTCGACGAAAAGTGTAAAAAATTAATCCAGCTTATAAAGCATGCAAGGTAGAGTTCAGAAAAAAATAATAAAAGCTTAACTATTATTTAGTATTTTTTTATAAACCAAAAAGTGCGAGGTGGCCCATTACTGGAAGGTGGCCCATTACTGGCACATCTACCCTATATATTATTTTTATTCAATATTATTGTGTCAGTTATCATGTATTAATAGTTTAACCAAGATTTCAACTGATATATATATATTATTTCAATTTCTTTTAAGGTTAAATATATAAAGTATTATAAATTGATCTTATTCTAATTTTTATGTAATATATTTTATCCTATTGGATATAAATAATTTTTCTTATGATGGCTAGTTACAAAACAAATTTAGTGACTGGTAAATTAGGCGCTTCAAAATGTAGATGTCTAATTCTCGGTACAAAGAAATAAATAGGGATTTCTTTGGATCGTCAAACAGTTACCTGTCATATTGTCCCTCTATTAAACTTAAATTTAAAAAGTGTTTATCTCCCAAATGCTTAACTTGCCTACATGCAGATACACAACAAATTGATAATGATTCCAGTTCTAAAATTAATGTGTTATTTTGTAAAGCTTGCAACGTAATATATTCATTTAATTGCAACATTTGTAAGTTAGAATATATAGGTCAAACATGTAATCCTTTGCATAACAGAATCAATCAACATAGACAGGATATTTAAAAAAACAACTCTATTAATGTTGAACATATACATTTCAGGCACCATAACTTTAAAATAACTATCAAAATTTTAAGTATGCATAAACATCTAAATGATAGATTACTTTATGAATCAATTTATATTAAATGTCGTAATTCTTTATACCCATATGGTCTAAATTCTAAATTATTTAATCGTACTAATATTGTCTTTACTAATACCAATAATTATGAACATTATAGTGGTACGTATGCAAATTTAAATCATTCTGCTAATAAAAAAACTACTCGTACAACAAGAGATAACAATAAAGCTAATAATCAATATATTTCCAGGAATGAGATCTAACAAAAAATAATTAATATGGAATCCGAATTAAATAATACTTATCAATGGTTGGACATTAGGAAACACATTTTTTCAATCAAAAAGAAACATCTAAATTTATATTATAAAGTATCTTTATCTAGTGATTTATCTTCACATTTTAGTGATATTTACTTTGATTTATTATACTATAGATATATATATCTTCTTAATGTTAAAATTTCTAAAAATACATATAAAAAAACTAACAATACTCAACTCATAATTACTTTTACTAATAATGTACTTGATAAAATAAATCTACATAATATTATTAATGCTAAAAATAATAATTTCCCTCTAAACAATTTTTCTATACATTAATCATTCAAATATAATGTCACACTTGGACGTAAGATATTTAATTACAATAAATTTTCTAAATTTTTAACCAATAATACCAATTATCACTGTTATTTTAATGATCCCTATTATAGTAACTTCGTCAATAAAGATCATGGTCACATTATTACTGGGGACATTAATATTGTTGAAAATGTTTCTTTACGCAATTTAATGGCTAATGGTACTAAATATCGTGTTCCTTCATGTCCTAATATCAAATCAATCTTAAAACAGTTTAATTTAGATTTAGATCTTTTTATTTATAAAATTTCGATAGGCTACAATAAGCCTCTGGCATATTTCACTGAATGGAAACTTAATGTTTTAGATAAATTAAATATTGAACTTTATAGGAATATCGATACCTTTAATTTAAATATTAAACAATTAAATAATGAAATAAAAAACTTACAAAACAAATTTATAACATATGTTGATAAATCACCTAACAACTATGCATTAATTTGTGAACATTATTACTCTATATTAATAACTCAAGCCATAAACACTAGTTCAAATTTCATTAAAACAGATCTTGATACTATTATTAAAAATAGACATATAGCTCAATATTATAAATTACTAAAAAATAAAAATCATAATTATAACTATCCTTATATTGTGGTTATTCCAAAATTCCATAAAATTCCTTTAAAGTTTCGTACTATAACTATTGGTTTTAATACTTATAACAATAATGCTAGTAAGTAATTGGGTAGGTGTCCGCGACCATTACTGGTCATCACACCGTGCTCTGATCGGGGCCGCCACGGCGCTCAAGAGCCCCACTTTGGCCGTCTATCAGATGTGCACATTTGCTGAAGCTCTCGGACCGTGAGAGGCAAACTTCAAACCATCGGATCACTTCAACAAGGGGTCGCTACCTCCCCTAGAAAATCTAACGACGTTAGTTTTCATCGAATTGAAATAGATCAACTTCAGCTTGAAAGTTCCTTACCTACACTCAGTCAACATCAGCTTCCGCGGGGAAACTGAAATCTGGCCCTGCGTTTGTTCTTCTATCGCCTCACACTTGGCACATACAACGCCACTGCCGCTCGTGCTCCTAGGTTTGAGATGGAAATTCCGGGTGTGTTATCGATTCACATCATGAGCAGGAGGGCCCGTTAAGCCCCGTCAACCCCACCCTCAACATGGGCTTTGTTCCCTGACAATAAAGACAACTCATACATTATTTCAAAACTCCCTTTATTAAAACAACATTACAGAGAACTGTTGATCGGGGTGGAACCGCGGGAGCGGTTTACATCTAGATTAATATGGTGTCTCCACACCGGTATGCGCATGTTAGACTAAATAGGAATGAATATGAATAATGAATAATAATGAATACTATTTACATATATACAATAAGGTACTTGCCCTCTTTCGCCAACACATAAAACCATTCCATTGAACACAGAACATCCCCAGACAGACGACCCCCAACTATGAGATTCTTCCACGAGGGAATAGGTAGACCTACCAAAGGTGAGGCTCTACCTCCTTCAGGAAAGCCTCGAGAGCGTTCCTGAGCTTTGGAACCACAAAGTAGTTCCGCACCGAGAGGATTGAGAGTCTCGGACAATGACGATCCCTCAGTGGCTGAGTTCCCACACACTCCAACAGGATGTGTCTACTGGATGCCGAAGTAGGGGATGAACAGAACGGGCACGAACGAGGCAAGGGTTTGATCCGGAAACGTCTGTAGTACGCCGGAAAAGGGGCATGGCCAGTAACCACCCAGTTTATTAGTGGAGATGTCCAGGCGCGTCTCTCTGAAACTCGCGGTATGATTTCGAAGACGCTTCTGCCCAGAGCCTCGCCTTCCCACCGGTCTTGCCAGGTCCTCATAAATTCCTGGTTTACATAGTGTTTAACAACACTCGGTGGAAGGCAAACATGGGTGTCGGTAACATCAAGCTCAGCTCCTGCTTTTGCTAGCCTATCTGCAGCTTCGTTACCTCTGACGCCAACGTGCGCCTTAATCCAGAACCACTTAATCTCCAGACCCTCCCTCATCTCGTGTATTTGTACCACAAGTGGATTCTGAGGATTTGCGAGCGAAAGCGCATACAGCGACGACATTGAGTCCGTATAGATTGAGAAGCTCTCGTATAGTGAACCACACAGCTCGATTGCCTTAATTATTGCAGTGAGTTCCGCCTGAAAGACTGTGGCGTACGGTGGGAGACTGTATGACCTCTCCGCCACTAGTGCCCCATTTTCATAGACTGTGAATCCCGAACCGACACCTGATTCGGTCTTGGACCCATAAGTGTACACCGATGTCCCCTGGTCCAGAACACTTTGAGGAGAAGCTTCCCCCCAATCAATGGACGGAGCCCTCGCTGGGTGGTATCTGAAATTTGACACTTTCCTTTCTACTTCGTCTGCTCTAAAGTGAATCGGACCTTAGTCCAGATCACAATCTAATCGGAGGATGCGAGCGAGAATGCACTCTTTCTCGCATTGTAGATCCAGTGGGAGGCACCCATCCAGGACTTGTGTGGCTTCCGTGTTTGTAGTACGAAAGCACCTGGTTATTGACAAAAGGGCTGGTCTCTGCGCGGAAACCAGTTTCTCCCTCATGCGTTGTGTACCCGTCCACCAGAAACTACTTGCATACGTTGCTATCCTCTCGATTCCCAGCTTGTACAATCTCTTCAGAACACACCCGCTCAAGCCCCCATCCCTCTGACTGAGGTAGCGTAGAGATCTAGTGTAATTCGCAATCGTTTCCTTAATGTACGCCACATGTGCCATTCCATTAAGTTTTGCGTCTACCATAACACCGAGGTATCTAGTAGACTGTACTGACTGAACATTGCGTCCCAAAAATCGTATACGTGGAGCAGTAGAGGGATTCCTCTTCTGTCCCATCCGTCTCATCAGGCGGAAGTAGATGGATGTAGTTTTCTCCGGAGAGAAAGCGAGTCTGTGTGCTTCTGCCCATGCTGCAATTCTGCTTAGTGCTTACTCTGCCCTTCTTCCGCATTGGTATGCGTTCGGAGCTTCAATGAGTAGTGCAAAGTCATCTGCATACGCAATCAACAGCGCAAACCTCCCCAATTCCAGCTCAAGGAGTGAGTTTGCGATCAAGTTCCAGAAGAAAGGTCCGGAGTTAGAACCCTGCGGGCACCCCACGTTATATTCATGCATCATGGAAAAGATTTCAGTTCGGTATAGTACCTTCCTCTCGGACAGAAAACTCTTCACCAGATGGAAAAGGTTTCGCGGGCACCCCATTTTTCCTAATGCTTCAAAGATCGACGGCCACCACAAGTTGTTGAATGCTCCCCTTATGTCCAACATAATCATACAGCAATCATTATCTCTCCTATGACAGTCTTCTACTATCTTTCGCACCTCGTGGAGTGCGCTCTCCGTGCCTACACCAGGAGTAAACCCAAATTGGTTTCCGTGAAGGAAGCCGGACTGTCTAGCGTGGTAAGCTAATCTATTAGTCACCAGTCTATCAAGGATTTTACTCCAAGCAGGCAACAAGCATATGGGCCTATAAGAGCTGGCTGCCGAACGATCTCTGTCGCACTTGTTAAGCAGAACCAGTTCTGCCGTTTTCCAGGAGTCTGGAAAAACACCTTCATGCAGGCATCGGTTCAAGATCCCTCTAAATAGGGGTTTGTTCGCCCTGAAGAGCATTTCAACTATCTCGAGAGGTAATCCGTCCATTCCAGGCGCTTTTCCTCTATTCAGAGACCTGAAAACCCCTTCAATCTCCTTTAGAGTGAATTCCGGGTCGTCGTCACCGAGTTCGTACATCAAGTCCTCCGTTTCAAACTGAACAGGGCGGTTGTTTTCGTCCTTCTCGACTGGGAAGTGGTAATTCAAAAATTCTTCAATGGTCGATGAAAAGTCCGCAGTTTTGCTACCTCCCCGATCGGTTATTGAACTGAGCTTGAGGCGGCCCGTAGACCGACCTCTGATCCAGTCGAAGTGTGGGCCAAATGGATTGTTCGGATTTATCTCCTCGAGAATTGACCGATAATGTACCCACTTAGCCCGACGAACTGATCGTCTAAATTTACTTTTGAGTTTACGATAACTTAGTTCGTACTCTTTCCGCTGCAGTTCATTGCTACATCGTTGGGCACGACGCTTTGCTGCCAGTACCCCTTTCGCTCGATCGTTAGGGAGGTACTCCACCACGGGACCTTTCTCTTCCTACTTCCCTTCCTTTTAATGGATTCATTGCAGAGTCGTTGAACGATCTCTGTCAAGGACTCGACACACACGTTGACCAACTTCCCTTCTAACCAGTCCAGAGACATGCTCCCTATCTCACGAGACAGGGCCACTCGGAGTTTCTCGAGGTTCAGGTCCTTCACTCTCAATTGTTAACAATACTTACAAAAATGCTAGATATTGCTAAAACTAATGATAAATTATGTAGTATAAAAAATAGTTTACATCTTGTAAATAATATTAAAAATTTACAAAACATTAAGCACATCAAAACATTTGACTTTAATGATTTATTCAACACAATTGATATCATAGATGTGTTTAGAATCATTAGTTTATTATTCAAAGAATATAGGAATTCTCTTAACATGCATGTCTCTTTATCTTACTTCAAATCTTTAATCAAATTTATACTTTATCATAATTATACATTATTTAATAATACAATATTTAAACAAAAAGTCGGTCTCCGACAGGGGGGGGGGGGGGAATTGTATCATCAATCTGTGCTGAACTCTACCTACAATTTTATGAACGTAATACTTCTATTGTTAATTGTTTTTTATACAGATTGTCTTGATCATATAATCATCTTATACTCTAAAAAGTCATCTCACTATTCTCTACCAATCAAATACCATAAAAATTTAAAATACAATAATAAAATTAACTTTCTCGGCCTTAATATTACTTTTTCTGATAGTAAAATTCCATTTGATATTTATGATAAACGTAATGATTTTCCATTCAAAGTAAACCTCTTTACTCATTACAATTTTTGCCTTCATAAATCTGTATATATAAATATATTACTTAATTTTGCTCATAGAATTAAAAATATTTGTTCACCTAATTTTAAAATGCATAATTTATAAAATGTTCAAGAAACTGCTATAAGATATAGTTATTCTTTGCATTTGGTTAAAAAAATATTAATTGTATAATTAATCATTTATATAGAATCAACTGTTTATGTTCTCCTCAACCAAATATTGCAAACATTAAAATGCTAATTTATGCAGCACTAAATGATGTCATTCCTAAGAACTCCTGTATTATATAATTAGTTATTACATGATCTTAAAAATAACTAACACACTGCGTAAAAAATGTTCAAAAATTATTAAAAAATAAAAATAATACAAAAAAATGTAAAAAATAAAAAAATATGTATAATAGGATGGATAGGTGGGTAGATGTTAGATTATGGGGGAGGCCGGTGTTGTCTGGATAATACGCAATGATTAATTATTATATATAAATATTTTACTTATCTTTACATATCGAATTAAAATTTATATGTTAACCTAAAATTAAAATGCATAACTTAAAAATGATCAAGATATTGCTATAAGATATGGTTGTCAATTCCATTTGTTTTAAAGAATTGATTTGTAAAATATTGGAATGGAAATTATTCTTGGAAAACTCTTTGCTTTTTAAATAATTTTTATTTTATTCAAATAATATTTATCTTTTTCCATAATAGATCGCAGCACCATCAGTATAAAAAATAGTGAATATATTCTTCTAATAGATGGCAGTACTAAAACCTTTTTTGTGTGTATTTGAAGTAGAAGTAACATTTTATTTTTTTTAGTTAAACAATTAATACAGTAATATTAATAATTGTTCAAAAATGTAATACCTTTAACAGTAGCAATTATTTTTTCTAACTGTAGAATGAGTATTATAATATAATATATGATCTACTACTTTTTAATATAATTATTGTTATAATTTTAATTTTATCATCTACATTATTTGTTATAACTGTAACCTTTAACATGTTACTGAGTCACATGTAATTTAAACCTGCCTTAGCTCTTAACTGAAATAATTCACTTGAATTATAGATCATTCTAGCTATAGGTTTGGTAAATATTTTAGTATATATATTTTTAATAAATATTTTATTATTGTTATTATTTAATATTGTTTTTTTTTTTTTTTTCAGTGATTCCCTTTTTTCCTAATTTGTAAAAGTAAATAAAGTCCAACCAGTTGGATGCATTATGGGTCGAATTTCTTAGCTTTTAGCACAACCTATAACAGAAACTGGTTGGATGCTTTTGCTTTTTTATTAAACCATGCACCTATGATGATTATGATGATAACCTATGATGAATAGTTTAATAAAAAAGCCTTCTACTGTCCATTTACCTTTCATAATTTTGGTAATCTACCTTCTATATCACTTAAAACTTCAAATGATTTTAATAGAATGATTGTATAAATACTAGTCTCATTGGTTTATTGTATAATAATATCTGAATTACTTTGGTTATATTTATAAAAGTATATATATATATATATATATATATATATAATGCAAACCTTCTTATTCCAATAACATCTAAAATACTGAATCAATTCGAACCTAACTGAGTTAGTGTATTGATATCGCACTTATTTTGAATGAGTTCATTAATCAAAATGTAACTCATCAGTTCATCTACAGGGGTAAACAAAAATTCACCATGGTATTCATTAAATGGTTTGAGTTCAAATATCGTTTGAGAATAGAAATAACCTATAGGTGATTTTTACAACCTGATTTAAACAACTTTTGAATATTTTTGATGTAGTTGCCTCATATCCATTCAACTACATCAGGTAAACCAAATTTTAAAATTCTATCGTAAATTGCCTTTCATGCGTAAAATAGTGAACTTAAAGGGTGCGAGACCAGTTTGTTTAATTTTTATTAAATCTGATGTATGTACATGTACATTAAAATTAATAATAATAATTAATTATTCTACCGACTAAGCCCGAATGGCTTTGCGCTTTTACAATACACCTAATGAAACTAAAACAGAAAATCTGGCATAGATAATGCAACGCTTTCAAACACTAATGGAATATTATTAAGACATTTTATTTCTTCAATAGAATGAAATGAGATATTTAAATAAGCAACTTAAAAAAGCACAAAGGTCAATAGCTATCTATTTTCAGCAATTGTTGTCCATATCTGGTATGTTTACTAACTTTTTCAGGCATAGTTATAAACGATCTATATGAAATTTACATGCACCACCTAATACTACACTCATGATTCGATAAGTTTAACAATGCATACCATAGCGGAAAACGCACTTCCAACAATTATCAATTTTAGTCAGTCTTGTAACCGAAGTATTTTGGTGGCTTTATTAATGAAGTATAAGCGCTATGAACTACATAATCTATATAAGACATGTTGTAATTCACTTCCATGATTTAATTATGTTATCGTAGTATCACAAAAATACATGGCGAACGATTTTTCTCTCTAGACCATAGTAATGGAATTATATTGTGCTTCCCTGCAAGCGAACTGTTAATGTAACTTACTTTACTGGAAAAGTTTGTTGTAGTACATCTCAAGAGTGCTTATATCAGTCCGCCTATGTTTAAATTATCTCATAATAATTTTTTTAAAATGCCCCGCAAACGATTTTTCCCCATGTACCGTAATATAACGGAATTCCTTTTGTGTTTCTGTAAGTGAACTTGAAATGCACATACAGTAAAACTGCTTAAAGCAACCACGTTCTATTCCAATAAAAATTGGTCTCTTTGAAAGGTGGTCTCTTAATGGAGGTCATGTTTAAATTTAGATTTTAATTGTTGAAAAAGGCAACAATCTTACTAAAAGTTTTTTTTCCACATTAAGAAAACATATAAAATTCTATATCAAAACAAAAGTTAATTGCATAAGTTAATTACTCCAGATTTTAAAAAATGAATGCATTGATATTTGATTTTACAGTTTAATCATTTGAAACTTTTATTTCCAAGTCCTTTGGTTTGGAAACTTTGGTTCCATTACTTTATTACCTAACGAAATAATTCAGGGGAATTTATTGACCAACATTCTCAATTCGTCATCAGAGTTAAATTCATTACCTAAAAAAGGCACAAAGGGGTTTAAATGCTTAAAAATTACCGGATGAAAAAATAAAATCTAAACTTAGTTTAGAAGTTTGATTAATAATGTGCTCTCCAGAATTATTTTTTTTATGAAATTCTATGAAAAAACAGAATTTGTTTCATTTTCTTCAAAGAAGTTGGTCGCTCATGGAGCGATTTCAACTGGGATGGTCTCTGAATGGAGGTATAATTAATATTGAACCTATGGGAATAAATTTCGTTCCATGAGAAAATGGTCGTTCAGGGAGGTGGTCGTTTAAATTATGTGATCACACAGGGAGGTTTCGCTGTATTTCATTTATAATACCTTTCATTTTATAATAAACCTCAATAACATGTAAAAATTCCATCATAATCCGAGTAGAGAACCGACAGACAGATGGCAGATAAGTAAACCGAATTCAAAAATACTTTTTAATTACGATGGAGAGAAAAAAAGGGAGAGAGAGGTCTATCTTTCAGAAAAGACTGTCTGCACTTTGTTTTCGTTGAAAGAACTTTAATTTCATTCTCAACTTTTCTAAAATAATGTATTTTAACGATGAACCCGTAATTGTCGTAAACGATGGATAAAGAAATTGTTAGGTTTCATATGTAGGGGAATCAGTCGCTCTTCATTTGTTTGCAGCCATATTTGGCTGAAAATTTTAGTTTAACGCTTTGTTCAATGGACAACGGAATATGGTGTCCATCGCTTTTCTGAAATAATATATTTTAACGATGAACTCGTAATCATCGTAAACAATGGATAAAGAATTCTGTTCAATTTTTTTAGGTTTCAGATGTAGGTGAATCAGTCGCTCTTCATTTGTTTGCAGCCGTTTTTGGATGTTCTGCCGCCTACACTCTCGACAAGAAAGTAAATGTGAAAGGCAACCCTAATGAATCAACCAGTTACAATTCCAACTTATTCTGCATACTAGGTTGGTATTACCTTGATTTATCATTAAAATTATTTTACGCTGTAAAAGAAAAAAAATAGAAATAAAAATAAACTTACCACCAATTTTTGACTTACATATTTCATTGTCAATGACAATGCAATATTCGTGCAATTTCAGGGTCAAAAACCTTCTTTTACGTCTTTCATTGAAACAACATATCACTCACCCACAAGGAAAGTGGCACATCTCGCAAAAATTGATTTTGGGTTTAATTCCACAAATAGGTTCATCACAGGTGTGTCTTGCTATACAAAATGTTTCATAAGTGTAGTTATACGAGAAATCACTTTATTACACTATTTGTCCATTCGTGACCACAGAAAAGGAGTGGATTGTGGTGGAAAGGTGAATTTATTCCATTCTCCAAACCTTATCGTGTGGCTTCATTTTTAAAAGTTTTACACTTTTATGCACGTTTTTACTCCTGCAAACATAGTTAAGAACTATAATTTAAAGTTGGAGAAAAATCATGCAAATTTCCCTTTGCCTTTCCTGTGAAATGTACTTTTGTCGAGATGTGTCACTTTTCTGGCGGGTGAGCGATATTTAATGATCCCATTCCGTTGAAAATCTGTATGCTTTTCATTATCGATGACAATGCAATATTCATGTAGTTCCAAAAAACTATGCTGGGTCTAAAAACACAAACTTTTTTTTTTTTTTTTTTTTTTTTTTTTTTTCCAATTTTGATTTAAATCTCATATCTAATGAGCCGATTTTGTTAAAATTTTGAATATTTATTAATTATCGATAACAATATAATTCTTCAGTAAGGCCTTATCTGTGATAGCATCCAGGGACAAAAAGACACTTTTGCGTTTTTGGATTGAAATAACATGTTGTTGTAAAGTGACTAATACGTTTACTCTTTTAAGTTCGTAAATAATTAAAATTCAGAGTTCCAAGAGTTCTTTATTAGAACAATTAAATTAAAAACGTAAAATTACATAAACTTGTAAGACAATTTCACTTTACTCAGCACATTTTAATATAAAAAAACACTCAATATGAGTATATTATCACTGTTTTTCTCATGCAAGCCCATAACTAAAAATTTTCCCGTTAAAAAACGGAAATAGTACTGGTAATCTAGACGCCAGTACTACTTCCGTTTTTTTAACGGAAAAAAATTTCCGTAAATTCCAGAAATATTTCCGTTTTTTTTTTGTTTTGTTTTTTTTTGTTTTTTTTTTTTTAATTTTTTCCTTATGTAAAAATTTTCGTTTGAAAAGTTAAAAGAAATTTTCAAGGACTAACTAACATCTTTGTGATTTTTATTCTTTACTTTTCAAAGACACGTTAATATCAGGGATACATTATATACAATTAATTTAAACAACAGTGAAGAAATGTTACATACCTTCCTTGGAGTTCGAACCCGGGGCCTCTTGTGTCGTAGTTTGCAGTGTAATACCATTACACCAGGATTATTCAAACGACCCTTTCAAATATCTTTAGTTATTTCGGATACATTTCGTAAAGTAAAAATAAAATTTTGAACGCAGGTTTTTTTTTTTTTTTTTTTTTTTTTTTTTTTTTTTTTTTTTTTTTTTTTTTTTGTAGAGATAATTCTAAATTACAGATTTTCTTTGCATAATTTCGAATATTTAGCTTATTAATTTTGGCTTTATATATATATAAATTAGTTTTTAAAATATTACATGCATGAAAGAATTATTGATATTTATTTATTTATTTTAAAAAATACTAACATGCTAAAAGAAAGAAAAAAAACGTGCATTTTAACAAATTATTTTATGACGATCGAAGGTAAACTCAATAAAGATAATTACAATAGCATATAGAAAAAAAAAATCAGTTATTGACTTTTTATAACATGTGTAATCCCCAAAATTACCTTTCTTAATTTCCATTATTTCTTTCCATAGTTTCGATTTTCTTTCCATAATTTCAAATATTTTGCTTTAATGTATAAAAATTAGTCTTTAAAATATTACATGCACGAAAGAATTTATTAAGAGTTTTGTTTCCTTCTTTTTTTGGAAAAATTTTAAAATTCTGTTGTAATATTATTGATATTTATTTATTTATTTTAAAAAATACTAACATACTAAAAGAAAGAAAAAAAAAACGTGCATTTTAACAAATTATTTTATGACGATGAAAGGTAAACTCAATAAAGATAATTACAATGGGTTATAAAATAAATTTCAGTTATTGATTTTTTATAACTTAAGTAATCGCCAAAATTATAAGAATTTCGGTAATATATTTCGATATATTTTTAATTTTATGTGCGAACTTCTTAATTTGAATAAATTAAAAAATATATACAGTAGAGCATCGTTTATACGACGCCGAAGAGACTACCGAAAAACGTCGTATAAACGATAACGACGTACAATCGATTTTCACTTCCAAAACTAGAATTAATTTTGTTTTCACTTAATTTTAATGTTTAACGTGATGATTTGCATGAATTTGTAAATTAAACAAACCAAAATAAACAAATAAACAAAAAACGGGGGGGGGGGAATTAATAAGCAATTTAAATATGCGTACCTTTATTTATATTTCACCGAAAGGTTCCTCATTTGCAGTACATCATTCCCTTTCCATTTAAAGTCAAAGATCAAAAACCCCGCGTGGCTAACTAAAAGTCGCCAATTCTGATAACAGTTAGAAGGATAGTCTATTTGCAACTTAAAACAGGTCGGGAAAGCTCACCATCCCCGAAAAAAGAATCCCCCCCAGTGTAATCTGTTACACGTAAGCTGATTTTTCGGACTAATCAAACACCAGCCCACATTTTTATAATATGGAGTAAATTTAAAAACGCTCTTTGGTGTCATTCATAGCTGCCAACTTCCGCTCGTTCGTAAAATACACAAGAAAATTAAACAAAAATAAACCTATACAAAATCGAAAAATCGACGTATAAATGATTTTGGGCGTCGTATAAAAGATATATTTTTTACATTAAAATGAATAGGAATGAATCGGGACCACATTAAAACGTCGTATAAATGTAAACGTCGTATAAGTGATCGTCGTATAAACGATGCTTTACTGTATATTAAAATTAAAAGAAGAATTTTTTCCACTTTTTTCAAAATATCCAACGCACTTAATATATATATGATAAAAATACATTAAAAATTATTTTAAAATCACAATCAACTTTCCCTTTCAGCTATTTCAAACTTAAAAAGAATTAATAATTTTTTTTATAATAATTATTATTATTTTCTTAATATTTAAAAAATACATTAGCTTTTTATTATTAAAACAGAATGAAATTGAGAAATAGTCTAGCAAATTGTTTAAAAAACATCAACTCAGTATAAGGTTTTTAATTTTGCTAGTAGATGACACCACTAAACTCTACTGTTTTCGGAAAATTGACAGAAATAAGAGAACACTTCCGTTATTTAACGGGATTAGTGACTCCAAAATGTCAAATACGGAAATTCTTCCGTTTTTTTTCGGAAAAAGGAAACTATTCCGTAATTTTGAGGGAAAAGTTTGTATATATTAAAGGATATTTTTTACAGTGTCCCTTTCGAATCTGTTTCTCCTAGGCGTTGAATTTTACTCTTTCTCCCACACATGGACATTTTTCAATGTGAAAATATCCATTATTATTTATCCTCTGGATTCCAGAATCTTTCCATTCAGTCCCTGAATAGAGTTCTTTCAACTGCTCGGATATATTTACCTACTAGCTGACCCGCCCAGCGTTGCCCGGGTCCGTATTAACAATATTAAACGAACTTGAAATTTGTATGATTTTATCATTAACTCATTACATGCAGAAATGCATTGTCTGAAATACGTAGCCACTGACTGTGTGAAAAATCGGTTTTAAAAACAACTAATATTAAGCTCTAAAAATACTCAAAATGAGCAATGAAAAATGCGGGAGGGAATATGTATCCAACGATTGAATGATTTTCGTGTAAAAAAGTTGATATTTACCCGTAAAAATCACTGTTAAGTCACGTAACTAATTATTAGTTTCACATACAAATCCCAAGTGAAATATTTTGAATTTCAAACTAATTATATCACTCTTAAATCCGACTATACCATGAATGAAATCGATACACGATGGTAGCTAAAAGGTTGGTATATAGTACTATAATTTCAGAGCTATTTAACAAAAGTAAGTGTTATTTTTAATCAAATCTTGCGTATAGGTTCACTCTGTGTATAAATTCCTAACCTTAAACTTTTATAGGGTAACTAGAACCTGTCTGTAACCTAACAGCGACTTAACAGTACCCTACCGTAAATTAAATATAACAGAAATGTAACCTAGCCTAAATGTATTCACTTTATTGTAACATATCCTTATTCTAACCATAACATAAATGTAATTTAACTTTAACCTAACTTTAACCTAAATAATATAATAGAAAAAAACCATTTTAAAAAATTACTATTTCTTCGTAAAATATGCTTCAGCTGTAATTCGTTTCTTTCAATTCGTTTTATTAATACAAAATTCCTTCCTCGTGCTTTTGTTTGAGACATTAAAATTTCAGCGATAAATGGTTTAATATTGCAAACCACGGAGTAAGACACTTCTTACTCCGTGTTGCAAACCTTTTTTTGGTTTACTTCGCCTCCACGTATCTTTTTCTCCATGGTGTACAGCAGCTGTGATTAAAAAAAAAAAATCCTCATTTAAACTGACAGTTTGCCAGTCTATGAATTTTAAAGGTCTGTCCCAGCTTTTTTAATTATTTCCTCGAAAATTTTATGCAACCAATCAACCATAAGAAAATGAAATGGAAAAAAAGCGAAAAAAGGCGATTTTTTATGAGAGTGAGCTTTGGAATTTAATTAATTACTCAGTTAATAAATAAAATTTTGAAATTCTGAGCTTCAGGTGCATCAGGAGAGACATTGGGCTACTCTCAAAAAAATTTTGAGCTTCGTACGTGCTGTAGATTTTGCTAGCCATCGCAGACACACAGACACACAGACAGAGCGTTTTGTTCTTTTATTAGTATAGATTGCCTCCCAATCGAGTATTTGAGAACACCATATCACAATGTCTAATGAGCCTATTTTGTTGCAATTTTACATATATGTTTATTATCGATGACAGTGCAGTATTCGTGTAGTTTCTGTGCCTTACCAAGACAGGATCTAAGGCAAAAACATTCTTTTGAGTTTTTAATTGAAATCGCATATCACATGATCATACATTACAAGTTCATTGTCGGTGTCAATGCAATATTTAAATGTTTTCAGAATCGAATCTCATTAGGCGTGGGCTCCAGCGCAAAAGACTTATTTTTACACTCTTTTATTTAACTTAAGACTTCGTTCTTGTGTGTAAGAATGGAATTTCGTAATCGATTTGTTATTCACTTCATAATAAGCTAGGTCCATAGTCGGCAATTGGCAGACCGTGGTTCACGTCCAAACCGCGGAACGTCAAAGTCTGCACCGTCGTAAATGATATTTCAAATGAGAAATTTATTCATTTTCCAACAATTCTTGAATCTAAAAAGAATTTTGAACTACAGATTGCTGTGTTTTTAAGTTATTTATGTTAGATCTTGTGAAGGAATTTAAAAAAAGATTCCAAGACTTTGCAGATATAGGTAAGTTATGGACATTTACATGAAATGTTCAACAGAATAGCGGAAAAATATGACAGCCTTTTCGTATTATATCTTTTATTGAGTTGTGCAAAATCTAGACTGTTAAGAACCAATTTCTTCAGCTGATTATTTAATGTAGGATTTGCTAAAGAACAATAGAACAATATGTAATCTACTAAAAACCGCCAGAAAAATTATGAAAAGACTCGTCAGAGTCATTTAATTGGACTTATTGAAAGGGCTAATCGTTCATAATAATTGGTTTCACCTGATTTTAGAACTTTCATTCGTAGTTCTATGAATCAAGTAATCTAATGACCAAGCAACACCAAGTAAATGATGTGTGTTTTATACTAAATGTTCACTTAAAAATTCACTAAACTATCAAGTTCTATTGAAATCCATACAGCAAGATATTTTCAACTGAATACTGTACGGAAACCTTCTTTAAAAATTGTCTAATTAACATATTGAGTGCCACGGTGACTGACATTGAAGCTAAAAAATGTATAATGTTTTAATTAATTTTTAAGAAAGTATAATCCTGTAATAAATAAATGTTAAGTAAATTTTAAATACATTTTCAGAAATTACTTAAAACAATATGTATTTTTTAATTTCATATCATATTTTAGACTGTCAGTCATGGGTGAAACGTCAGTCATCAAAACGTAAAGCTCAATGGCAGTCACCGGTAACTGAAGTAGCGCTCAACGTGTTAACATTTTATTCACATAAAAATTCATTCAGCGGAACCTTTCAAATAAAACCTATCTTTTGTAATTGGGTTAATTTTGTTTCAAACATCCCCATAATTATTTAACGAAGCAACGTATAATGCTATACTAATACACTAAAATATGTTATCAGTTGAAAAACAACTACAAAAGCCGATTTAAAAAAAAAAAAAAAAAAAAAAAAAAAATTAAGTTCGTTCTTTTTTTTTTTATCCACCTTAGGGGTGGAATTTTCGAAAATCCCTTCTTAGCGGCACTCGGTGTTATAAGAAATATTTTTACTCCAATTTTCAAGATTTTTGTTTCGGTAGATTTTTTTGTGCTGTGATTAATACGAAATCCAGACTTTCTTTTATATATAGAGATAACGATTGAAAATTTCAGGTTTTTACGCCGAAGACATCGCCAAATTAGGAAAATGTGAAGTATCTCGTCACGAACTACTGCATTTGAAAGAATTTGCTTAGTACCATTCGATTATGTATGAAAAATACACTAAAATATGTTATCAGTTGAAAATCAACTACAAAAGTCGATTTTTAAGGAATTTTTCTAAAGTTCGTTCTTTTTTTTACCCACCTTAGGGGTGGAATTTTCGAAAACCCCTTCTTAGCGGCACTCGATGTTATAAGAAGTATTTTTACCCCAATTTTCCCAATAGATTTTTGATTCAGTAGATTTTTTTGTGCTGTGATTAATACGAAATTCAGACTTTCTTTTATGTATATAGATTATTTATGTGGGTTTTCTCTCTGGATCTTGATAAAAGTGCTCAAAAGTGTTCAGACCCCACTTAAAATTATTTGCCGACCTCTAAGATAGACTAATTATGGGAATATTTCCCGATGGCAATAACACACTCTTTTAATATTTTTAGATATTAATTATAAATTAATAAATTATTTCTAGAGTATTTTTTCGCTAGTGAGTGCAGGTAATAAGTCGCTAAGTATTATTTGTTATGATTGTATGCTAGTTACAAAAATAAATAAATAAATAAAAATAAAAAATAAATGAAGCGCCATATCACGCTAAAATACAAGGTGACACATGACATGATAAAAATGTCTATTTAATGTTTTTCACATTTTTGAGTCATTGTTTCATTTGTATTCCTTATATTTTTTGTCTAACTGCTATTTCTGTCGATATTAAATTATACTGTTTTGCAAGAAAACATGATATAACAAGTTGGAAATTGCACGTGAAGCGTAGCAAATGAGGTGCGTTCGTACGATAACGAAGTTTTTAAAATATTCAGATCTTGGTGATATAGTAGAGCGTACTTCGGATACGGTATAGTAGTCGAAATCTTTGTGTATCTGTAAATATGCATGAATAAATTTTTATTGCACCTCAGCAACGTATATCTTATTCATAAAATGTGAAATAGTTGAATATAATTAAAACATACCCCAAACAATGTTTCCCCGTATAACATTATGTAGTGGAATACTTTTGTGTGGCCCTGTAATTTATAATAAAAATTCTTTGCATCACAGATTGTACAGAATGCATATTTTAGTATATACTTCATAGATTTATGCCAATTCTATTATGTTCGAATGAGTGTAACATCATTAAAATGCATTTGAAAATTTTGCCCATTGACCGCGTAATGCAATGGAATACTTTTGATTGTCCCTGTAAGTGATCTATGCATCCGACTTTCATAACATTTGAAATGACTCGACAAAATTACGTAATAATTATATGTTTTGAATTTCAAACGATTAAAATGCATTTGAAACTTTTTTCCCCATTGACCGTAATGTAACGGAATCCTTTTGATTGTTTCTGTAATTGATCTATGCATCCGATTTTCATAAAATTTGAAATGACTCGACAGAATTATGTTATAATTATGTATTTTAAATTTCAAACGATTCGGTTGGGTAGTTTTTGCGTTGTTGTATGCGGACAGACAGACAGACGGACGGACAGACGGACGGACTGAGCGACAATAATAGGTGCCACGTATTTACATATTTACGAACGCACCTAAAAAGGTTAATCCTGCATTCCTCCGACATCACCTCTCTTTCCCCATCCCGAACAAACTTTACTGTTTGAGGGATCCTGGAGCAAAAAGCCTGTGTAATCAACTTCAAGTTCCTGGATTCACTGGAACGCACTCTATAAAAAAGCCTAAACCAAAATCACGCCGGAAATAGTCTGTTGTGGCCATCTTGAAGAATTTCCAAAAACGCCTACTTAACCCTTGCATCACCGTAAGGAGGAAGCATGGGTGATTTTGATGGTTTCTTCTGCGAAATTTTCTTCTTATTCGAATGGTGATTAAAGCGATACGTTTTCTTTCTTCAATTAGAAGTTGTGGTCTTTTATTTGCGTCACATTATTTATGTGTAACTCTGTATACCAACTGGTTATCAGATTGAAACAATAAAATATTTTAAGCCCTAAGAATCATTTTTTAAAAATTATATAAATAATAATAGAAATATGCAATATATATTTTTAAAATACTTTTATTTGTTTTTGTTTGAAATCATTAAATTTTGAACTAAATGCGTAGTATTTAATTTCTTTTATGTTACATTTCTTGTTTGTTTTCTTTCAAAAGGGACTGTGGTTCTTTGGGTCTACTGGCCAAGTTTTAATTCTGCAGGAGATGAAGGTGACAGTCAACACAGAAATGTGATCAATACATTTCTTGGGCTCCTCGGTAGTGCCATAACATGTTTTGCTATGTCCTCTCTCCTGAATAAAAAAAGCAAGTTTACAATGGTAAGACCTGTCATATAACGGAGATGTATAAATATCATAAGTACCGTTTGCCCCATAATTCTGCAATTTTCTTTTTAATTATGCCTAAAAAAATGGAAGATAAAATAAATCAACACATTGTCGAATTAGAGAGCCACAGACATGCGAAAAAATCAATGCGTACTTTTATTCATATTATTATTATTATTATTATTATTATTATTATTTTACTACACAAAAAAAAGTATTTAGAATTTTTACTCATAAATGGCATTGCGCAGTATATAAATGCTCTAAAAATATGCAAATTCTTCAATGCTGCCTTTTAAAAACAAATGCAACTATTGATGTTCATGTATACATTCTTTCATAATAGTTTATGGTTTTATGTTACTGCGTTTTGTTTGATTATTAGAATTCATCAAATGACTACAATTTTCACAATGGTAAAACAAAAAAAAGTACATATGCCAAAGTGCTTTATTTTAAAGGTGCTTTTTTATTGCTTTATTTTATTTTTTGAAAAAAAAATCTTTAGTAAATTTTTTGACATCTTTACGGATTTATTTTTAAACATAAAAACATAACATGGGCAGGATTATTGTAGTTTTTGGAATCGAATAGTGTTTCCATTTATTGGTAAATGAATTAAATCTGAAATTGTATAGGTGTGTTGTCTCGACAAGCTGTTGCGTCGAGAAATTTTGCTTAAAATGCCACATTTGATAGCATTAACCCCCCTCACCCCCTCCCCAAAAAAGCTATTTGATTGTATAGTTTCTGAATAACAGAACTTGCCAGTTTCGTGCGTTTACGAGTAAAAATTAGTCCAGCAATGTGTCAGAAAGTAGTCATTTTGAATTTAAATATTCATTTGGTTTGCTAGAATTTTAGCATATCATACTGAATTACCGCCTCAGAGGAACTTTTTTTGTGTGTGTCAATTTAAAACTCTTTTATTATTCAGTAAAAATATCAACAATATTGTGACGAATTATACGATCCTCTTTGTTCAAAAAATATACTAATTGGAAGATCTGAATTTAATTATTTAACACAGTATCAAAGGAGGAAGATGCTACTATATCCTATTAATTCCCCTCTGATACAAGACATATACATTTTTGTGTGCAATAAAAATCTTTACCATCCCGATTATTCTTGAAATAAATCCTACTTCAGGTCTTTTCAAGTGACAGAATAGAGATCATATTTTAGGCCCAGAGCTCAATCTCAGATAGTTTGATTATCATAACTCACAGACACATGAACAACCTCTTCATCCTCTCAAAGACTGGCGGTTGATCAAACAAATGGTGCTTAAATATATACATGAAAGTGAGGGTAAAATGGGGGTTCGATAGTGAAGAATACTGTGGGCCAGATGAGCTCAGCTGTACCTGCAAATCATTCAGTTGAACTTAAATTTTACGTGTAAAATGATAATGTTTTTATGTTTATAAAAGTTCGTGTTTTTACTCAAAGTGCCGTAAATAAATGTGTTTTGTTTAATTAAATTTAGTCTTTGAACCTAAATTTGTTACGGTACAATATAAGGTATCCTGAGGTAATAAATGCCACGTTAAAATTCTACCAATTATTACTGCTTAGTTTTAATTTTGTTATTTCAAAGAAATGTAGAATCTGATACAGCAACTTATTGACTATGTATACAAGAAGGAATATTTTAGAAGATATATATTCATAAAATGTAACGGCGTATTTTCTGGAGCAATGCTATTTGGCGTTATTACCCACATATTTGGGTAATAACGTCATGCAGCCAGACTGTAAAATAGGATGCATTAATGACATGTCCAGTAAATTGTCCAGTTTTAAAGATATAAACTCTCCACCCCTATAAATTGACAAGTATGAAAAAATTATCAGCACTTAGGACATACGAATTTCTCTTTATCCTTTTTGGTTTTCAGCAATAACCGTAATGCTCTCTTAAGCATAAAGTAGAAAATAAACCTTCTTCGGATGTAGTTCCAAAACTGAAAAGAATCAGTCGGAGTAATTACACCAGTATATTGAGTTATTACCGAGATATACTTATTGCGCAATATATATTAAACTACAAACTGCCTCGCGAATTTATCAAAATCTTGCACAACATTTTTAAAGTATATGAAGTACACTACAAATTTATATAATAAAGTATGTCCTAATAAATATATAACCTTCCGATCACAAAACTTAACTTACAAATTTTAGATCTGGTGTTGACTTTTACGCTCTTCTTCCAGCAATAAGATCTTAAAAGAGAACAAATTAACTTTAGCGGTTGTTTGTGATTCTGATGACTTAGAGCCCGTCTGCGCAGAATTCGCATGTGCCATTTCCCAGATTCATTCATAATTATGCGTAAAATTAGCACATAGCGTTGTTACCCACACTGGTTTTATTACCCCAGGACACCTAAGTAAAAGTTTCTATAATCTCTGTTTCATCTGTCCTCCATGTATTTATTACACCTTTGGTAGGACTTCTTTTACACTATTTTGTGTTACTATTAAAATTATTTAGTGATCCATTGCATTACTATTTATTTGCTTTTTATACGTACATGATTGTACTGCAAACACAATGTTAAATCTACGAGTCAACTACTAGTAGTATTAATTTTTGGCTTATGAGCACCACTTCACTTCCGGCAGACATGGATCATTAGATTCCCCTATTACTACTCTTCCATAAAATAAAAGTTTTTTTCTTGTACTCGAACCTTGGGTTTTTGTGCTGTCGTCTCTTAGTCTATAATCACTTCTTATTTCACACGTTTCACCACTCTCACATAAAGGCATCCTATTTTATGTAGCTCGCTACATGACCAGCCTTACTGGAAGGATGCGCAGAACATATGACCGTTCATTGAAATTACATTGACTTTTTTTAGCTATGTTAAATGCTAGTTTAAGTATTGTTACGGGTAAAATGCATAGGAATTTTTTACATAAAATATTGAAGTATGTAAAAACAACAAATTGAAATAATCTTACTGTTTGCGGAGGAGGAAGAGTTGCTATAGTGCATAGGACTGGCTGTTCCTGTTTATGTGCATTTTTTTCTTGAAAAGTGTCGAAAATTCGCAAAAAATTTTAACATAATAATCGTATATATACTAAATGTTATTTTCTTTTTTTTTTTTTTTTTCTTAATTTTCCTAAGATTTGAATTCATTCTGGAAATAAAAGTATACCAAATGCATAAAGGAAATTCAAATAATGGCATTTGCATGTTTTATAAGGTACAGTACTCCACCCCTGCACTTTGATAAAATGGTCCGATGTTTGCCTAAATATTCAAATATTTCCAAAATGCTTATGATTCTTCTATTAAAAAGTATGTAATAAAATGATTAAAATTTACAAATTATTCATCGTAAATGTAGATCATAATAAAATGTTAATAAACAATTTTAAGAAAAAACATAGGAATAATTCTACATAAAATCGAACCACTCTAAATATTGAAATAATTTGGCTACATCAAAAGAAAATTTAATCTTTGTGCTATTACTTACCCATCATACGTAGTATAGGGTAAGTCTTGCAATCGTTTTGAAAATCGAAAAAAATTTTTGACGGATTTACACGTTTTGGACACTGGAGATTCCGAAAAACATATTTTTAGAAAAAAAAATTTGCCGTCCGTCCGTCTGTGTGTCTGTCTGTCTGTAACCGCTCTATCTCCCGAACAAATTGAGATAGAGATTTGAAATTTTGTATGTGCTTAGTATGTAAGAATGGGACGAAGCCTATTTAATATCAAAAACCTCGATTATCCGGAACTATTTTTTTCGGACTTTCAAAAAATTCGTTCTGATGAAAGGTATATAAAAATTTTCGAGTTCTTTTATTTTAAGGACTGGACGTAAAAGGCAATAAAATAACGCAAATTTTGCATAAAAAACGAAGTCAATCGGATTATTAGTTGTTGAGATATTTCTAATCCTATTTTCCACATTCTTTGATTTTTCGTGACCCTGTATTTCATTCAAATTTCAATTCAAAGATATCTTTTAATTGGAAATGAGATACTTAATTCGTTCCAAGAAACCATTGGTGAATATGATTATTATTTTTGGAGCTATAAGGATGTTTCTTTTTCTCAATTCAGTGCTACTTGAATAGTTTGGCGTTTCATATAATTTAGCGAGATTGGTTCATCAGAAATTCATAAATAGAGCATGATTATGTGTTAAAAATACCTAAATATACGTTTATATTTTATTTTGGAATTATAATGCATTTTATAAATTGTTTACATATGTTATGTTTTCATATATTGTGCTATGCATATCCATGATGGGTAAGTATTACGGTGGCCTCCAACGACTAGTTTTTTGTTTTGTTTTCGTTTTTCCATTTTTTAATTTTTATAAAAATGAAATCTTTGTGCGATTCTTCTGTTTTGTTTAGTTTTCTTCGCAGTCTTTATTATTGCTTAATAATAAATCATTACTTTTTTTTTTCTTTTCAGAGTCATATTCAGAATGGAGCATTGGCCGGAGCAGTTGGAGTAGGCTCCACTTCCAATTTGATGATCCAGCCTTTCGGAGCATTAGCCATAGGTGCTTTATCCGGATGTTTAAGCGTAGCAGGTTTCAAATATTTCTCTGTAAGTTATCTGGATTTTATTTTAAGTTACAGTAGAGCTAACTTATAGTGATTGTAATCTATAATAATTTACTACAAAAACTGTGTAATTGTAATTTTAATAGAGAAATAGACGCTTTCAGTCGCGATGTCAGTCATGACGTTTTGGTTGGAAACTGACTCAAAAGAAATGGTTGCTATGTTTCACTTTCTATTTTGTTTATACATTATAGTTATAAAATATTGTTATATCTTAGAGCTAATTTTTTTTAATATTTTATATGCAGTGCACTTCTTATTTAATAAGAAATGAAAAATAGCAACCGTTTGTTTAGAGTCAATTTTCCAAGCAAAACGTCATGACTGACATCACATTGAAAGCGCCTACTTAGGTCAGACCATGGAGGAAAGAGATACACGGAGATGCTGTAAACCGTAAAATCGATTTGCAGTATGAAGGCGGTTATCGCTCGAATTTAAATGTCCTCATTCAGCCCAGTCGAAACAGATTCTCTGGAGCGGCGAGTATACATACTCTGGACGTAATTTTGACCAGTTTTAATCGGTTTTAGGTTTCATTTTCGGCATTACACCTATCCGCTACACTTCATCTACTTTTACCTCTTTTCTCCGTGGGGTCAGCCAGCGAAACAAGGTTTTAATCGGTTTCAGGTTTCATTTTCGGCATTACACCTATCCGCTACACTTCATCTACTTTTACATCTTTTCTCCGTAGGGTCAGCCAGCGAAACAAATAGCATCACGCCTATCCGCTACACTTCATCTTCTTTTACCTCTTTTCTCCATGGGGTCAGCCAGCGAAAGAAACAGGCCACGATATTTCAACGATCTCTCGGTTGATTATCAGCCTATCTTGATCACATGACAGTTCGACAGTTGGAAAGAACATGCCAATCTTGATCAAGAAACAGCTAAGAGAGGTGGAAGTCCTATCTCAGTTTCTTTCGTTGACTACGAACTTGGTTACAGAATAATCAATAATCGCGACCAATAATTGTTACTCAAAATCATAATCCAGTATTCATAACAGTTTTCTGTATCGAAAAGTTGTATAATCTTAATTTTTTTCTAGCACGAAATTACAGCATATCCCTAACCGTCTTTTTGCCATTTTCAAACATAATTCTAATTGAAATTTTTAAATTGAAGATGAAATTACTGAAAATTGCTTAAATTTCTAGTTCATTGCATAGGACAAGGTAAAAAAAGGACAAGGTTGCTTTTTTTTTCTTTTCAAAATTGATTTTTTTTTTCAATGTCTAACCCTTTATAAAACAACATTTTGCACGCAAAATTTTAAGTCGTTAATGCAGATACTGTTATTTTCCATTAAAAAATATGCTGGCACATTTCAGTTAAAAGCGATGGATGGTACTGAGTGAAAATCATCGAAGACTAATGACTATAAAAATGTTTATGAAAGTAGTAACATTGTTTGAAAATTAAAATTGCTGAAATATAAGGTTAAGGAAGATAAGTTGTATAAATCAATTTATGCACCAGAATAAAATAGTTTTTTTCCCTTAAGATTAAAAACTTTAAATGTGTTTTCAGAAAAAACATGTTTAATATAATTTTGTGATAAAGTACATTACTTAAACAGTTTAAAGATATTCTTAAGAAATATCTGCGCTTTTATCACATATCTGCTTTTTTCATTGTTTTTCTTCAATAACGTCCTGTCCTACTTGTATACGTTAGAGAAAAATTCGTAGTATCAGCCAGTCTTTCTATATTACGTAAACGTTGGTGAGATACAGCCCAATTTTGGCTGGACTTTGGAGCGATGCACCAAGCTTTGTGTATGAAATGTGTTGCAAATTGTACTTTCTAAAAAATAATGTTGCAATTTTTTTTTTTTAAATGGGCTAAATTGTATTGGTAACAAGTTGTTGAAGAAAATTTTTTACAAAGCAAGTTTTTTTTTTTTCGTTCTTTTAAATAATGACTAACGCAGGAAAGGTGGGTCGAAAGCTTGGATTTTTTTTTTTTTCTTTTCAGAACGTGAATCTGTATAACATTTTCCACACAGAAATATCCAACTTTTATGTAAGATAAAACTGCTGTATTAATTTGACTAATTTCTCTGTTTTTCTCTATCTTATTTGAACGTTGGGAAGGTGTCAATCATTATTTATGGACCTAGAAAGAAATACATGTAAAAAAATTTCTACCGGTTGTATCCTGTGCCAGTATAGCAATAGATTTCTGTTTAGCTAAAACATACGAGTGATACTGCGGTTAACAGAACTGTGAAAAATCCTATATTTCGCCGATTCTCCTTTTTACTTACCCATCATACGTAGTATAGGGTAAGTCTTGCAATCATTTTGAAAATCGAAAAAAATTTTTGACGGATTTACACGTTTTAGATAGTGGAGATTCCGAAAAACATATTTTTAGAAAAAAAAATTTGCCGTCCGTCTGTCTGTCTGTCTGTGTGTCTCTAAACGCTCTATCTCCCGAACAAATTGAGATAGAGACTTGAAATTTTGTATGTAGTTAGTATGTAAGAATGGGACGAACCCTATTTAATATCAGCAACCTCGATTATCCGGAACTATTTTTTTCGGACTCTCGAAAAATTCGTTCTGATGAAAGGTATATAAAATTTTTTGAATTTTTTGTTCTAAGGAATGGACGTAAAAGGCAATAAAATAACACATATTTTGCATATAAAACGAAGTCGATCGGATTATTAGTTGCCGAGATATTTGTAATCTTGTTTTCCACATTCTTCGATTTTTCATGACCCTGTATTTCATTCAAATTTCAATTCAGATGTATATTTTAATTGGAAATGAGACGCTTAATCCGACGCAGTTAATTGTTAGTTAATAGAGTTATTATTTTTGGAGTTATAAGGCTGTTTCTTTTACGCAGTTCGGTACTACTTGAGTAGTTTGGCGTTTTATATAATTTGTCGAAATTGGTACATCAGCAGTTCTTTAATGTAGCATTACTATATATATTAACAATATTTAAATTTTGTTTATGAATTGCAATGCATTGTATAAATAGTTTCACATGTTTTATTTTCATATACATATCCATGATGGGTAAGTATTACGGTGGCCCCCAACGACTAGTTTCACTTCGGAGTGATGTAGCTTTGTTGTTTATTGATCTAATTTTCAGGAGCTTTGGAAACACATTTTAAAATTTTAAATTTTTTGTGATGATTTTAACTATATTATTTGTAACTAAAATCACATGATTAAACTTTTCATATTTTTTTATTAAAATTTATTTTTAAAAACGTGATTATAATATAAAATCACTATAACTCAAACTATAATTTGTAGATTTTATTATTTTTTTTCATTTAAATAAACAGAAATTCATAAACTTTGATTTTGATTCGGAATTTTTAAAAATATTAATTTAAATAAAAATTAATATCTAAAGCTAAATTAAAAAAAAAATGTAACTTAAAAAATAATTTCAAAAATATTTTTTTTTTCAAATTTGTTGAATCAAAATTAAAGTAAAACAACTGAAAACGACATATTTTAAATTTGAGTCAGTTTTTAAGATTCTTGATTTATAACAATTTAAATACGAGAAGTGGTGAAAAAACAGTCCTGAAGAAAACCGCATTTTCACAAGAAGCCATCTCGATGACAACCATTGCTTAAAATCTAGATTTTGAAAACATACCAAAACGGAAAAATTCCCTGTTCCAATTGAGATAAAAACACGATTTCACCGTCCTTTTAAGCGACAAAAAACAAAGAAACTTCTGTGGAAATTTTTAATATTTGTGTCCTGAACCCCCTTAAGGATGTATTTTGATTCAAACTGCTTAATTTATGATTTATTTTTAAATTTATTTTAGCTCTCAAATGCATCAAACTGGCAAATTGTCTTATTTAGAAATTGCATAAGGTGCCGTGATTTTTTTGATAAATGTAGAAAATATTGCAAAAAATGCAATCAAAACTAGCTTTTTGAACCTACTTTTCCGGAGCTGGAAACTTGGGAACGAAAAAACGGGTCATACTGAGAAAGTAATTGTTCATAAATCAAATTCTAATGAATTGAGCATAAAATGACATCACACGGCACCTTATACGTCTCTTCAAAAATCCCCTCAACAAGTTTCATGTTTCTACTTTTATAAATGTGTTTGAAATTGCATCAGAAATTTTCGAGCTGTTGAAGGGGGAAAAGCATTTTTTGGAATACATCACCCTTAAGTGTGAATTTTTTTGAAAGTTTATCCTTTACAATATTTATCCTAGATTTTTCTCTAAAATGTACTGGTAAGACGTTATTAAAAGAAAATTTAAAAAAAAAATCTTCTTACGAGAGGGTGGTTTATGTGGAGAAGGAGAGAGAAAAGATAGAAAACTTGGTCTTTTTATTAAAACATCAAACTAATAATATACAGTGAAATCTCCCTAAAGCGACCACGTCGACATTCCAATAAAAATTGGTCGCTTCGAAAGGTGGTCTCTTAGTGAAGGTCATCTAGATTTTAATTGTTGGAAAAAAAAAAGGGATCAATTAATTAAAAAAGGGATCAATTAATTAAAAAAGGGATCAATTAATTAAAAAAGGGATCAATTACTAAAATTTATTTTTCACAATAGGAAAAAATATGAAAATTTCATTATCAAAACCAAAATTAATTCCATAAGTTAATTACTGCAGATTTCTAAAAATGAATACACTGGTGTGCAGGTGTGCAAAATTTAAGGACGAGTCCCAAAATGCGAATTTTCAAGGGATTTTCAAGCGATAATTTTCACGCGAATATTCAAAAGGAAGTAATATAATTCGGTTATTTACTATTCCTGCATAATAGCTAGTCCCTATAACATCTCATTCAGGTCACACATGGTCACAAGAATCACAGTCACTACGGTGAAGCAAAAAATAGGAAATTCCATGCGTCTCCTTTATGAGTCTCAAATGACTACTATATGTGACACCACTGACAGGTCACTGCGACTGCTGCTTTGTCTCGAATCACCAGGTGAATTTACAATGTCGTTTTAATGCGACTCTCATGTGACTGTCATTAGGAGACTCAATTTCAAAGCTATTGTGAATGTTGCATTATGATAAATCACTAAATAATGTCGCATTAAAGTCACATAGTGACTTTCTGTCAGCAGATTTTGCAAATGATGACAGAGATCCTACTGTGAAGTAACCGCTGTGAAAAGTGGTGAAACGTCACCATGTGACTTTAATGGGACATTATTTGGTATATTATCATAATGAAACATTTACAATGACTTTGAAATTCAATCTCCAGATGAGAGTTCACACGAGAGTCTCAATGAAACGACATTGTAAAGTCCAATGACTTGTCACAAAGCAGCAGTCAGAATGACCTGTTAGTGGAGTCACATATAGTAGTTATTTGAGACTCATAATAGAGACGTATAGAATTTCCTATTTTTTGTTTCGGCGTAGTGACTGTGGCTCTTGTGACCATGTGTGACCTGAATGAGATGTTATATGGACTAGCTGTTATGCAGGGATAGTAATTATTCGAATTTTTTTTATTACCTTTTGAATATTCGTGTGAAAATTATCGCTTGAAAATCACTTGAAAACTGGCATTTTGGGACTCGTCCTTAAATTTTGCACACCAGTGTACATTGACGTTTGCTTTGATTTTACGATTTATAACTGTCATTTCCAAATGCTTGTGAAGAACAGTAAATAAATGCAACTTTCTGCCCGGGAGCAAATAATGACGATTTCATTACTTAATCTATTTCTTTGAGATTTTCCTGACAGAATAGGGCAGGGGACTTTATTGACCGTAATTTTTAATTTGTCATCACAGTTTGTTGGCGCATCTTTCTTGTTATGACGTCGAATGACGTAAGTATATACCCTTGCCCACAGATGTTTCCCTCCAGTTTGTTATGGACGCCGCCAAGGCAGTCACTGCTCTCAGAACGCATTTTAATAATAAACTACAGTCTGCTAAAGTAATCGACATTTTTAATTCATATTTATATCGCATCGCAACATTAACATTATGGGCCGTCAAGCTCAAAGGTATTTATATTTAAAAGATAATAATAGTTTGTTTAAAATAGTGAATTGACATTGCAGACGAAGAAATTTATTTTTTCTTTCTTCGAACAATTCAATCTTCGGTCATAGAACAACACCTGCAGTTTTAATAAAAGTGTTACGCAATCATCGCAAGAAAGAGTAAGCACATACGAAATCACCTGTTTACCAGAAAAGGTAAGAAACATTCGATTATTCCTTTTGATTTCATAAGTTTCTAAAATGGATGCAATTGAAAAAATAAAAAAGAAACGCGCAACTGTAAGGACAGCTGTAACTAAGCGTATAACTAAAATTGATACTTTAATTAATGAAGAAAATAAGGAAACCGATGAGTATTTAGAAATTTTGGAACAGTTAAATGAAAAGGATGAATCGCTGAAAAATTTAAATAGCGAGATAGAAGCTGCCATAAGTATTGCGAAAGATTATGAAAATGATATTACCATTAGTGAAGAATATACTGAGAATATCGTAAGAGCTAAATTCAAAATTAAGAAACAAATTAAGCATTTAGAAGAGGGTAAGGTTCTCCATCCAAGTCAACTAAAACCTACTCTTACTAATGACTCATTTAATATTAAATTACCGGAAATACCACTCCCGAAATTCTCAGGAAAACCGGAAGATTGGAGTTCATTCAAATTACAATTTGATAATATTATAACATCTAATGAACAATTATCTGAAACTCAAAAACTTCATTATTTATCAGCAGCTTTAACAAACGAAGCAAAAGTTTTGCAAACGACAGAAGATACATTCGCATCTTTAATTCAGGCATTAAAAGATAGGTATGAAAACAATAGAATAGCTGTAGAAATACATATAAATTCACTTTTCGAAGCAGATAAAATTATACAACCTTCTGCTAAAGATTTGTGGAATTTAGTTGACACCGTAAAGAAAAGCATTCGCGCATTAAAGGTTTTAGATTACACAAGGAACAATCTTTCCGACGTTCTAATTCTGAATATTATTCTTCAAAAATTGGATAAAGATACGCGAAAAAGTTACGAAATGAGTATCAGTTAAAATGAAGTTCCAGAATTAGACAATTTAATACTATTTTTAGAGAAACGTTCTCAAATCTTGGAAAATATCAGTAAAAACATTTCGGCAAAACCCAAGACAAATCAAGAGCGTCATTCTAAACAAAAATCTCTCTTTGTTAAGTCAACTAATTTAATTAATTCATGTGTGTTATGTAAGCAAAATCATGCAATTTATAAATGCGATACATTTTTGAAATCAAATGCCTCTCAGAGAAAAGAAATAGCAATGAAACACAAACTTTGCTTTAATTGTTTAAGTAATCAGCACACGATTGCTAATTGCAAATCTAAAAGTTTCTGCAACATTTGTCAGTCACGACATAATACGTTACTTCACAGAAATGCAAACACTTTTTTTCCGAACAAAATTAATGAAGTTAATCCCATCGAGCAAGGTAATAAACTAAATCCGAATGCACAAGAGTTTTTCGGACAGACAGAAGTTAAATTACTTCTATCGCCTTCTTTATCTTGCGTTAATAATGGAAATAAATCTGTTATTCTCTCCACTGCTTTAGTTTGGGTTTTTAACCCTTATTCTGGTAGTTATTTACAAGCACGTGTAATACTGGACTCAGGAAGTATGCCCAATATTGTAACATCAGAATTTGCTGATCGACTGGGAATTCCATTAAAGAGATTGAAAATCGCGATATCAGGATTAGGTGGAAAAGAAATGAACATTAAATACAAGATGCATGCGAAAATTCTAAATGGAAATGGATCCTTTGAAACATCATTAGATTTCCTTGTTGTTTCAAAAATAACCGATTCACTCCCAGTAACAAAATTGAATATTCATAACTTGAAAATTCCTCATCAGTTAGCAGATCCAAAATTTAGCGTTCCTGGCAAAATTGACATGCTACTCTGAGCACAATCCTTCTTTGATATAATAAAGGATGGAGAAATTCGAATTCCAAACAGCAATTTAGTTTTCCGAAATTCAGTATTCGGATCTATCGCAACAGGAACCGCAGATACGATCAGTCATACGCAATATTGTGGTTTTATTTCGCAGTCTCAAAGCATTGATGAATGTTTAGAAAAATTTTGGAAATTGGAAACCATTGATGAACCTTGCAAAATTCTGAGTAAAGAAGAAGAATACTGTGAAGAACATTACAAAACTACGCATAAAAGAAATGACGCTGGTAGATATATAGTACAGATGCCTACCAAGGATTTGGAAAAGTTAGATGATTCTAAAGAGCTTGCGAAAAAACGTCTGAATCAGTTGTGGAGAAGATTATCCAAAGACAAAACTATGAAGATATTATACCAGCAATTCATGCAAGAATACTTAGAGTTAGGCCACATGGAGAAGGTTACAGATGCTCAATCCGAACATCCAGATAATAATTAATGTTACTACTTGCCACATCACGGAGTTCTCAGACCAGACAAAACCACAACAAAATTAAGGGTGGTATTCAATGCATCAGCGACAACTACATCTGGTTTCAGTCTCAATAATTGTCTGCTAAAAGGAGAAGTGAAAGAAGACATATTTGAAATTATGACAAGATTTCGTGTCTACAAGTATGCTTTTACTACAGACATTCAAAAAATGTTCAGACAAATTTTAATTGATTCATCTCAACGCGACCTTCTAAGAATTGTGTGGAAGACAGATGAGAACGAAGAAACTGCTGTTTACAGATTGAATACAGTCACGTATGGAACTTGCTGTGCACCGTTTCTCGCAATACGGACTCTGAAACAATTAGCCATCGATGAATCATCACAATTCCCTTTGGCTGCTGAAGTAATAAGAGAAGATGTGTACATGGACGATATTGTTACAGGCGCACATGAGCTAGATACAGCTACAGAACTCCAGCAGCAGTTATGCAACATGCTAAAAACCTGCGGCATGTCCCTTCACAAATGGAATTCCAACTCAAAGGAATTGATGAACAGTAAGCCACAGGAAGTTCAAGAACATAATTTTCCCGTAAATGAAGAATCAACAAGCAAAACTCTAGGGGTTATTTGGAAACCCGTTGAAGGTCAATTTATGTTCAAGATTTCAATAACAGAAATCATCATACACGAAACGAGACGTGCTGAGCACCATTGCAAGATTATACGATCCCTTAGGTCTTTTGGGACCAATTATTACTCGAGCAAAGATATTTCTTCAGAAATTATGGCTCCTGAAGTTAGGTTGGGAAGATGAAATCCCAGATCCAGTTACAAGTGAATGGATAAATTTTGTGTCATCTCTAAAATTAATCGAAGAAATTAGAATCGACAGATACATTCTAACCGATTCTTTTCAGAAATTAGTGTTGTTAGGATTTTCAGATGCTCCGGAATTAGCTTATGGAGCTGCAGTTTATATGCATTGTACAAGTGAAACAAGTACTGTAACAACTAAACTGATTGCGAGTAAGTCTCGCGTAGCCCCTTTAAAGACAATTTCCATACCCCGCCTGGAACTCTCAGCTTGCCTACTTCTTTCTCAACTAATAGAGAAAATTCGGCTTTCTTTAAAAATGCTAGTAAGTGACATTTATTTGCATACAGATTCAAAAATCGCAATTGCTTGGATCAGTACACCGCCAAACAAACTAAAAACCTTTGTTGGCAACAGAGTATCCAAGATACAAACCTTAACTGAAAACTGTCATTGGAAACATGTTCCATCGCATTTAAACCCAGCAGATGTTATATCACGTGGACTAGGTCCTCAAGAACTTTCCAACATGAATCTTTGGTGGAATGGTCCCCCGAACTTTCACCCACCTTCATCTTCAGATGAATTCAATGACAATATAGACATTCTATCACAAGAACTGTACTCGCATGAACTTAAAAAAACAGACAATATCAATTTAATTTCTACTTCTGAAAATTCATTTGTAAATGATTTTCTTAATTTAAGTAACAATTACTTAAAATTAATACGTATTCTAAGTTTTATTTTCAGATTTATATTTAATGTTAAAAATAACATTCGACGAAGTGATGGTCCACTCAAAACAGAGAAACTTCGTAATGCCAAGTACTGGGTCATCAAAATGGTGCAGGTAAAGTCTTTCGAGTATGAAATCAAAATCCTTGAGAAGGGAGAAATTCCCAAGAAGGGCCAGGTGAGTTGTTTACATCCCTTTCTTGATAAGCAGAAATTGTTACGGGTAGGTGGTAGGTTAAATAATTCTGACTTATCCTTTCATAAAAAATTCCCGATATTGCTCCCAAAAAATCATAAATTGACTTTATTGATCATGACATATTTTCATCTTAAATATTTACATGTTGGAGCCCAAACTTTACTTTATCTTATTAGGCAAGAATTTTGGCCACTGGGTGGTAGAAATACTGCCAGAAAAATTGTCCATGACTGCATAATTTGTTTCAAAAATAAACCTAAATGTATTGAGCAAATTATGGGAAATCTTCCCTCAGAAAGAATTACTCCTAGTTCCCCGTTCACTAATGTAGGGATTGATTTCTGTGGCCCCTTTTATATTAAATATAAGGGTCAAAGAAAAGGTATTTACAATAAATGTTATGTTGCTATTTTTATTTGTTTCGTAACAAAGGCCATACATTTAGAAGTGGTCACTGACTTAACTTCAGAAGCAATGATAGCAACATTAAAGAGATTTTTCAGTAGGAGAGGTAAAAGTTCTTCTATCTGTACTGACAATGCAAAAAATTTTGTTGGAGCCAGTGCAGAGTTAAAACGTTTGGCAAACATGATTAGAAACCCCCCAGATGTTTTGGCTGATTATTTAACAAGTGAGGAAATCGCCTGGAATTTCATTCCACCCAGGACACCCAATTTTGGTGGTTTGTGGGAAGCTGGGGTGAAGTCGTTTAAGCATCATTTAAGAAGAACTGTAGGAAATTCGCGATTAACTTTTGAGCAATTTTTAACAGTTACCGTGCAAATTGAAGCCATTTTAAACAGTCGGCCCCTCACGCCCATGTCTTCTGACCCCAATGATTTTGAAATTCTAACTCCAGGCCATTTTCTCATAGGTAGACCTCTAAGCAATGTGTCTGAACTTGATCTCACTGAAGAACGCGATAATTATTTGTCTCAATGGCAAAGATTAAATAAAATGGTCCAATTTATTTGGCGAAAGTGGAAATTAGATTATCTTAATAATTTACAAGCCAGACATAAATTGCAATTCGAAAAAGATAATGTTATTCCAAATTCAATGGTCCTTTTAAAAGAGGATAATCTTCCACCCTGCAAATGGACTATTGGTAGAGTTCAGGAAGTAGTTAACGGACCAGATGGTAAGGTTAGAGTGGCATTAGTTAAAACCCCTCAGGGTATTTTCAAAAGAGGCATATCGAAATTATGCTTACTTCCTTGTCAATAAACTGACAAATTATTATATGCATATGTTTAAACATTTCACTGTAAACTTATTATGTAACCAAATGTTTGAAATCTATTTAATTATTCATTGTTCTATTCATTATTATTATATTATGCATCTTTATTGTATTGTATGTTATTCATTGTAAATTTAGATATTGTATTGTATATTGAAATGATATTTCAACGTGGGGCGGTATGTTGGCGCACCTTTCTTGTTATGACGTCGAATGACGTAAGTATATACCCTTGCCCACAGATGTTTCCCTCCAGTTTGTTATGGACGCCGCCAAGGCAGTCACTGCTCTCAGAACGCATTTTAATAATAAACTACAGTCTGCTAAAGTAATCGACATTTTTAATTCATATTTATATCGCATCGCATCACTAACACAGTTAACTTCACTGCCTAAAAAGTTACAAAGAGTTTTTAAATACTTAAAAATTACTAAAATTATGTAAAAAAAAAATAAAAACTTAACTTAGTTTAGAAATTTGAATAATGCGTGCTCCGGAATTATTTTTCTAATAAGACCACCTTTAAGCGACCAGGAAGGCCCTGATTATGACTAATTGGGGCTCTGGACAAAGATAAATTAGGCGGCCCCTGTCGAATCATTACAACATTATTAAATAGAACTGATGGTCTCTCATATGTGTTATGCATAAACATATTTTCGCACCTTAAATATAAATAGAAGAAAATTCTTAGCTCCGTCAATTCTAAATTAAATGTTTTAATTAATAAAAGTGTTAAAGAAATTGGTCGCTAATAGAGGGAGTTCAATCAGGATGGTCTCTGAATAAGGTTAAATTAGTATTGAGCCTATGGAATCCTTTTCACCCACGAAGAAATGGTAGTTAAGGAAGGTGGTCGCACAGAGAGATTTCACTGTATCGCAAAAAAACATAACTGAATGACCTTTTACATTATCACTACTTCATTTACTGGGCTATTATCACAAATACCATCTGGGCGTGTCGACTAAAATATAAAAGTAGCTCTATCGTTTTCTAAGAAAAATGTTTAACGTGTATTAAATGATAAACTTTTGGAATTACTTAGAAAATTATATTAATAAGATTAAAACACAATCATTTTTTTAAGTTTAGAAAGTAATAATCATTATTACATTTCTCAATATAATATATTATTTTTGTTTATTCGAAAAGGGATATTTAATTTTATTAGAATCATCATATAAATAAATTATGAAGAATGCTTAAATTAAATATAACAAATCTTGAGGATACTTCTGAGAAAACCAATTTATTTATTATTTCAATAGAAAGAATGTCTTTAGGGACATTTTTTCAGTAAAAGGGTATTCCATTTAATGCAAAAGTAACTCTTTACATATACTATAAAAATAAAAATCTCTCGAATTATAAACACTATTTGAACGCAAGACTATCATCACTAAAAACATTTCTGTGAATAAAAAGCCGATTTGAATGCATTTGTTTACTTACAAAATAAATAAAAGATGAATTACTAAGCACGAAAAAAGTTACGAATTCTTAGAAAAGCAAATTATCTAGAAACTCAATACAAAAAAAGTTTTCAGAGCAGTAAAAATGAAAAAAAATACTGCTTATCTATAAAAAAAAAAAACTTAAATGATAAATACATGCAATATAAAGATTAGCATGTGACCCGGCGATCTGTTTTGCGCGGCACGAGACAAACGTAATCAAAATCCATGTATAAAAAATTGAGATGAGCATAAAAATTATTTCAGACCTTGAATGTTGGTTAATATATTTTCATGGAAAGACAAAATCTGTTCTGTATTAAGTCCTGTATTTATAATTATTTTATATTTATGTTAACGCATCTAAAATGTCGTTTTCTTAATCAAATGTTCTTTTTCATACCCCATTTCTTGCTACAGTAGTGTATACATTAATGTTTAACATTAATTAAATTTTATTAGAAATTAATTAAACATGTACTGTATATTTATACATTTCAGAAAACAATAATAAGTTTTTGCAATGTGGACAAAAGATTGATTTATTAAAAAATAGATTTTTTTTTTTTTTTTTTTAGAAATTCTGTATTCTTATATTATTACATTGTAGCTAATACTGCTACTTTGAATTGAACGCATTTGTCGCAAAGTAAATTTGGCACCAAACTTTTTTTTTATTTTTATTTTTTTTTTTTTTTTTTTTACGCCATTAATGTCAAACAATAATCTTCGTGGCATATTTTTGTAATAGTACTACGAAGTTTATGCTTGGAAATAAGTGTGTTAAATTACTTTGGTAACATGTCTTCTGAGACTAATGATACAAACAGAATACAAATATATTATTTTTATTGAACTGAACACATATATAATTTTAATTACTTTTTCAATAAATTTTCAGCAATGAGATTATGATTAAAATTCTTGAATATTTAATCCGTGAATTATTATATTGCTAACTAAGCGCAGAACCAAGACAGTGAAAAATATCCAAGCTTAGGATCAACCCAGAACCCTTGGAATAACGCTCGTGCTCTACTATTTAAATGAGGACGATGCACAATTTAGCATTTCCCAATCCATAAGCTGGAAGGCTGCAATTGCAGCACATGATGGAAACGTCTACAGGAGCACACAATCTTGCGGCGTAAGAATAGGAAATGCTACACTCTCAAAAAAACTTCCGTCTTTTCTCAGAAAAAGTACTGGCAGCACTGCTGCCAGAAATTGTCTGTAAATTGACGATTTTCCGTTTATTTATTTTCTCCGTCAAAAGAGGAAAAATATCCGTCACTTGAAAAAAGTTTAGAAAAAATCAATGCGGAAGAGGTGGGGATCGAACTCACGACCCCAGGATTACAAGGCCAACGCTCATGCTCGGCGCCACGATTGCTCATGAAGATTTTGCTTTAAAATAGAAGCGATCATTTCATATGGGTGCGGTTTGGTGTATTTCGTTAAAAAGCTTTTAATTTTGCAGTTAATCTCGGAAAGATTTCATCTTTAATAAAACTGTGGCTGTTTTTTTTCTTTTTACGTTTAGTATTAATAGTATAAAAATGTGAATTTTAAATATATTACGTAGATTGTCAGAGAAAAAACATGGATGTTTTATTTTTATTCGATAAGATTTTTTTTAATAATATAATTTTTTTTTTCATTTTATTTTTTAATTAAAATATTTTTTAAATGTCTTCACTTAAAGTATATTTTATATGCGAATATTTATCATAGAAATAACTTAGTATATTGAACTTTATTCAACTTATCCAACTTTGAATAACAGATTGTGAGAATTTTTGAACGAATAAAGAAAGTAATTGCTATTTATTTTTAAATTCGAAAACATTTTTGTCTTTTAAAACTAAATTAGACATTTTAATCGATAGAATATTTTTGTTTTTCATTTTAAAAATAAATTCGAATTTATTGCTAACAGACCCAATGCGCATGCGTGCTAGATATAAACGGAATCGTTTCCTCATTTTTCGACTTTCGGAATGAACTCACGGAACAAATACGTTTTCTGGGAAAACAGAAGTTATTTGTGAAAAAATAACGATAACTTAGTGTATATTGACGAATTTTTCTGACAGTGTAAGCTGTACGTCGCATCGTCCACGTAGCTTAAATGGTAGAGCATTTGGAACGCTATTCCAAGGGTTCCGGGTTCGATCCTCGGCTTGGACATTTTTCACTCTATTGGTTCTACGTTTAGTTAGCATGGTGATAATTCACGTATTGAATATTTATTGTACTGATTATGTTACTTGCTGTTTTTTATTATTAGTTTGCTTTTTTATGTATGTTGTGGCCCGCTAGAAAAAAAGGTTGAGTGTGGCTGATCTAACCGGTCACGCTACTATGTTGCATGTTTCAGGAAGTACTATTAACATGTTGTAAGGTAGAATAAAGTTTTTTAAGATAGCCACGTCCGACTTATTATTTCCAAATGGATTTGACCTACTATGATTGGGAGCACCTCATATAACAACCTTTTGAAAATCAAAAGACAACTAACAAGTTCTTTCAACAAAATGTGACAAAAATCAGTAGTTTTAAGGCCCCTGTCCCTGTCCCTGCCCGCGAAGACACTTGCGATCTAATGCTATTTCTAAGGCGCGGCATTTTCCTAATAACTCTTCCGCATTTTGACCTTTTTTTTTTATAGCTGGGGTCTTTTTTAAGATTGCTCTTTGATTATTTTTTCGATTTTGGTCGTAGGTATTTTCTATAAAGTTATTTTCACTTCCAAAACTGGTTCCGAAAGTGAAAGTAACTTTATCATAGCAAACGCGGTAGCGTTTGGTATAATATGTTTAAGAAATAGAAACTGCAAACAACTTTCTAAAATTTCTGGCGAACCGGTTGAGATACGGCAGAGAATTTTTTTTAAAAGATAGAACTCGATGAGACGAATAAAATGATAGAATTCAAAAAATTACTGCAGCTTATTATAGTTTTTTATTTAACTTTAAATGAAAAAATGAAGGCAAAAAATTCAAAAAAGTCTAGCTAACGATTCAGTGGATGGATTAACTTCGTTTTTAGTTTATTTTAATCCTCATGGTAAAACTTAAAATAGCTTTTTTTTCATCTTTGTATGTTTGACGGTCGCTGAAAAAATCGAATTTTTGTCTGAAATATCCAGCTGAACATATTTCTTATATTGTTGAACATGTTTCTTGAACAGCTTTCTTATAGTTGTTTCTTCTTGTAATTGTTGTACGTAAGTTTAAGTGAATATAAAAATTGCTATGCATGTAACATAAATTAATAGATTAGATAAATCACGAGAAAAAAAATACTTATTTGTTGTTATTTTCATATATCGTACTAGGTTAAAAAAACATTTGAAGAGAAAATGGCATCACTATTTAAGGGGGACGGTAGTTGCAGCAACTGAAATCCAGATCGATTATTTTTTACTTAATCGATGCCATTTACTCAAACAAATTCAAAGTTTTTACCCGCGTGAAAAACGAGATAAAAAATAAGCAACGCGCTATGGAATTTTTGCGATTTTACTTTTTGTGAGTACAGTATACATTGTATACTATACAATAATGAATGTTTTCTTTGTGGATTTCTAAAGATTAAAGAGTATGAAAATGAAACATTTTCTAAATTGTATATGTGGGCAGTGCATTCAAAGTATTTTGTACATGCAGAATTAGTATATTAAAAAACGGAAAATAGTTACACATTGTGGTTTGATACATTGTCTTATCATATTCTTATACACATATTATAAAGCAGTAAGTCTCAAAACTTTGGCCAGAATGATTTTAAAAACTACCCGGCGGATTTTTTGGAAAAAAAAATTCCATACCCTGTTTTTTTTTTTGTTTTTTTTTTCTTTAAATGAATCGATGTGATTGCCTTTGGTGTTGCTTTTTTACTACTGGAATTAATTTTAGGTATTTTTTTTTTTTTGTATTTTATTTTAACTTAGCATATTTTTTTTCGGAAAAATTTTTAGCTTTTGTTTAAATTTAACACATAAAAATACATAAAAATATAAAATATATATGTAAGTATATAGTATTTATTTACAGGAGCATACATTATATATTTATATATGTATATCGCTACATATAATTACACATATATATAGAAATATATCTAAAATGTATATATGTTACAGGCCAAACCCGATTTTAGGCCAAACTAGAATGGCCTAGGCCAAACCGGTCTATCCTAACGCCCATCGGATAAACTAGTTTTTCCTAGGCCAAACCGGTCTATCCTAACGCCCATCGGATAAACTAGTTTTTCTTAGGCCAAACCGGTTTATCCTGACGCCCATCGGACAAACTAGTTTTTCCTAGGCCAAACTAGTCTATCCTAATGCCCATAGGACAAACTAGTTTTTCCTAGGCCAAACTAGTTTGGCCTAACTCTTATAGGATAAACTAGTTTAGCTTGCTGTTTTTTGGTCTGAACTAGTTTATCCTAGGCCGATCTAGATTATCCTAGGCCAATTCAATTTCGCGTGATTTTATTGAATTCAATGACCGCCTCAGCGCCAACTTTCTAGTTTGTCCTAGGCTGATCTAGTTTGTCCTAGGCTGACCTAGTTTATTCTAGGCCAATGTAATTTTATGTGTTTTTAGCTCACAGGCGTCAAAGCTCGAGAAATAATGAGCTCACAGGTTCTGTATTTATGTATGTACGCATGTATGTACGCATGATTGTACGTATGTACGTACATATGTACGTAATGCGATAACTCTTGGTAGAAATATTCGATTTACTTAAAATTTTGGAAGTAGTTTCATTTTGATAAGGTACTTTTCTGATTAGTTTTGGGAATTCATTGGATAAGATTAAGAGGGGGTGAACGGGAGGCTAATACCCCATTGTTAATTCAGAGAAATGGATTTTTCATGCAGAATTATCAGTTTTCATTTAAAATTTTAAGTATAGGATCATTCTGACAAGATGCCTCTGTGATTAGTTGTGGATGTTTATCGTTTAAGTGGAAAACAAAGGGCAATGTAGATAACCCCCCCCCCCCCAATAATTTAGATAAATGGTTTTGATGCAGAATTTACGGATTTGCGTCAAATTCGGGTGTATGTTCTTTCTGATAAGCGATTCCCTGAATAGTTTTGGGGAGTTTAATGGTTAAGTATGAAAGAAAAAGGGAAGGATTACCAACTTTCATAGGAAAAACTAGTTTATCCTATGGACATTTAGAGAAATAAGTTTGGCATAGGAAAACTAGTTTATCCAATTTGCGTTATGATAAAATAGTTTGGTCTAGGCTAACATAATTTGGCTCAAAATTGGGTTTGGCCGGTAAAAACATATATTTCACTAGAATAAGAATAAATGTGTGTCAAGAGTCATTGCTTGTAACATCAATACAGAAATTTAACATGTCCACCATAGAGACATGATACATTGGACATGGTGTTTGCTTATTTTTATTTTTCTTTCTGCAGACTCAGGCCATGCTATGATAAGCTTGCTTTTATTATTACTATTATTCGAGCCAGATCACAACTGAACATAATTTGGAATCGAACAGCGTTTTCCATTTTTGAGAAATTAATTACCTGTCGACATATAGCTATTTTTGTCACGGCGTCAAGTTTTTCTTTTCCGTAAAGTCACAACTGGAAATTCGATTCAAAACGTAGCTTTATTAGTATTTTCTCAAAGATACATCGCTTTTATGAAAAAATGGTTAACGCCATTCGATTACATATTTTCTGAGTGAGAATGCCTGTTGATCTTATGCATTTCTGAAAAGGAATTAATTAATAAATGTGTTAGGATGTAGCTCTTTTGGATTTGAGAAAACCCTTAAGGAATGATAGAAAAATATATTTACAAATCTACTTTTTACTAAACATATTCAAAAGTTATGATGTTTATAACACTCCTTTTTTTCTTTTGTTCTAACTATTTAATGAATTCTTATTTGAATATTGAAGTACTAAGAATCTAAATAATCAATAATACATTGTGTATTTTCCATTTAGCGAAAACATTGTAATTTAAAAACACATTGTAAATTTATCCATAAATATGTATGCAGTATTCTTTAAAGGAATCTTAAATGTATGTGAATTAAAATCTGAATTTTTTGCAGAAATTGAGTAGGGCCAGGTCGAGGCCGGACTGAGTCCCTTTTCACTGATTTTTTTACAGGCAGGGCTCGGGCTGAACTTTTAATTTTTATACCGGGCTTCGAAATTCCGGCCTGTGCAAACCTGTAACAGTATTCTATTACTCTTCAAATAAAATACATTATACAGGGGTGATAGCAAAACCACTTTGCACAAGATTAGAGAGCAGTAGTCAGGATTAATATTAAAAAGAATATTGCCCTGTTAAAGTAATGGCTTTGCATTTACAGGCTGTTTACACTAATTGTGTATTACAGACATTTTTTTAAATATCACCCTCGAAAAAACAAGTAAGGGAGATTACTTTTTTCCATTTCCCCTAATTATACTTAACCATTGAACCCCTAAACTAATCACAGATACGCTTTATAAAATTGTACAATTATCCAAAATTTGAAGCAAATCAGATAATTCTGCTCAAAAACCATTCATCTGATTTAAGGAGGGTAATCCTAAATTCCTCCTTTTATACTTAATCATTAAACAAAACTATTCAGGGATTCGCCTTATGAAAAAAACTATGTTCAAAATTTAATCGGCAAATCAGATAAATCTGCTTAAAAACCCATTTATTTAATTTAAGGAAGGCAATAAATCATCCACTACCCCATTATACTTAAACAAAAGAAAAAATAATTAAAGAACCGTCTAATCAAAATGAATTCATGTCCAAAATTTTAAGCAAATTGGATAATTCTGTATTATAACTAATTTATCTAATTTAAGGAAATAAATTGTATGCTTCCCCTTTATACTTAACCAAAGAACCACCAAAATTAATCAGTGAAGCGCTTCATCAGAATGAACAAATCAAAGATTTGCAGCAAATCGGTTAATTCTGCATGAAAAACCAATTTGGCAAAATTAGGCGGTAGTCCCCCTTTCTTCCATTTGTTCTTAATCTATTAACTTCCAAAACTAATTACGGAAGCACCTTACCAGAACGAATCTATTTCAAAAATTTAAGCAAATCAGCAAATCCTGCTTGAAAAAAGCATTTACATAAATTATGGAGCGTTACCTATATTTTCCCCTCCCTTTATACTTAAACAATGAACATCCACAACTAATCATGGAGGCGCCTCATCAGAATGCTTCTATATCTATTTTTTTATTATAAAATATGCTAATAATGCATGGAAACCCATTTATTTGATTTAAAGGAAGGGACGAATCAGCCTCTCGATCTTCCTCCCCCTTATTATTCTCCAATGACCTCCCAAAATTAAACAAAAAAACTCCTCATAAGAGTAAACCTACATTGAAAGTTTGATGCAAATCGGGTATTTCTATCAAGAATTTTTGCGTTACGTACTTACGTACATACATAGATACAGAATCCACGGGCACATTATTCCTCAGGCTTTGGTAGTCTGATGAGATAATAACTCGTCAAATTACATTATTTCTATCAAGAGTTATCGTGTTACGTACATACGTACGTACATACATGTGTACATACATGCGTACATACAGAACTTGCGAGCCCATTATTTCTCAGGCTTTGACGCCTGTGAGCTAAAAACACGTAAAATACATTGGCCTAGGATAAACTAGATCAGCCTAGGACAAACTAGAACGTTGGCGCTGAGGCGGTCATTGAATTGAATAAAATTACGCCAAATTGAATTGGCCTAGGATAATCTAGATCGGCCTAGGATAAACTAGTTCAGACCAATAAACAGCAGGCTAAACTAGATTATCCTATAAGGGTTAGGCCAAACTAGTTTGGCCTAGGAAAAACTAGTTTGTCCTATGGGCCTTAGGATAGACTAGTTTGGCCTAGGAAAAACTAGTTTGTCCTATGGGCCTTAGGATAGACTAGTTTGGCCTAGGAAAAACTAGTTTGTCCGATGGGCGTTAGGATAAACCGGTTTGGCCTAGGAAAATCTAGTTTATCCGATGGGCGTTAGGATAGACCGGTTTGGCCTAGGAAAAACTAGTTTATCCGATGGGCGTTAGGATAGACTAGTTTGGCCTAGGCCATTCTAGTTTGGCCTAAAATCGGGTTTGGCCTGTAACATATACATAAAATATTTATATAAATATCGCTTATTTTTTTAACATTTCACGCATATAACCGGTGCGATTGCAAAACTTCCTTCGCCAAAGCGTGATTTTCGAAAATCGCCAAATTGGGGCACGATTTTACATATGCACATGTATATACCGGTGCGATTGCAAAACTCCCTTCGCCAAAGCATGATTTTCGAAAATCGCCAAATTATGGCACGATTTTACATATGCACATGTATATACCTATGTAATAGCATATATACATATGAAAGCGAAATATTTAATTCAAACAAAAATAAATAAATAAATAAATAAAAATAAAATGGTTAAAAATGAATTCAATGTAAAAGAAAATTTTGATTGATATAATATTTGGCTATTTATCTCTTCCGTGCCTGGTTAACAGGAAAAAACATCTAAAAAATTTCATTAGATAAAACGTAAATAACTCTTTTAAATTTTTTAATTCTTCCGTTATGTATCTTAAATAAGAAAATCACAGAATCAATTTTTAAAAATGCTCTAACTGTTAATTATATATCCTTTGTTTAATTAATAGTTTGAATTTACTTTTGTCGCCAAACAATACGATTTTAAGCCAAAAAGGCATAAGTCGGAGCGATGTTCGCAATACGTATAATCTCCCTCTCTCTATCTTTTTATATTTAAATTTTAGTGTAAATATTTTCCACATACGCACAAATTGTAAAATAATTTAATTGCAACATTTTAAAGTTTTTTTTTTTTTTTCAATTTACTTTAGTAGGTAAAAAGCCGTATAAATAACAATTATTGTTTTTTCCACATTTTTGTTTTGGCGCAGATGTCATGCATGCAACGAGCGTGCGAAAGAAGGGCCGGGGAGAAGACGAAGGGGGTCGTTGTCTCGAGCGCTGAAATTTAGGGGGCACCAAATTTTATTACCAACGTCATTTTTAGCCAGTTACAAGAAAACGTTGAAGGGAAGGGGCGCCAAATCGAAACTTTGCCCCGGGTGCAGCTTTCTCTTCGCATGTTCCTGCACCGAGGTATCTCACTGGCGCCAAAATGACGTTATTTTTCCTGATATGGTAACCCAGCTATAATTGTTTATGTTTTATTAATCTTTTATTATTATTATTTTCTTTTTTAAAATTATATAAATTGTTTTTAGTACTACTTGGTTATCCCGTCGACCAATTTCGCAAAATTATACAAATCGCCAAACTAATGGCCAAATTATACCTACTGACGTAATTTTTGGTTTAAATAACGAAACAACAAATAAATAGTAGAATATTATTAAAAATACAAACAAAAAGTCTAAATAAAAATCACCTAATTATGTTTTAAACACGCGTGTCGTATTTAATGTCATTGAATCTGACATTCACGATCATCCATTATTAACATTTAATCCTATAGTTTGGCGATAGCTTTTTGGTCGACGGGAAAACCAGGTAGATGATACAGAAGGTTGAAAGATTTTATTAGATGCAAATTAAAGACTTATTTTTCTACAAAATTTAGTCATCAAGATTATTCTGATTTAACGGCTACATGTTAGCAACTGTTTTATAAAAGGAAGAGGCAGTGAAACTGATGTAATTTTAATGTTATTCAAATAATACAGCTTTAAAACACACTTTTTATGCTTCATTGTTCTAATAAATATATAAGTGAAACACCCTTCTTCGTCTGCCACCCCCACGGAGGGCACCCTTTCCTTAGGGCCTACATCCCACGTGTAGATAAATGGCCGTCATAAATACAAACAAACAAAAACTCTTCTTTATCTGTCAATAATTCTTTACATTTTTTACTCTATGTATTCTTGCTGGAACAGATTAAGGTAGATAGGAAACTAGTAGACCTGCTAGAAGAGTACGTTTATTTAAAAATGTAACATGAAATGACATTGTATGTAGGCTACCAGAACTACACATAATGCAAGTTCAGATGTCGGGATTTTAAGAACTAAGAAATGATAATGTACAATCCGAAAGTTAATAGAGTTTGATACTCAATCTCACTAATCACTGTAATGCCCTCTAATGTAATAGTGTGATGACTCGAGAACATTTTGATTCCTGTTGTCATAACGGTCTCATGTTCATACGAAACTCTGCTATAAATGATAAAATAAAAGAGATGGTGCTTAATGCCCAAATTTTCGCCAAGACTTACAATAGTACAATATTGCAGTGGCGTTGGCATGATTTCCAGCAATGCGGAAGAACATTCCAGAGTGGTCTATACCAGAGCTGCTAGAGCGTATCAACTTAATGCTGGAATCTGTCGTAAGTTAACAAGCTGCGCCAGCTGGTGGCAGGGGTGCAAATGAATGCGCGGATTTGACGTCATATATGCGCAGATGCTTATTATCTCCGCATCTCTTGCGCATATTTTCTGAATTTTCACTCAATCATGACAGATTAATAAAATCTAAGAGATTTATTGCAAAATATTTTTGTTACAGCTTGCTTCGATAAAATCACGTACATTTAAAAAAATAGTCACAACATCATTTTAATTTCGGGAGAAAAAGTATTAATTAGTTCTCACAAGTACCATATAATGCATTTCGTTGCATTATATGGTACTTATGAGTACAAATTAATACTTTTTCTCCCGAAACTAAAATGATATTGTGGCTATTTTTTTAAATGTACATGATTTTATCGAAACAAACTGTAACAAAAATATTTTGCAATAAATCTCGTAGATTTTATTAATCTGTCATGATTGAGAAAATATCTTGAAATTTATGATTGAATTTTTAATATGAATTCTCGAAATAGCTTTGTCTGTTAAAAAAAAAAAGAAAAAAAAAAGTGAGAGAGATAGTCTAATCAACGATTTTAGGAAAATTATTGTCTAGAACTGTAAAATATTTAAACAAATAAATTAACAATATTTCTTTGTTTAACAAAACAACATTTAATACATACATTTAAAATTAAAGTTATTCCGAATATAGGTATAATGAAATAGGTTTTTTAATTAAAAGAATGAAATGTTTGCAAGTTAAAAAATAAAAGTCGATACGACCAAGAAAACATTGGATTTTTATCGTCTGAAATTGGTAAATGAAAAATGCAGCTAAAGTTGAATATTTTATTTAGTATTAAATTCTATACATTTCTAAATATTGATAAACATTATATTATCATAGGAAATACTACGGTGTATATCATTTTGTATAATTTAGCTCATCAAAAAATTAGTAAAATGTGACACTATTTCAAAATTCTGCATTTATATAATAAGTACTTACAAAATTTAATCAGTCATCTTTCATTACATTAAAAGCGTAATTAAAATCGAAGATATTTTAATCAGCGATATAAGTATTGCATAGTTAAATGATATTTCATCTTAGTATATTTTATGTTAATATTCTGTCGTACTACACTTATTTATTCTATATTTGTTTACAATATTTCAAACCTAAAATTTATTCTACGAAATATTTTAAAGTAACATTTTATAGAAACAAAAAAGTTTTGTTGCCATTCACACAAAAAAACTGCAATCTACTTAATAATCCTCTAGTTATGCACCCCTGCCGCTAGATGGCATATGCCTTGACCCCGCCTTTAATCTTGCGGACAGCTCTTCCATAGGAGTTGGAACGCTTGAAATATATGCAGTTTTGGTCTATACTGCTTTAAAATAAAATTTTTAAATCACCATTTTCTTTGAGTCAAGGTTTGTTTGGAAATACGGACCAGTGAATCGGGCATAGCCTGCTAGTTTTGTATAAAACTTGATATTTTCTATTGTTTTTAGGTGCGTTCGTAATTATGTAAATACGTAGCACCTATTGTTGTCGTTCAGTCCGTCCGTCTGTCTGTCTGTCCGTCCGCATATAACAACGCAAAAACTACCCAACCGAATCGTTTGAAATTTAAAATACATAATTATAACATAATTTTGTCGAGTCATTTCAAATTTTATGAAAATCGGATGGATAGATCAATTACAGGGACAATCAAAAGGATTCCGTTACATTACGGTCAATGGGGAAAAAAGTTTCAAATGCATTTTAATCGTTTGAAATTTAAAACATATAATTATTGCGTAATTTTGTCGAGTCATTTCAAATGTTATGAAAATTGGATGCATAAATCAATTACAGGGACAATCAAAAGGATTCCGTTACATTACGGTCAATGGGGAAAAAAGTTTCAAATGCATTTTAATCGTTTGAAATTTAAAATATATAATTATTACGTAATTTTATCGGGTAATTTCAAATGTTATGAAAGTTCGATGCACTGATCATTTACAGGGACAATCAAAGGTATTCTATTACATTACGGTCAATGGGAAAAAAGATTCAAATGCATTTTTATGATGTTACACTCATTCGAACATAATAGAATTGGCATGAATCTATGAAATATATACTAAAATATGCTTTTTGTACAATCTGTGATGCAAAGAATTTTTTATTATTAAATTACAGTGCCACATAAAAGTATTCCACTACATAATGCTATACGGGGAAACATTGTTTAGGGCGTGTTTTAATTATATTCAACTATTTCACATTTTATGAATAAGATATACGTTTCTGAGGTGTAATAAAAATTACTTTCTGCATATTTACAGAAACACAAAGATTTCGACCACTATACTGTATCCGAAATACGCTGTACTATATCAGCAAGATCTGAATATTTTTAAAACTTCGTTATCGTACGAACGCACCTCATTTGCTACGTTCACGTGCAATTTCCAACTTGTTTACTTAATTAACGATACTCATTAAGGTTATAGATGTTGACAAACTGAAATGTACGTTTAAGTTCTCTCTCTTATGTTGATAAAAATCGTAAGAAATCAGTCTTTTTCTATATAACTGATATTTTCCATTGTTTTTTACTTAACGATACTCATTAAGGTTATGAAAAACTAGTATGCATGTTTAACTTTCAACTTTTAAGTCGATACATTGATCATGTAGTTGATAAAAATCTTAAGAAATCAAATAAAAATTTACATTTTTCGCTGTTTTGCTTAATTAAAAATACTCATTAAGATGATAACCACTTAAAACTGAAATGTACGTTTAAGTTTTCTCTCTTAAGTTGATATAAATCGTAAGAAATCAGTCTTTTTCTATAAAACTTGATATTTTCTATTGTTTTTACTTAATTAATACTACTCATTAAGATGTCTATCAAGCAAAATTCAAATGTATGTTTAACTTTCTTGTGTTAAATTGATAATCTCATCTTGTAGTTGAAGAAATCTAAATAAAATGGTTAAAAACTGAGATTTTAATTGTTTCGCTTAATTAATAATACTCATTAAAATTACGATTCTTCAGAATTCAAATATAAATTTAATCTTTATCTTATAGTATGATTTCGAGCGGCGGCACCGCAGGCGGGACCAGGAGGGACGGTGGCGGCGGCGGGACGGTTGCTGCGTGCTGCGGCGGCACGGTGCCGCAGTGCCGCCGCCTCTTGAACCCCTTACTCTTGTTTTCCTACTACTATCAGCAATTCATTAATGGAACATTAATATGCATCTACTAAAAAACACTTTTCAAAAGTAAAAAAAAAAAAAAAAAAAAAAAAAAAACCAAGAAAGAAAAAAAAAGGGGGGGGGATGAAAGTTGTGTCTAAAAAATGGTCTGATATCAAATTTCCAAGCTTATATTATGGTAATTATTTAACATTTTCCATTTAAAAAAAATACTATTTCTAAGTCAATGCCTTTGCATATGTTGATAGAAATCCTTTTCTCTTGTACTAAATACACCGTAAATGTGTTTTGAAAATTCAAATGTTTTAGAATTATGCGTGGTGGGCTTGGCGGCCATTTTTCCACATTGTATAATTGTCTGAGCGTAGCGAAGGCTTATATTCAGAGTACGTAACGATATTAAAAGTCAAAAAAATTCTTTCGTCAAGCAAATCTCAAAAAGTACTTGTCGGATTTCGATTCTGTTTGTACCAGAAGGTACCTATGAAGGTAATCTGGTGAATGCACTTACTTTTAAAAATTAATTCCAAATAGTTTAAAAGTTATATTTAAAAAACTGATAAAAAAACACAATTTATTTGCATACGTCACGGAAATTTGGTGCGCTTGTTTTCCACCTGCTGGATATTTTCGTAGATAACCGAATCAATACATGGAGTAAATAGTAACTAGGACTCAGAGGGATTAGTCTGAGCGATATTGCTGAGAATACACATTTAATAACTTGCGATAAGTAAAGAAAATGAAATGTTACCTTTAATTGGTCATTCATTGTGATAAAATATGATGAAAATAAGCATATTGAATCATAGAATTAGAAAATCTTATATATAAAGTTGCATATACTATTTTTATAAAAGAAAAGCGAACCATGCATGATATAAAATTGGTAATATGCAAATGTTAAAAGTAATACAGAAAATAAAACACCAAATTTTCCTATATTGGAAATATAACTCTTTGAAATGATGTCATGAGCATCAATAGAAGCTTCGCACTGATTTGAGAAACTATAAATAACATAAACTTTTACGTTTGAAGAGAATGGAGTGTATTTTATATGGTGTGAAATCCGTCCGAATAGTTTATAATGTTGAATATCTGTTTTCCACGGATGCAATGAGGTTGTCAATAAGAGTTAAGGAATCCTTTTTTAAAACTTTGTCCTAAACGAGCACTTACATCTTATAAGTTACTGTGATGCCAAAGTTATAGTTTTTGACCCCAACAGTACCCTAGAAATTGTAATATTCTCAATAAATTGGGTTTAAAACTTTTTCTAGAAAAAAAAATGTTTAATTTGTGAAATTAAATTGTCGAATGTTTTAGAAATCGTTCATAACGAGGATATTATATCTTAAAAGTTGCCACAAAAAAAAAGATTTAAAATTTTTAGTCATATCAACATCAAAGAATTCTCAATTTTAGAACTTTTTTACGCGTGCATTGATGGTGATTATTGTTCCTACGCAAAATATAGTATATTTTGCAGCAAAGATGGTTGCCAACATTTTTTGCCCACATTATTTATTAAATCGGCTAGGTACTCCCAATGACAACGAAAAACACACAAACGTTAATGCTTTATAGCATAGAAAGACAGAATCAAAAGCTATTTATCTTCTATTATATACACATAAATTATCTAATTAGTGCTAGCACAGATGCATTTTAAAATATACATCGATGAATATAATGCTTCATTTTTCGTTTATTAGTATTTCTTAGTATTCATTTTTCAGTTATTTTTATTATTCAGTAAAAAACTCACTTTCTTAAGCCCGAATTACGTCAAACTTTTTATAAAAGCGCCTAAGTCCATATAACAGCGAAGTATTGTGAAGAGTATTAAATACAAGGTAGTAAGACACTTAGCCAAACGCAGGTAATAAATCGCCAAATATTGTTCTTTTCGCCCTCTTTCGAAATGCATTTTTTCCGTACATTTAAAAAACACGATTTTGAGTCATCTTATTTAAAATTCAAATAAATAAATAAGAGGAAGCAATAATAGCATAGGTCAAAACATTTTATTTCAGCATCAAGGAATTGTATCGTAGTTACACATGTGGAAAAAAGCTGCTTTTGGCCAAAAAACGTTGTCTTCACTAAATTTGAATCCGATTTAAAAAAGTACCGTGATTAATTGAAATGTTATAGGCAGAGCTGCCAAGTCTCCGGCATTTTGGATACCGGTATTTTAATACAGAAAATGTTTTATTAAATTGGAACATTCTGCGGATTTAAAAAATAACTTTTCCTATAAGAAAATTCTGCTGTGCAATAAGCGGGGGCTTGGCATCTCTGTATAGGAATATTTCGTAATCTACTTTTTAACCTTAAAAAAAGCAACGACCATTTTTCGGGTACAAAAAGTATTGCTAATTGTTCCATTTTGCATACAAAGTACTGATTGTAATATTGATACATCTATGGTGATAAATTTCCAATAATTTTTCAAATCCCATCTATTTCATTAAAAATATAAATCTTTTATTCATTTTGTTTAAAATAAATGGTTTTTAACTAATTTCATAATACTTTTGAAATATCACTTTTCATTGGCCATTTTTTAAAGCATTTAGAATAGGGTTGTTGTTTTCAGTCAAATATAGACTTTGGTCTGTCCGCATTTTATTTATTATTATTATTATTATTTATAAATGGTGGAGAAATATTCATACTTAATCCATAACGTACATAATATATGACTCTGTTATTACATAAGTCACCTTTTTATTATCATAAAAATTATGTTTTTACTGATTTTTATTAACTCAATAAGAAAATTTTTGTGATTTGAGCAATAGATGTCCGCATTTCATTCATTTATTTATTTTAACAAAATTCTTTGTATTTAGAAGAATATTTATTTAAATAGGAAATCCAAATGTCGCTGTTCATAAAGAAGAAAGTTACAAAAAAAGGTTACAAAACGAGTAGATGCATACTATCAAATATGGAAAAACGACGAAAAAAGACGTCGTATGAAATATCATCTTTTAAAGCACAAAAAACGAGGTTTGATTATCGAGCCTACTGATTACAAAATGTGCACTTCATTTAAAAAAAAACTGCAAATATTGATTTTTTCTTTCTTTTGTGCAGTTTTGGCTTACAAAGGTGCGCTATGTTGCACAAAGATATACGCGACTATGAAAACACACTTGGTAAACGTTCATGCTCAGATTTACAAATAAATATGGCACTTATATGCCCTATACACACCGAGGTACCTAAATGGTGCCAAACTGGCGTTCAGTTGCCTAACATGCTGGTTATCATATAAATGTTATAATAAATTGTTTGTTCTAAAAATATTATCATTTATTGATTGTTATTTCTTTTGTTTAATAACAGAAAATGTTTCGTTTATTCCTTTTTTTTCATTTTAAAATAAATAAATAACGTGTTATTATAGCATGCTATATGTATCTGGTAATCAAAACGATGTTTTCGCCTAATTGGCATAAAAAATCTCGCCAAACCCGGTACTTATATCTCTAGTATATTATCTCAAGTATTTTATTTATGTATACTATAATTGTTTTTACATACCACTTACTTCTTCTTGTATATAAAAATGGGTAAGTAGCTCCTTTATGCAGTAAAAATTGTATAAATCTTTAAAAAATAGCCCTCGTTGCCCCTTTTTGGATCGAATTAAAAAAAAAATCAATGTCTAATTCCAGTATTGCTCCCAGGTATGCATACATATTCCAAATTTCAAAGTTGTATGCCAACAGGAAATGGATGAAAAATGGCAAAAGACGTCACATATGCACCAGGGTACATAAATGGCGTCAAAATGGCATTATTTTACCTGAGATGGTAACCCGGCATTATTTATTTATTATTTGTTTATTCACTCATAAAATGTTTATTTACTTTCATTTCCTTTTTTTAATTATATAAAATATTTCTTTTTATAGTTATTAATTATTATTGTTATTTTATTTACTATAAGTTTTTTTTTTGAAAATAGAAAATAATTTAAAAATGTGTATGTAAGCGTTATTTGACACCGGAGTTTTCGCCAAATGGGCTTTGAAAAAAATTGCGCCAAATCTGATGCGTTTGTGGTATCCGTGACGAAAAATTAGTGACCAGAATTGACTTCCACATACAAACAAAATAAAAGTTAAAAGAAAACATGCAATAAAAATAAATATAAAGGGAAAATGATGTCATAATTTTTTTATTTATTTAAAAACGTAATTGTTTCTAATTTTCACACGCGAAATATATAAAACATTCTTTTAGCGATCAAAAAATGCTATTAAGAGATTATCACAAAATCTCAAAATCAAAGTTTTTATGACATTTTTTAATATAAAAAAAAACAGTTTTATTTTCCTGCATGATTAAATTTTAAAATGTTTTATTGCATTCAATATTTCTGAGTGCGTAAATGATTACTATTTACTCCATGAACTGATTCGGTTATCTACGAAAATATCCAGCCGGTCAAAATCACGCACACCAAATTTCTGTGACGTATGCAAATAAATTGTGCTTTTTTATCAGTTTTTTTTAATATAACTTTTAAACTATTTGGAACTAATTTTTCGTAGGTGGTGCATTCACCAGATTACCTCTATAGGCACCTAATGGTACAAACAGAATCAAAATCCGACCAGTACTTTTTGAGATTTGCTTGACGAAAGAATTTTTTTTAATTTTAATATCGTTACGTACTCTGAGTATAAGACTTCGCTACGCTCAGACAATCATTTACGCACTCAGAAATATTGAATGGAATAAAACATTTTAAAATTTAACTAGGACTTCCCTCAGAGGGATTAGTCTGAGCGATATTGCTGAGAACACACATTTAATAACTTGCGATAAGTAAAGAAAATGAGATGTTACCTTTAATTGGTCATTCATTGTGATAAAATATAATGATGAAAATAAGCATATCGAATCGTAGAACTACAAAATCTTGTTGCATATACTATTTTTATAAAAGAAAAGCAAACCATGCATGGATATAAAATTGGAAATATGCAAAATGTTAAAAGTAATACAGAAAATAAAACACCAAATTTTCCTTTATTGGAAATATAGCTCTTTGAAATGATGTCATGAGTAGAAACAGAAGCTTCGCACCGATTTGAGAAACTATAAATAACATAAACTATTATGTTTGAAGAGAAATGGAGTGTATTTTATATGGTGTGAAATCCGTCCGAATAGTTTATAATGTTGAATATCTGTTTTCCACGGATGCAATGAGGTTGTCGATAAGAGTTAAGGAATCTTTTTTAAAAAATTTGTCCTAAACGAGCACTTACATCTTATAAGTTACTGTGATGCCAAAGTTATAGTTTCTGACCCCAACAGTATCCTAGAAATTGCAATATTCACAATAAATTGGGTTTAAAACTTTTTCTAGAAAAAAAATGTTTAATATGTGAAATTAAATTGTCGAATGTTTTAGAAATCGTTCATAACGAGAATATTATATCTTAAAAGTTGCCACCAAAAAAAAAAAAAAAAAAAAAAAAAAGATTTTAAATTTTTAGTCATATCAACATCAAAAAATTCTCAATTTTAGAACTTTTTTTGCTCGTGCATTGATGGTGATTATTGTTCCTACGCAAAATATAGTATATTTTGCAGCAAAGATGGTTACCAACATCTTTTGCCCACATTATTTTTTAAATCGGCTAGGTACTCCCAATGCTAACGGAAAACACACAAACGTTAATGCTTTATAGCATAGAAATAAAGAATTTATCTCCTATTCTAAACACATGACATAAATTATCTAATTAGTGCTAGCAGATGAATTTTTAAATATACATAGATCAATATAATGCTTCATTTTTCTTTTATTAGTATTTCTTAGTATTCATTTTTTCATTTATTTGTATTATTCAGTAAAAAACTCACTTTCTTAAGCCCGAATTACGTCAAACTTTTTATAAAAGTACCTAAGTCCATATAACAGCGAAGTATTGTGAAGAGTATTAAATACAAGGTAGTAAGACACTTAGCCAAACGCAGGTAATAAATCGCCAAATATTGTCCTTTTCGCCCTCTCTCGAAATGCATTTTTTTTTTTTTTCGTATATTTAAAAAACACGATTTTGAGTCATCTTATTTAAAATTCAAATAAATAAATGAGAGGAAGCAATAATAGCATAAGTCAAAACATTCATAAGTCAACATCAAGGAATTGTATCGTAGTTACACATGTGGAAAAAAGCTGCTTTCGGCCAAAAAACGTTGTCTTCACTAAATTTGAATCCGATTAAAAAAAGTACCGTGATTAATTAAAATGTTATAGGCAGAGCTGCCAAGTCTCCGGCATTTTGGGTACCGGTATTTTAATACAGAAAATGCTTTATTAAATTGGAACATTCTGCGGATTTAAAAAATAACTTTTCCTATAAGAAAATTCTGCTATGCAATAAGCAAGGGTTTGGCATCTCTATATAGGAATATTTCGTAATCTACTTTTTAATCTTAAAAAAAGCAACGACCATTTTTCGGGTACAAAAAGTATTGCTAATTGTTCCATTTTGCATACAAGGTACTGATTGTAATATTAATACATCTATGGTGATAAATTTCCAATAATTTTTCAAATCCATTTATTTCATTAAAAATATAAATCTTTTATTCATTTAGTTTAAAATAAATGGTTTTTAACTAATTTCATAATACTTTTGAAATATCACTTTTCATTGAAATATTCATACTTAATCCATAACGTACATAATATATGACTCTGTTATTACATAAGTCACCTTTTTATTATCATAAAAATTATGTTTTTACTGATTTTTATTAACTCAATAGGAAAAATTTTGTGTTTTGAGCAATAGATGTCCGCATTTCCTATTATTTATTTATTTTAACAAAATTCTTTGTATTTAGAAGAATTTTTATTTAATTAGGAAATCCAGATTTCGCTGTTAATAAAGAAGAAAGTTTCAAAAAAGGGTACAAAACGAGTAGACACATACTATCAAATATGGAAAAACGACGAATCCCAAAAAGACGTCGTATGAAATATCATCTTTTAAAGCAAAAAAAAAAAACGAGGTCTGATTATCGAGCCTACTGATTAAAAAATGTGCATTACATTAAAAAAAGATGCTGCAAATATTGATTATTTTTTCTTTTGTGCAGTTTTGGCTTCGAAAGGTGCGCTATGTTGCAAAAAGATATAAGCGCCTATGAAAACACACCTGGTAAACTTTCATGCTCAGTTTTACAAATAAATATGGCACATATATGCCCTATATACACCGAGGTACCTAATTGGTGCCAAAATGGCGTTTAGTTGCCTAACATGCTAGTTATCATATAAATGTTATAATAAATTGTTTGTTCTAAAAATATTATCATTTATTGATTGTTATATCTTTTTTAATAACAGGAAATGTTTCATTTATTCCTTTTTTTTCATTTTGAAATAAATAAATAACGTGTTGTTATAGCATGCTATATGCATCTGGTAATCAAAACGATGTTTTCGCCTAATTGGCATAAAAAATCTCGCCAAACCCGGTGCTTATATCTAGTGTTCTCGCTGTCGCTCGCCACTGCGCCAAATTGCGACTAAATTCTTCATTTGGCGAGTAAACAAGCGATTAGATTCGTCAAATTGCTGCTGCTCATTTTTTGCTTTTTCTTTCCTTTCTTTTTCGCCTTTTTGTGTGTGTGTCGCTTATGTTCAATTGCACCGTACCACATGAATCCATAACATTTTAATGAGTTAAATTTGTTTTTAGAATTTTTTTTCTTGAATACGCAAGATATTTAGAATATATATATTTAATATATTTGCAGCGAATAATTAAATTTAGATTAATATTAACAATCGTTGTCGCAGTTATAAAACTTATTTCGGGACATATTGAAAAAAGGGGGTACATTAAAGGATTAAATGTAATTTTTTTAATGATACATGGTGAATCTCTTTGGCTGATACTTTTTTCATTTGGCGAATGTTTTTTATTTTTAATTAGCCAAATTACTAACGTTGGTCAAACGTCAGCGAGAACACTGCTTATATCTCTAGTATATTATCTCAAGTATTTTATTTATGTATACTATAATTGTTTTTACATACCACTTCTTCTGGTATATGAAATAGGTAAGTGGCTCCTTTATTTAGTATAAATTGTATAAAACTTTAAAAAATAGCCCCGTTGCCCCTTTTTGGATCGAATTAAAAGAAAAATCTATGTCTTATTCCAGTATTGCTCCCAGGTATGCATACATACTCCATATTTCAAAGTTGTATGCCAACAGGAAACGGATGAAAAATGGGGGAAAATGTCACATATGCACCAGGGTACATAATTGGCGTCAAAATGGCATTATTTTACCTGAGACGGTATAACCCGGCTTTATTTATTTATTATTTGTTTATTTACTCATAAAATGTTTATTTACTTTTACTTCCTTCTTTTAATTATATAAAATATTTCTTTTTATAGTTATTAATTATTATTATTATTTTATTTACTGTAAGTTCTTTTTGAAAATAGAAAATAATTTAAAAATGTGTATGTAAGCGTTATTTGAAAGGGGAGTTTTCGCCAAATGGGCTTTGAAAAAAATTGCGCCAAATCTGATGCGCTTGTGGTATCCGTGCCGAAAAATTAGTGACCAGAATTGACTTCCATACACAAACAAAATATAAGTTAAAAGAAAACATGCAATGAAAATAAATATAAAGGGAAAATGATGTCATAAAAGAAACTTTTTATTTAAAAACGTAATTGTTTCTAATTTTCACACGCGAAATATATAAAACATTCTTTTAGCGATCAAAAAATGCTATTAAGAGATTATCACAAAATCTCAAAATCAAAGTTTTTATGACATTTTTTAATATAAAAAAATAACAGTTTTATTTTCCTGCATGATTAAATTTTAAAATGTTTTATTGTATTCAATATTTCTGAGTGCGAAAATGATTACTATTTACTCCATCTACTGATTCGGTTATCTACGAAAATGTCCAGCCGGTGAAAATCACGCTCACCAAAATTCTGTGACGTATGCACATAAATTGTGCTTTTTTATCAGTTTTTTTAATATAACTTTTAAACTATTTGGAATTAATTTTTAAAAGTAGGTGCATTCACCAGATTACCTTCACAGGTACCTATTGGTACAAACAGAATCGAAATCCGACAAGTACTTTTTGAGATTTGCTTGACGAAAGAATTTTTTTGAATTTTAATATCGTTTCGTATCTCTGAGTATAAAGACTTCGCTTCGCTCAGACAATCATGCAGGAAAATAAAACTGTTATTTTTTTATATTAAAAAAATGACGTAAAAACTTTGATTTTGAGATTTTGTGATAATCTCTTAGCATTTTTTGATCGCTAAAAGAATATTTTATATATTTCGCGTATGAAAATTAGAAACAATTACGTTTTTAAATAAAAAGTTTCTTTTATGACACCATTTTCCCTTTATATTTATTTTTATTGCATGTTTTCTTCTAACTTATATTTTGTTTGTGTGTGGAAGTCAATTCTGGTCCCTAATTTTTCGGGGGACGGTCGTTGCTGCAACTGAAATCCAGATCGATTATTTTTTACTTAATCGATGCCATTTTCTCAAACAAATTCAAAGTTTTTACCCGCGTGAAAAACGAGATAAAAAATAAGCAACGCGCTATGGAATTTTTTATTGTAATTTTTTTCGGGATATTTATGAAATATTTTAGTATCATGTTGTTTTTGTATATATTCTAGATATTTATATAATTTTTTTTTTACATATGATTCTTTAAGATCCAGAACTTTTCCTTTTAAAAAGGAACTCTATTACTCACAATTTACTTCAAAAATTCCTGTATTGTTTATTTTTAACTGAACAATATTACCTATTTTTCTATATTTAGATGCCAAGTTTATTAAAAGCAAAGCTTATTTTTGTAATTTTATTATTTCTTGATTTTTTTTAAACCACTTAACCTGCAATAGGTATGGGGAAACAATGGTTTTATCCCCGACTTATCTCGGGGCAAATGGTAAAGTGGTTAAATGCTCATAAAATCACTTTAGTTTTAAAAGTAACACTATACTGGTTCGCTTATTTCTTAGTTCAAGATTGCCAATCATTTACAAAAATGGCATTTTGGCGCACTTTAAAAAAAATGCCAATTTATATTAAACAAATTAGTAAATGTTATTATTAAAAATTTGTTATTATATTAATAACAAAACTATCACCAAACTATAAGATTAAATGCCAAAAATGGATGATCGTAAATGTCGCATGAGTTATACCAAATAATAATAATGTCGTTAATATAATGGCGTTATACTAAATGAGTACTATTTGATTATCCCGTCGACTGATTTCGCCAAATTATAGAAAACTCTAAAATATTTAACGTCAAATGCGACATTTACGATCACCCATTTTTGGCATTTAATCTTATAGTTTGGCGATAGTTTTGTTATTAATATAATAACAAATTTTTAATAATAACATTTACTAATTTGTTTGATATTATTTATCTGTTGGTACTACCTGGTTTTCCCGTCGACCAAAAAGCTATCGCCAAACTATAGGATTAAATGCTAATAATGGATGATCGTGAATGTCACATTCAATGACATTAAATACGACACGCGTGTTTAAAACGTAATTAGGTGATTTTTATTTAGACTTTTTGTTTGTATTTTTAATAATATTCTACTATTTATTTGTTGTTTCGTTATTTAAACCAAAAATTACGTCAGTAGGTATAATTTGGCCATTAGTTTGGCGATTTGTATAAGTTTGCGAAATTGGTCGACGGGATAACCAAGTAGTACTAAAAACAATTTATTTAATTTTAAAAAAGAAAATAATAATAATAAAAAATTAATAAAACATAAACAATTATAGCTGGGTTACCATATCAGGAAAAATAACGTCATTTTGGCGCCAGTGAGATACCTCGGTGCAGGAGCATGCGAAGAGAAAGCTGCACCCGGGGCAAAGTTTCGATTTGGCGCCCCTTCCCCCCAGCGTTTTCTTGTAACTGGCTAAAAATGACGTTGGTAATAAAATTTGGTGCCCCCTAAATTTCAGTGCTCGAGACAACGACCCCCTTCGTCTTCTCCCCGGCCCTTCTTTCGCACGCTCGTTGCATGCATGACATCTGCGACAAAACAAAAATGTGGAAAAAAACAATAATTGTTATTTATACGGCTTTTTACCTACTAAAGTAAATTGAAAAAAAAAAACTTTAAAATGTTGCAATTAAATTTTATTTTACAATATGTGCGTATGTGGAAAATATTTACACTAAAATTTAAATATAAAAAGATAGAGAGAGGGAGATTATACGTATTGCGAACATCGCTCCGACTTATGCCTTTTTGGCTTAAAATCGTATTGTTTGGCGACAAAAGTAAATTCAAACACTTAATTAAACAAAGGATATAAAAAATTGTAATTTAAGAAATTACCCCAACCATTTGAAAAATGTTTCACTCGATACATTCATCTATCATTTTAAGCTAAATACCAGTTGTTTTATTGTGTATTATCCGTGCCACTGCTATAAATGACTTTATACATGCTGCAATTTGAAGGTACGGTTCGTTTAAGTTATATCACTCTATTGTCGCCAAGCATAAAAGTTGGCGACGAAAGAAACATTTCAAACTATTTAACATTGTTGGTGCAAAAGTAATCATTATTAAAATACAGCTTTGGCATATACTGTTATACTTGTAAGACTTTGGCATATATTGTTTGATTTTACAGAGCAGAATTTTGGTGATGGAGGTTTTAAACCAAAATCGATCGCAGCACATGCATCTGTGAATGGGTCCATCAGACATCGAATCAAAAAAGTTTTTTCCCAGTTTTTCCCAAGCCGATTGCTTTTTAGTTTTCTTTTTAGGTGGTGGAAAATCAAGAGTAATAGCTATAACATTTTCCGGCTTGTTAGAATCACTATTGGCACTCAAATTTTCCTGGTTAGAACCGACCGATAGTAAAACGCCATGGCTAGTGGATTGGTCGCCCTGGCGACATGATGTTTTACAATTAATCGGTTCGGCATTAAATTGCTTCCTTTTTCGTGATCGCCTTTCAACACGTAATTGGTTTTCAGCGGCTCAATAATCTTTTGATTTTATCATTTTCTGCATTGAAAGACGTTTTTGCGCCAAACCAAATACAGTATTACTCAGTTATCCCGTCGACCAATTTCGCCAAATGATACGAATCGCCAAACTAATAAGCAACTTATACATGTTGACTAAATTTTTATTTTAAATAGCAAAAGAAGAAATAAAAATCACTTTATGATTGTTTAAGTACGCGTATTGTGTTTAATATCATTGAATGCGATATTCACGTTCATTCATTTCTTTGGCTTCGGCTTTTTCCGTATCTGTTAATTTCCGTCTACCCATTTTTAAATTTGTTAGTTTTCTCCTTTATTACAATGATTTTAACCATTTTAATTTACTATTCAAATAAAAATTCTTCTAAAAGTAAAGAATTTAATTTAAATTCAAATAAAAACTCTTCTAAAAGTAAAGAAATTAATTTAAATTCAAAAGTGACCACATCATTCAAAAGTGGTAACATCATTCAAAAGTGGTAACATCATCGGGTCCATTCTCCCGAAAACAACAACCATTTTTCAAATGGTTAATAATTAACAGTTAGAGCATTTTTTAAAATTGATTCTGTGATTTTCTTATTTAAGATACAAAATGGAAGAATTAAAAAATTTAAAAGAGTTATTTACGTTTTATCTAATGAAATTTTTTAGATGTTTTTTCCTGTTAACCAGGCACGGAAGAGATAAATAGCCAAATATTATATCAATCAAAATTTTCTTTTACATTGAATTCATTTTTAACCATTTTATTTTTATTTATTTATTTATTTATTTTTGTTTGAATTAAATATTTCGCTTGCATATGTATATATATGCTATTACATAGGTATATACATGTGCATATGTAAAATCGTGCCATAATTTGGCGATTTTCGAAAATCATGCTTTAGCGAAGGGAGTTTTGCAATCGCACCGGTATATACATGTGCATATGTAAAATCGTGCCCCAATTTGGCGATTTTCGAAAATCACGCTTTGGCGAAGGAAGTTTTGCAATCGCACCGGTTATATGCCTCAAATGTTAAAAAAATAAGCGATATTTATATAAATATTTTATGTATATACATTTTAGATATATTTCTATATATATGTGTAATTATATATAGCGATATACATATATAAATATATAATGTATGCTCCTGTAAATAAATACTATATACTTACATATATATTTTATATTTTTATGTATTTTTATGTGTTAAATTTAAACAAAAGCTAAAAATTTTTCCGAAAAAAAAATATGCTAAGTTAAAATAAAATACAAAAAAATAAATACCTAAAATTAATTCCAGTAGTAAAAAAGCAACACCAAAGGCAATCGCATCGATTCATTTAAAGGGGAAAAAAAAAAAAAAAAAAAAAAAACAGGGTATGGAACTTTTTTTTTCCAAAAAATCCGCCGGGTAGTTTTTAAAATCATTCTGGCCAAAGTTTTGAGACTTACTGCTTTATAATATGTGTATATGAATATGATAAGACAATGTATCAAACCACAATGTGTAACTATTTTCCGTTATTTAATATACTAATTCTGCATTTACAAAATACTTTGAATGCACTGCCCACATATACAATTTAGAAAATGTTTCATTTTCATACTCTTTAATCTTTAGAAATCCACAAAGAAAACATTCATTATTGTATAGTATACAATGTATACTGTACTCACAAAAAGTAAAATCGCAAAAATTCCATAGCGCGTTGCTTATTTTTTATCTCGTTTTTCACGCGGGTAAAAACTTTGAATTTGTTTGAGAAAATGGCATCGATTAACTAAAAAATAATCGATCTGGATTTCAGTTGCTGCAACGACCGTCCCCCTAATTTTTCGGCACGGATACCACAAGCGCATCAGATTTGGCGCAATTTTTTTCAAAGCCCATTTGGCGAAAACTCTGTTTTCAAATAACGCTTACGTACACATTTTTAAATTATTTTCTATTTTCAAAAAGAACTTACAGTAAATAAAATAGTAATAATAATTAATAACTATAAAAAGAAATATTTTATATAATTAAAAAAAGGAAATGAAAGTAAATAAATATTTTATGAGTAAATAAACAAATAATAAATAAATAAAGCCAGGTTACCATCTCAGGTAAAATAATGCCATTTTGACGCCAAGGGACCGTTCAAGTATTACGTAAGCACTAAAGGGGGAGGGGGGAGTCCAGAGTCTGCTTATTTTTTCTGACAAGGGGGAGGGGGGAGTCACGACAATTCTTACGTAAGCATTAAACAACGAAGCAACTGCAGTTCAAATTCAACAAGCAAACAAGGACCGGAAACCTGCAATACCCCAGGCCACTGTTCCAGTGAAAACCTTATAACAGACAATGTTGAAACATGGGTTCAAGGATTCTGGACATCAGATTAAAATATGAACACCAAATTGAACTCCAACATTTGTATGATTTATGGCAAAAATTTTAGTTACGATGCCTAAGTAAGTTAAGACTTCTTGTATATCTTGTTTTATTGTTCAATGTGATAAATAACAATATATTTAAACCATTTTGTATTCTGTGGTTTGTTTAATGCAATTAGCAACAATATATTAAAATGATTTTATATATTTTGATATCGTAATCCCTGTATGCCTATATAAATTTGTAGGATTAATAATGTAATTGATTGGTAACTTTTTATAAGTCAAGAAGTATTGATGTATAAACTGTCATAAAATCTTATGTAAGCAAAGGGGGGGGGGGAGGTCTAGCATTTGCTTATATTTTCTTGCAAGGGGGGGGGTACGAAATGACGAAAAATATGCTTACGTAATACTTGAACGGTCCCGAATTATGTATCCTGGTGCATATGTGACATCTTTTCCCATTTTGAAATTTGGAATACCTGGGAGCAATACTGGAATTAGACATTGATTTTTTTAAATTCGATCCAAAAAGAGGCAACGGGGGCTATTTTTTAAAGATTTATACAATTTATACTGCATAAAGGAGCCACTTACTTATTTCTATATACAAGAAGAAGTAAGTGGTATGTAAAAACAATTATAGGATACATAAATAAAATACTTGAGATAATATACTAGAGATATAAGCACCGGGTTTGGCGAGATTTTTTATGCCAACTAGGCGAAAACATCGTTTTGATTACCAGACACATATAGCATGCTATAATAACACATTATTTATTTATTTCAAAATGAAAAAAAAAAAAAAAGAAGAATAAACGAAATATTTTCTGTTATTAAAAAAAAAAGAAATAACAATCAATAAATGATAATATTTTTAGAACAAACAATTTATAATAACATTTATATGATAACCAGCATGTTGGGCAACTGAACGCCATTTTGGCACCAATTTGGTACCTCGGTGTGTATAAGGCATATATGTGCCATATTTATTTGTAAAACTGAGCATGGACGTTTACCAAGTGTGTTTTCATAGTCGCTTATATCTTTTTGCAACATAGCGCACCTTTCGAAGCCAAAACTGCACAAAAGAAAAAAAAAATCAATATTTGCAGTATTTTTTTTTTTAATGTAATGCACATTTTGTAATCAGTAGGCTCAATAATCAGACCTCGTTTTTTTTTTTTTTTTTTTTTTTTTTTGCTTTAAAAGATGATATTTCATACGACGTCTTTTTTGGATTCGTCGATTTTCAATATTTGATAGTATGCGTCTACTCGTTTTGTAAAAAATTTTTTGTAACTTTCTTCTTTATTAACAGCGACATTTGGATTTCCTATTTAAATAAAAATTCTTCTAAATACAAAGAATTTTGTTAAAATAAATTAATAAATGAAATGCGGACATCTATTGCTCAAAGCACAAATTTTTTCCTATTGAGTTAATAAAAATCAGTAAAAACACAATTTTTATGATAATAAAAAGGTGACTTATGTAATAACAGAGTCATATATTATGTACGTTATGGATTAAGTATGAATATTTCTCCACCATTTATAAATAATAATAATAATAAAATAAAATGCGGACAGACCAAAGTCTATATTTGACTGAAAACAACAACCATTTTCTAAATGCTTTAAAAAAATGGCCAATGAAAAGTGACATTTCAAAAGTATTATGAAATTAGTTAAAAACCATTTATTTTAAACTAAATGAATAAAAGATTTATATTTTTAATGAAATAGATGGGATTTGAAAAATTATTGGAAATTTATCACCATAGATGTATCAATATTACAATCAGTACTTTGTATGCAAAATGGAACAATTAGCAATACTTTTTGTACCCGAAAAATGGTCGTTGCTTTTTTTAAGATTAAAAATTAGATTACGAAATATTCCTATACAGAAATACCAAGCCCCCGCTTATTGCAAGGCAGAATTTTGTTATAGGAAAAGTTATTTTTTAAATCCGCAGAATGTTCCAATTTAATAAAACATTTTCTGTATTAAAATACCGGTATCCAAAATGCCGGAGACTTTGCAGCTCTGCCTATAACATTTTAATTAATCACGGTACTTTTTTTAATCGGATTCAAATTTAGTGAAGACAACGTTTTTTGGCCAAAAGCAGCTTTTTTCCACATGTGTAACTACGATACAATTCCTTGATGCTGAAATAAAATGTTTTGACTTATGCTATTATTGCTTCCTCTTATTTATTTATTTGAATTTTAAATAAGGTGACTCAAAATCGTGTTTTTTAAATGTACGGAAAAAATTCATTTCGAGAGAGGGCGAAAAGAACAATATTTGGCGATTTATTACCTGCGTTTGGCTAAGTGTCTTACTACCTTGTATTTAATACTCTTCACAATACTTCGCTGTTATATGGACTTAGGCACTTTTATAAAAAGTTTGACGTAATTCGGGCTTAAGAAAGTGAGTTTTTTACTAAATAATACAAATAAATGAAAAATGAATACTAAGAAATACTAATAAAAGAAAAATGAAGCATTATATTGATCTATGTATATTTAAAAATGCATCTGCTAGCATTAGATAATTTATGTGTAATATAATAGGAGATAAATAGCTTTGTTTCTGTATTTCTATGCTATAAAGCATTAACGTTTGTGTGTTTTTCGTTATCATTGGGAGTTCGTAGCCGATTTAAAAAATAATGTGGGCAAAAAATGTTAGTAACCATCTTTGCTGCAAAATATACTATATTTTGCGTAGGAACAATAATCACCACCAATGCACGAGCAAAAAAAGTTCTAAAATTGAGAATTCTTTGATGTTAATATAACTAAAAATTTAAAATCTTTTTTTTTTTTTTTGTATCAACTTTTAAGATATAATATTCTCGTTATGAACGATTTCTAAAACATTCGACAATTTAATTTCACAAATTAAATTTTTTTTTTTTCTAGAAAAAGTTTTAAACCCAATTTATTGAGAATATTGCAATTTCTAGGATACTGTTGGGGTCAGAAACTATAACTTTGACATCATAGTAACTTATAAGATGTAAGTGCTCGTTTAGGACAAATTTTTAAAAAAGGATATTCCTTAACTCTTATCGACAACCTCATTGCATTCGTGGAAAACAGATATTCAACATTATAAACTATTCTGACGGGTTTCACACCATATAAAATACACTCCATTCTCTTCAAACATAATAGTTTATATCATTCATAGTTTCTCAAGTCGGTGCGAAGCTTCTGTTTATGCTCATGACATCATTTCAAAGAGTTATATTTCCGATATAGGAAAATTTGGTGTTTTATTTTCTGTATTACTTTTAACATTTTGCATATTTCCAATTTTATATCCATGCATGGTTTGCTTTTCTTTTATAAAAATAGTATATGCAACTTTATATATAAGATTTTCTAATTCTATGATTCAATATGCTTATTTTCATCATATTTTATCACAATGAATGACCAATTAAAGGTAACATTTCATTTTCTTTACTTATCGCAAGTTATTAAATGTGCATTATTCTCAGCAATATCGCTCAGACTAATCCCTCTGAGGGAAGTCCTAGTAATTTCTATGTACCCGAATTCATAGTTAAAATTTAAAACTCGAAATTGTTACTTAAGCAGACATTTCCGTACTAAAATTCTGGTATTGAAATTTAAAAGTTTTGTTTAGTTTTAAACAATCTATAAATAGATCGCTGGGTGGGAACGGTTTAAATATATTTGTCCATAGTTAAAATCAGAAGTTCTAAATTGTACTTAATGTAAACTTACTACGTTTTCCTTTACAAACTTGGTGCTTGGAAATTTGTGTAAAATTTGAAAATATAGAAATGAAGAAATATAGAAATATAGAAATAATAGAATTTTAATACTAGTTAAAAAATGCTCTGACGAGCACCAAAAAAGGTTAATATGTTTTTAAGTATGAAAAAGGATTTGACAAGTGTTTCTGTTAACAACTGAGCATGAGGAAGGACTAGGGATCCCTTCTTGGCTACAACTCCCTTCAATGCCAACTTTGAAAAAATCATATTTGCACTTTTTTCCATATAAAAGAAAGTTGCGGTACTTTAGTAGAACTTCCCACCGGGTATTACGTGTTAGCTGCACTGTTCACTCTGCAGTATACTATAAATAAATTTTCTGTGGAATTCAACTTTGCGGGCGTGCTTAGTGGCAGTGCAGGAATGTGATACCTGCATAACTAGGTTTTTGACACTATGTCGCCTTGCCTTACGTTTATCTCTAATCAAGCTGCATCTTTACTGTTGACGACTTTATACTGCATATATTTATAGTAACTGTGATTGATTTCTTCTACATGGAAAAAGTGCAAATATGAATTTTTCAAAGTTGGCATTGAAGTGAGTTGCAGCCAAGAAGGAATCCCTATCCCTTCCTCATGCTCAGTTGTTAACAGAAGCACTTGTCAAATCCTTTTTTATGCTTAAAAACATATTAACCTTTTTTGGTGCTCGTCAGAGCATTTTTTAATATAAAAAATATCTGTGAACAAAATCGGAAAAGTAATCAAGGAGCGATCTTGAGAGGGACTTTAGCTATCTAATGCAATAAAAATAAAATAAAATAAAATAAAATAAAAAATATTTAAAAGTGTCAAAATGCGAAAGAGTTATTAGAAAAATCCCTCCCCATAGGAATAGCATTAGCTCGCGAGTGTCTTCGGGGGCAGGGACAGGGGTCTTAAGATGGCATAATGTTTAATTTAAATACGGAATACCTAATATGAAATTAAAAAGCTAACATTGTTACTATATTTACTGTCCCTAAAATAAGTCTTAATAATAGTAAAGGATCCCATATATTAAAATCTTAACTGAACTTGAAAGTAGATGTTATTGAAATATGCATTTTGAATTTATAAAAGAAAGAGAAAATGTTGCATTAATACTTGAAACAACAGAAATTGCAAAAAATATATAAATACAATGTAAAATGCGCAAAGCAGCTATATTGACTATGTATTTCTAACAGAAGCTACGGGCACGTCTTTGCTTCAACTGATGACGAGCTATTATTATTTTTAACACGGAACCCGTCCTGCATTGTTTTTATTTTATGGTATTTTGTACACATTTTATTATTTTAATTTTAATAATATAGACAGTTGTTTAACATTTAATTTCGGCAGATATTTGTGATTTATAAAAAAAAAAAAATCTGAAGCAATTGATGTAAGGAAGAATTAAAGTGCGCTGAATTAACAAAAGAAATGAAATATGTAATTTTTCAAAGTAAGATGATACAATTAAAATACGTACATTTTCAAAGCAAGATGATACAATTATCCTATTTTTAGGTAAATTAATAAATTAACCATTTCGCATAAATTTTCCATATAACGCTGTCCTCCTCCGTACTTTAACATCCTCCCATCCACTCAGCCATTCTATTCTTTTTTTTTTTTTTTTTTTTTTTTTCATTTTGTATTTATTATTTTTGTTATTTTTTATGTTTTGTTTATAGTTTTATTATATAAATACAATAAAAAAAATACGTAATGGGTTAATTGCCTTTAACATCAACGATCCCAAATACCCATTGGTGAAATCATGGATGTACCAATTGTATGTTAGAGAACATATAATTTTTTTAGGAAAATCGTGATGCAATGTCTCATAAATTAAGAGTTTAATGTTTTTGTCAATAAAGATGAAAAGAATATAACTATACATACATACTAATCTAAGAAATTTAAATTAAATGTATGTTTAACAAAAAATAATAAGGAAAAACAACAGAAATCAAACCAGGCATTATCTTTAACCAATGTTGAATAACATTGTCGTTTTCTATTGCCGGGAAATATTTGCAAACAGCATAATAAAGTTCCATAAAATAAATATCATTTTTTATTCTGGTAATTATTAGGTATCCCGTTTTCTGTACCATTCCACTGTGACAGTCGATGACATTGGGAGAAAAAAGGGTAAAAAGAAAAAAAATGCTTCAGGATTATCGGATTACCCTCATGCGTGTATTTTCCAAGACTTAAATTATAAGATTTTTAATTTTCTATCTTCTATACTTGACTGAACGGTGTTTCATCTAATATGACATATAATTATATAAAATTATATTTCTTTTAGCCTTTGCTTGGAAAATTTAACATTTATGACCCATGCGGTATAAACAGTTTGCACGGATTACCAGGACTATTTGCTGGTATTCTAGGAATTCTGGCAACATTTTTAGCTGATAAGGAAACTTATGGCTCGAGGTAAGCATATGTTTCTTTAGATATCTTTAAATTTTACCAACTCTTTCGCCTATGTTGTTTATCTCCTACACATAACCCATATAAAATTTGAAAAAGAAATGTAATTAACGAAGTAGTGTTATGTGCTGACTAAGTTGGAAATTGCATGTCAAAAGTGGCAAATGAAGTGCGTTTGTACTGTAACTAATTTTATAAATATTCAGAGTCAGATGCACAAGCTGTTAAACTCTTATGCAAAAATGCCTCAGTCCTGGCATCGCCTGGAGGAGAAACTAAAGAACACCCTTTAACCTTTTATCTACCGAATTATTCATCAAGAAATGGCTTCACATAAATAATTGCCTTCTTTAATATCTGAAGGTATACTGTATTTTTTAAATAATAATATTGTGAAATTTAGAAGTGTTTTTTTTTATTAAAACTGATTAAATTATCGGTATATATATATACAGGGTGATTCCAATTTTTTTTTACAATAAAAGAAGGGTGATAGTACCCATCAAGACAAACAATAATAAATAGGAGACCAAGGGTCCAAAACTTTTTCCAAAGGAGATAGCCGCCATTAAAGTTTAGGGACCAAAATTTCAAATAAACATAAAAAACGGAAATATCTGTCGATTGATTTGCAGTTTTCACTAAAATTATTCTTCATGTCGGCATTTTCTTGAAATTAAATAATAAAGATAAATTTCAAAAAATGCCGATAGAGGACGCTTTAGACTTTGGAGTAGCGAACAACTATTTTTTGCCGGTATTTTTTGCATTTCATTAAATGTTTTCATAAGCTTAGACTCAAACTTAAATTTTGAGCTCAAAATCTGAAAGTGGGAGTGGTTAAGTAGCACAAACTGAAATGTGTTCCAGGCCCGGACTGGCTCCGTTGGGGGTCCTCGGCTAGAGACTGTAAAGAGGCCCCTTACTGAGAAACTTATTGTGAATAGAATGGTAGAAAATTAGGTTTAAATGCTTGACAAGTAAGAAAAATCATGCGTTAAGCATAGATTATGAAACACTTTAAAACACCTCCTGAAATCCTTAACAAAGCTTTGTTATTTAGGGAAATAAGATGCTAGAGTCCATAGCCAAATAAGTATTCCAATGCTTTTGAATAACCCTGTATTTGATCCGTCGGTTCATATATACATATATATATACTATATAACAGGAAAATTTAGTTTAGCGAGAAAATGTCTAACTGGATGAAATTTTTCTTTCAGCATTTTATTCTAAAAAATGGCAAATACTTGAATACTTTTGTTCAGCCCTGTAATTTACCTAGTATCTTTATTACACGCCAGTATTTTGTTAAAATTTAGTTCAAGCATAAACACTCGTAAAACTACTTAAATCACATTTCTAGAAATTAAAATTTATGGTTAACTATGTACTAATTCTTTGCGTGACCCAGTATATCATTTTATCTATATTCTACAAACATTTCTTAGTAAACTAAAAGCTGTTCAACGTAAAAATGCATAACTTATTTAAAAACCACCTTTAAGTTAATTACCCTCACATTCAGTAACATTTATGGGCTCTTTTGTATAACCCTGTATATGAACTATAACATTTATACACACTGCATAATTTGCGGACATTTAATAAAACTTAAAAACACATATCATAATTGAAAATGTACTTCATCCATCCATCAGCTGTCAATGATAATGTACAGTACTTCGGACAAAAATATAAATTTTGAAATATTTTGTGTGTCCCTGTAAATGCTATGCACTTCATATTATGCGTTAAATATTAAGTCTCAGCGGCGTATATCAATTTTATGATACTTGAAATCGTTTACCATATTTAAAATATGTCGCAAACAATTTCCCCCTTTATTATTGTGTAATGGAATTCTTTTGAGTTGCCCTGTAAATAAATAGTAACTATTATTTTCACTGCATATTTTACAGAATGCATATTTTAGTACACTTTATGAATCCATTAAAATTTGAATATGTTTGACATGGTGTAACATCTTCAAAATTCATTTGAAACGATTTTTTCTCATAGGCCGTAATGTATCAGAAAACTTTTGACTACCCCTGTAAATAAACTAATCATAGTAGAAACTTCATTTTCAATAGGGTTCGTGCTAGCGTAAACATCAATAACATATAAGAATTTCATAGCAATCCGAGTATATTTACGGGAGTTAGAGCGCGGACAGTTGGCCATACGGCCAGACCAACAGACAAACCGAATGCATAAACACTTTTCTATTTTGTTGGAAAGTGTTACACCGTTTTCTGGTGTAGTCTACTTTCTTTCGCAATAAATATTAATACTATTTTATATACGGTACTTAAATAGTTCCAAGCTAGAAAAAAAAATATACTGATTAATTACTAGTGGTGTACTTCTTAAAAAGAGAGGGGTAATATTTTAGATTTAAGCATCAGAATTACTTCGTTGAAGCCATAGTGCTCCTGTAATACTTAAGCAGACCATTAAAAGGGATACAATAATAATAAAAACCAAGCATACTGAAAAAAGCAATACTAGCTTTAATTTTGATTTTATGGGTACATTATTTAAAATAGATTTTATAAAATTTATAACGGTTAAAAAATGTTAGGTTATTGTGAATGGCTTTTGACTAACCTAACAGATTTTTGTCCAGTTATTCACTGGTTCTGGCTACTTCATCTATAATAACATCTTTATCTAAATTATAAAACAAATCTCTTTCTACATTCAATGAAAAGAAGCTTAGACATAAGATCTTGGCTTAAAAGAGATCTAAGTCGATTCTTAACAAATTTAAGTTTAGAAAATACCCCCTTTCACAGGTGTCTTGTTTACAAGGTATGGTTAATATAAATTTGTAAGTTGGTAAACATTCCAGATTGTGAGAGTTCAAAAACAACAGAAAAGGCGCATGATAAACAACGAAGACATTTTTTCTTGTCAGAGCAATAACCATACAGATTTTCCTCGTCTTCAAATTCTGATTCTACATCGTCACACGTTTAACCCCTTCGGGACAGGCGCCTTTTACTCAAATTTTATTCAGTTGATACCACTCTTTAAAAAGAGGTTACATTTACTTAAAGAATAACGAAAATGCTCTAATTAAAGAAAACAAACATTACTTTTCTTTTTTTTATAGTGAAAAAAAGGTCTATATGTTCTTTTTGAGGGTGCATACGTACACCCATGGTACCGAACATGTTTCCACAAAAAAAGTTTTAATTTTATTCTCATTTACAGGATAAATACATTTTTTTAAAACCAGATTCCTTCGAAATATCAAAGAGCACATAAGAATTATTAGTACTTTGAAACTTTTTTGGAGATTTTCAGCTGTATTATCAATCCTGGTTAGTGGTCAGCAGAACGCAATAAATATCCGTAGGGAGCCTTTGATGTTTTGAGCCGCTTGTCTATTAATCGCTTAGGACAGCATAGAGATCCATGAGCCAGCCCCAGCAGCAGAATTTTTTTCTGAAGTCTGCAACACAAGTAAAAACTTTAAAAATCAGTCTGCAGACCAATCCCTCGCATTACATTATCTGCACTCAAACCTCCCAAGTATTTGTGATAGACATAAAAGAAAAGTACACTTTTAAAAAGAAGCTGCCTTTGTTCTCACAAATTTTAACACCTCATACACTGTCCAAAAGAGAGGAGGAGGCTCTTTTTGACAAAATTTGCGTGTTTTTTCACGATCTTTTGACGAGATGTCATTTTCGCGATCTTTTGACGAGACGTCATTTTTCGCGATCTTTTGACGAAATTTGCATTTTTCGCGCTTCTTTGAGAAGATTTGACGTTTTACCGATATTTTGACGAAAATTGCTGTTTTCTCGCGATGTCTTGAATAAATTTGCCGTTTTCTCGCGATCTCTTGAAGAACTTTGCCGATTTGTCGTGATCTTTTGACGAAAACTGCCGTATTGAGCGATCTCTTGAAGAAATTTGTCGGTTTTTTTTCTCTACCTTTTGAAGAAATTTGCCTTTTTTTTTTCTTTTGAAGGAATGTTCCGTTTTTTCGTGATTTTTGATGAAATGATCCATTTTTTCGTGATTTTTTAAATGAAACTTGTCGTTTTTTCGCGACTTTTTGAAGAAATTCTCCGCTGTTTCGTTATCTTTATGCGAAAACTGCCTTTTTTCGCGATCTTTAGGAGAAATTTGTCGTTTTTTCATGATTTTCTGACGAAAACTGCCGTTTTTTCGTAATCTTTTAAAGAAATTTTCCGGGTTTTTTTTGCAATTTTTTGAAAAAATTTGCCGATTTTTGTGTTTTTTTTTTGAAGAAATTTGTCGTTTTTTCGTGATCTTTTTGAGGAAATTTGCCGTTATTTCGCAATTTATTGAGAAAATTTGCCGTTTTTCGAGATTTTTTGTCGTATACCGCCATTTTTTCGCGATCTGTGGACGAAATTCGCGTGGCTTTCGCGATCCATGACGAAATTGATTTCTTTTCGAAGACTATTTGTCGAAATTCGCGATACATTTTATGTCCGAATTTTTGGTTTTAGGACCGAAATTTTTTAATTTCTGCTAAATTTTTAACAATTGAAAATAGTGTGTAGACCTTCCCAAGAGTCTGCGACGTGCGTCGCAGCGTTGCACAGTGGGGCAAAATCCCGAAAAGCTGGCCAAAATATGAAAATGTTAATCAAATTGTACGAAAATTCGTATACAGGTGTTTTTGAAGATGCTAAGTAAAAATACAAAATTAAAAAAAAAAAAAATGGCGGATACAATATGGCGGAATAAAAATTTAAATGTCTCGAAAGTTATTCTATTTATATTCAATTTCGTAAACTTTTCAAATGCTAATTAGGATTCAAAAGTTAAATTTTAAAAATAAATAAATAAATAAAATTACAGATTAAGAGTAAAAACAATAAGATTTAAATAAAATGTAAAATTTCGAGGTAAACTTAAAAGGGAATTTTCTAAAAAACAAGACATATTTAAACGAAATTTAAGTACGTTAATGGAAAGTAAAACATTAGACTATTTAATTTATATATATTTAAAATAAAAACGAAAATATATTCCAGAAATTAACCTTTAGAATCAACTGTAGTATAATAAAAAGATTCTTCAGAGGTCAAGGTGTCGAAATAGTTAGCAGAACTTGTTGGCGGTATTGGAAGATCCTGTGACTCTTAGGATCAATGATTTTAACTTCTTCTATGATAATTTACCTAAACTGAAAAGGAAAGAATCTGATTACATTAAAAGACGTAAAAATAGCTGTTTTTCTCGCTACTGCATCTTTGCGATAAATTTTCTCGATGCCTTTTGATCAGTTTGTTGCATGATTCTTGAGTATCTTATGGCATTTGACAAATTGGCAGTAATGAAGATAATGTTATTTCTTTGTCATTAATAAGTAGTTTGTGCACTGAAGTAAGCATATAGAACCAGGGGTGCTGCTCAAATCTACGAGCTATTTGTAAGGGAAATTTTTCGAAGTTTATCAAATGAATAACATGGCTACAAGAAATTACTTATGGCATAGAAGCGTTTAATCATATCTTCGTATATGCTCGTTTAGAAACAAATAGTTGCGTTTTCAAAGAATAGTTGAATTGTATTTCCATCATTTGTGCTTACAAAACTGGGATTTAGTTTCTCGACGAGAAGTCTTGATTGTAAACGAAATATTTTTTTGCATATTTTATTTTGCAATTTCAGTGTTCTTCTTTTCATGCAGAGTACGAGCTTTTCATTTTTTCTATCCAGTTGCCTGCCAGGTGTAAGGCCTCTCTAAACATCTTTGCATGTAACTTAGATATTCTGAATTCTAAATTATCTCAATCCACTTTTAATAAAAAATGTCAGATCGGTAAGATGCTGTTTTGATGCTGTCTGACATAGGTAGCAAAGTTGAGTATTACACTAATTCGTTTTTAACGACTTTTTCTTCTGTATCAATGATTGTATTAAACGAAATAAGTTGATTCTGCTAGTATTTAATGCAATCCCATTCTTTGACAGTTGCTTCCGTATTTCTTGAAAAAGAAAAATGGATCTTGATTGGCCCGATAAAATCAGTAAAATGAAGATCTCGATATTTTCAAATTAACGATTCATGAATTATTCGCAATATTTATGTATTCTAGTAGCACGGAAGAAAAGAAAATATATTAGACTTCCTGGCATCTTCATAGGTAAATATTTGTTTAAATGTGCTCAGAATAGATGTGGTATCACATCCTCACTTGCAAATCAAATCCAAATTACTAATATAAGCGAAAGTGATATTCATAATGATTTTTAGTCTCATTAATGAAATACGCTCAGTAGTTTGATCTAGCAAATATAGCCATTGACAAAATAATTCTTCTAATTATAACAGAACAAACAAAATTACTACCTATAAAGATAGAAAATGTTATTCTACCGGATCAGTAATAGAGAATTTTTTTCATTTTTTCATTACTAAGCTTACTTATCAAATTAATGTAATCTTATGATTATAGTACTTATTTACAATATAATAGGAAATAAACTATTATAAAATTGAATAATTCAAAAATTTGAAAAATATTTATCCTCTAAATTATGTAAAAAGTAGTCAATTTCAAAATTTTTGAGGCGGCCGAAAAAGTGGCATTTTTACTTGTGGTTACTAAAATATGCGTGAAATGCAGAAAGGCAGTTTTAGGCAGCTGGTTTTTTATGAAACACTAGACAACAGCCCAAGTTACTATTTCCATTAAATTTCGTTGCGGAACATTTAAACTTTTTGATGTTTAAAAGCAAAAAAATAATTTTTTTTCTAAATTTTTTTATTAAAAATGACAATGAATTTATTAAATTTTACGTTCTTAATATAAATTTTGTAATACATGCAAATAAAGTACATACTATCATAGTGTGAATCCATTTCAAATCATTAAAATCGGATTATATTATAAAATATAGCACGCGTTTACAGGAACTGTTGTTTTGCTGTTTTTGTTCGCTCTAAATGATACTCCTTCAAGCATCATTTTTGAAATGATGCTGCTTGTAAGGGCAAAGCAAAAATCTTTTTTAAAATACAGATTCTGACTCTCCAAATATTATTCTAGCCAACTGTACAATCGAAATTCCCTAAATCGTAACTTCATTTTTCGACTTTTGGCCAGCTTTTTGGGTTTTTGCCTCACTGTGCGTTGTGCCGATTCTGCTCTCAGGAAGCCAGCCAGCAACCCTATTCCGTCTTGCTAACGACAAAATACGGCATCATTGAGTAGGCTATCTTAAACAAAAATCAATTGGCAATAGCTTAGAATTTATTGTAAAATCGATTGGAAAAAAAAAGATTATTGGGAAATAGTCAAATTATTAATTTCGTATAAAGTAATACGTCCACTTTTTTTGGGGCCCCCTTAGACTGGGGGCCCTTGGCGATCGCCGACCTGCCGACCTGGCCAGTCCGGGCCTGATGTGTTCAGAGGGTTAAAATTTCAAATGATTATAAAAAACGGAAAAATTGGTTCATTGATTTGCGATTTTCACTAAAACTATTCTTTATGTCAGTATTTTCTTAAAAATAAATTATAAAGATAATTTTCAAAAAATGCCGATAGAGGGCGCTTTAGACTTTGGAGTACGAACAACTCTTTTTTGGCGTTATTTTTTGCATCTTATTAAATGCTTTCGTAAGCTTAGACTTAAATTTTGAGCTCAAAATCTGAATGCAAAATAAGATGCAAAAAATAACGCCAAAAAAGAGTTGTTCGTTACTCCAAAGTCTAAAGCGTCCTCTATCGGCATTTTTTGAAATCTATCTTTATAATTTATTTTCACGAAAATACCTACATAAAGAATAGTTTTAGTGAAAATCGCAAATCAATCGACCAATTTTTCCGTTTTTTACAATCATTTGAAATTTGAACCTTCTGAACACAGCTCAGTTGGTGCTATTTAAGCATTCCCCACTATTCAGATTTTGAGCTCAAAATTTAAGTTTGAGTCTAAGCTTACAAAAACATTTAATGAGATGTAAAAAATACCGGCAATAAATAGTTGTTCGTTGCTCCAAAGTCTAAAGCACCCTCTATCGGCATTTTTTAAAATTTATCTTTATAATTTAATTTCAAGAAAATGCTGACATAAAGAATAATTTTAGTGAAAACCGCAAATCAATTGACCGATTTTTTTTTATGTTTATTTGAAATTTTGCTCCCTAAACTTTAATGGCGGCTATCTCCTTTGAAAAACGTTTGGGACCCCTGGTCTCCTATTTAACATTGTTTGTCTTGATGTGTACTATCACCCCTCTTTTATTGGAAAAAAAAATTGGAATCACCCTGTATATATATATACAGGGTGTTTCGCTACAAGACCGACAAACTTTGAGGGATGATAATACACATGAATACAAACATTATTAAATAGGAAACCATTGGGCGCAAACGTCTTCTATAGGAGCTAGGGGCCATTAAATTTTAGGGTCCAAAACTTCAAACGATGATAGAAAACTGAAAAAAGGGTCGATTCGTTTGCGGTTTTCACTAGAATCATTCTTTATATTACGATTTCTTTAGAAAAAAATTTTAAAGGTTACTTTCAAAAATTATCGATAGAGGGCGCTTTAGACTTTAGAGTAACGAACAACTACTTTTTACCGTTATTTTCTGCATGGGGTTGAAATTATTCTAAAGTTTAGACTTTAACTTAAATTTTAAGCCCAAAATCGAAAACATTGGGGTCGGGTAATTAGCGAAAATTGAACTGTGAACAGAGGGGGAGATTTTAAGCGCTCATAGATATTGGACAAACTAATCGATTTTGTTGCGGTTTACGTGAAAATCATTTTCTTGGTTATTATTTTATTCAAAATGACGTACAGCTTTGGTGTCATCATTTTTTGATAGAGGGCGCTTCCTACACATCTCCTACTTTACAATGACATTACTCATGGGTGTTTTACAACCAGACCAGCTTACTTCCAGGAAGCGTTAGGGACACAAAGATGATTCAGAATCACAAAGGAATGTAACGTTGGAAATGCCTTTTTTGCCAGTTATGGTTAAAGGAAGTAAAAAATTCAGCAACAGAAACAGCAAAAAAAGAGCAACACGTTAATGTGACAGAAAACAGTTTATTTAAAGGTTTTACTACAAAAGGTGTTTGAAATTACGACCAGTAGTAGTCCGGCAAGTTTGACAGCGACGGTACATGGCGCTGCTGTTTGCGTGTGAACAGCGACCACATTGAAGTGATCATTCGCGAACCGGCTTCAAAGGTACCAGAATGAAGTATTTGAAAGATGAACAGCCCGATGGGACTCCTTCACATTTTACCAATAACGTTTGCCGACACTACAAAGTAACATCTAGGTAACGGGTCGTGGTAGCCTGCCAGATCGCCGGACCTATCATGTATCGACTTCTTCTGCTGGGGTCACATGAAATTTTGGGTGTATGAGACTCCCGTACCATCAGTTAAAGACCTTGCATTTAATATTTCTGCAACTTGACAGAAAGCTATCAGAGATGCCAGGAATTTTTTAAAGCGTGAGGAATTCCATGCAACGCCACTGTCAAGCATGCCAAACTACTTCTGGTCGTAATTCCGAACACTTTCTGTTGTAAAACATTTAAATAAACTGTTTTCTGACGCATTAACGTGTTGCTCTTTCTCGGCTGTTTCTGTTAAATTTTTTCTCTGCTTCCTTTAACCGTAACTCGCAAAAAAGGCATTTTCAACGTTGTAATTCCTATGTAATTCTGAATCGTCTTTGCACTCCTAACACTTCCTGGAAGTATGTTGGTTTGGTAGTAAAATACCCAGGAGTAATGCCATTGAAATATTGGAGATGTGTCGGAAGCGCCCTCTATCAAAAAATCAGGACACCAAATCTGTGCGTCGTTTTGAATGAAATAATTACCAAGGGAATGACCTACACGCAAACCGCGATAAAATCGATTAGTTTGTCGACTGTTTATGAGCATTTAAAATCTCCCCCTCTGTTCACAGTTCAATTTTTGCTATTTACCCGATCCGAATGTTTCCAATTTTGAACTTAAAATTTAAGTTAAATTCTAAACTTTAGAATAATTTCAACTCAATGCAGAAAATAATGGTAAAAAGTAGTTGTTCGTTACTCTAAAGTCTAAAGCGCCCTCTATCGATAATTTTTGAAACTAACATTTAAAATTTTTTTCTAAAGAAATCGTAATATAAAGAAGGATTTTAGTGAAAACCGCAAACTAATCAACCCTTTTTTCCTTTTTCTATCATCGTTTGAAGTTTTGGACCCTAAACTTTAATGGTCCCTAGCTCCTACAGAAGACGTTTGCGCCCCATGGTTTCCTATTTAATAATGTTTGTCTTCATGTGTACTATCATTACTCAAAGTTTGTCGGTCTGGTAGCGAAACACCCTGTATATATATTGTAAAATATTTACAAAAATAATAAAATTAATTAACCAAAAATACTCTTATGGAAATATTACAATTCTTATAAAAGCAACGTATTTAAATGTATTATGATCCTCTCTGTAAATGGAAAGGCTTTTACTGTCGAAAATATTTCATATAACTTTTTTTTCAAAGAAAAAAAAAAGATAAACTTTTGAAAATGATTAAGAAAATTACCATTTTTTAAAAAATATTTAAATTCGACTGTTTTTCTATTCTATCTAAATTAGATCGAGTAAAGTATATTGTGTGGTAAGAAAAAGAACTTTTACTAATAGACTGATTAAATAAGCTTTTTTATTAAATTTTCCACACCGTCGGTAGATAAAGGGTTAAATTAATTTAAATGCTTTCAAAATTATTAAAATTATTTGAAGGCCTTTTAAACAAATGCATTCATATCATAAATTTCAATATATAGACTGATACATCTTTGGGGATGTTTTATAGTAATTTTAAACTGTTTTGTAGTCTTTTGCAATATTAATATCAGAACTGTAAAGATTATTTATGGGACACAATAACATTAATAAATTTAAGATTATTACTGTGTTTATTTTCATGCATTCAAAATTAAAAACGAAAGTAGCAGCTATGATAGTAATTAAACTTTTTTTTTATATATCTAGCTTATATAAATTTTACCCTGCAATGGCTCCACTTACAAACACTACAGAACTATATGAACTTCAAGCAAATTCCACTATAAAAATTGAACCAGGGATTGGAAGGACAATAGAATATCAGGCTCTATACCAGTTCATTTACATTTTAGTAACCATAGCAATATCATGCTTAACAGGTCTTATTACAGGTACGTAGCTGTAATTCTTTTGAATTTTTTATTAACTAACTGTAGTCCATAAAAGTTGTAACATAGGACTGATAATTTCGTTTTCACTTATCGCAGATACCTGACCAGCGAAACTAATTATCAAATTATAATGCGTCTCTATCTGCGTAGATAACAATTAGTCTTTACATTCAAACTGATTTTTTTTTCAACTGAATAAAAAGTGTCCATACCGGGAATTGAACCCAGAACCTTTCGCTTAAATTTCTAATGCTCTTATAATTGAATTACTTATAACGACAACCGGCCGATTCCTATTGTCATTCAAATTGGCTAAATTGGAAGAGCACTGACGACTAAAGCCAAAGGTTCCGGGTTTATTTCCCATTCTGGACACTTTTTCACTCAGATGGGAAATTTTCAACTTGTATGCTATCTTTACCAATCAGTATGATTGCTCTAAAAATAGTATTAAAATTTAAATCAGGTATTTTTAGTAATAGGTACCACTTACTTAGATCAAGTAGTATTACAAGAAAAAAAAAGGAGCAGAATAGTGGCTATGGGGCCCGTAGTTTGAAAATTTCTAATTACAATTGTAATTTGGGATTTCTTGGCCATAGCAGAAGATTATCCGGGCACAAAAAAAAAAAATAATAATAATAAATAAATAAATAAAATCCGTCCTGAGTATACTGGGATAAGAGTTAGTACTTTTATCTGTAGTATTGGTGAATCACATTCTCAGCACAATAGATTCAGGACCGATTTAAATGGGGTTTTTTTGTTGTTGTTGTTGTATAATAGGAATGTCAGTTGTCTTGACATTCGGAAAGAAAAGTCATAGTTGCTTGGAAAGTTCATCGGCAGAAATTACCTTGTTTCCCAAATGGATTTCCTATTTCCCTGTATGAATGATATCTTGGAATGGGACTGAAAAACATGTTTTTTCATTTTTAGAAACTGAAAATTAGTTAACGTTATAGAGATAGCGGCATTGCTGAAATTTATGTATTTATGATAACAACAAGGTACAAAGTTTTCCATAGACACGAAGTTCATGCGGTTTATACATGTGTTTTGGTGATCACGGTATAGTCTAATTTTAGATACTTTTAAGATTCCTTTATAATGAGGTTTCTAAATTCCGTAATTTGTTTTTCAATGGTGCGAAATACATGCATATTTCAGTGAATACGACGTTAATGAATTGCATGTATGTTTGAGATTCCTATGCAATGATGATGCTATATCCAGCATACATTCAGTTTTATTGATAACCATGATCGCTTTGTCCATGAACAAGCTTTCTTTCTTCTCTAAGATCCTAAATATCCAGTGCCCAAATTAATTGGACATTTTGCATGAGGAACTATTAGAGACATCTCACTCTGAAGTTAACAGTTCTTTTGAAAAACTTTGGTGTTTTCCAGCACCCCAAGAAATGAAAACAAGGAGAACTACGAGCAGGAAAACACAATGGTAAATCTACGAGTCAACCGTTATAATCGGGTATTCATGTGTTTTCCACCAAGATATGACTTGGCAAGCCAATTGCGTTTTAATATGCGAATCGAGCTTCAATAAATTCTGGAATTTCAGCCTCCAACTCAATGAGGGGATTGCCTGTGCTGCCGCCCCTAATCTAATAAGAGACTGCTCCACTATAATGTATCAAATATCGAAAAATTGAAGGAAGGATGGATTAATTCTCAACTCACTATGAGATAAAAAGTTTTTAAAATAGGCAATTTTTCTTCCATATCTTTTAAGTGCTTATTACTATAAATCATGCATGTGTAATCAAGGGCGGACACAAGGGGAGGATTGGTCAAGGCTATTATAACTCCCGAATAAATAAAAATATTTAATTTATTTATTTTTCGCCCGTAAATGCACGCTAATATTAACTGTTTGACTACGAATCGGGACATAGACGTCCAACTGAACTACTCCTCCCCCCTCCCATCCGTATCGCTTTTTGAAAAATATTCCGTCCTACACTTACACTAGGATATTTTCAAGAAGAAATCTGTCACAGAGAAAAATATTTGTTAATTGTGGTGCGAAAATATAAAGCTAGTCGCCGATCCTGACTTGTAATCAAAGGGTTAAAAGACTATTTGTTTTCAAATTCTCCTTAGCTACATACCATCTGTCATATCCCTGAATTTATTTTTAAATGCATGACATCCTTGAACTTATTTGTATTCCTAAATGCGATCTTGAATATTTTTTTCCTCCGAAGTCTTCTATAAAGTCAAGAGATGCAGTCATAATCTGTTTTTTGAACCGAATTTTCGGATCCTGCAAACTGTTAAAGATCTTTGAGACAAGAAGTTGTATTTCATCGAAAAATAAAGAAAACTATTCGATTCCAAATCACTTCGATTGCCATTCTTAAAAGTATCAGGACTTTACGCTTAAAAATAAATATGTAGATATTATGTCAGTAAATTTCGCAAGGAAAACTTTTTAAGAACACTCTTTATTGTGCTAGTCATTCAGCGGCCGAATACCCCTCGGTAATGTTAAGCTTATGAGCGTTTGATGCATTTTTAATATTCAAAATATCTCCTCCGGAAATTAATATTTTCAACTTCTTTTTTCAGTGTTCTCTTCTTAAAGGATGTCTCTATTTTTCTTAGTTTTTAAAATATTTCTAAAATGTATGTTAAATTTTATATAAAGTGTTAAAAATTTACTTCCAATTCTTCAGTTTTAAAACATAAATTTTAGAAATAAATTGAAAACTAACGTAAGAAAAAAAAAAGTGACATTCTTTAAGAAGAGAAAACTGAAAAGAAAAAATCATCTGTTGGGATTTTTAAATATCAGGATACATCGAACACCAATAGACATAACATTACTGTGGGGAATTCGACCGCTGAGTGACCAGCACCCTTAATGCATGATATTTTGTTTTGTTAGAATTTTTTTTTTAATTTAAGTCTATTTCTATTAGTTATCTACCATAAAAATAACGAAAACATTTATTTATGTTTCTATTGGACATAATATCATATCGCGCATGACATTATGTTATGTTGGATAATAAAATAATTTATTATTATGTAACTTAACATAATAAACTGAGTTACTAACAAAAGTTACGTAATAAAAATTGCTTTTGTTACAATTCTTGTTATGTAGTTTACGTAACAAAAAGTAACACATTACAAAAGTTTATCTACCTTGAGAGACTAACTTTTGAGTTAGTCTCGTATGAGCTTACTCAAGTTTTCATGTGAGAATTGAGTCATATAAACATTGAGTTACATAACAAAAATAACGCAAAAAATGATAATTTTAAATTATGTACTTGTTTTAAAGTGTTTACATTGCACAATAATTATAAACGGTACAATATTTTTATAATGATTTTAAGTGTTTGAAGAAATAATTATTACTACTTTATAAAGCTAGAGAAAAAACGCCAATCAAGCACATTGCAAGCAGTATCAACCTACAGTTATAACCTAACCTCCCTGTTATAACAAACTTCAACCTTCCTTAACCTCTTCAGACCTGAGGTGCACATATGTGTACCTCTGATTTCAACTGCGTATCTCACTTAATATTTGAAAATTTTTTATTCAGGTGAGAGGATGTTATTTGTGTACGTTAGTCTTTTCTAGTTTCAGCAAGAAATTGCGCTAGCTGTCTTAATTCATATGATTTTGGAGAAAATAAACGAGCAATTGAGAAAAATATAAAACTTCGAAAAAATAAGTACATTTTTATAATTTGAAAATTAATATTTATTTATAATATTTTTTAAGAATACTTATAAACTCTTCTATATTGCATAACTCATTTAAATTTTTTAGCTAGATCATAATATTTATTTAAATTAGGTGAGATTTGTAAGGTACACATATGTGCACCTCCGGTTTCAATTCTGTGTTTTTGGAAAGAAGTCACCTCACACAAAAAATTTCTACTGAATGGTATCTAATTGGTGCAGTGCTAAAGTTGTTGAATTATTAAAAATATATACTTAATTATAGATAAGAATTCATTTTGTTGATGTTTTAAATTAAAAATTAATTTTTAAAAATCATAATTATTATATATTTGTAAGAGTAAATAAACTGGTGAGGCCAACGGTGATGGTGAGTCTTCTGACAATGAAAATTTAGATGACACAGATATAACTAAGTATATTGCTCCAGTACTTATCCCGAATCCATGTAACAATAAAGTTTAACCTAAAAGGCCTTTGTTATGGAAAGCTGAAAATAAGTAAATTTTTAAAACTTGTGTTACAGCACACTAGAGTAATAAAATCTTATGTTTTCGCAAATATTTATTTAATCTTTTTTATTCTAATAGTATTTCAAGGATCATTGATTGATGAGGATTATCTAAAAGCAGATTTTACAACATCATAAATCCTTTTCAATCATTTCTAGATTAGGTAAATAAAGAATTTTGGAAAAAGTTTCATATGAAACCAATTCCATTCAAACAATTCCAATTCCGCTATATTCCGTTCAAACAGGAAACACTCGCTGAATAAATGCATCTAAATATGAAGTTATAAAAGTTGCAGACGTACACACAATCGTGGGAACTTTAAAATATCTACAATCAAGGTTCTACTGACAAAAAGACTTGTCAATACTTAGAATTGCAGCTACTCTGTCACGTGATCGAGTTTTTGAGATTAGAAAATTTCTTCATTTTGCAGATAAATCAAATGATCTTTAAGCAGATGATAAATTATGGAAAGTAAATCTTATTTTTAATGCAGTAAGAATAAAATGTTTGTCCCTGCTCCGGCCAAAACCTTTATCACTAGATGAATAGAGATCGTGGGATCCCATTTACTGGACGTTGTGGATCTAGACAGTTTGTCCGTTAAAACCTAATCCGTTGGGATTAAAAAACTTTATTTCATCTTCCATGTATGGCCATAGACTTGACTGCCAAATATATCATGGAAAAGGAACTGTACCAGCTGATGATTCAAAGTAATTATGATTAGGTCTAGGTGGAGGCAATGTCAAATCGTTTTTAAATTTATACCAAAAGACAACACACGGGTGATTTACTAGGACAGTTTTTTTACTAGTGTAAAATGTGTCGATTTTTTATTGAGGAACAATATCTACCAAACTGGAAAGATTATGAACAAAAGGAGGAGCAGATAAAAAAATCAAGAATGATCGAGATTTGTAACACGAAGAGTGGGATGAGTGACTAAGGGAAGGATATGTGTATACTAAACTGGAAAGATAACAAATGTGTAACTTTGCTTTCGATTTGCATCGATAGCGATCCCAAGAGCAGTTACGTTAGTTGGTCAAAAGATCAAAACTGTAAAATTAATGTAACACAACCTGCAATTGTGAATACAAAACGTATATGAGTAATGCAGATTTAAATGATAAGTTTCTAGCTTACTACCGTTGTTCCACTCACACAAAAAATAGTCAACAAGAGTTTTTGTACATTTTATAGATTTGGTTATTTCCTGTTGGATAGTGTATATCAGAAATTGCAAAACAGGTAAAGTTTCTCGAAAACACAGATTGTCTCTCTTGCGATATTTTTAGAGATTGCTTAAATACTGATGAAATATAAGAGCAAAGTAAGTGAAGAACGACAACCATGGAGACCACGCAAAATTTATTCATCGGAAAATAGTTCTGAAGACGATTCAGCAAATAAACCACAGCGAAAATAACGTAAGGGTATTTAGATGTCAATTTACTATATTAGATAAGACAAAATTGAACAGTTTCCTCGTTCAACAAATGATAACTTTGCTTCAAAATGCAGGTATGAAGGCTGAATCAAGAAAAATAGTTATTTGTACAAGATGGAATATATATTTCTATATATAAAAACGAATATAAATGCATATTAATGCAACGAATATAAATGCACAAATAAAGTATGAGAAGGTAGCAAATAGCTATTTCGAATCTACTAACGAGATTCTTCATCAGTGCAAAACTCAGCGAGCTAAAAGTAGCAAAACTGAACGAAGAGACAGAGAGACGCAGGCTTATATACCTGCTATGGGAACAATCCCGCCTAAAGGAAAGCAACCAATGAGAAGAAAGCAGCCAAAACCAACTGAGTGGACAAGTAGCGACATCTATCGGAGAACAAGCAAAACAAAAACTAAAAAGCGAGTGAAAAAAAAAAGTATTAAATTAACGATTTCCAAATACTTGGAAAATAAGGAGTACTAGATAAGTCATTGACTAAGGGGTGAGAATTTTTTATGATGTGGTAAGCTTCCCAAAAATCAAGATCAAGAATAGAAGGACATTTATGGATGATGGTGGCTGAAGAAAAGTTAAACTTATGTTGAGAAGACCAACAATGTTGAGCATTAGAGGAACGTTTAAGCTCCTGATTTTTGACATACCTTTTATGTTCCATTAAACGAAATCTGAGAGCACGTTTAGTCTGACCAATATAAGAAAGACCACATTGGCAAGAAATTTGGTAAATACCCCAGTTATCTAAGTGATCAATGGGGTGCTTAAGATTTGAAAAAGCAATTTTATTAACAGGAGAAAAAATAACATTGAAATCGAACCTTTTTAAAATTTTAGCAACTTGCTGACTGATTTTGGGGGAAAAAGGCAAAACAACCAAAGCACTGGAGTTCGAATTAAAGTTCTTACTTTCAGATTGTGTAGATTTAGTCAATTTTCTATGAATAGAATCTATAATATTAGGAGAATAACCACGATCAACAGCAATAGCTTTTAGGTAATTAAGTTCATCACTGAGTAACTGAGGAGTTGAACAAATATTGGAAGCCCGGAAAACAAAAGTTTTAAAAGCCGCAACTTTCTGGTTAGGAGGATGAGAAGAATATCTGTGAGGTGGAAGACTGACCGCAAAAGGTTTGCGAAAGACAGTAGTCTGAAAATTATCTTCATTGCGAATAACAAGAACAACCAGAAAAGGAACGCAATTGTCCGATTCAGTTTCAAAAGTAAATTGAATGCAAGAATCAATAGAATTCATGACAGAGAGAATATGATTTATATCAGAATTCACTTCAACTAAAGCATAGATATCATCTACACGAACATAGAACGGAAATTTTAAGACTTCAAATAATTTTATTTCAAAGTAATGCATGTACAAATCGCATAAAGTCGGACTAAGAGGATTACCCATAGCCAAACCGTCAATCATACGAAAGAAATTCCCGTTAAAAACAAAAGTATTTTGAGATAAGCAAGCACGAGTTAGATGAATAAGCTCCTCGATTTCGAAAAAGGAAAAATGAAATTCACAGAGCCTTTTCTTGAGGCAATCTAAAGCACCTTCGACAGGAACATTGGTAAATAATGATTTAACATCAAAAGAAACCATCGTGTGGCCTTATGGCTTAAAACTGTGAAGTTTTTTAGTAAATTCAAAAGAATTCTTAACAGTGAAAGAATTATTGCTTGAGAGAGGAGAAAATATGGAAACAAGATATTTGGCAAGTTTATAAGAAGCCGTACCGATACTGGAAACAATGGGTCTAAAAGGAATGTCAGGTTTATGGACCTTAGGTAAAGCATAAAACCTGGCACAATGAGCAATTGAAGGAATAAGAGACCTCTTTAATTTAGCAGGAATAATGTGTGAAGATTTAATGGCAGATTTGATAGTAGCAATTTCATTAGAGGAAGGGTCTTTGTGGATATCCACATAGGGACCATCATTAATTAATTTATGGGATTTTTCTAAATATGAAGACTTGTCAAGAACGACATACTGATATGAATCATATTCTCTCTGTCATGAATTCTATTGATTCTTGCATTCAATTTACTTTTGAAACTGAATCGGACAATTGTCTTCCTTTTCTGGATGTTCTTGTTATTCGCAATGAAGATAATTTTCAGACTACTGTCTTTCGCAAACCTTTTGCGGTCAGTCTTCCACCTCACAGATATTCTTCTCATCCTCCTAACCAGAAAGTTGCGGCTTTTAAAACTTTTGTTTTCCGGGCTTCCAATATTTGTTCAACTCCTCAGTTACTCAGTGATGAACTTAATTACCTAAAAGCTATTGCTGTTGATCGTGGTTATTCTCCTAATATTATAGATTCTATTCATAGAAAATTGACTAAATCTACACAATCTGAAAGTAAGAACTTTAATTCGAACTCCAGTGCTTTGGTTGTTTTGTCTTTTTTCCCCAAAATCAGTCAGCAAGTTGCTAAAATTTTAAAAAGGTTCGATTTCAATGTTATTTTTTCTCCTGTTAATAAAATTGCTTTTTCAAATCTTAAGCACCCCATTGATCACTTAGATAACTGGGGTATTTACCAAATTTCTTGCCAATGTGGTCTTTCTTACATTGGTCAGACTAAACGTGCTCTCAGATTTCGTTTATTGGAACATAAAAGGTATGTCAAAAATCAGGAGCTTAAACGTTCCTCTATTGCTCAACATTGTTGGTCTTCTCAACATAAGTTTAACTTTTCTTCAGCCACTATTATCCATAAATGTCCTTCTATTCTTGATCTTGATTTTTGGGAAGCTTACCACATCATAAAAAATTCTCACTCCTTAGTCAATGACTTATCTAGTACTCCTTATTTTCCAAGTATTTGGAAATCGTTAATTTAATACTTTTTTTTTCCACTCGCTTTTTAGTTTTTGTTTTGCTTGTTCTCCGATAGATGTCGCTACTTGTCCACTCAGTTGGTTTTGGCTGCTTTCTTCTCATTGGTTGCTTTCCTTTAGGCGGGATTGTTCCCATAGCAGGTATATAAGCCTGCGTCTCTCTGTCTCTTCGCTCAGTTTTGCTACTTTTAGCTCGCTGAGTTTTGCACTGATGAAGAATCTCGTTAGTAGATTCGAAATAACTATTTGCTACCTTCTCATACTTTATTTGTGCATTTATATTCGTTGGCTCTCTATCCTTAAACATTTGTGCACAAAGGCCTTATTTGCTATTTTAAAGCTTATATGTATCAATTGTCCACCAAATTCCTCATTTAACTGATCTTTTGAAAAATGAAGTGTTTTTTTGCAGTATGAACCGGAGGTGCACATATGTGTACCTTCTAGTAAATATTAACTAATAACAATTATTTTACTTTTTATTACAAAATTATGTTTCTATACGTATAAATAGATGGAACAAACTGTGAAATAATTTTTCTGATGGCTTAAAATGTATCAGGTCGGAAGAGGTTAAATGCATATTATTACATGTAAATACTAAATAGTTTAACCCCTTCGCGATGGGGATGAGAGCCATTTGCGAAAATTTTAATGTTTTGTCACCGGTTTTTAAAAACAGAAATTTGTTTTTTTTATTAAATCAAGAAATTGCTCCGACTAAATAAGGCAAATTTTACTGGTAGGGATAAAAAAGAATTCTTAAGTCTTTTCGCGGCACGTATACGCGTTGGTCCTTAAGGGGTTAAGTACTAATCTTACTAATTCAACAAAAGATCAACAAAATGCGCCAAATGGTAATATAATATACAGGGTGTCCGAAAAGTCTGGAAACGGTCGAGTAACCCGAGAAATACATTTGAGATTGAAAAACGAAAATACACGTGTTAAATGTTTTTAAATAAGCTACTCAGTAATACCAAATTTGACCTTTGCAACCGACCCCCTGGGGATCAGAGGGGGTCCAACATTGAAATCTTAAATTATAACCCCCATTTTTTATTGCCGATTCGGATTCTACGGACAAAAATTCGTAACTTTTGTATTTGATGTTTATTTCGAATCCTCGTTTATCACGAGGATTATAAATCCTCGTTTAATAACGTTATATTAATCCTCGTTTATCACTCGTTCGCCACGGGTGATTTTCAAGAAACCACTATTCCTGCAAAAGACGAGGAATTTGACGAGGAATTGATATTAAACCGATACATACTTCGGTTTTCCCAACCAGGTTTTGCCTGATTGGCCAGAATTTTTGACGTCAAATTCCTCGTCTTTTGCAGGAATAGCGTTTCTTGAAAATTACCCGTGGCGATTATTTCGATAATGCTACGCTATTAAAAATTTGATCCATTTGCTGTAGCGTCACTCTACAGCTTTTATAAAATATCTCTTTTATGACCAATGAGAATGCTCCATAACACAATAAAGTAACCGTTTTCTATAAAAGTGGTGGAGTGACGCTACAGCAAATAATCAAAAAAAAACATACACCCACATCAGCCGTATTTAGAAACCATTCGTTATTTAGAAACCATTTACTGGATAAAATAAAAATCCAAACAGAAAACTAAATTAATATATTTCAATGAATTTTTGTAGACAAAAACATAAAAAGCCCTATACACTGTAAAAAATTCAACTCATTTGCTGCAGCGTCACTCCACCGCTTTTATAGAAAACGGTTAATTTACTGTGTTATGGAGCACATTGGTCATAAAAGAGATATTCTATAAAAGCTGTGGAGTGACGCTACAGCAAATGGGTCAAAGTTTTAACAGTGTAGCATTATCGAAATAATCGCCACGGGTGATTTTCAAGAAACCACTATTCCTGCAAAAGACGAGGAATTTGATGTCAAAATTCTGGCCAATCAGGCAAAACCTGGTTGGGAAAACCGAAATATGTATCGATTTAATATGCTCAATTACACCGTGATAAACGAGGATTCGAAATAAACATCAAATACAAAAGTTATGTATTTTTGTCCGTAGAATTCGAATCTGCAATAAAAAATGGGGGTTATAATTTAAGATTTCAAAGTTGAACCTCTTCTGACCCCCATAGAATCGGTTGCGAAGGTCAAATTTGGTATCACTGAGTAGCTAATTTAAAAATATTTAACACGTATATTTTCGTTTTTCAATCTCTTATGTATTTCTCGAGTTATTCGACCGTTTTCAGACTTTTCGGACACCCTGTATATATATCATGTAAGTCCTAAATTTGTACATTTAACGGTAAAGAGACGTGGCTCCTCTCTAAATTGATGGCTGGATCCGCTGCTGTGTGTAATTGTATTGTAACACATATGGTTTATGATTTCTAAAAATCCTCCATCAATTGATAAAAAACATTTCGAAAAACGCAATAGCATTTCAAAAGATGGTACCAGTAGATTTTGTTAAGTAATATTTTGTCCAAATAAATTAAATAATGCATTATTAAATAATTAGTGCAGTTTATATTCAAAGCATGATTAATAGAAAGTTTTTATTTGAAGGTGCAATACTACGGATGAGGATCTTTGATCCTATAGAAGACAAACAGATGTACATCGACGATATCATGTGGGAACTTCCAGACATCGAAGCGGATCAACAAACAGAAGAACGTAAACTAAGTCAGATGTCTGCGAAATTATGAAATTTTGTAAAACATGTGTTCCATTCTTTTAGAAATAAATATTTTTTAATATTTATATGAAGTGTAGAGGCACATTATTAAATATATATTTAGTCATATCGTTTCCTTTATCCAGGTCAGGATAAATTTTATGTCATTCACTGAAAAAAGTGGATGAAATCAAAACACTAATCTTCTTGCTAATGCAAATCCTATGGGACAGTTATTTAAAATATCTCGTTTGTATTTTCAATATTTTTAAACGATTACTTTTCATTTGATAATTTTTATGAAATTACCTTCACTTTGAAACCGGTGTCGAAAATGAATGAAAGTATCCTCATACATAAAACTTGCAAAATAAAAAGCGGCAATTGTAGAAATCAAAAAACGGTTCAAGTATTAAAACAGAAATTTACAGGAAATTTTCTTAAAGATTACAATAAAGGTGGAAGAGAAAAGCGAGGGGTGGGGGGGGGGTCCATTACTAGCACTACGCTTTTTTTCTCAACCTTTTGAAGAAATGTGCAGATTTTTTGCTATTTTTGACGATATTTGCGGCTTTTTCGCAATCTTTTGATGAAATTTGTCGTTTTTATGCAATCTATTGATAAAATTAGCGAATTTTTTGTGTTCTTTTGACAAAAATTGAGTTTTTTCCCCTCGCTCTTTCGACGAAATTTGCGGATTTTTTCGCGATCCTTTGTCGAAATTTGCTTTATTTTCGTGGGATTCCCAGACGAAACTAGCGGCTTTTTGCGACGCTTAGACGAAATTTGAGTTTTTGACGTAATCCTTTGACAAAATTTGCGTTTTTTCCGCGATCCTTTGACGAAATAGACGATTTTTCTGTGAACAATTGATGAAATGGATTTTTTTCGACGATTATTTGTCGAAATTTTTTATACGTTATATCCGAATTTTCGGATTAATGACCAATTTTTTTTTTTTTTTTTTTTTTTTTTTTTTTTTTTTTTTCCGGAAACGACTGCTTTAATTTTCAAAAAAAAAAAAAAAAGATTTTAGTTACAACATGAAAACAAAAAAATCTTTAAAAAATACTGAAATTCAAACGAGATATTTTAATAGGACTGTCCCATAGGATTAACATTAGAGAACGGGTATTTTCGATTGAAAACACCCGCTCCGTAAACCCGTGTTAAGCCGATTCTGCAACGCTGGGCACGGGTTTTGTTCTTAAACAATAAGAAAACCATTCATCAGATTTCCCCCACCACGCAGCAAGAGGATTAGAGGAAGAAAGATTAATCGTTCTTTTAAATAGTAGGTTTGCCTTGAGAGGACCTATTTCAACAGCCATTTTGATGCCTGGAAGAAGAAAAAGTAGGTTTTTAAAACTTTCCTGCAAAGTTTAACGTGTTTATGCTTTCGGTTTGTCTGGCTGTCTGTCCGCACTCTAACTCCAGTAAATATACTCGGATTGCCATGAAATTTTAGGAAATTACTTATGTATAACCTAGAACGATTCCTTTTGAAAATGAAGTTTCTAGCATGATTACTTTATTTACAGGGACAGTCAAAAAGTTAAAACACACTATTAAAAAAAAAAAAAAATTAACTTATAAGGCAGCTAAGCTTTTTCAGTAATTGCCACAATTTTCCATCGAAACTTATTATATCTTATTCCTGTAACATCTCATAGATTTTTGAGATAATAGTTTTTCACCATGAGTTCATTTTTCACTATTATTTTCGTAAGGGTTTACGCATGATGTTGATTCTAAAAGATAGTGATATTCATTCAGTAGGAGAAAAAAGGGGTATTTTTCTGTAATCAAATTGAAAGATATTATAGTATTGGAAGCATTGCAACTTAAGCTGTCAAGAATTTTTTCGATATTAAGAATTTTTTACGATAAAATATGAAAATAGCCAATTCTTGGATATTTATTTAATTTAGTCTTTTGCAAATACTCAGCTATATATTCCAAAAATAAATACCTACCCGGTGGGTAATAATCCTTTTTCACTATCACTATATCCAATCCAACAGGCCAAAAAGGTTAATTTTTTCTTCTTTTGAAAAATTTCCTTGAAATCAATAATTTATAGTGTTTGTTTAAAAAATTCTTGGGAAAAAAAATGCGTATGTAATGCTTTTTATTTTTTATTTTATTTTATTATTATTATTTTTTAAATATTTGTAACTTTTTTTTTTTTTTTTTTTTTTTTTTTGCTACAATTAAACACTTTTGCAAAGTTTTTACGGAAATTACTATACGCGAAATTTTTCTAAGTCTCTTTTAAGATAAGAAATTTATCAAATATGTTTAATTAAATTATTAAGTAATATAATATGTAACAAATATAATAATTATATTATTATATAATAATTATTAATATATTGCTTTAATTAAAATATCGTTAATATATTTCTTTTCTTCATTGTAATGGACTTGTCTTTGTGACAGGAAAACAAATAGCTCCGTCCTGAATTATATTTCTCTTCTAAATTTACTACAGGAAAGAAAAATTTTTAGACACAAATTGAAAAGTGAGTTATTCAAGATATAATGTTACTTTAAACAGTTCCAGGAAATCTTTAAAAAATATATTTATTGAGTTAGAATTTTATTTCTTTCCCTCGTCTGTGGTGGTTAAAAATATAATTTGCAATCAAAATCACATCCCAAAATTTCTCATAAAATTTTTATAAAAATTTAAATGATTATTATTATTATTATTTTAAGTGGGGTAGTTTAAAATTGAACTCTAAACAATATTTTTCGAATTTCAAAACTTTTTCATTTATTTAATGAAAAATATAGTTTACAGGACTTTTTTAATATTAATTTTTAAAATATAAATTTTAAAAGGAAGTAAGTTATTTAAAAAAAATCATATATTCAAAATATTTTTTTTTTCCCCGAAACATAACTATTGTAATTTAGTCAAAAATACATGTTCTAAGATTGTGCTCTTTTATTATTATTATTATTATTATTATTATTATTATTATTATTATTATTATTTCTAACTTATACTAATTTGATGCTGATAAATACTTATGAATACAAATCCCATTTGTATTCATATTCATATTCATATTTTACTTCCATGTTTAATGTACTATAATTTATTAAATTCAATGGTTCATGTTCATATATTGTAATAATATTAATGGTTATATATATATATATATGTATGTATATACATCTGTTTGAAGTTATAACTATAAAATACATTCTTTTTTGATGGCATAATTTATCTTTTAGAAGGTTTGCTTCGTAAAAATAAAGGACAGAGAAAAAAGAATTAAAAGCCAAGAAAACTAATCCACATCATATAATCTTGAATGATGTCTATATATATGTATACACACAATAATATTCTTTAAAGGAATCTCAACCGTATTTTAATTAAAGCCTGAATTTTTTGTCGAAATTGAGTCGGTCCACATTGCGCCTCACCCGCACTGTTTTCCTTGATATTTGTACTGGCCGTGAACTGAGAAACTATGAAGAGACCGAGCCAGGCTCGGGCTGAACTTTTAATTTTGACACCGGGTCGAGTCGAAATAAATTTCTTTCGGGAATTTGAAATCGAATAGTGTTTTTCATTTTTGGTAAATAAAATATAACCTTTTTGAGATATAAGAGATTCTTGTCAAATGGTTGCAGATATTTCTTCCTTGCGGTCACTTGCGGAAATCTATTCAAAACGCTAACTTTCACAGTATTTTCATAAATTGATTGTATCAAAAAATGGATGTCGTTGTCGCCATTTGATTACATAGTTTATGAATAAAAATTTCTGATGCATTTTCTAAAAAAAAAAAAAAAAAAAAAAAAAAAAAAAGAAAAAAAAAAAAAAAAGAAATGAATTCAGAACTGTATTCGGAATCTAGCTCCTTTAGATTTGAGAATGAATTTGGATTTGAAATCTTTAATAAAATGATATAGAAATATTTTCTTAAATCTACTTTTATTATACAGCTTCAAAAGTTACGATGCTTTTAATTTTCTTTTATTCTAAACCTAATTAATTTTTTATTTGAATGTTAAAAATTTAAAAATTATGTAAAGGAAAAGAAGAGGATTTAAGATTCTTTAAAAAAATCTTAATTATACGATAAAAAACTGAATGTTTTAGAAATAGTAGAAATTGTGAAGGGGCCAGAACTTTCCGGCCCGGTTTTCACTGATTTGTGTGCGGGTCAGACCGAACTTTTGAGTTTTATAATGAGCTGGTCTGGGCCCGGTCCTGGAAATTCCAGCCCGTGCAGGCCTCTGATTGTTTAATATAGCCTTAATTTTTTGAAAGAATAATTCCCCTCGATAAACAATGTGAAGGGATTAACTTCCCCATTTCCCACCTTTATACTTTATCATTGAACCCCCAAAACTAATCAGAGATACGCCTTATCAAAAGCAAAAATTATCTGAAATTCGAAGCAAATCCGATAATTCTGCATAAAAACTCATTTATGTAATTTGAAGGGGCAATCCCTGATTTCTTCCTTAATGCTTAATCGTTAAACTTCCAAAACTATTCAGGGATTTGCCTTATCAGAAAGAACCCGTATCCAAAATGTGAAGAAAATCGGATAAATCTGCATAAAAACACATTTATGTAATTTAAGGACGAATATGAATCATCTGTTCACCTTTATACTTAACCAAAGAACCTCCAAAATTATCAATGTACAGCCGTAACTCATATCCAAAGTTTCAAGCTAATCGGTTATTTCTGCATGGAAAATGCATTTGCCTAAATTAGGAGCGAACCCCTTTGTTCTTACCCTTTATACTCAACCAATGAACCCCGAAATTTACGGAGGTGCCTTATCAGAATGACCGTATATCCAACAATTTATGTCACAGTACAAGATATCCGACTATTTATACAGTTTCCAGCATTAGTTATGTGGCACAAATTGTCGGATATCTCAAAAACGTCTCATTTCCAATGGGTGATTACATTGAGTTTTTTAATCCTCACAATTATATCTTTTCAGCGATACCACTGTCGTTAAAATCGAGACTAAATTTTTTTGCGGTTCCCCTTTAAGGGGGCTCAGGGGTTGAAAACTTTTCAAAAAATCGATTTTTTTTAATGATCTAATTTGATTATTCATTTAATTCTTAACTCAATGCAAAAAACTGCATAAAAATATTTGCATTTTTAACGGAGTTATAAGCATTTATGTATCAACACTTTCATAGCCGCATCCATATAATTTCAACTTTAAGTCGCTTTTTCTCAAAACTTGATTTTTGATGACTAACGCCAAGATTTAAAAATAATAAAAAAGAATATTGCCCAGTTAAACTGATGGCATTGAGCTCACAGGCTACGCATAATAATTGTACATTACAGCCTTGTATTTTTGTTAATTCCGTTCGAAAAAAAAAATTAAGAAGGGGAAAGAGCTCTCCCATTTCTCCTTTTTTATACTTAATCATTGAACCTCCTAAACTGTCAAGTACATGCTTTATAATATCAAAAAACCTATATCCAAAATTCAGAGCAAATCGGATAATTCTTAATAAAAACCCAATTAGCATTTATATAATTTAAGAGGAATTATTCTCCTCTTTTATACTTAACCATTAAACGTTCTCCTCTTTTATACTTAACCATTAAACGTCCAAAATTATTCAGAGATTTGAACGAAATCTGACAATTTCGATTGAAAAATCCATTTATACAAGTTAAGGGAAGGGGCATTAGAACCCCCGTTCCCCCTGTTTATACTTATTCAATGAACACCTAATAACAGCCACGGTTTCGCCTCATCAGAATGATCCTATATCTAAATTTTGAAAGAAAATTGTTAATTCTGCATGAAAATCCCGTTTATATCAATTCAGGGGAGGGGCATGAGCCCCCCGTTCCCCCCTGTTTATACTTATTCAATGAACATCTAATAACAGTCACGGAATCGCCTCATAGAATGATCCTATATCTAAATTTTGAACGAAAGCTGTTAATTCTGCATGAAAATCCCGTTTATATCAATTAAGGGGGGGGGGGCATGAGCCCCCCGTTCCCCCTCTTTGTACTTATTCAATGAACACCTAATGACAGTCACGGAATCGCCTCATCAGAATGATCCTATATCTAAATTTTGAACGAAAACTTAATTCTGCATGAAAATCCCGTTTATATCAATTAAGGGGGGGCATGAGCCCCCCGTTCCCCCCTGTTTATACTTATTCAATGAACACCTAATGACAGTCACGGAATCGCCTCATCAGAATGATCCTATATCTAAATTTTGTACGAAAACTGTTAATTCTGCATGAAAATCCCGTTTATATCAATTAAGGAGGGGGGGGCATGAGCCCTCCGTTCCCCCTGTTTATACTTATTCAATGAACACCTAATGACAGTCACGGAATCGCCTCATCAGAATGATCCTATATCTAAATTTTGAACGAAAACTCGTTCTGGAACGAATTCTGCATGAAAATCCCGTTTATATCAAATAAGGGGGGGCATGAGCCCCCCGTTCTCCCTGTTTATACTTATTCAATGAACACCTAATGACAGTCACGGAATCGCCTCATCAAAATGATCCTATATCTAAATTTTGAACGAAAACTGTTAATTCTGCATGAAAATCCCGTTTATATCAATTAAGGAGGGGGGCATGAGCCCCCCGTTCCCCCTGTTTATACTTATTCAATGAACACCTAATGACAGTCACGGAATCGCCTCATCAGAATGATCCTATATCTAAATTTTGAACGAAAACTTAATTCTGCATGAATATCCCGTTTATATCAATTGAGGGGGGGGGGGAATGAGCCCCCCGTTCTCCCTGTTTATACTTATTCTATGAACACCTAATGACAGTCACGGAATCGCCTCATCAGAATGATCCTATATCTAAATTTTGAACGAAAACTCGTTCTGCAACGAATTCTGCATGAAAATCCCGTTTATATCAATTAAGATGGGGCATGAGCCCCCCGTTCCCCCTGTTTATACTTATTCAATGAACACCTAATGACAGTCACGGAATCGTCTCATCAGAATGATCCTATATCTAAATTTTGAACGAAAACTGTTAATTCTGCATGAAAATCCCGTTTATATCAATTAGGGGGAGGGGCATGAGCCCCCCGTTCTCCCTGTTTATACTTATTCAATGAACACCTAATGACAGTCACGGAATCGCCTCATCAGAATGATCCTATATCTAAATTTTGAACGAAAGCTGTTAATTCTGCATGAAAATCCCGTTTATATCAATTAAGGGGGGGGGCTGAGCCCCCCGTTCCCCCTGTTTATACTTATTCAATGAACACCTAATGACAGTCACGGAATCGCCTCATCAGAATGATCCTATATCTAAATTTTGAACTAAAACTGTTAATTATGCATGAAAATCCCGTGTATATCAATTAGGGGGGGGGGGGCATGAGCCCCCCTTTCTCCCTGTTTATACTTATTCAATGAACACCTAATGACAGTCACGGAATCGCCTCATCAGAATGATCCTATATCTAAATTTTGTACGAAAACTGTTAATTCTGCATGAAAATCCCGTTTATATCAATTAAGGAGGGGGGGCATGAGCCCTCCGTTCCCCCTGTTTATACTTATTCAATGAACACCTAATGACAGTCATGGAATCGCCTCATCAGAATGATCCTATATCTAAATTTTGAACGAAAACTGTTAATTCTGCATGAAAATCTCGTTTATATCAATTATGGGGAGGGGCATGAGCCCTCCCGTTCCCTCTCTTATACATATCGAATGAACTCCAAAAACTAATCAGGGAAGCGCCTTATCAGGATATACCTATATACAAAATTTCAAGTGAATCCGATACTTTTATCATGAGTTATCGCGTTACGCACGAACACACATACGAACGTACATACAGAACGGGCGGGCACATAAGCTCTCAGGCTATGATTGCCTGTGAGCTAAAAAATAGGTAAGATATTAATTAAATAACAGTCACGGAATCGCCTCATCAGAATGATCCTATAACTAAGTTTTGAACGAAAACTGTTAAATCTGCATGAAAATACCGTTTATATCAATTAGGGGGGGGGTCATGAGCCCCCCGTTCCCCTTGTTTATACTTATTCAATGAACACCTAATGACAGTCACGGAATCGCCTCATCAGAATGAACCTATTTCTAAATTTTGAACGAAAACTGTTAATTATGCATGAAAATCCCGTGTATATCAATTAAGGGGGGGGGCATGAGCCCCCGTTCCCCCTGTTTATACTTATTCAATGAACACCTAATGACAGTCACGGAATCGCCTCATCAGAATGATCCTATATCTAAATTTTGAACGAAAACTGTTAATTCTGCATGAAAATCCCGTGTATATCAATTAAGGGGGGGGGGGGGCATGAGCCCCCGTTCCCCCTGTTTATACTTATTCAATGAACACCTAATGACAGTCACGGAATCGCCTCATCAGAATGATCCTATATCTAAATTTTGAACGAAAACTGTTAATTCTGCATGAAAATCCCGTTTATATCAATTAAGGTGGGGGGGGGGCATGAGCCCCCCGTTCCCCCTGTTTATACTTATTCAATGAACACCTAATAACAGCCACGGTATCGCCTCATCAGAATGATCCTATATCTAACATTTTGAACGAAAACTGTTAATTCTGCATGAAAATCTCGTTTATATCAATTAAGGGGAGGGGCATGAGCCCCCCGTTCCCCCTCTTATACATATCGAATGAACTCCAAAAACTAATCAGGGAAGCGCCTTATCAGGATATACCTATATACAAAATTTCAAGTGGATCCGATATTTTTATCATGAGTTATCGCGTTACGCACGAACATACGAACGTACATACAGAACGGACGGGCACATAAGCTCTCAGGCTATGTTAGCCTGTGAGCTAAAAACTATTTGATAGAATGGCTTTTTTTTTTTTATGCATATAACATTATTATCTAGATTTTGAATTAATATATTTTAGATAGTTTAATATTTTGAGTATTTTTAATGGAAAAAAAGTTGTATTTTTTAGGGTTTTTTTTTAATTTTCAACTTTGAGAGATTTTTAGCTCACGGGCTATCATAGCCTGAGAGCTTATGTGCCCGTCCATTCTGTATGTTCGTGCGTAACGCGATAACTCATGATAAAAATATCGGATCCACTTGAAATTTTGTATATAGGTATATCCTGATAAGGCGCTTCCCTGATTAGTTTTTGGAGTTCATTCGATATGTATAAGAGGGGGAACGGGGGGCTCATGCCCCTCCCCTTAATTGATATAAACGGGATTTTCATGCAGAATTAACAATTTTCTTTCAAAATTTAGATATAGGATCATTCTGATGAGGCGATATCGTGACTGTTATTAGGTGTTCATTGAATAAGTATAAACTGGGGAAACGGGGGGCTCATGCCCCTCCCCTTAATTGATATAAACGAGATTTTCATGCAGAATTAACAGTTTTCGTTCAAAATTTAGATATAAGATCATTCTGATGATGCGAGTCCGTGATTGTTATTAGGTGTTCATTGAATAAGTATAAACAGGGGGAACGGGGATTCTAATGCCCCTTCCCTTAACTTGTGTAAATGGATTTTTCAAGCAGAATTGTCAGATTTCGTTCAAATCTCTGAATAGTTTTGGAAGTTTAATGGTTAAGTATAAAAGAGGGGAATAACTCCTCTTAAGTTATATAAATGCTAAATGGGTTTTTATTAAGAATTATCCGATTTGCTCTGAATTTTGGATATAGATTTTTTATATGATAAAGCATGTCCTTGATAGTTTAGGAGGTTCAATGATTAAGTATAAAAAAGGAGAAAAGGGAGAGCTGTTTCCCCTTCTTAATTTTTTTTTCGAACGGAATTAACGAAAATACAAGGCTGTAATGTACAATTAGTATGCGTAGCCTGTGAGCTCAATGCCATCAGTTGAACTGGGCAATATTCTTTTTATTTAATACTGTTTTTATTAAGTGATAGTTATATCCTAAATTTATAATCTAGATTATGATGTTATATGCATGCAAAAAAAAGCCTTTCTATCAAATAGTTTTTTTTTTTTTTTTTTTTTTTTTTTTTTTTGGTGTTATTTGTCAAAAATCAAGTTTTGAGAAAACACGATTTAAAGTTGAAATTATATGGATGCGGCTATGTATAAGTATTGATACATAAGTGCTGATAACTCCGTTAAAAATGCTAATATTTTTATGCGGTTTTTTGCATTGAATTCAGAATTAATTGAATAATCAAACTATATCATAAAAAAATAATCGATTTTTTGAAATTTTTCCGACTCCTGAGCCCTTTTAAGTGGGCACTAGAGCTACGTGACATAAATTGTCGGATATCTCGAAAACGACTCATTTTCGACGGGTGGTTCTATTAAGTTTTTTACTGCTCACGATCAGATCTTTCCAACGATACCTCTTTCGTCAAAATCGGTGACTTACACTTCTTGCAGTCCCCTAGTTAGTAGAAGCAGTTTGCTACTTCATTTAAAATAAGCTTAGTTTCTAATTTCTAGCTTCCCAAGTCCTAAATAATTTTATATACATTCAGAATTGAATCTTGGAAATCTAACTTGTGTAATTTTGTTAGTTATAAATGTAATAAATTAACAAATACGAATGAAAATGTATAACAGATAATAGGTAAGTATGTTAATCTATATATTTAAAACACCTGGCTGTTTTTTTTTTGTCATCAGCCCTGAGCTTTCTACTGGCCCGATTTTGATAATTATTTTTTTTAATGAAAGCTGTTTATGTGTAGATGTGCCCATTCTGGCTAATTTTTAATTTATTTGAATTTTTACATTTTATTTTTAATTTTAAAAGCTTTTTCATGACATTTCTTCAAAACAGTGGCAACAGGTTAAGCTTTTCTCAAAATTTATTTTGTTTCATTATTTTCCACCAATCAGGAACTTGATCTCATCGGTGAATGTATAATCGCATTTCAAACAGAAAAAAAAATAATCCTTCTATAGTAAAAAAAAACTAGCCTTAAAAGGAATGACTCCTGGAATGATGCTGATGTGGAAGATTTCCGGAACTAACGAATCCGGGTTGTCCACTCCTTCTATGAGTCGAATAGACCAATCAGGAAAGGGCTCCGTCTATGCATCGCCGTATGGGTTACCATAAAGAGAGGAAAGGTTACCATCGCCAACAATCGCCAAGTTTGTCGCCAACTTGGCGATATATCGCCAAATTTGGCGACCAAAATTAGTTGTCAAAAGTGACGCCAACTTGGCGATAATTGTAATATTTCGCCAAATTTTTAATTTCTTTACAACACCAGTCGTTTAATACATCATTTGAGAGGTTTGCAACTGTTTATTCATGTAATGGATGTCTTGTGTTGTGACGGTATATTCATGCTGGGTGTCATTTGTCACGTTATATGCAGACATACTCATTAATTTAGATTAAAACAACACAGTTTATTAAAATGATAAGGGCTAAAGGAAAGTGGAGCCAGTCTATAATTTCACTCACTGAGAACACTATGAAAAGCTAAATCATACTCACAGGCGTCGGTCTAGCTCAGCCGGGGCACCGTCTAACACTTGACACTATTTCCTGGCTGATCTACAAAACAAATCTTAATTTCACAGCCCGTGGCTGTGGATATTTCTTTATTTGCTCAAATAATCAAAACGGAACGATTCTAAACTTTCTTACCAAGGCCGAATCTTTAATCCACTATCTGAACTCCTTTTCGCTTTACTGGAGGCCGTAGCTATTCTCTAATCGTCAGCACCTTACTAAACAATCATCAACTTCGTTGTCCAATGGCGGAACACACAGACGCTGGCTGCTGGCTACTACCAGAAACACACAGACGCTGGCTGCTGGCTAAGGCCAGAAACACACAGACGCTGGCTAAGGCCAGAACACACACACACCACAAACTCACACCCAAGCTTTTATACGCGACAAACTGAGATACTTCTCATTAACATAATACTAATAACCGCGAGCTAACTGCGGAATTCGAAAGAGCACACACACTCTAGAAAGTTAAAGTAAAAGAGAGGATAGATGTCACTTTTACGCCTACAAAATGTTAAATTATTGACGTCACGATCTCAGAAACACTAGAGTGCCTTTATGACTAAAGGTCACTCCCTCACAACCCCCCCTCGAACTCCGCAGAGAAAAAGGGCTGGGCTAAATGCATGCCCAGAACTTTTTCTTGTTATAAATTTAGAGCCGTAATAAAACACAGTGATGGGTGAAATTTAACGCCGAAACATAACTTTTAAAATATTAACTTTAACCCATCACAACCCAAAAAAACTCAGTTTGCCTCAAATAATCACATATTCAATCCAATCATTCTTCTATCTTACAAATAGCCTCCGTAAAACTTCCAAAAACTCGTAAAACTTTCAAAACTAATTACTTCTTCTCTCAAAACAACCCACTCCACTGGGAGTGCTAAAATTTCTCAAAACACTAACCTTCCGAAATTTTCCTCAATATTGCAATGCAACTATAACTTTACCCAAAAATTTTTCCATAACTTTTAATATACTAGAATTCGCACCAAGTCCAAAAAACCCAATGCGCAAAAACTTTCCTCATCCAAATTCCGACTTCATCTAAAATTACATTTACTTCATACTAAACTAACTCTGCTACTACGTAATACCTACATCCCCATTAGCCAATGAACTAACTCCCAAACTTCTTCAGACTTAACTCCACTTGAACAATAATTGGGGCACATACGTACAGCGGCATATCGCTGTGCTTATGCAACAATCAAAAAATATCAAAAATTTACAAAATGACGTCATCAATCTCTTCATCTGTATTAACTAAAAGAAAAATAGCAGAATCAATACATAACAAAAGGTATACTTCCCTGCAAGAAAATCACATTAACATTCAATTTTAATACGATACAATTTCAAATTCAAATGCAGCTTAAAACTTCGCAACTTGCGGAAACCATTCCCAACTAAAGTACAAAACGCAACTCATAAAACACGAACGATAAGAAGAAAGTTAATTCATTAAATGTTAGTATAAGAGATAGAAACGCGTGTCAAGGACTTCTTGACCGCAAAACACGTGCGCGCCTGAACCGCGGCGCGTGTACAAAATAACCCAAATTACTATCTGTACTTTCTGAAAATTTAAACATACATTAACATACATTTTATAACACATGAACAATAACAATATAGTAACATTTTAACAAATAACATAACAATTTAACAATAGATCCAGAATTTTTAAAAGCAGTTAAGACCAAAATTTCCAACATACATAAAACTAACAATTTTGCAAACAAATTTTGAACACAATTAAGCACTAAACGTGAGTCCGTCAAAAATTCCAAAAATGGCCAAAAGTACAAAACAGTCTCTCTGCTTTCTATTCCTTCACATTGCTACCACATATATGCACTCTAATAGAAATTTAATAAAGAACATTATCACCCAATCATAGAGACGATTCGCTGCTGCAGGCTTCATACTGCAAGATGGCTTTCTCCTCCTGTCCCAAAAGGCTTGTACGAAGGATCTCTCGTCATCAGAACTGTACGGTGACGCCACAGTTGACTGTCGTGCCTGCAGCCTGGTTCTGAATGGATGCCGTGGAATACTCGTAGGTTCCACTCGACGACTCTGCTCTGGCCGGTTCGCTGGGTTCACTCCATGGCGAGGTTCACACTGTTGTTGCCGGTAATCTGAGAGTTGCCTCCTCTTTCTAGACGCACCCGAAGTTACCGAAGATCCTAGGCCACGTTTCTTTCCGGACCTATGTAGTTTCTTGTTAGGCAAAAATTCGGCATTTAAAGTTCGCTTAACAGTTTTACGAGTGTCCAAACGAAATCTTTTCTGGGGATTAATCACTGAAGATGGTGAACTATTAGTTAATTTATGCTTGTGAGGTTGTTGTCTAATAGATGGAGGAACTGGACAATTTATAATTTTTTGTCTTTTATGACACACAGAGTCCGATGTATTTGACACAGTTCTCTTATTTTTATTATACTTTGCTCTCGGATTGCTAGGCTGTCGACTTTCAATAACAGTCTTTGGAGCTGTTTGACCAAATTTTCTTCTTGAATATTGATGAAAAGAATTAGACGAAGAAGTGCTGGACTCGGGACACTCATTGGATCGGGAATTTCGCGAAACACCACTCGACATATGAGAACCTTCACTACCATTTTCTCTAAACTTATACACTCTAACCTGATCCAGATTAACAGTCATTCTTTCACCATTGACATCAACAACCAAATTATTATTTCGAACTTCCAAAACCTCGAACGGACCTACAAACTTCGGACCAAACTTAGCTACTCTCTTTTGACGACTTGAACTTAACCAATGCTTTTCTACTAACACAAAATCTCCAACTGTCACTTCTAACTCCCTTCTACGCATATTATAATACTGAGCTTGCTTTTCTTGCGCTTTTCCCATTTGAATCTGAGCTTCCTTAACCAACCTCTCAATATCCTGACACATGTACTGACTTTCTGCATCTGACACCATAACTAACCTTTGGAATGGAGTAATAACTTTTCTACCCAAAAACAATTCAGCAGGCGTTTTCCCCGTTGACTCGTGAACTGCCGTACGAAGTGCGTACGCAAAATGTTGAAGAAACTGGTCCCAATTTGCATGATGAGAACCAACATAAGAAGAAATCATTTGAATTAATGTACGATTTACACGTTCAGCCATATTAGACTGAGTAAGTTCCCTACCGTCCTCAGTCTCCAACTTTTCACACAAAGACTTAAAAATATTAGATATAAAATCATAACGAAATGGTTTACTAGCAACTAGTGCGTCAAAACCAATATGAATTTCATTAGTTAAACTCGGTTTATCTGAAAAAACCTCTCCAAATTCATTCAAAAACTTATTAAATTCCTCCCTCTCCATTTCACTTAACCCCGACTCTTCCAAATTAACTGACACTGAAACAGGCTCTTTCTTACTCACATTCTCATCATTATTCACGATTAACGACTTTTTAAAGAAATCCAAACTAATTCCTCTATCCCTCATATAATCCACACCAACTATACAATGCACTGTTAATCCATCCAACACACAAAACTCCCAACATGTCTTAACCGAACGAATTTCAACTTCCAATTCTACTGAACCTTTATTATCGCAAGCTACTCCCTGTGCTGACTGAACCACCAGACTTGACCTTTTCAACTTCTTATACGAAAAATATTTCCGATAACAATCAAAAGAAATGAACGACTTATCTGCCCCTGTATCGAAGACACTTTTAACGACAATACCATCTAACACAATTAACACTTCAGGTAACTCAACCGGATTAATAGTAATTTTATTCAACCTCAAAGACGACTTTTCTAACCTCTGAACACATCTCTTTTGCGTTGACCTATTTTCAACATTCTCATCCGAAGTTAATCTCCGTACTTGCGAAGAAACATTCCTGTCCCGTACTCCCCCACTACGATTATAACCACTATTCTGTCTATTTCCATACATATTTCTCTCACCACTTCTAAAATTATTAGCACCACCACCATTCCTATTACCATTACTCGTATTCGACATATTACGACCAAATCCATCACTTCTATTACGCACATTACTATCCGGAAATCGCTGTCCCCCTCTCACAAAATTACGTTCCCCCTCATTTCTCAAATTACTATCCGTGACAGGTCTCTGCCGAGGGTTACGCAAATCCCGTTGATCCGAGCTATGCCGAGACTCATACTTCGATAATATCTGGTGCATTTCTGCAAAATTCTTCGGTGCTCTAACTTCAATAAAGTCCTGTATATTTGGATTAAAAAGAGGAAAAACAATGTCCAACAATTCCTCAAATGTAATATCTAAATCTAATTTATTTTTTAGTTCCAGCTTACGAAGATAAAATTTTGACGCCGACTCATAAATATTCTGCTTATTACAATAGAACTCTTTTCTCAAAATACTTTTATCTTTAACGGGAGGAAATGCCTTCTTTAACTCAATTACAGTTTGTTCAAATCTTTTCGCTTCATCAGTAATTAAAAACTTTCCTATATTTTCTAACCACAAAAGTGCTTCGCCCTTTAACGAGCATTTAAGCACTACGTACCTGTTTTTCTCAGGTATATTATTGAACAAAATATAATCATCTAATTTCACTAAAAATTCACTAATATCACCCTCACCGGTGAAATACACTCGTGCCACAATCTCAAAATGTCCGACATTTCGTTGGGCGCCATTTGTGACGGTATATTCATGCTGGGTGTCATTTGTCACGTTATATGCAGACATACTCATTAATTTAGATTAAAACAACACAGTTTATTAAAATGATAAGGGCTAAAGGAAAGTGGAGCCAGTCTATAATTTCACTCACTGAGAACACTATGAAAAGCTAAATCATACTCACAGGCGTCGGTCTAGCTCAGCCGGGGCACCGTCTAACACTTGACACTATTTCCTGGCTGATCTACAAAACAAATCTTAATTTCACAGCCCGTGGCTGTGGATATTTCTTTATTTGCTCAAATAATCAAAACGGAACGATTCTAAACTTTCTTACCAAGGCCGAATCTTTAATCCACTATCTGAACTCCTTTTCGCTTTACTGGAGGCCGTAGCTATTCTCTAATCGTCAGCACCTTACTAAACAATCATCAACTTCGTTGTCCAATGGCGGAACACACAGACGCTGGCTGCTGGCTACTACCAGAAACACACAGACGCTGGCTGCTGGCTAAGGCCAGAAACACACAGACGCTGGCTAAGGCCAGAACACACACACACCACAAACTCACACCCAAGCTTTTATACGCGACAAACTGAGATACTTCTCATTAACATAATACTAATAATCGCGAGCTAACTGCGGAATTCGAAAGAGCACACACACTCTAGAAAGTTAAAGTAAAAGAGAGGATAGATGTCACTTTTACGCCTACAAAATGTTAAATTATTGACGTCACGATCTCAGAAACACTAGAGTGCCTTTATGACTAAAGGTCACTCCCTCACAGTGTGTTATCCCCCATTCTGCTCCCCAGGGGGGACGCATTTTTAATTTCTTTGCAACACCAGTCGTGTTACACAAGATTTGAAAGGTCTGCAACTGCTTATTCATATTATGGATGTCTTGTGCGTCACCCCCACACTCTGCTCTCCCCGGGGGTCACATTTTTAATTTCTTTACAACACAAGTTGTGTGACACATCATTTGAAAGGTCTGCAACTGCTTATTCATATTATGGATGTGTTGTGTGTCATCCCCCACTCTGCCCCCCAGGGGGGCACATTTTTAATTTCTTTACAACACCAATTGTGTGACACATCATTTGAGAGGTCTGCAACTGCTTATTCATATTATGGATATCTTGTGTGTAACCTCCCCTCTGCCCTCAGAGGGGGCGCATTTTGTAATTCTTTTAACACCAATTGTGTGACACATCCTTTGAAAGGTCTGCAACTGTTTATTCATTTTATGGATGTCTTGTGTGTCACCCCCACTCTGCCACCCAGGGGGCCACATTTTTAATTTCTTTACAACACCAGTCGTGTGACATATCATTTGAGAGGTCTGCAGCTGCTTATTCATATTATGGATGTCTTTTGTGTCGCCTCCCACTCTGACCCCCTGGGGGGCACATTTTTATTTTCTTTACAACACCAGTCGTGTGACACATCATTTGAAAGGTCTGCAACTGCTTATTCATACCATGGGGAATTGGCGAGCGCAGCAAGCAGGGGTAGCCAATAATTTGGAATCGCGAAGCGATTACGCGGGGGGTTGGCGAGCATAGCGAGCAGGGGGGCGGGGCCCCCCTAGTAATAAAAAATAAAATAAAGGTTTTCGTAAAATTTAATCATAATAAAATGATTGCATATGGTTATTCAATGCAATACAGAGATTATTTACTTAGTAATATTATTAAGCATTATGTAAGTAAAATAACAGAAGATAAATTTTAAATATAATATCTAAAGTGAAATTTTGTCGATGGAGAAAATGTCGTCATACAGAAACCAGATATGAATATAATATACATTGTTATAGCTGTGTCAGTGATGATGTCATATTCACTGACTTTAATTCCTGCATCTAAATAAAGTGAACTTCTATTAATTTAAAGATCCGTGGTGTGCACAAATGAAAATATTTCTATAAACTGCACCATTTCTATTTAATTACAATGAATATTTTATGAAACTAAAGAATTCTTAAATAACTGCATAAATCACGCTTTTATTTAAGAAAAGATGAGTATTTCTGAAGGTGTAAATGATGTCATATTAGAAAAAAGAATAAAACCTGTGATATGCCGGTATTACTGTATTTCTATCTTACATAATATAAAAAAAAAATTAAAATAATTTCATTGTATTAAGTTATTATTTAAAATAAAAAAAATCTGCATTTCAGCAACAAATACAAAAATTTTATTCTTTTTAATAACAGAAATATCGTTTTTTTTTTCCGTTGCCATAACAATAAAATTAATTTTTACAAGTTCATGGAGGATACAAATCAATAAATAAATTAAATTTATTGCAAGTGCTGTAAATATGTAGTGGGTTGGTTAAGCAGTTTAGTAAGTCCCTGTTTCTATTATAATTAAAATGTTTCATTGATATTATAATTATTGTACAGTTATCAAGCGATATTTAAACGGAGAAAAAATAAACTATGCAGATATTTTTAAATTCTTCTTCCGGGGTATAATATTAACTTCCTAAATAATTTGGCATTTAAATAATATTTAAGTATTAGAAACCGCATTAAAAAAAAAATTTGTAGCTGAAGTTAAGTCCAGCATAATAATTTATGAGTTGTTTTCCTTATTTTTTGTTACTTTCTGAAGTTTGTGTATTTTCATCATGAAAAGCTATGTTATCCCTATTTTAAGAGGTGGCAATTGTTTATTTCGCTCAGTATTTTACTGTCTATATAAGATTGATACATATCATACTTTATATTCTTTTCCGTCGAGTTTCGACGGGTGCAGCTAGTAAAATTTAAAACACAAAACTATTTGTTATTTATATGCAATTGAAGTTTTAAGAAATAATACATTTTTAAAATATATTTCGATGCAAGTCATAAAATAGCATATTTATTTACATAAGAGCCTCCTTACTTTTGAGATTAATCTTCAGCTATTGAGAAAGAAAGTGAATTTAAGAAAACATATGCAAATATTCTTAGGTATCAATAATTACAGTGTAAAAAAAGATTATTTAGAGCAAAAACAAGTACAGCATTACTGAAGTAACATCACGGTAACTAAATTAGATAATATCTAAATAATTGAAATCTTGATTTATAATTCTACATTTAGTAAATTAGATTTAATTTATTACAATCGTACCAATAGAATGTTTTTCTTTTTTTTCATTGCAATGGCAAATATAATATGTTTGTTTGAGCTTTTAAATAAATAATTCCACAGTAATTTAAAATTTCAAACAAATTTATTATAAATGTATTAGTTTGCTGACCGCGTCCATATAATTTAATAAGGAAATTTCTTCATTTATTATTTTCTCTTTTAAACTCGCTAAATGGGCATCAAGTAATCTGTACTTTGGTTTCTCAGTTGGAAATTGATGCCCGGCATCCATCATTCGCATTACAGCTTCACCTGTTTAAGGAGCAGAACAAAGTTATAAATGTTTAAATCATAGGTTCCCAACCTTTTCTGGACCACCGCCCCCTTTTACAAGAAAAAATATTCCAACGCCCCCCCCCCCTCTTCCATAATAATTAATTGTAAAAATATGAAATTATTGTAATTATCTGTACTGAATTTAATCTTTTTATATTAAGAATGTTAACATAGAAATTAATTAACGATCAAATGCAGTAAATTGTTTCTTAAATATTTACAAACACAAAAATGAAATGGATGATGCTGGTAGACTTTTAACGATTTGTTAAGACCGGTAGACTTTTAACGATTGTCTTCCGATTTTGTTAAAATCAGTTGCAAATTGCCATATTTAGTCATATGCAGTCTATTCCCTTTCTTAGACAGTAAATTAGATACTTCAATGAACCCATGTTTAGCGAAATATGACGAAGGAAAACTTTCTGGAAATTCAAAATGTCTGTACACTTTCCCACAATTCGAGTAGAAAGCTTGAAAGTATTGACATTTCTAGCCAGAACTCTTGATGACCGTTTCGTTAGTTGAGAATTTTACGAGTTCCTCCACTAAATTTATTATTTTGCTGCATCTGCATTTGCGAAAGGATGTAAAAGCCAACTCGGAATGTTCATGTTTGAAATATCCTGGAATCACCCCCGGAGATTCAGCATAAAATCGTACAAATGTTAGCAGTATATCTAAATAAATAATCCTGTTTTGCAGAAACTTCTAAAAATGCAGGAAGGTGCTTGAATTTACCTCTACTTATATTTTGTTTCAACAAAAGTTTTCACAGAAAAATAACTATGATTTTATTATTATTATTATTATTATTATTATTATTATTATTATTATTATTATTATTATTATTATTATTAAATCGTTTTTATTAAATATTCTTAAAAGGGGAGAGCAGCGATGAAATTGATATTTTGTCTTTATAAGCTGATAAAATAATGAAACCAAAAGATATCATTCTCACATTTGTGCCTAATTCTCGTCTATAACCTTAGTTTTGGTACTAGTAAAACCCCCAAGTGAAGCAACCAAAAATATATACGAATTTATAAAAATTGGGAGAAATGTCCCTTTTAACCCCATTGCAGGGAATGAAAGGGACACACATAAATAAAACGCTTTTATGAACTTTTGTCTTTCTATTTGCGATTACATTATTCAAAAATAAAAGGTAATAACACACAAATAAAATGCATTGCAACAGATGATAAAACAAAAGCAAATATCTCACCACCAGTTATGAATTTAGGTAACTTCATCAAAATATATTAATACAGTGGGGAGAGGTCAAGGAAAAATACAATCAAAGAAATAGTAAGCTAACAATGTTTTCTTATAGAAAATACTTCCAATAATATAAAGGGATTAAAGAACACAAATTTATCTCTAACGAAATACCAATATTTCACGCATTTTTTGACTGTGTTTCTCCATGTCTCTTTTAACCTCCCTCAGTTATTGTGCCTTTCAGCTCCATATCCACCTGGTGAAATTAAAACTGTATTCAGGTGTGACAGTATTTTAGCTAACAAAATATACTGGTATTCACATGAAGTGCATATGTTACACTGCTAAATAAATATTGTAATGTTGAAATCAATATTAATTTTTTAGAGAAATGTAAAAATAAAATCAAAATTTACTTTTTATATTAAGAACAGGCTTTGCTTTTAGCTCCTATAACGCTACTATTCTAGACGTTAGTTGTAAGGATTATTAAGACAGAACAAATATTGCCATCAATTGAGCCAACGTTGAAACTTTGTATATAAATACCAATATTTATATACAAAGATTTTCTTCCTGGAATTTTGAGTGTCCCTTTTATTCCCATTCCCCCAGTCTGTTAAAGCTCCGGTCCCTTTCCAGCGAAGACACTCACGAGGTAATGCTATTCCTAACCGAAGGTTATTTTCTAATAACACGTTTGCATTCTGACATTTTATTTATTTTATTTTATTTATTTATTTTTGCATTGGATAGCTGAGGTCCTTCTCCACATCGCTCTTTTTTTACTTTTTTCTTTTATTTGGATTGCAAATATTTTTTAAATGGCATTTTAATTTTCGGAACTGGTTTTGAAACTGAAACTTACTTTATAAAAAATATCTGCAACCCAAATCGAAAAAGTAAAAAAGGAACGATGTGGAGAGGGACTTCACCTATCAAAATAAAAATAAAAAAGGTTAAAATGCAAACATGTTATTAGAAAATAACCTCCCCATAGACATAGCATTAGCTCGTGAGTATTTTAGATAGCAGAAACGGGAACCTTAATTAAGCTGTGTCATTTTTGGATGTAATCAAATTTTCGCTTTATTTTTCGTTTATGTTTTCAGAAAAAAAAAATAAAGTATTGAGTCCAAATGGATTTAAACACGATTCAAACTAATACCTACTGTGAACAAATGAATTGCTGTATGCAGCATAGTAAGCAATTGTATTCTTTATCAAAGTTAAAGAAATAATCTGTCGGGCAATGAAATGCTTTTAATTTTATTAACTACCTTAATAATGTAATAAAGTGGCGTATGCAAATGTTCATTAAATTATTTTATAGCTAATGGTTGACGATCATTAATGTACATCGAGTACAAATGACACTGCTTGTTTTAAATGCACCCCTTATGAAGCTCTGTAATTGTTGGAGAACCATCAGTTACAGTGGACAAATTTTTTGACATTCGTAAAAGAAATTGGATTCTTTTGGACCCAGCTCTAGGTCCTATGCATAAATTTTTATTTAAAGATATATTTTAAGTTTTTGCCACGGTCCTAAACAACACCATGGAGGTAAGCTAGTTTGCTAACAAATATATTAAATTGCTAGGTACATCACGTCAACGCCCCGCTTGACTGTCTTAACGCCCCCCATTTGCCTCTGGACTCGCCACCGCCCCCCTGGAAGGTTCCAGCGCCCACTGGGGGGCGGTACCGCCCCCGTTGGGAACCTATGGTTTAAATGATGGCTGTGCGCTCTCTTGTTTATTTTTCTGTGCCAGCCTTCAACGTTGTTTGTCGTTCTTTCTCCTGTATTTTCGAAGTGATGCCACAAAGAACTGAAAATACATCAAGATTTATAATTCTAATTATTAAATGGGGAAAAAAAATATCTGATAAAAAAAAAAAAAAGACAATTAAAAAAAATGCTTTTTTTTTTTTTTTTTTTTGTACCAAGAGTTGTCTTTGACTATACTATTACAGTCAAAGCTAAATGAAAGAAAGATATGAGGTAGTTTATTAAATAATTAATTTACATCAATTAAAAACAAGTGATCTAATTCAGATTTCTCGGTGTGCAGAATGTAAATGAATTGCATTTTTTATTGAAAATCTAATATATGTGTTACATTTAATATATTTTACTATACTTCCAACTAACAGCAAAAAGCATTTATGATATACGATTTTCAGACAAATTGCATTTTTAAATATATTTCTTGCTATTTCAAGATGCAAAGCAGGCATAAAATTGCATAAAAATAAAGAAAAGCGCGTGAAATGGGAAAATGAGAAATAATTTCAAATAGTATTTTAATGCCTGCCTTTTAGATAAGATTATTTTTTCCACAAAAAAAATTATACTTTTGTTGAAATGCTGCTTTATTTTTAGGAGAAATCGGGGGGTGGGAGAGAGAGAGAGAGAGAATAAACAGTAATATACTATATGGCCAAAGGTGACTGGCCACTTGCAATTTTAGACATTTTGTGTGTGTGTGAAAATAACTTTTCCAGCGATAATTTAAATAACTGTATTTTAAATTCTCTTCAAAAATCGAAACCCAATATCTGCAACCGAAATCGTAAAAGTAAAAATACACATCGATCTCAGCTATCCAGTGCAAAAAGAATCGTATAAAAATATTGTAATGCAAGCGAGATATCATCCATTATTGGCATTTAATCTTATAATGTGGCGATAGTTTTTCGGTTGACGGGATAACCTAGTAGTACCGCTTTTTCTCCCGAACGAATTGATCTAGAGACTAGAAATTTTGTATGTACTTAGTATGCAACAAGACAAAGAAGCCTATTTAATATTAATAACCTCGATTATCCGGAACTATTTTTTTCGTACTCTCGAAAAAATCGCTCAGATGGAAAGTATATAAAAATTTCCGATTTTTTTAATTTCAAGGTATGGTCATAAAAGGTGATAAAATAGCATTTTGCACCAAGAAAGTTATCGATCGGATCATTAGTTGTCGAGATATTTAGAATCGAAAAATGAATCACGCAGATATTACGTCGAATTTTTACGTCCCTATATTTCATTCAAATTTCGATTCAAAGATATATTTGAATGTGAAATGAGACCCTTAGCCCGACGCAGCAAATTGTTAGTTGATAGGATTGTTACTAAGAAAAAGCGTGGCAAATGTGGTGCGTGTTCTTTATTTTCTTTTTAAAATATTTTCAATTTTTTTTTTTTTTTTAACACAATAGATCTTTTATACCAAGCCTACAAAGTGGATGTTTTTGAGCACATTTCTCGACGAAAGCAGAAAAACCGGTCGGAAAGCAGGAGAAAAACGGATGATGACGTGATCGAAATCGCTCATAATGTCTCTTATAATTCTAATCGCTTAAGAATGTATAAATACATAAACCAAATAAAAGATTAGACACAAGTTCGATGGAAGAAAAATATAAAGCGTCACTGACGGACAGACGGCATTCAATCTTATAATTTGGCGATAGTTTTTGGATGGACGCGATAACCTACTGTATCTCCCGAACAAATTAAGATAGAGACTTGAAATTTTGTATGGACTTACTATGTGCGAGTACAAACAAGCCCCGATTATCCGGATAATATTCAGTGACCTCGATTATCCGGAAATATTTTTTTCGTACCCTCGAAAAACCCGTTCTCATAAAAAGTACATAAAATTTTTTTGATTTTTTTAATTTCAAGGGATGGACGTTAAAGGCTATAAAATGGCGAAAATTTGACAACAAGAACCGAGTCCATCGGATTATTAGTTGTCGAGATATTTGCAATCGAAAAACAGGTTACGTCAATCTTACGGAGATTTTTCCTGGCTTTGTATATCATTCAATTTTCGATTCAAAGATATATTTGAATGCGAAATGAGACGCTTAATCCGACACCGCAAATTGTTATTTCGTAGGATTGTTAATTTTGGAGTTATAAGGATGCTTCGTTTAAACAATTCGTCCCTCCCGGAATAAATGTGACTGATTATATTAAATCGCCAATTATAGTGCCAATTAATGTGATATAAATTTATTATAGTGTTACAATGCCGTACAGCGCGGGGCATGAGGGGGGGGAGGGCAATCGCCCCGGGGCGCAGACATTTAAAGGGTGCGAGATATTTTGGCAGTCATCCCGTCGACCCAAATTATATTGAGTGACATTTTAATTTATTTTAAATAACGGAAATGAAAAAATAAGCAATAGCATTGCCCAGCACGAATAATCTTAAAAAATATTCAGCTCGAGTCAGACAAAGTAACTGACTTATGCCGATCTCTACAATGTACAAGTTATATTTCTGTATTGATGTTGTCAAACTAATATCGGCTCATGACGTACATTTATATTTATTCTCTTTAAAGCCATATTCACTGAAAATAGCTGATATTTTATCGTTTTGTTTAAGTCCTTATAACGGGCCAGTAGGCCCGTTAAATTTTTTTATCGGCCCGGCCCGTAAGAAATTTTAGAATTATTCCGTCGGCCCGGGCCCGTGCAGACCTCTACAGTCCGATACATTTAATAACGAATAATTTATGGATGATCCCACACTTGCTTTCAAAATGAATTAAAAACTCTTCGTTTTCAGGCATGAAAACGAATTCAAGAATTTTTGAGAATTTTGGATTTTAATATCGCTGTGAAATTTTTAGATATGGAGATTTTTTTTTAAATTTAGGATTGGATAAGGAATAATTTCCTAATTGGGAATTTTGCCATACGGGGGAATACGTATAAAAAATTAATTTTCGTATTTTTTCAAATAGACCCCCCCATGGAGTTGCAACTTATCAAAAAATTCACCTTTTTTGATAATTTTTTGCAGCTGGAAGCATGAGTCTAGGGGCAATATTTAAGGAGATAGCCTATTGTTTCGATATTTATGACTCACCCTGTATATACTGTAATAAAATATTTAAAATTTCCTTAATTTTTTAAATGTTGAACAGAAAACTTGTTTTTATTTTCCTGTTTTCTTTCTGGAAAAAATAAATTAAAATTAATCGATTATGGGTGAAAACGAAAATTATTAAGAAGGTTAATTAAGAAGGTACATTTTGTATAGAATAATAGAGAGAGGGTGAGTCGTAATTAGCAAAATAGGCTAGCTCCTTTAATATCGCCTCTAGGCACTTACTTCCAGTAACAAAGTTTCATAAAAAAGGCGGCAAAATGTGATGACATTAATTGCAGCTCCATTTTGTTTGGGGGGGGGGGGGTGTCTATTTGATTTTAAATTATTATGCGGCCCCGTAAGACAAAATTCCCGTATTATAGGAAATTATTCCTTATACGTTCCTGAATTGATCAAAAAAATTTTGATCTTTATAGCTAAATGTCTGACAGAGATATTCAAATCCAAAGTTGCTGTGACTTACAAGAACTGAAGAATATTTCAAAATATGCTGCCAAAGTGGGCGTTTTGAACAGAATTTCTTGGAAGCGATCATGATTGAAGAATATAGAATGTATTCAAATAACAAATTGCCTAGTTTCTAACTCATTTTTATTTCGAATTTGTTCTCAAATGCGTATTGGTCGATGGTTGGATAAATCCAGAATATATTTCAAAATATGCTGTCAAACTAAGGATTTTGAGCCGAATTACGTATAAGATGATTCTAATAAAACCAGCTCTGACAAAAAATAAATAAAAGAAAATAAAAGAAAATAAAAGAAAAATTCTTTAAAAGCGGCCAAATAAACTTGTTAAAACTCGGTTTACCTCTATCATATTTTATTTTTTATTGTTGAAATGAGCACTTAACTTCAAAATCAATCTGCACCTGTAGGCCAAGCTGGCAGGAATTTTTAAAAATTTGGTATGCTAGTTTCTTTTAAGGACGAAATCTTTTAGTCACGAATCCAAACAGATTCGTTTACTAATGCTAAATGAGAAAAATGTGCAAAAGTATCTCGGTTACATTTCAATATTTTTATATAATTTTGCAATGGATAGCAAAAATTGGCCTGTACAAGACATTTTTCTATTTCTTCAATTTCGATTGCTGTTTTTTTTTTTTTTTTTTTTTTTTTTTTTTTTTTTTTTTTTTTTTTTAATGTTTTAATATTTGAAACTGGTTTCGAAAATCAAAGTATGCTCATTCAAATAAAATATCATTTAAGTAAATTAAAGTATACTCATTAAAAACATCTGTAAACAAAAACAAAAAAGTAAAAACGTCCTTTGTACAGATCGATCTCATCTATCCAGTGAAAAAAAAAGTTAAACATCGAAATGTAACCCAGATATCTTTATAAAATTTTTTTTATAGGATTAGCATTAGCGAATGGGTCTTTTCGCTTGACTGAAGTAGCCTCTTAATGGCTTGGAAGGTGTAAAATCGTTTGGTAATCTTCGACAGAGGAATAAAATGAAAATAATTCTTTGAAAATGCAATAAAAGATGACTGTATAACAATACTTGTGAATTAACTCGCAGGGACTAGTTTATGGTTTTAATCATTTTTACCTTCTACCCATATATCCCATTTTTTCAATATGTCTTTTAAATTGTATTCCTAGTAACTTTTCAAATTATCGGCACGTTATATTTATGATATATTAAAATATGGAGCATTTAGTTAACAGATACCCACATCCCCTCTCTGCCATATATATATATATATATATATATATATATATATATATATATATATATACAGGGTGATTCATAAAAGATGGGCAGAACTTTAAGGGGTTATAGTACACTTAAAGACAAATAATATTAAATAGGAGACTAAGGGTTCCAGACGTATTCCCAAGGAGATAGGGGGCATTAAAGTTTAGGGTCCGAAATTTCAAATGATTATAAAAAATGGAAAAATTGGTCGATTCGTTTGCGGTTTTTGCAAAAAATTTTCTTTATGCCAGTATTTTCTTGAAATAAAATTTTAAAGTTCAATTTCAAAAAATGCCGATAGGGGGCGCTTTAGACTTTGGAGTAACAAACAACTATTTTTTAACGTTATTTTTTGTATTTCTTTAAATGATTTCGAAAGCTTAGACTTAAACTTAAATTTTGATCTAAAAATCTGAGTCCTAACGAGTAGTTAAGTAGCGTAAACTGAAATTTGAAATTTGAAACCCTTCTCCCCCCCAGAACAAAAATCAGTTATTCCCGATCTTTGTGTCGTAGATTAGGCTCTAACTACTGCCGCGTTTTGCTAAAATTATTCTTTATGTCAGTATTTTCTTGAAAATAAATTTTAAAGAAAATTTTCAAAAAATTCCGATAGAGGGCGCTTTAGACTTTGGAGTAACGAACAACTATTTTATACCGTTACTTTTTGTGTCTCATTAAATGCTTTCTAAAGCTTAGACTTAAATTTTCAGCCCAAAATCTGAATCGTTAGACGTGGTTAAGTTTCTGGCTAGAGGGGTTTGAAATTTCTACTCCTGAGCGCAGTTCAGTTTACCATGTCCACACATTGTGTGCTGTGATACGAGTTAAAAAGACACAAATTAGGATTATGTTACCAAAGCATATTTATTAACATGTAATTACAATAAATGTTCAAAATTGTGACCACCAGAGGTTATGCACGCAGAACAACGGCAAAGAATGGAACGGCGAACATTCGCGAAAACATCAGGCTTTTCGAGCACTTCCCCTACAGCGGCGGAAAGTCTGGCGACCAGTTCCTCGGGGGATTCAATGGGTGTCTCATACATAAGAGCCTTCAATTGTCCCCAAAAAAAGAAATCGAGGGGTGAAAGATCTGGCGAGTGAGCAGGCCAAGCAACAGGACCACCTCGACCAATCCATCTGTTCGGAAATGTGATGTCCAGATAGTTGCGGACGTCTCGTACGTAATGGGCTGGCGCTCCATCGTGCTGGAACCACATGACCCGCCGGATGCGTGGAGGAACAACGTTTAACAGGTCTGGCAGCACATGTTGCAGATATGTGAGATATGTTTTACCGTTGAGGCGTTCAGGAAGAAGGTACGGTCCGATTAGGTGGTCTCCGAGGATTCCTGCCCAAACATTGATGGAAAAGCGTCTCTGATGAGCATGTGGATACGTAGCATGTGGATTGACATCCGCCCATACATGTGCATTGTGTGTGTTAAATGTACCTTCACGTGTAAAGGTACATTCATCGGTGAAAAGCACAGTTCGTCCAAAATGTGGATTTAGCGCGTTCTGCTGCAGAAACCAGCGGGCGAATTCAATACGATTTGGATAATCCCCTGGAGACAGTTTCTGGACTCGTTGCACATGAAACGGGAGCAAATGTTCATCCTTCAGTACCCTCCAAGTCATGGACTGTGAGGTATCCACCTGCCTAGCCACTGTTCGTGTACTTGTACTTGGCTGCGCCGCTACTACATCCAGAATGGCTTCTGCAACAACTACTGATTCGTCCTTTTTTGCACGACCTGCATTCGAACGGGAAGCGAGAAATGATCCCGTCTCACACAACTGTCTGTGCAAGCGCTCGAAAGTTTTGCGGTTAGGCAACCGCCTTTTGGGAAATCGCTCTCCGTACATTCGTTGTGCCTCTGCACCATTTCCATCTGCCGCTCCGTAAATTAAATGCATCTCAGGCTTTTCCTTATTCGTGAAGGGCACCATCTTCCGATTCATTACTACAGCGACTTACACTTGACTCACCGTTCAGTGGTTTTTATGCCTGAATCGTGTCGAAATTTTGCATACGTGTTCTTCTTCTTCCCCATTTGACATTTGCATACTTTCTGTCTCCTTCTTCACCCGGTGACTAGCGTCAGGAATGGAGCTTTAACGTTTGCATGAGCGACGTTTCCAACTGTGCCAGTGCCTTTATGAGTGAATTCCGACTATGCAGTCCTTGACGAAAGTTGTATTTTTGCCTCGTATCACAGCACAGAATCGTTGGGCATGGTTAAGTAGTGCAAACTGAACTATGTTCAGAAGTTGAAATTTGAACCCCCTCCCCTCGCTACTGAACCACGCTCAGCGATTCAGATTTTGAGCTGAAAATTTAAGTTTAAGTCTAAGCTTTAGAAAGCATTTAATGAGACACAAAAAATAACGGTATAAAATAGTTGTTCGTTACTCCAAAGTCTAAAGCGCCCACTATCGGAATTTTTTTAAACTTTTCTTTAAAATTTATTTTCAAGAAAATACTGACATAAAGAATAATTTTAGCAAAACGCGGCAGTAGTTAGAGCCTAATCTACGACACAAAGATCGGGAATAACTGATTTTTGTTCTGGGGGGAGAAGGGTTTCAAATTTCAAATTTCAGTTTATGCTACTTAACTACTCGTTAGGACTCAGATTTTTAGATCAAAATTTAAGTTTAAGTCTAAGCTTTCGAAATCATTTAAAGAAACACAAAAAATAACGTTAAAAAATAGTTGTTTGTTACTCCAAAGTCTAAAGCGCCCCCTATCGGCATTTTTTGAAATTGAACTTTAAAATTTTATTTCATGAAAATACTGGCATAAAGAAAATTTTTTGCAAAAACCGCAAACGAATCGACCAATTTTTCCATTTTTTATAATCATTTGAAATTTCGGACCCTAAACTTTAATGCCCCCTATCTCCTTGGGAATACGTCTGGGACCCTTAGTCTCCTATTTAATATTATTTGTCTTTAAGTGTACTATAACCCCTTAAAGTTCTGCCCATCTTTTATGAATCACCCTGTATATATATATATATATATATATGTGTGTGTGTGTGTGTGTGTGTATACATATATATATATATATATGTGTGTGTGTGTGTGTGTGTGTGTGTGTTACTTGTGATTTGCAATGGCTCCATTATATTTAGTATGTTTTAAAATTTACGGAGTTTTAATTAAAAAGAAACACAATGCATTTATTAACGCTAAAAAGAGAGAAACACTACAGTCACATTTTGTTTTCTTGAAGAACTGTTTAAAATTCTATAATTCCACCAGGCTACAAAATGGATGCCCGTTGCATACTCCTTACAAATTCACGCCAATGCGCTAATCTGGTTTAATCCAAAGTTGACAGCTACTTCGCACCCCGTCTGACAGTCCGGCACTCCCCTATCGACACTCCCCCCGTGCAGTATGATGCGTCCCCGTTAAGCCAATGGGCGGTTATTTTCGAATTTCTTCTTTAAATTTGAATATTTTAAAACTTATTTTACATAGGATAGCTGAGGTCGATATTACATGGCTATTTTTCAGTTTTTCGATTTTGAAACCAATTTTTAAACTGAAAATACCTTAAAAGAAAAAAAAACTGCAATCAAAATTGAAAAACTAAAAAATAATCATATTAAAGATTAAGCTCAGCTGTCCTATGGAAAAAAAAAAAAGTTTAAAAATATTCAAATTTAAAGGAGAAATTCGAAAACAACCTGTCCATCAGTTTAACAATACGAAGCAGGTGTTTTCAAATAAGTGAAGAGTCCCCTTAAAAAAGTCACACATGAATTACATTTTTTGTCAACAATTCTATACAAACACAGCATTTTGCACAAGTACTTTGTACATTTGACAATAGAATTATTCTTTGGCTGAAAATGGAATCTGGTCATAAAATGCCAGCATTACGCAAACACTTTAATTTATTAGGATTTGATGAAAAAGCTGCTGAAAAATGGCGTTATTGTTTAAAGGAAAACAAGAATTTCGATTCGTGCAATTAAAATATTTAACACAACTGTAATGAATAAATTTACTTTTCCTTATTTTCATTTAGTATATTTCATCATTAAAATCCTGCTACGTTAATCCTTTCGGTTCGGAATATCTGGCCGCAGTTATGCATTCATATGGTACGTAGGGCCTGTTTTTACTGAATAAACTCATGAAATATCACGAATTTTTTTTAAATTTCGTCTTTCTTAAGAAGAAGAAAGTATTGAATTCGTGAAAAATTTTCGAAATCAGATTTTGACGGATTTACACGTTTTAGGAGTCGGGGAACCCGAAAAACATATTCTTACAAAATGTCTGTCTATATGAATCATATATCTACATATCAAGAAATAATGCACGAAATTCCAGAAAACTTTCTGATTGACATTGATATAAACAAGATATTAGCTTTTGGTGTATGTCGCTCAACAACTGATGCTGCTATGCTGCATTATTTACAATTTCCACATCTCAAGAACTAGTGCATGGATTTTCGTAAAACTTTGGATTTAGTTAGTACTAGGGATGCACCAGATATCCGGCCAATATCCAATATCCAGCATATCCGGCTGATTTTTCAATATCCGAAATATCATCGGATATCCGAATCACAATCACCGGATATCAGACTTTTCTATCGGATATCCGGCAGAATGCAGCAAAGCAAATATAGATGAATAACAATAATTGTTTGATCCCAAACAATTATTGTGAAAAATTTGTTTATAATGCAAAAGATGGAATATTATAATAAGTTCCCTATTAATGTGTAAAAGGCAATTCTGAAAAGTTTAAAGAATTGCCAGTTTTCCTACAATTTATATTTAAATTCTGCAATAAATTCAAGAATTTACGTTTATATCTTTTAGAAAATTGTATCTTTACTTTCAGATTGTAAAACAAAATTTGAAGCCAAAATAGCAAATAAAGTTTTTTTGCAAAAATGTATAAAGATAGAAAACTAACATTTAGAAATGCAAAAATAATACATGAAAAGGTAGCAAATAGCCGTTTCGAATCTACTACAGTAAAACCTCCATAACGGACACTCCCGAATAGCGGACACCTCTATTTAACGGACAGCTTTCAAATCCCCACTCCAAAACGGCTTAGAAGCCGTATCTTCCCGCGAACCGCCATTTTGTTTCCTTGTTATTTCTCATAACATTATTATTTTACTTAAAGCTACAAAATGCAACTGAAATGATTATTTAATGATTGAATCATATATTTAAAAAATTATATGAAATTAAACAAGACAATTTACTTTGGAAATTCAAAGATTGGAAGATCAAATTTTTAATAGTAAAAATCGTTTGATTTACTTATTCATTTATTATATAAAACATTCAAGTAAAGTGAAAATTAATTTTTTAGTATGCATAAGCCTTAAAAATATTTATGTTTCCTCAAAAAAAAAAAAAAAAAAAAAAAAAAATGCAAAATAATCTATATAATAAAGGCCAAACGTATCTGTGCGTAACGCATACGTCATGTTTTGAATGGCAACACTTTCCGATGAAATTTTGGTTTTGCAATTTTCACTATTGTAAATTTTTAAACTTCTAAACATTACACATTGTCAATCTTTATACCATCGTTTAGAGAAAAAAATGCACTTTTAAATGCCGTTTGTTAGAAAACTGTATCTCAATTTGTTTTTGAGATATTAATTTTTTTGTAGTTTTTGGTTCAATTTCTCTAAGGGTGGCAACTTGAGTATCGCATTTATGTGGAAAAGAGAGGAAAAATAGCCATAGAGTAAAAAAGAAAAAAAAATAGAGATGCAGTTTAGTGGCTTGAGGTGACGCCAAAAATGTAACCCTAAAATTCGCTGCATTGCATCAAACACAACCGCGTGCTTTCACAAAAAAGGAAAACTTTTAGAGATGCAATTTTAATTCATAATACAATGAAATACTATTTTATAATGCTGAAATACAATCAGATCTTTTTCATTTAGAGAAAAAATGATGTTAAAAAATTCGGTCTCTGTTCCACATGATTGTTTTGTTTGGGTCGAATGGGAGACTTAAATTGGAAGAATTACGCCCATCAAACCGTTTTAATCGCATACTGCACCTCCATCTATCTCTTTTCTCCATGGAAAATAACAGATCACTGTATATTTTAGTTGTCATTTTTTTCATAGCAACTGAAAAAAATAGCAATTAAAAACCTGTTGTGTCAATATATCGTCGGCTATAAAACCCGGTGAACATTGTTGGTTTTATTTCGTTTTTATCTATGAATTTAATGACTTTTAGTTCGTTGTAAACTTTCTTTACGAAAGATAGATGAATTAACCTTTACAAAAATGTATTTTAAAGACTATCTGGGTGTCATATTTTCTTAGTTGTTTTTAAAAACTGAGAATGCATATGCAATTTTATTCTTTGGCGAAATCTTTGGCTAATAACTTCTATCTTGCGTCTAATACGGAAGTACCGATAATTTTTAAAGTTGTATATGATTACATAAATAATATGTTTCATATAAAATTGGTGTTTGGAATTAGTTGGTAGTTTAAAAAGCCTATTACGCAGAAGAAATTTATTAGATTTTCCAATTTTAAATTTTAAAAAGTTTTTCGCCATTACTTTGTGACCCGGGAACCCCGGGTTCGGTGTACTAGTGATAATAATAGCAATTTGTGAGAAATAATAGGGAAACAAAATTTCGGCTCGCTGGAAGATACTGCATCTGTTCCCCCAAAACTTAAATTTTTGTATGTTTAACCTCTGAATAACGGACATTCCGAACAGCGGACAGTAATTTTGACAAAAATAATGAAAAATTATTTTTTAACAAGGAAAAATAAAAATAAAAATCCTTTAAATTTATCAGGGCAATGTATCACAAATTTTGTGATCACAGATGAATAATGTGTGAAGATGAGCTGGAGTAAATCCCCTCTTCCCCTACATTTATCTGTGATCATAACCCCTCCCTCTTCCCTCAGATGATTTAAGATTGTATGCTTTTAAGAAGCAGAAAAATACAGTAAACATTATACAATTGTGTTTTTTTTTTTTTTTTTTTTTTTTTTTTTTTTTAAGAAAAAGATGATTTAAAAGGATTAAAATTACTGACAGAGTTAAAACTTCGCATTGAAAAACAAATTACATGTAATCGCAAGTAAAAGCAAACTTTTGTAAAAAAAAATTTTTGAAAGAATGTAATAAACAAAGGATAAAAGTATGCACAATTTTAATTCAGCGTCTGGCTAATCATATAATTGAGGTTTTAGGACATATTAAAATCGACTAATGAAAATTAATCATTCATTTGCAAGTTTTCTATCTCTGAGGGTTTCCCAATAATGGACACCTCCGAATAGCGGACAATTTCTGCGCTCCTAAGCTGTCTGTTATTTAGAGGTTTTACTGTATCAAGATTCTTTATCAGTACAAGACTCAGCGTGCTAGAAAAAGCTAAGCTGAGCAAAGCGACAAGGAAGCGCAGGTTTATATACCAACTAGCAGGCTAAGCCCGCTGCGCTGGTCTATTTTTCAAAACAAAACATGAATCAAACGAACAGGGCCGTAGCGACCGTCCCCCATACCCCCATTTGGGGGGGGGGGCGACGAAGCCAGGGGGCCCCCTAATCGATTCTATTAAACTTTTTACCAAAGTTTATTTGTTTTGAAAATGTAAGAATATACTTCTTTTAAATATTTCTTTTTTCAAATTCACCTTTTCTTATCCAGGGGCATGCGGGCTAATTCCCCCACGAGCCTCTTTTTAAGCCCCCCCCCCCCCAATAATCAGGATTTCCATTAAAGAATGTCAAATGCTTAAAATGTGCCAAAAGTGACCAAAATTCATATGTTCTCCTTTTCCTCTCTGCATCCAGTATTACCTCAACATATGCAGAAAACAAACTATCATTAGAAAACAAATGATTAAAATTTTATTACAACCAGGGCCCAACTTAGATTGTGAGGGGCCCTGGGGCAAATGTAATTCAAGGAGACTCCCCTTCTACCTTTTGGATTTTTTCTTGAATTATACTGAAGTGTCTAATACTAAACTTTATACTAATTGTCTGTATACGTAAATTTCATGTCAAGTACTATTGGCATTTGTATACAGAATAGCACAAAAAAGATAACTTTAAGAAACTATCGAATACATTTTTTCTTCGGTTATAGAAACATAAGAACAAATGTGAGCCTTTAAAATGTAAATACACCTGTGGTGCAACTGTTACATTCAGGGGAGGAGGGGGGGGGGGGCATTGGATTCGAAAGCAGGAGAGATGAAAAAAAGCCCCAATAAATCTAAAAATAAAGAATTTTGGTCACTTTTGCCCATTTTTTATTATTTAGCTTTAACAAAAAAATTTATATTTGCTCTTGGGACCCCCCCCCCCTAAATCGGGAGCCCCGGCATCTGATGCAGTTGTCCTGCATGCCCCTGATTTAATTAGGACCTGATTACAACAAAATGCAACGTATTATATAAATATATTTTTTGTGCTATTGTAGCGCTAATTAATTATGGTAATATGCATGTGTATGTGTAAATTATTCCCATCACTTACAAAATAATAATAATAATAAAACAGAAAAATCCACTTCCAGCAATATCTTTTTTTTTTCCTTGTGCCTTTGACGAAATTTTCGTTTTTTCGCGATCTTTGCACGAAATCTGTCTTTTTTTCTGAGATTTTTTTTTACTTGTCTTGAAACCTCTTATCTATTTGTCGTTTTTTCACGATTTTTTGACATTATCTGGGTTTTTTTTCTTTTTTTCGAGATTTTTTGATGAAATTTGCCGTTTTGGGGGGGGGGATTTTTTTAACAAAATTTGCCCCTTTTTTCACAAATTTTTGACGAAATCTGCTTTTGAGGGATTTTTTGACGAAATTTGCCATTTTTTCGCGATGCTTTGATAATATTTGAGTTTATTTTCGCGATCTTTGGACGAAATTCGCTCTGATTTTGCAATATTTTGACGAAATTACGTGTCCCACGGCAAAGAGCTATTTTTTGCGTCCCATCACCGATTTTTTGCATAATTTAAGCGCAATAGCGCGTCCGTGGCATTGCTGATTCTGAGGTGTTCTTAAAAGTCTGCGACGCCCGTCACAGTGTCGCACACATTCTGCCACGGCTTCTTTAAGCAATGCATATTTATTTCGTATTTGTGCAGGATGATGAATGTTATAATAATTTTAATAACGATTTAAAATATTTATGCTAATTATTAAATTTGTTTATTACATTATTATAATTTGTAGCTCATAGGAAACTTCAATATAAATATTTCTCAAAAAATTCAGTAACAATAAAAATAACAAAAATTATTTTTTGTTATTTTAAATAGAAAATAACAATAAATTTTAAAAAGCTTAGTTAATAATTATAAAACAAAACTATTTATATCCTTTAAAAAAAAAGATAAAATAAAATAAAAATTTATTAATAAATAAACAACAGCCAGGTTACCAAGTGAGGCATAAAATCGCCATTTTATTGCAGTCGCGCAAATGTGGCGCATGTATGACAAATGTGCCTAGATTAAAATAGTTTATATGATTGGGGGAAAAAAAGAAAAAAATTGTAAACAGACAATTTATTAATAAATGGACAATAACATCCGGGTTGCCATATCAAGCAAAATAATGACACTTTGGCGTCAATTAATTACCCAGATGTATATATGGTATTGGCGTAAGAGACAAATCGCACCAACGTAGTGCATAGGAGATATCTGTGCCAAAAAAATTTTAAAAGTTGCAGTTAAATTATTTTACAATATCTATGTATGTGGAAAAACATTTACCCTAAAATTTAAATATTATTCATTTTTGTGGTATTAACTGCTATATATGTATTTAAGTTAAATGTAAAATGCTTTCCTAAAAATGTTTTCACTCATTAAAAGAGAGAGAAAAAAAAATAGTTCTTGCGAACATCGTTCCGTCTTGTGCTTTTTTTGGTTTAGAATCGCATTGATTGGCGACAAAAGTAGATTGAAACACCCGATTGAACAAACAACATACAAATAACAATTAAAGACTTTTTTAAAAAAATAATTCTGCGAGTTTCTTCTGTAAAACATATAACGGGAAAATTAGATTTAAAAATATTTTTTTAAAAAAGAGAGAAAAAAAATACTAATGTTTTACCTAATATAAAATGTTTTACCTAATGGAATTTTTGATATATTGTTTTCTTTTAATCTGGATCGAAAGAAATAAATAGCCAAATATTGTGTCACTTCAAAACTTTCTTTCACATTGATATATTTTTTAAATATTATAAATATTCATTTTTTTTTCGTTAAAGATAAATATTTTCCTTTCATAATATTATTTTGCATTAAACGGATTTTTTTCTTCTTATCATTATTTATTTTAAATCAATGAATTAACAGGTTTTTTTTTTTTTTTCGAAATGTTTATATTATTTTCCATTAGAAAAAACATTTCCTTTCTTTTTTCAAATATAATTATCGCCAAAAAATTAGTTGTTGCAACCCTTCCGTCAAAAATAACCGAAAAATACGAAATTTAGTACGAAAAATCAGAGTTATCCCTGTATATTTGTATCATAAACCTCCGCAAAAATATTTCCTATCGAATGATATAATCTGCAAAAAGATCCATCAGGTAGTTTTTGAAAACACCCGTTTGGAAGTTTCAGAACTTCTGCTTTATAATATATATGATTAGTACGAAAAATCAGAGTTATCCCTGTATATTTGTACCATAAACCTCCGCAAAAATATTTCCTATCGAATGATATAATCTGCAAAAAGATCCATCGGGTAGTTTTTGAAAACACCCGTTTGGAAGTTTCAGAACTTCTGCTTTATAATATACTAGCAGGCTATGCCCGCTGCGCTGGTCAATATTTGAAAATCAATCGTGGATGAAACGAACTGGCGAATTTAAATTTGCATTTTAAATAATTTGGACTTCCAGCAGCTCCTTGCTCATTGCTGAAAACGATTTAGACACCATTGTGATATTAAATTATCTTAAACGTTGGACAAAAACCAGCTATTTAGAAGTAACTATTTTAGTTTATTACTAACAGTGCACATTTGGAAGCGAAATGAGACCATTATGGCAACAGGATTTAAAATTTCCCCTTATCTGAAGAAATATTAATTATTACAGTCGTCACCACGGTACAACTTCTGAAAAATTTCTTCACAACTTTTCATTATGTGAAGCCAGGAACCCAAAGCTACTCCCACCTAAAAACTTTATATGTATATTAAATTTTGTCCGCGCGATAAAAGGCACAATTATGCAAGAATCATCTTCAAACTCGTCAAGTACATTGAGATGGTTAATATCTCAGTGGGAATTGCAAATGAGCAAAATCGGCCCAAGGGGTGGTAATTGGGAAAGGTTTAAAAATTTGAATACCACCTTAACATGGCTTTGACAAAACCAGCTCTTACAAAACAATAGCAGGAAAAAAAAATAAACATTTTTCGTTACAGAAAGTTGCCAACGATAAAAAAACACACACACACACACACACATTAAAATTCTCACTCCAACAATTACTTTATTATTGTAAAATTTCCCCCTGAAAAATGAAAACAAAATTATTTGCTCTTTCGTATTTAAGCATTTTCTCTTTGTTATTTAAGATAAAATTATGTAAATTTGCATAATTTGGCGAAATTGGTTGACGTGATAATCAAGTAGAAGCCAATTTACACTTTTCATATTTCACAAAAGATTCCTACACAGACATCATATACGCAATAGGTTTAGCACGATTATCTTGCAACTACAATGTGGCAAAATCCTCGTTTTAGAATACCAAAGAAATTTATGTATATTTTATTATTTTCTATCATTTTAAACAGCAATTAACAATAAATAAAAAGTAACTGTAGAACAAAACAACAAATATCATTTCAAAAAAGAAAAAAATGAAAGTAAATAAACAACTTATCATCAGATAAACAACTATAGCTGGGTTACCATATGAGGCAAATAATGCCATTTTGGCGTCAGTGAGATACCTCGATGAGTATATGACCAAATCCGCGACAAAATTTCCATTTGGAAAAAAACTTTAATCGGTATTTATACTTCATTTTCCCTACTTATGTATAAGGAAAAACTTTCACACAGATGTCATGTATGCACCACATTGGCGCAATTTTTTTTCTGGCACCAATTTGGAGAACTTGGTTTTTAATTACCAATTTCATAAATATTTTTTAATTATTCTGTATTATTTGAAAAAAAATTAATAAAAAAAGTTTAATAGCTATAGAACAAAATGATTTATATTATTTTAAAAAAACAAAATGAAAGTTAATAAATAGTTTATTAGGATGAGCGAAGCGAATCCTCTACTAGTCCACTCAAATTACAATTTGTCGTACGCTTTACAAAAAAACTATTCAATATTTTAACTTCAAATTAAACACAAAAATAAATTATGATCTGTAGATTTGCAGAATATATTTTTTTTACAGTAAAACGTTAAAAAAATTATTATTTTAATTAATTTATTTTACATGCATTTCCAATACGGACGCATTTTAGCAAATAAATAAAAAATGAAACGCGTATATTTTCAGAAAAAAAAAAGTTTAAATCATGGAGTAAATAATTATAGATAGAATCATGATTAATTTATTAAATAAAACATGTTTTCATTATCCCGCAAAATCGTTTGCACAGATGACACTTAAACATTTTAAAAGAATTGTATTATGGATTTTTTTTTTTTTTTTTTTTTTGTAAACTGGCAACAAAATAATTGTAAACAAATAAAATTAATTCTTAAATTTGTTATATAAATGAAAAATTAAAAGATCTGCGTGAATTTGTTGGTTCAAGCTCTTTATAAATATTTTTGCGAAGGTCGTATTGTGGCTAAATAATATCGACTCATTAATCAGAAGGATTTTATAGAAAAATAAGACTTTAATAAGTTCGCAAACACAACAATAATTATTCGTGAAAACGTCACTGCGAGAATGAGAGAGCGCTTCGTTAAAAGGTAATTCCATTAATTGAGTTGTCATTCGCAGAAAGTAAAAGGTTCTCCCACGCGGAGAGAATTACAGCAATTCTCATATTCTAACATGTATAAAAACGAAGAAATTAAAATAAAATGTTTTACAGTTAAAAATTCATAGTATCAACGAAAGCAGATTTCAAATGTTTTTTCCAGAAAATAGGATTTTGAAGAAGTAACTATCTTCAAGCTTTCTTCAAATATATTATTCTAAAATAGCTATCAAAGATTATCGGATGTTGATTACAAAGATTGGAAACATGCATATTTCAAACAATTAAAAAACACCAGTGGCTACTTGAAATTGAAAAAACATCTTTAAAAGAGCTTTTAGTTGAAAATTTAAAAAAAAATTGTAAAAGTTTGCTTCGAAAATATCTTATTATGCCAGTTTTACATCATAAATAAAAAATTAAAATGCGCCAAAATATAAAATAACGTTTTTGTTTAATAAAGATGGAAAAAAAAAAAAAATTGTTACTTTCAAATATCTGTTTTATAAAATAATGCTTAGCGAATCCAAACAAAGCATGGCTTTTGCTAGTTAATAAATAAACAACCATAGTCGGTTTACCATGTGTGGCATAAAATCGCCATTTTGTTGCAATCGTGCGAATGTGGTGCATATATGACATCTGCGCCAAAACTTTAAAAAGTTGCAATTAAATTATTTTACAGTTTGGATGAGGAAGACATTTATACTAAAATTTAAACATTATACGCATTTTTTTTTTTATTATTATTATTGCTATTTATATATTTACAATTAAACATAAAAAAATATCCTAAAAATGCTCCCACGCATTTAAAAGAGAGTGAGAGAATTTAGTAATTGTGAACATCGCTCCGGCTTATGCCTTCTTGGTATAAAATCGCATTGTTTGATGACAAAAATAAATTCAAACACCCAAATAAACAAATAACATACAATTAACAGATAAAACCATTTTTAAATGTAATTCTGCTATTTTGTCCTGTAAGACACATAATGGTAGAATTAGATTTTAAAAATATTTTTTTAAAAAATAGGAAAATGTTATTTACGTTTTATCTAATAAAATATTTAAAATGCATTTTTGTTAGCCTGCGCGAAAGAGAATAGTGAAAGTTTGATTGAAGAAATATTGAAGAGGAAATGGTCAATTAAAAAAGACTTGTAAATTTTGTTCAGCGGGAATTTTTCATTTCAAAATGTTGAATTTATCTATAGTAATAACGCATAATTGCATAAATTTACTTTGAATCGCAAAATTTTTCCTTCAGTACTACTTGGTTATCCCATCGACCCATTTCGCCTAATTATACAAATCGCCAAACTATTAGCCAGATTATATAGATTAGCATAAATTTTCATTTAAATAACGAAAAACAAATTAGCAGAACATATATAAAATTAGAAATAAAATGTCGAATTAAAAATCACTTGATGACATAATTAGTATTTATATTATACTTAATGTCAAGTGAATGTGACATTTACGATCATCCATTATTGACATTTAATCTTGGAATTTGGGGGTAGATTTTTAATCGATGGGGTAATCTTTCCTTCTTCAGTTTTTAAATTTTAAAACTGAAATTTTTCCTGTAAGTGAAATTGACGAAATGGTGCAAGAAAAATTAAATTAACAATGAAAACATTTGCAAAAAGAAATAAAAGAGTTATACTCATATCTATATAATTTACGACTGAATATTAAAATATACTCTAAAAATTTTCTTCACTTGAAAAAAAAACAACATTATTGCGACCATTAAGGACCTAAGTCAGGCATTAAGTCAGTAGTGCATTTTCGGCTTAAAAACACATTCTTTGGCGACAAAAGCAAGATGAAAATCGTACAGAAACGTATAGTAACTCACAACTTACAGTGTCTTTTACAATCATATCTGCTTTTTTCTGCTGTAAGTTATACTATACGGAAATTCGATAAAAAAGACAAAGAAAATAATAAAAAGGGAAATAACTATCATTCAAAATTCATTTAACCAATTTCTGAAATTCATGTTTTTATTCTAACACCAGGGATAAGTCGCCAAAAGTTGAACCAATTGTTACATTTCGCGCTAATTTATTTTTTGAGCATTACAAATATTTTTTTCATTTTCAAGATAAATATATTTTTATAATATTACGCCTCATTTAAGCGGTCTTTCTTTATTATTATAATTATTATCAGTAGTTATTTTCTGCTATTATTTGCAAGATATTTGTAATATTTCTAATAGATATAGCCATTTTAATTCTTTTAGCAATTATAATTTTCGCCAAAAACAGCTACTGGCAACCCTTTTCTCAAAAATAACCGAAAAATACGAAATTTACTATGAAAAATCAGAGCTATCCCTGTAAATTTGAATCATAAACCTTCGGAAAAATATTTCCTATCGAATGACACAATCGGCAAAAAAATCCATCGGGTAGTTTTTGAAAACACTCGTTTGGAAGTTTCAGAATTTCTGCTTTATAATATACTAGCAGGCTAAGCCCGCTGCGCTGGTCTATTTTTCAAAACAAAACATGAATCAAACAAAATATTGAATATGATTGTGTTTTTTAAAGCAACTTCACCTCGAATGCTCTTTCACATTTCTGAAAATCATACAAAACGCCATTGTATTTAAAGATAGAAAATCAACGATTATAAATGCACCAAAAATGCATTAAAAGTTATCAAACAGCTGTTTCGAATCTACTGTCGATATTCTTCATCAGTGCAAAACTCAGCGAGCTAGAAAAAACAAAACTGAGCCAAAAATAAAAACAACAACAATGGAATCACAGCCCGTTGACGCCAAAATGTATTAAAATAATAATAAAACATTATGTTGTTGTATCAGTTTATGCATTCGATAAAATTCGGGCTTTTAAGAAAAAAATATTTCAGTTGACCATTTATTGTAGAGTTTGATAGATAAATAAGGCAATTATGAAAAGAGCAATTTAAATATTGTCTATTCACCAAAATAGCGAGCATTATGATAGCAGAGATTGACCATTGAATTTAAACAATTTTCAAGTGATTCATTTTCATTTGATAGTTTTTGAACTCTAAACCTCTCAACTTGAGAATATGGGTATCTGTGGAAACCTTAATACATCCTCTATCAATATTATATTATATTTCTCAACGTACATCTGCTCTTGACAAATCTATTACAGTGTTCCGTTTTTGGAATGCAGCAGAATAAATAAAGTTAAATAAAGTTTTCCTTAGAAAAATAAGGTGAATGTTTTTTGAATGTGTGAAATTCATTTTTTGATACAGATGTCATATACGCATCACGTTGGCGTGATTGAAACAAAATAAACATTTTATGCCTCTTATGGTAATCCAGCTCTGTTTTTAATTTATTAATGAACTATTTATTTACTTTCATTTGCATAGAAAAGTAAAATAGAAAATAAAAATGTATCTGTCATTTGAAAACGAAGTTTCCGTTAAAGTGGCGCCAGAAATGTATCACCCCAACGTGGTGCATATATGACATTTGTGTCTCTTTCTTACAACATGGGTATGTGCCGTGTGTGCATTTGCACCTAAATTTAGTTATTTAGCTCTATTTTTGCAATATTAACTGGAGTTTGTACAATGTACGGTACTACTTGATTATTCTGTCGAGAAAAAAATTAATAGCAGATTATAGGAATAAATGTCAATAATCGATGATCGTAAGTATGATAGCAGTTGATATTACACGTGATACACGTATTTTTTTACGTCATAAGTGCTTTTTAATTCGACATTTAATTTGTATTTATTATTTATGTTTATTGTTCTTTCGTTATTTAAAATGAATTTATGTAAATTTGAATAGTTTGGCGAAACTGGCCGACGTGTTAATCAAGTAGCACTCAATTTACATTTGAAAATATCATATTTCACAAAAAGCTTCGGCACAAACCCGGATTTGGAAGATTTCCTTTCAATACCAATGCGGCAAAATCCTCGCTTTAGAATAGCAGAGAAATATGCATTTTTAAAAATTATTTTCATTATTTTAAAACGAAAATAATAATAAATAAAAAAAGTTACTGTAGCACAAAACAATTTATAGAAGTTCTAAAAAGTAATTGAAAGTAAATAAACAATTTATTAATACAGAAACAACTATTGCTGGGTTACCATATAAGGCAAAATAACACCGTTTTGGCGACAGTCCCATACCTCAGTGTGTATATAATATCTGTGCCAAACATGTTTGGAAAAAACAATAATCGTTATTTAAACAGCATGTTTAAATACTGTAGTATAGTGAAAAAAAATGTATACATGACATATACTCACCACATTGGTGCGTTTTTTTTTTCTTCTTTTTTTCGTTTTTTCTAAAACCGATTCGGAGAAATTTTGTTTTCAAATACCAGTTACATATATAGTTTACAATTATTTTCTGTTATTTTAAATAGAAAATAACAATAAATTTTAAAAAGTTTAGTTAATAATTATAAAACAAAACTATTTATATCATTTAAAAAATAAAATAAATAAAATAAAAATTTATTAATAAATAAACAACAGCCAGGTTACCAAGTGAGGCATAAAATCGCCATTTTATTGCAGTCGCGCAAATGTGGCGCATATATGACAAATGTGCCTAGATTAAAATAGTTCATATAATTGGGAAAAAAAGAAAAAAAATTGTAAAAAGACAATTTATTAATAAATAGACAATAACATCCCGGTTGCCATATCAAGCAAAATAATGACACTTTGGCGTCAGTTAATTACCCAGATGTATATATGGTATTGGCGTAAGAGACAAATCGCACCAATGTAGTGCGTATGAGATATCTGTGCCAAAAATTTTTTTTAAAGTCGCAGTTAAATTATTTTACAATATCTACGTATGTGGAAAGACATTTACTCTAAAATTTAAATATTATTCATTTTGGTGGTATTAACTGCTATATATGTATTTAAGTTAAATGTAAAAAATTTTCCAAAAAATGCTCTCACTCATTAAAAGAGAGAGAGAGAAAAAATAGTTCTTGAGAACATCGCTCCATCTTGTGCTTTTTTTGGTTTAGAATAGCATTGATTGGCGACAAAAATAGATTGAAACACCCAATTGAAGAAACAACATACAAATAACAATTAGAGCCTTTAAAAAAAAAATAATTCTGCGAGTTTCTTCTGTAAAACACATAACGGGAAAATTAGATTTAAAAATAGTTTTAGAAAAAGAAAGAAAAAAAAATACTTATGTTTTACCTAATGAAATTTTTGAGATGTTGTTTTCTTTTAATTTGGCTCGAAAGAAATAAATAGCCAAATATTGTGTCACTTCAAAACTTTCTTTCATATTGAGTTACTTTTTAAATATTATAAATATTCTTTTTTTTTTTTTCGTTAAAGATATTTTTTTTTCCTTTCATAATATTATTTTGCATTAAACGGATTTTTTTCTTTTTAACATTATTTATTTTAAATCAATGAATTAACAGGGTTTTTTTTTTTTTTTTTTTTTCGAAATGTTTATATTATTTTCCATTAGAGAAACCATTTCATTTCTTTTTTGAAATATAATTATCGCCAAAAAATTAGTTGTTGCAACCCTTCCGTCAAAAATAACCGAAAAATACGAAATTTAGTACGAAAAATCAGAGTTATCCCTGTATATTTGTATCATAAACCTCCGCAAAAATATTTCCTATTGAATAATATAATCTGCAAAAAGATCCATCGGGTAGTTTTTGAAAACACCCGTTTGGAAGTTTCAGAACTTCTGCTTTATAATATACTAGCAGGCTATGCCCGCTGCGCTGGTCAATATTTCAAAATCAACCGTGGATGAAACGAACTGGTGAATTTAAATTTGTATTTTAAATAATTTGGACCTCCAGCAGCACCTTGCTCATTGCTGAAAACGATTTAATCACAGTTCTGATATTAAATTATCTTAAACGTTGGACAAAAACCAGCTATTTAGAAGTAACTATTTTAGTTTATTACTAAACAGTGCACATTTGGAAGCGAAAGGAGACCATTATGGCAACAGGATTTAAAATTTTCCCTTATCTGAAGAAATATTAATTATTACAGTCGTTACCACGGTACAACTTCTGAAAAATTTCTTCACAATTTTTCATTATGTGAAGCCAGGAACCCAAAGCTACTCCCACCTAAAAACTTTATTAGGATGAGCGAAGCGAATCCTCTACTAGTCCACTCAAATTACAATTTGTCGTACGCTTTACAAAAAAACTATTCAATATTTTAACTTCAAATTAAACACAAAAATAAATTATGATCTGTAGATTTGCAGAATATATTTTTTTTACAGTAAAACGTTAAAAAAATTATTATTTTAATTAATTTATTTTACATGCATTTCCAATACGGACGCATTTTAGCAAATAAATAAAAAATGAAACGCGTATATTTTCAGAAAAAAAAAAGTTTAAATCATGGAGTAAATAATTATAGATAGAATCATGATTAATTTATTAAATAAAACATGTTTTCATTATCCCGCAAAATCGTTTGCACAGATGACACTTAAACATTTTAAAAGAATTGTATTATGGATTTTTTTTTTTTTTTTTTTTTTTTTTTTTTTTTTTTTTTTTTTTTGTAAACTGGCAACAAAATAATTGTAAACAAATAAAATTAATTCTTAAATTTGTTATATAAATGAAAAATTAAAAGATCTGCGTGAATTTGTTGGTTCAAGCTCTTTATAAATATTTTTGCGAAGGTCGTATTGTGGCTAAATAATATCGACTCATTAATCAGAAGGATTTTATAGAAAAATAAGACTTTAATAAGTTCGCAAACACAACAATAATTATTCGTGAAAACGTCACTGCGAGAATGAGAGAGCGCTTCGTTAAAAGGTAATTCCATTAATTGAGTTGTCATTCGCAGAAAGTAAAAGGTTCTCCCACGCGGAGAGAAATACAGCAATTCTCATATTCTAACATGTATAAAAACGAAGAAATTAAAATAAAATGTTTTACAGTTAAAAATTCATAGCATCAACGAAAGCAGATTTCAAATGTTTTTTCCAGAAAATAGGATTTTGAAGAAGTAACTATCTTCAAGCTTTCTTCAAATATATTATTCTAAAATAGCTATCAAAGATTGTCGGATGTTGATTACAAAGATTGGAAACATGCATATTTCAAACAATTAAAAAACACCAGTGGCTACTTGAAATTGTAAAAACATCTTTAAAAGAGCTTTTAGTTGAAAATTTAAAAAAAAATTGTAAAAGTTTGCTTCGAAAATATCTTATTATGCCAGTTTTACATCTATATTAATAAAATAACAAATCGCTCTGTCTGCGTGTGTGTGTGTGTGTGTGTGTGTGTGTGTGTGTCTGCGATAGTTAGCGAAAATTACGGTATGTACGAAGCTCAAAATTTTTCTGAGAGTAGCCCAATATCTCTCCTGATGCACCTGAGTTTCAGAATTTCGAAATTCTATTTATTAACTGAGTAATTAATTAAATTCCAAAGATTACTCTCATAAAAAATCGCCCTTTTTCTTCTTTTTTTCCCGTCATTTAGTTATGGTTGGTTGGTTGCATAAAATTTTCGCATAAATAATTAAAAAAAGCTGGAAAAGACCTTTAAAATCCATAGACTGGCAAACTGTCAGTTTAAATGATGATTTTTTATCACAGCGGTTGTAAACCATGGAGGAAAAAGATTGGTGGTGGTGAAGTAAACAGAAAAAAGGGTTGCAATATTAAACCATTTATCGCTCAAATTTTAATGTCCCAAACAAAAGTATGTGGAAGGGATTTTGTATTAATAAGACGAATTGAAAGAAATGGATTACAGCTGAAGCATATTTTACGAAGAAATAGTAATTTTTTAAAATGGACTTTTTTCTATTATATTATTTATTTTTAAAAAATGTTTGCTTTTAAAATAATTGAAATTGATAAATTCGAAATAATTAAATGTCAAAATAAAATTAAATAAAATATTGAAAACATTTGATTTGAACTAAAAATTGTATTACTAAAAGTTCTTTTTTTTTTTCAGAACTTTTTAATACTTTAAAACGTAGATGAAAATTTTTTTATAATTTAACAACATAATAATAACTCTATGTCAATATATAAAATATATTTATGAAAACATTCTTTTAAAACCATGCGCGAAAACTTAAATAACAAATGTTAGTCTAAAATCTAGATTTCAGAGTGCAAACGATTTTTCAAGCAAAATCTTAAATGATGCTTCTATATTGATATTTCAAAGTGACGGTTAGGTTACATTTATGTTATATTTTATTATATTACGGTAGGGTACTGTTTAGTCGCAGTTAGGTTACAGACAGATTATGGTTATGGTACAAAAGTTTACGGTTAGGAATTTGTCCACTGAGTCAACATTACGCATGCTTTGATTAAAAATACACTTTTGTTAAATGGCTCTGAAATTATAATATTATATACCAATCTTTTATCATCGCGTATAGATTTCATTCACGGTATAGTCGGATTTAAAAGTGATATAATTAGTTTGAAATTCAAAATATTTCACTTGGGATTTCTATGCGAAAAAAATAATTAGTTACATGATTTAACAGTGATTTTTACGGGTAAATATCAACACTTAACACGAAACTAAATCAATCGTTGGATACATGTTCCCTCCCGTGTTTCTCATTGCTCATTTTAAGTATTTTTAGAGCTTAATATTAGTTGTTTTTAAAACCGATTTTTCGCAGTCAGCTGCGACGTATTTCAGACAATGCATTTCTGCATGCTTCAAGTTAATGATAAAATCATACAAATTTCAAGTTCGTTTAATATTGTTAATACGGACCCGGGCAACGCCGGGCGGATCAGCTAGTCATAAATAAAAAATTAAAATGCGCCAAAACATAAAATAACGTTTTTGTTTAATAAAGATGGAAAAAAAAATTGTTACTTTCAAATATCTGTTTTATAAAATAATGCTTCGCGAATCCAAACAAAGCATGGCTTTTGCTAGTATATATATATTTAATTTTGTCCGCGCGATAAAAGGCACAATTATGCAAGAATCATCTTCAAACTCGTCAAGTACATTGAGATGGTTAATATCTCAGTAGGAATTGCAAATGAGCAAAATCGGCACAAGGGGGTGGTAATTGGGAAGGGTTCAAAAATTTGAATATCCCCTTAACATGGCTTTGACAAAACCAGCTCTTACAAAACAATAGCAGAAAAAAAAATTTCGTTACAGAAAGTTGCCAACGATAAAAAACACACACATTAAAATTCTCACTACAGCAATTACTTTGTTATTGCAAAATTTCCTCCTGAAAAATGACAACAAAATTATTTGCTGTTTCGTATTTAAGCATTTTCTCTTTGTTATTTAAGATAAAATTATGTAAATTTGTAAAATTTGGCGAACGATTTGACGAAATTGGTTGACGTGATAATCAAGTAGTAGCCAATTTACACTTTTCATATTTCAAAAAAGATTCCTACACAGATATTATATACGCAATAGGTTTAGCATGATTTTCTTGCAACTACAATGTGGCAAAATCCTCGTTTTAGAATACCAAAGAAATGTATATATACTTTATTATTTTCTATCATTTTAAACAGCAATTAGCAATAAATAAAAAAGTAACTGTAGAACAAAACAACAAATATCATTTCAAAAAAGAAAATGAAAGTAAATAAACAACTCATCATCAGATAAACAACTATAGCTGGGTTACCATATAAGGCAAATAATGCCTTTTTGGCGCCAGTGAGATACCTCGATGAGTATATGACCAAATCTGTGACAAAATTTCCATATTTGGAAAAAGCTTTAATCGGTATTTATACTGCATTTTCCCTACTTATGTATAATGAAAAAACTTTGACACAGATATCATGTATGCACCACATTGGCGCAATTTTTTTCTGGCGCCAATTGGGAGAAAACTTGGTTTTTAATTACCAATTTCATAAATATTTTTAAATTATTTTATATTATTTGAAAAAAAAAATAAAAAGTCTAATCAATAGCTATAGAACAAAATGATTTATATTATTTTAAAAACAAAGTGAATGTTAATATATAGTTTATTAATAAATAAACAACCATAGTCTGTTTACCATGTGAGGCATAATATCGCCATTTTGTTGCAATCGTCCGAATGTGGTGCGTATATGACATCTGCGCCAAAACTTTAAAAAAGTTGCAATTAAATTACTTTATAGTTTGGATGAGGAACACATTTCTACTAAAATTTAAACATTATATGGATTTTTTTTTTTTTTTTTTTTTTTTGCTATAACTGCTATTTATATATTTACAATTAAACATAAAAAAATATCCTAAAAATGCTCTCACACATTTAAAAGAGAGTGAGAGAATTTACTAATTGTGAACATCGCTCCGGCTTATGCCTTCTTGGTATAAAATCGCTTTGTTTGATGACAAAAGTAAATTCAAACACCCAAATAAACAAATAACATACAATTAACAGATAAAACCATTTTTAAAAGTAATTCTGCTGTTTTGTCCTGTAAAACACATAATGATAGAATCAGATTTTAAAAATATTTAAAAAAAAAAAATAGAAAAATGTTATTTACGTTTTATCTAATAAAATATTTAAAATACATTTTTGTTAGCCTGCGCGAAAGAGAATAGCAAAAGTTTGATTGAAGAAATATTGAAGAGGAAATGGTCAATTAAAAAAACTTGTAAATTTTATTCAGCGGGAATTTTTCATTTCATTCATTTTCTATAGTAATAACGCATAATTGCATAAATTTACTTTGAATTGCAAAATTTTTTCTTCAGTACTACTTGGTTATACCGTCGACCAATTTCGCCAAATTATACAAATCGCCAAACTATTAGCCAGATTATATATATTGGCATCAATTTTCATTTAAATAACGAAAAACAAATTAGCAGAACATATATAAAAGTAGAAGTAAAATGTCGAATTAAAAATCACTTGATGACATAATTAATATTTATATTATGCTTAATGTCAAGTGAATGTGACATTTACGATCATCCATTATTGACATTTAATCTTGGAATTTGGGGATAGATTTTTAATCGATGGGGTAATCTTTCCTTCTTCAGTTTTTAAATTTTAAAACTGAAATTTTTCCTGTAAGTGAAATTGACGAAATGGCGCAAGAAAAATTAAATTAACAATGAAAACATTTGCAAAAAGAAATAAAAGTTATACTCATATCTATATAATTTACGATTGAATATTAAAATATACTCTGAAAATTATCTTTACTTGGAAAAAAAAAAAAAAAACATTATTGCGACCATTAAGAACCTAAGTCAGGCATTAAGTCAGTAGTGCATTTTCGGATTAAAACCACATTCTTTGGCGACAAAAGCAAGATGAAAATGGTATAGAAACGAATAGCAACACACAACTTACAGTGTCTTTTACAATCAGATCTGCTTTTTTCTGCTGTAAGTTATATTATACGGAAATTCGTTAAAAAAGAGAAAGAAAATAATAAAAAGGGAAATAACTATCATTCAAAATTCATTTAATCAATTTCTGAAATTCATGTTTTTATTCTAACACCAGGGATAAGTCGCCAAAAGTTGAACCAATTGTTATATTTCGCGTTAATTTATTTTTTAAGCATTACAAATATTTTTTTCATTTTCAAGATAAATATATTTTTATAATATTACGCCTCATTTAAGCGGTCTTTCTTTATTATTATTAATATTATCAGTAGTTATTTTCTGCTATTATTTGCAAGATATTTGTAATATTTCTAATAGATATAGCCATTTTAATTCTTTTAGCAATTATAATTTTCGCCAAAAACAGCTACTGGCAACCCTTTTGTCAAAAATAACCGAAAAATACGAAATTTACTGCGAAAAATCAGAGTTATCCCTGTAAATTTGAATCATAAACCTTCGGAAAAATATTTCCTATCGAATGACACAATCGGCAAAAAAATCCATCGGGTAGTTTTTGAAAACACTCGTTTGGAAGTTTCAGAACTTCTGCTTTATAATATATATGATATGATATGATATGATATGATTACAGGAGCGAATGATAATAGATCAGAAACAGCTGTTTGCTATATTTACATGCATTATTTATGCATTTATAAACATCGGTTTTCTGTCTTTAGTCTTTATAAAATTTGAAGTTGTTTATTAAACTATGATTTATCAATTTTCTTTCTTTCTTTTAATTTAAACAGTGGGTTAGTTGGTTTTTAAGATAAACAACTAAATAGACCTATTTTTACTTTCTTCTATCCTTGATAGAAGAAAGTAATGCAATCAATTTTTTTTTTTTTTTTTTTTTTGGACGAATTTACATTTTTTAGGGATCCAATATCCCAAAAAACATGTTTAATCAAAACCTCTGTCTCTCCCAATGTTGCCATCATACCATCAAAAAGTGTATGAAATTATACACAGAATGGACCAAATATTTTGTGCATGTTTTTGGCTGTAGCCAGCAGGTCTATCTTCAATATGGAAACATTTCGCTGTAAGGCGGGGCTGTAATCACAATTTTTTGTGCCATTTTCATTATTCTACCATCAAACGCTGTATGAAGTTATGCATAGATTTGAACCAAATTTCTTTGGATACTTTTTCTGGGAATGGCTGTCTGCCTTTAGGGTGTCTTCCTTCAATTTGAAAATATTTCGTCGAAAGATGGTACTGTAATAATGATTTTTTGCTCACAGACTATCAAAGTCTGAGCGCTTATGTGCCCGCCCGTTCTGTATGTATGTACATACGTAATGCCATAACTCATGAAAAAAATATGCGATTAACTTTTTTATATTAGGTATATTCTAATAAGGCGTTCCCCTGATTAGTTTTAGGAGTTCATTCGATAAGTATAAGCAGGGGAATGGAGGCTAATACTCCTCCCCTTAATTTATATTAATGGGTTTTTCATCCAGAATTATCAGTTTCCGTTCAATATTTATATATCGGAACATTCTGATGAAGTGCATCTATGATTAGTGTTAGGTGCTTATTGGATAAGTATAAAGAGGCGAAACGGGAGGTTAATTCCCCACCCTTAATTTCAATAAATGTGTTTTTCATGCAGATTTATCAAATTTCATTCAAATTTTAGACATAAGATCATTCTGATGAGCGTACCGCCATGATTAGTTTTGGGAGTTCATTGGATAAGTAAAAGAGGAAAACGGGGGGCTAATTCCCTAATCTTAATTTCTATAAATGGATTTTTCATACAGATTTACCAGATTTCATTCAAATTTTAGACATAGGATCATTCTGATGAGGGTACCGCCACGACTAGTTTTGGGAGTTCATTGAATAATAAGTATAAAGCGGGGGAACGGGAGGCTAATCCTCTGCCTTTAATTGAAATAAATGGGTTTTTGAAATGCTTAAGTCATGTTTGACTCAAAGGGATTTTGACTTTTGTTTAAATATTTGTTGTGGAGATCTGTCACAACTCCATTTGCAGAGGAGTTCTAAACTTATCAATTCTGCTTCACTTGCTGTTCTGAAAACATTTTCTATGTATTAACACAGTCTTTGAGTAAAGTGATTTAAAAGATTTTAAAGTTTTACTTCCGCCATGTTTTCAGTAATGAAGTTATCTTTTTAATAAAATTGTTCTTTCGCTCTCTGAAGAAGTATATAGCGAGGACATACATATTTATTAAATGTTCGGGTGATATTAGATAGATTGTATGTAAAATCTGCTGCAACAATCATGGCCAAAGCCTCAGTTGGTAATAACTTCAATGTACTTAGGTTTGAGGTCTACGCAAAAGAATTAAACTTTTTTCGATATTTTGTTGTCCTTGTTGGCCTGAATGCAATGTCTCTAATAATTTGCGAAACATCTGCATGCCCTGAACTTTTTTTTGCTCAGTTGAACTGCAATTGTTCTTGGCCAATTTCAGGTTTTAATTGTTCCATTTTATATCTCTTACTTCTGCCAATACAATTTTTCAACTATTTTGCTGGGTGACCGAGTTTCTCTACTATCCTTAATGAAAAATAAACCGTTCCTTTCAGTCATTCCTCATTGTTTACACAAAAACATTGTTTAGTGAATCTAGCCCAGTCATTTTAGCAAAAATAGGGGAAAAAATTAGAACAAAGCTGGATTTTTGCATAGGTGCTAGTTAGGTTATGTAGTTAAACATACTAAAAGTCCCCATCGATCCGATGTGAGCTTTCGCCACCAGGGGGCGCTAAAGAGCTTGAAAATCCGTTTTTTGTGAATATCTCACAAACAATGGCATTTAGAGAAAAAAGTTGAATTACAAAGTTGTAGATAATTTAATTTCCAATAAAAAGTGTCATTAACATTTGTTTGTCACATTAACCCTTCCCTGTCAAAAATGCAAAAAAGTGAACATATTTGAAAGTAAAATTATAAAAATACAAAAAATCTGCTGCTACTTAAAAAAAAAATATGTAAACAGATCTATAATTCTCATTTCTGAATGGGGAAAGTGAATATATAATATACATTTATGCTTATTTCCACACCACCCTTGAGGTAAAGCACTTAGTGCGTTTTTTTATTATTATTATTGTGGGTTCCCCCGTAAGCATATTCCACTTATAGTGACTGGCTTAATCCAATTTCAGTCATTTAACTGCTTTAGTAGTTCTTTGCACAGCTTCAATTTCTACACTCGATTCACATCCGTCCTTATCTATATTTATTTCTTTCGTTGTTATGTTGCTTTCAGTATTTTTTGCTTGCCTTTCGATATCATGACTGATTTCAGAAGTAGCGCTGTCCTCCTCCCTTGCAGTGGACAAGATACTGTCAATATTTTTCTCGTCTTCAAATTCAATTTTACTTGCATAATGAAATGAAACTCCGTAGCAATTTATGCAAATATCAGAACATTTCAATCCAATTTTTCAGCATTCACATGTTTTTCCACATCCTTTGGAGCAAGTACAAAAAATAGATTCAATAATATTTGTTGGTGTGGGCGGTAAGGTAGCAGGAATTGGGAACAAATTAGGTGGATTTTGCCAGACCCAGTTCTTTGGAAGTAGTTTATTGCTCAAGCAGTATTGTACTCGATGATAAGTACGTAAACTGTACAATTTAGCTGCATCTTTGGTAGGGGGCAACAATAAAAAGCTTTTTTTACCAACAGCAACTCTTTTCTTGAAACATACATAACGGTACTTGTTCAGAGAAATTTCTGCTTTACTACCGCATAAAGCAAGAAAAATAGTTTTTCCTGCCTTCAAATTAAGATACTTGATCACCTTTAAAAATGCTGGCAGCTTGTATGTAATGATCTTCTTCCTTTTTCAAAAAATTTGCTATTGATATTTTACCTTTCCTAAACATTGCTGATGTCGAGTCACAACCTGAAAAAGTGTGAAGGAACAATATATGATCTTTCAAAACAGCATCATTGTTAAAACTGTGCGATGAATACAGGGTGATGATAATTCGTCCTCTTCCAGGCTTAATAAAAAATATCTCCATCTCTGGAAGTGCTAGAGCAGTCAACAATACGAGCAAGTCAACATCATCGCCAATAACACCAGTAAGCGCACCAGACTTTACTACTTCAATAGCTGTATTAACAATTAGTGTGGCTGCATCATCTTCTGTTTGTTTCGCTTCGAAACCATTCTCCATAAATTCCTCCATAAGCATAGATATGAGACGTGTCTTATTTTAATGATTAGATTTAAAAAAAATCTTTTTCGCGATGCTTTAGAGTTTTCTTTTTTCCCTTCTGTAAAAAATCTTCGTCTAATGTATCAGAACATAGCAAACATTTTCCCTTAAATTCAAACAACGGACTGTTACTTCTCAATTTTTCCTTCAATGGATAATTAATTTGTGTGGGCGTTGGTCGTTTTTCTGCAATAGATTTATTCTATGGTTTAATAGAATTCTTTCGTGTATAATTTTTCTTACTCTTTGAATGAACTGTAAATTCATTATTGTTTTAACCATTTCTTCAAATATTTTCCACTTATGGTCAATTCTTTCCGAACTTGCTGTCACAAGGGTCTTCAGTCGCTTTTTTTCTATTTGTACATAATATTTCGAAACGCAGTCCTCTCATGCAAGATGAGCTATTTTGCCAAGCTCCATTTTTCGCTCAGAATCAGCAATTAAGAAAGAGTCATTTTAAACTGTCATAACTAATTTAAAACTTTCTAGAGCATGCGTTGAAAATAAAATTATTCCCTTCCTAAAATCTCACAAAGAATAAATACTTCGTTCAATAAATTAGGGTGATTTCATACAAGCGAAATGAGCACCAAATGAAAATAAAATATTGGAAAGTACTTGCACCGTCATACATTTCGACAAATGCAAAGAGAGATAGCGTATAGGGCAATGACTATTCGTAACATGAGAATAATAAAGTTCTGTGTTTTTGAAAATATTGACTTATCTATATAGAAAGGTTCTATTTGTATCTATGAAGGCATTTTTGCATCAAAATGATGTTACATTTAATTTACATATAACCTTACAATTATATTACGACATTATTTTAATCCAGAAATGCCTTTATAGATACAAATTGAACATTTCTATATCGATAGTTCAATACTTTCAAGAAAACACAGATAGAACCTTATTATTCTCAGATGACGTATTACACAAGCGCGCGAAAACAACACAGACAATGGGGGAGGAAATCGAAAGTTGTTTAGTATTTGTTTTGCATCTTCGCCGCGTTATGATTGTGTTTGGTTTTTTTCAATAATGTTTACTTTATCTTAATTTTTGGCAGGGAAGGGTTGGTGTGACAAAAAAATGTTAATGACACTTTTTGTAGGAAATTAAATTATCTACATCTTTGTAATTGAATTTTTTTGTCTAGACGCCATTGTTCGTGAGATATTCACAGAAAACCGATTTTCAAGCTCTTTAGCGCCCCCTGGAGGCGAAAGCTCACATCGGATCGATGGGGACTTTTAATATGTTAAACTACATACCCTAACTAGCACCTATGCAAAAATCCAGCTTTGTTCTAATTTTTTCCGCTATTTGCAAAAAAAGGTGCTAAAATGACTGGACTAAATCCCAAAGAAGCTCATTTTTGCTTATAACTATGTTTGAAAAATTTTATTTTCTGACGTAATCAAATTTATTTAATTTTATAAACATTTCGCAATTTCGATAAGTTTCTCCTTTAGAAACTTTAACTCGTTAATTTTATGTGTCACAATACTTTAATTACATCACTCATATATTTTTTCCTGTTTCTACTTATTTTTTTATTCAATAGAATAAAAAAAATAATATATGTATGTCTAGTAAATTTCTTCTTATTAATATAAAACTTTCTTACCTCGTTAGTGAGTAAAGAATGCAATTCCTTATGGTTGATTTAAAATATACTATTCAAAAGGATAACAGATAATTCACATATTACAAACTCTTGGTACAAAACCAAAATGTTACATTATTTATAAAAAAAATCATTTAGTCTGTGTTATGGATGTACGATCAAAAAACGTTTTACTTAAAAAATAGAAAAATTAACATCCAACTACTTAAAAAAAAAAAAAAAAAGAAAGAAAGAAAAAGAAATCTTTAATTTGCAGATTTATCATCTGCACACCAAAGGGTATTCAGATTTTTAGGGATAAGGGAAAGTTTTTTAGGAATAAAAAAAGTACAGTATATATTAAATGTAAACAGTTAATAAATTTTAAAAGTTTAATAAAGTAAAAAAACTGCTTTTCAGAAACTTTTTCTTGAAATTGTCTTTTACTTATTAAAAAAATGGAGGGCAAGTCGGGGCAAATTTTATTTCATATCTTTTAATTAGAAGGTCTATACATTATGAAAACACAAGAGTTCTTGCTGAACTCAGTTTAACTCCCTATTAAAATTATAATTTTATCTAAAATATTTAACTCAAAAAAATCAATGGTTTCAAACTTGAAAATCATAATGAACATGTACTGTATTTACAAAAATATTTATGTACAAGACAATATATACCTTCATCTTTAAAAACTGTAAAATGTTTCTGAAGTTCGACTTAAAATAGTTTTTTAGACGTTCGATAAAATGATGCATAAAACAGAAGCATAAAATGAGAAATGCAAAAACCATGACTTCCAAATAAAATACCAGACAATTAGAGAGTCACAGAAAGAAATGAACTCGTTATCATATGCACAGGATAGTCCTCTTATACCAACCAGAAAACGATCAACTAAATGTGAAATTTAAAATTTCGACTTTTGGCCAGCTTTTTGAGCGAAATACCACACTGTGCGACGGCCGGTCGGTAAAGTGTTAATTTAAGTAAATGATTTTTCTTGCAGAATTAACTCATTTGCTTTGATATTTGGATACACGCTCATAGTGATAAGATGCTTCCTTAATTAGCTTTGGGGTTTTTTATTAACCATAAAAGGGATATGGGCGATTACCCCAACCCTCCTTAAATTTGATAAATGAGTTTTTATGCAGAATTACCCGATTTGCTTTAAATTTTGGATGTACATTCTTCCTGATAAGGTGAGTCTCTGAATAGTTTTGGAAGTTTAATGGTTAAGTATAAAGAAAGGGGATAACTCTTCTTAAATTATATAAATGGGTTTTTATGAAAATTTATTAGATTTGCTATGAATTTTGGATATAGGTTTTTTTTAATCTGATAAAGCATATCCCTGATTAGTTTAGGGAATTCAATGATTAAGTATAAAAATGGGAAATGGGGGGGAACTATTTCCCCCCCTTAATTTATTTTTCGAATGGCATTAACCCTTGAAAATATAAGGCTGTTATATACAATTAGTATGCATAGCCTGTGAGCTCAATGCCATCAGTTTACCTGAGTAATATTCTTCTTATTGTAAAAAACTTTTTGATTTTTCATAATTCTTTTATACAGTGAATTGGCAGTTTGTGCAGGAATAGGAACTTTGTATCTTGCTAAAACTAGCTATTCGCAAACAGCTGATGTATAGCAGAAAAACAAAAAAGCATCTATTTTAATAAATATCATGATCGAGATTAACCCATTCTTAATCTAATTAATTGACCGCAGCAAAAATTCTAGATGAAAATCAAAGTTTTTATAATAATGAACTAACAATATTGAAGTAGTATTAATATTTGTAAATATTTTTTGAAACATTGAGATCTATGAAATAGAAGAGAGTTTTGGGATTGGTGCATCCAACTAGTTATTTTCTTGACTTCATTATTAATATTAGTTTTTTTTTTTTTTTTTTTTTTTTTTTTACATAAATTTCAAAGCGATTTAACTTAAAATAAAATTAAATATAGCTTAAGGTAAAACAGTATTTAATAATTAAAACATGAAAAAAAAATCATCAATTAAATCTATGTTTGGAGATAACTCTTCAACCATTGGTATATTAGTAAAACATTTTATGTTTACATTATAAAAGGTATGTACATTATAAAAGCTATGTATTTTTTTGTGAAAATACTTTACAATTATAGGCATCGCCCAATCCAAAGTTGCGGGTGTGACATTTACACAACTTAAATTAGTCACCAGCGAAAATATTTTTGAGCATTGATTTCAATTTGTATGAATTTCAATGTAGACCACTTACACATACATTTATCCAAATCTGAAAGTTGTCCGATGTATCATTTATTTATTAAAAAAAAAAAAATTATTTCCACCTGTTGCGGGCGTGACATAAAATGGACATGCATTTTCATCTTTCAGTGCAAAAATGCAAAACTCTGTGAATTATGACAACTGAGGGAATTGATTTTTTTAAATATTAGACAGTAATACTTAAATAATTATTCTATGAAAAAATTAAATTGCTTACTCAATTCTTGCTTTTGTAGAAAATATTCAAAATTTTTGTTGCGGGTGTGACGCCCTGTTGCGGGTGTGACTTGTATGGCCAATAAAATAATGACATACACAAATATATTCAAGGCAGATTTTTTAATTAAAGAATTAATCAATATTACAATTATAATATCAGAGAGGAATATATCAAACAAATTTCATTTCCAATCTTGAATTTATAATTGCTGGTGATAGTAGCTTTTTTTACAAAAATGCTCTTTTTTTTCCTAGGATACATCTGACTGACTGGGCCAAATATACACGTTTTCTTAATTATTATTTTTTTTTTTTTTTCAAACATTCTAATTCTATATCGTCACAATCCATTTGTCTTATTTGTCCGTCAAAGTTTTCACTTTTTTTAATTCGAGAATAAAACAACTTCTACAAAATCTCCAACTGCACATTCATCGTTGGATATTATATCCTTGTCAAAGTATGAATACATCTAACTGACTGAGCTAAATATACACATTTTCTTAATTTTTTTTTCAGATACTCTTATTTTATATCATCCCCATTTATTTGTCTTATTTGTTCATCAAAGTTTTCACGTTTATTTTATTTATTTATTTATTTTTTTAATGTGGAGAACAAAACTTCTACAAAATCTCTAACTGCACTCTTATCGTTGGATATTATATTTTTGACAAAATATGGTAACAAACAAATTTTCTTGTGATTTTTTTAAGTAATTTCTACATTAATTTTTCCTATGCCAATAGAAACAACATGTATCCATTGAATGTTGAGCTCCAATTGTGCTTGGTGCCAGCATGCATGAAGCATTTTCACAATATCTTCTGAAATTTCACATTCAGCAAAGTTTTTTTTATATTTCTTAGAACTTTTTCTACTCACATGGCAAAATCTGAAGCTGAATTTATAGTTGCAAAGCGTTGCTAACGTTAACATTTTCTTGGCAACTGCACCAACCCCGTCGAAAACTCCTTTACCATGAGATGAAGTGCAAAAGGATTGCCATCCTTTACCATGATTTTTTTAAATAGTCTCTTCTTTACTCTCCTTGCTTTGTCTCTTTCCTTCTCTTGGTAGATATTCTTCATATTTAAAAGGGTTTTCTTTAATCTTTTTCCAATGATATCATGATCTTTCTGTATTCTTCATTCTCTGCAAAAGAGAAGAAATTTATGTGTAAACTGATTAAATATAGCACTTCCAGTCCAGAAATATATGCTTAACAAATTGTTAATATTTATCCCTTGAAATTTCTAATCTTACATAAAGTTAATTATGTTAAATTTTGGTTAATTTCAAACTGACTATATACATTTTATGCTAACTTAATGAACATTTTAACAGTTTCTATTATTCTTACTTCTAATTTTTATTTAATTTGAATTAAAAGAGAAAAAAATCTTACCCTAATATTGCTTTACTTATTTTAAAAAAAGTATATATTAGATAAATACTATCAAATAACAAATATATATCTATATACTAATAAAATAACAAATCGCTCTGTCTGCGTGTGTGTGTGTGTGTGTGTGTGTGTGTCTGCGATGGCTAGCAAAATCTATGGGACGTACGAAGCTCAAAATTTTTATGAGAGTAGCCCAATATCTCTCCTGATGCACCTGAGCTTTAGAATTTCGAAATTCTATTTATTAACTGAGTAATTAATTAAATTCCAAAGATCACTCTTATAAAAAATCGCCTTTTTTCTTCTTTTTTTCCCTTCATTTAGTTATGGTTGGTTGGTTGCATAAAATTTTCGCATAAATAATTAAAAAAGCTGGAACAGACCTTTAAAATTCATAGACTGGCAAACTGTCAGTTTAAATGATGATTTTTTATCACAGCGGTTGTAAACCATGGAGGAAAAAGATAGGTGGTGGTGAAGTAAACCGAAAAAGGGTCGCAATATTAAACCATTTATCGCTCAAATTTTAATGTCCCAAACAAAAGCATGTGGAAGGGATTTTGTATTAAGACGAATTGAAAGGAATGAATTACAGCTGAAGCGTATTTTACGAAGTAATAGTAATTTTTTAAAATGGTCTTTTTTCTATTATATCATTTATTTTTAAAAAATGTTTGCTTTTAAAATAATTGGAATTGATATATTCGAAAAAATTAAATGTAAAAATAAAATTAAATAAAATATTGAAAACATTTGATTTGAACTAAAAATTGTATTACTAAAAGTTTTCTTTTTTTTTTTTTTCAGAACTTTTTAATACTTTATAACGTAGATGAAAAAATGTTTTTAATTTAACAATATATTAATAACTCTATGTCAATATATAAAATATAATTATGAAAACATTCTTTTAAAATCATGCGCGAAAACTTAAATAACAAATATTAGTCTAAAATCTAGATTTCAGAGTGCAGACGATTTTAAGACATTAACGAAAGAATGTTAACTTTTCAAGCAAAATCTTAAATGATGCTTCTATATTGATATTTCAAAGTGACGGCTAGGTTACATTTATGTTATATTTAAGTTACGGTAGGGTAATGTTAAGTCGCAGACAGATTATGGTTATGGTACAAAAATTTACGGTTAGGAATTTGTCCACAGAGTCAACATTACGCATGCTTTGATAAAAATATACACTTTTGTTAAATGGCTCTGAAATTATAATACTATATACCAATCTTTTATCATCGCGTATCGATTTCATTCACGGTATAGTCGGATTTAAGAGTAATATAATTAGTTTGAAATTCAAAATATTTCACTTGGGATTTCTATGCGAAAAAAATAATTAGTTACGTGTTTTAACAGTGATTTTTACGGGTAAATATCAACACTTTAACACGAAACTAACGCAATCGTTGGATACATGTTCCCTCCCGTGTTTCTCCTTGCTCATTTTAAGTATTTTTAGATCTTAATATTAGTTGTTGTTTTTAAAACCGATTTTTCACAAAGTCAGCTGCGACGTATTTCAGACAATGCATTTCTGCATGCTTCCAGTTAATGATAAAATCATACAAATTTCAAGTTCGTTTAATATTGTTAATACGGACCCGGGCAACGCCGGGCGGGTCAGCTAGTATATATATATAACAAAATAAAATTAACAAATTTAAAGATAATTGCTAAAATATTGTTTCCTAATTTTCTTTTTTTAATTTCTATAAAAATTTTACCTTTTTAAATTAATTTCTTAATCATATATCACAAATAAAATGATTTTCTTATAATAAAGCAACAGTTTTATCAATCCAAACTGAATACATCAACTGCACTCAGTGTCACATGCTCAGATGATGCAAATTTTTATTTATTAATTGGAATTCACTCTATTAAATCAAAGGATATAGTTAAAGCTGCCAAGTACATGTTTTCCAGCATATTATTCTCATATAAATTTACATATAATTTGTTCAAATATACATTTGTATTCAATTTTAAAAGGCGTTGCGGATGTGACTTTAATAAAATATCACACCCGCAACAGAGACATGTCACGCCCGCAACGCTCAATAATTGTAATTAAAATATTAATTAATTTCTTTTATGTCTGTAATTCAAAGTATCTTAATAAACTATTTTTGAATATAAAGTTTCATAACTTTAAATCAAAAATATTTTTCTGTAGAGATATAAATGTAACTTTTTGTTGCGGGTGTGACACAATAATTAAGGGTAATTAAATATGCTTACCTTTTGTAATGAAGATTAGTGAAGACTTCTCTGCAGAAAAAAAAACTCTCAATAATAGCTTTCAGATCATATATATCCAAGTTTGGAGATTTTTAGAATGTTTGTTTAGCTGTACGAGACCATGAAATGTAAAGATTTTTGCCGCAGTCTATATTACAAAGTCATAGCGTCACTTTATTAATTAAAATAAGCATGTTAATGACAAAATTTTAATTCTTTTTTGATAAAATATGAAATAGTACATTCTTAACTGTTAATATGCAAAATTTCAATCATATTTAAAGAAATTTAAATTTTCATGCTTATGTCCATTTTTTTGTGGATTGGGCGGCATATTAATAAACGTGTAAAATTCGTTCTAAAAATTATCAGCTTTTCATTGTAAGCAACTACCAGCAGTTCATTGACAAATAAGCATAGTATTTAAATATTTGAATTGCATTTTTTATTCAATATTATTAATATACAAATACAGGGTTTTAATTTCGGGACAAGATAGCAGGATTCATGTTCTAAAGAACAAATAATTCATGTAAATTCATGTTCTGTGGGCAAGACATTCCTGTTTCCAAAAAAATCACTTTTCAAAATTTTTTTCTTTGTGAAGTGACGATCAAGTCTTAGGACTGACTGACTATTTCAGTGATATTTTCCGCCATCAATTGACAAATCTCACAGTTTGCTCTTACGACAATTATGCAAAATTCATGATTGTTTTTCTGCGTTTGACTGAAAAGTTTTGTAATTTTTCTCACAGAATTTTCTTGCTTTGCTCGTCTCACATTTTTTTTTTTTTTTTTTTTTTAAATAGATTAACTGGCGAATTTCACAATTTATTTCTCTCAACTGATTGACAAAATTAGTATTATATTCTGCGACTGATTGGCAAATTTCCCTTTTTGTTTTTGTGACATTCTGATGAAATAACCAATTATTTTCTTGTGTCCAGCTGAAAAATTAGTGTTTTATCTTTGTTATTGGCTGACGAATTTCATGATATTTCCTTGTGACAGATTAACAAATTCACGATATTTTACTGTAGTTGATTGACGAATTTCGCTATATTTTTCCACTGCCCAAGTTCCCTCAAAGTTCAATTTTTTTCAGACAATTTTTAAAAATTTATTTTTGCCATGGTGGACAAAATCAGCGATATTTTTTCTATGACCGATTTACGTATTTTGAGAATTTTTTACCAGTACCGAAGCAAGAAATAACTAAAAGGGCAGTAATGGTCTCTACAGTCTGAGCTCATGTGAGTCTGGAATTAGCACTAAACAAAATGAGATTAAATCTTGTGTTACACATTGGGAAAAAAACAAACAAAAAGAAAACATGTTTTTTTACAATCAATGGTTCAACATTAGTTTTTTTCATTTTTCAAAATCACCGTACATTTCATCATCAGTGGGCTCAATAATCATGCCTTTTTTTTATTTGAAAGATGATCTTTTATACGATGTTTCTGTTTGGATTTGTTTTTTTCCATGTCTGATCATTTTTTGCACCTACCCATTTTGTAACTTTTCTATTCCCTTCTTTATTAACAGTTACATTTTAATTTCCTATTCAAATAAAAATTCTTCTAAATTTAAAGAATTTATAAAATAAATAAATAAAATGCAGACATCTATTACCCAAAGCAAAATGCTTAAATACTTCTCAAGGAATTGTTAAAAATCAGTAAAAACTTCATTTTTATGATGATCAAAACATGATTAATGTAGTATAATGTAGTATAATGTCAAAACATGATTATATTACATCAAGTCATATTTAGTACGTCATGGATTAAACATTATATTCTTGGACGAATCATAAACAGAATAAAATGTGGACACCACAAGATCCATTCTTGACTGATAACAACAACCGTTTTCCAAATGATTTAAAAAAAAAAAAAAAAAAAAAAAAAAAAAAAGATGAATTTTAAAGAAACACATTTAGAAACAATAATAGTTAATGTGTGTAGTTCACTGAAATTAGGACATGACTTTTTTAAATGAACAATTTTTTTATGTAATAGACGAAACCTACTGAATATGTCCTTTTCAGAATTTCATATGGGTTTAAAATTCCAATACATAGTACAGCATACAGTAGAACCCCGTTAATCCGGATCAATTCGGTCATATTTTTTTTAAGTTGAGAAGCTACTGGCTAATTTCCATAAGATTAAATGTTTCATCGTCGTATTCTGAATTAAAAAAAAAAAAAATTTCTGAAATCTTTTCGGAAGAAATAAAGTAAACAGTTTTACCGTCTATAAATATTGAATAATTTTAACATAAAGATGATTTTCTGTAAGTATGTTTCATTTTTTCCCAATTCTCCGGATAATCCGGATTTTCGACAATCCGGATTAGGCCTGGTCCCAAACGATCGAATCACCCGAATTATCGGGGTTTTACTGTAATTCAATTAGCTAAAATGCCACGGATTACAGTATTGACGATAATTCCACTAAATGATAAACAATCACTGAAGGATATCGCTAATACAATCATCTACATGCATTATTCTTGCAAGCAAATTAAAAATGAATGCACATCAGATTTCACAAATGTGTTAGAAAAGTTGCTTTGTTCTGTTTGTCAAAAGTGTAACCTAAAAAAGGTTCTAAACCACACAAAATCTAAATTAAAAAAATTCAATTAGCAACTCAATTATTAATTGCTCATTACGTTGAGTGAGAATTAAAAAATAGATATGATATATGTAAGGCTTGATTCTTTTTCTTTGTTTTAATTAAAATAAACATTTTGGATAATTATCTTGTTGTTGATTTAAATTATTTCAATGGAATTTTGTCATGTCGGCATATATTGTAAATATTTAAGTGGCATGTAAAAAAAATAATAGGGTTTAAAAAAAAATTCCCTCTCATATAGTTTAATTCCCCTGCATTTACAAATGTTATGAGGGACTCTCTCTGCTCCTGGGAAAATCTGAATTTCAAGCCCTGATAATCAAAGATATATAGTTTTTGTAAAATATATTTTAATATTTTTAAAATGTTATAATATGTGTTAAACATGTTTGCAATTTATTATTTGAAATGGCATTGTATAAAGAAATAAACATTCACCATAAATAAATAAAAACATTTAGTACCGGATATCCGAATCCGGCAGACAAATCGGATACCGGATATCCGGTATCCGGCAAAATCAGTATCCGGTGCATCCCTAGTTAGTACTTGATATAGAATGGTGCTGATTACGTTTTAGTGCAAATCGCTCAATGAGTGGTGTTGCCATAGTGCATTATTTGTGATTATCCGCAATACTTCTATCTCAAGAACTAATGCATGAATTTTTCTAAAACTGCATATTTAGTGCCTTATATAGATTAGTGTAAATTTTTGGTGTAATTAGGCTTACAGATGACATTGCTCTGCTGCATTTTTTATGATTTCGCAATGAATGCATCTGAAGAACTAATGCATGGATTTTCATCAAATTTCAAATTCAATTAGTATTTGACAAAAAAAAAAAAAAAAAAAAAAAAAAAAAAAAAAAAATACCCTGATTAGTTTTTGGTGTATATCACCCAACATGTGGTGCTGTTATGCAGTTTTTTAGATTTTACATTAGCTCAATTTCAAAAACTAATGCACTTCACCAAACTTCAGTTTCAGTTATAAGTTGATACTGGCTAGATTTTCGTTTAAACCACCTAACCGGTGACGCTGCTGCATTTTTCAGGAAGTATTATCTTGCATAAGATGGAAGAAAGTTTTGGAATTGCCATATTTGACTTTTATATATATTGAAAATTTCAAGTTGATAAAAAGTTATCATTATGATTACGTGTTTACCTTATATTGACAAATATTTAGATCTCCCGGAATGAGCATGAAATTTAAGTTTTTTAGTCTAAAATGTAGATTTTTAAAAAGTTTTTTACATATGAATGCAAAGTAATTGTTTTTTTTCCAAGTACAAAAAAACAAAGATTAGATAGGCATTTGACATTAAAAAAATTTTCATTTCTGTCAATGTTATAAGTCTTTCAGAATCTAATTAAAAACCTTATTATTTTACAAAATACCCAAAATTTTTTTTTTTATTTTGTTGGTGGTTTCACATTTTTCCTGGTTATTTTTTATAAACAAAAATTTCCCAATATCATATAAATAAAATGTATTTTAATTTTTAATTAGTTTATTATTCATTTTTTTCTTTCAAGCTCGCAACATTGGAAATAAGGTTTGAAAAATAAATTAAAACTTAGAAAGTGTAATATTTAAATGAAAATGATTAAAAATATAATAGTTAAACACTGAATTTGAAAATTGTTATTCAAAGAAAATCTCGATTTCATAGTCTGTTTATCTTAATAGATGCAGACGAACCATGTTCAACATATTTTGGTTATGTAATTCCAGACAGTGGTTTTGGAAACGTTATAGCTTTAACACCGTGATTTGTTTGTCTAAATCTAAAAATATTTCTCTCCCTCACTTTTAAGTAGGGAACCACTCATAATTAACCAATATATTACATTTTTCTAGCATGGTAGTAGCTTAGGTACTGTTTGTAAAAATAACAAATATTTATTGTGAAAGTAAGTAAACTACATCGAAAAAAACTTATTTTTGCTTAACTATTCTCCAAGTAGCAAAATAGCTAAATATAGTTTTTTGGCTACTTAAGTCAAATGAAAAGACCCATTTGCTAATGCTAATCCTATGGAAGAAATTTATAAAAATATCTCAAATGCATATCTTTTTTTTTTTTTTTTTTTTTTTTGGGGGGGGGGGGATAGTTGAATGCAGGTCATTTTCTATTTTTTTGACTTTGGTTGCGGATATTTTTATAAAGATACTTTCGTTTTCCAAACAGGTTCCAAAAATGAAAGTGTCCTCATAAAAAATATCTGTACTAAACAAAATCAAATAAAAAGAATATTGCCCAGTTAAACTGATGGCATTGAGCTCACAGGCTACGCATACTAATTGTACATTACAGCCTTATATTTTCAAGGGTTAATTCCGTTCGAAAAAAAAATATTAAGGAGGGGGGATAAGCTCCCCCCTTTCCCCTTTTTATACTTAATCATTGAACCATCTAAACTGATTAGAGACATGCTTTATCATATAAAAAACCCATATCCAAAATTTACAGCAAATCGGAAAATTCTTAATAGAAACCCATTTATATAATTTAAGAAGAGTTATCCTTCTCTTTTACATACTTAACCATTAAACTTCCAAAACTATTCAGAGATTTGAATGAAATCTGACAATTCTGCGTGAAAAACCCATTTATATAAATTAAGGGGAGGGGCATTAGAACCCCCATTTCCCCTGCTTATATTTATCCAATGAACACCTAATATCAATCATGGAAGCACTTCATCAGAACGATTCTATGTGTAAATTTTGAACAAAAACTAATATTTCTGCATGAAAAACCCATTCATATCAAAGGGGCATGAATTCATGCCCCGTTCCCCCTCTTATACATATCGAATGAACTCCAAAAACTAATCAGGGAAGCGCTATATCAGGATATACCTATATACAAAATTTCAAGTGGATGGGATATTTTTATCATGAGTTATCTCATTACATACGTACGAACGTATGTACATACATACAGAACGGGCGGGCACATAAGCTCTCAGGCTATGATAGCCTGTGAGCTAAAAAGTAAAAAACTGCCTGCATACAGATTGATCTCAGCTACCCAATGGAAAAATAATTATTTAAAATATTAAAATGCAACTGAGATAGCTTCATAAATTTTTTTCATAAGATTAGTATTAGCAAATGGGTCTATTCATTTAAATGAAGTCTTAAGTCTAATTTTCAAAAATTAAACATTCTGATATTTTATTCCTCTAAATTCTCCAGATAGGGTCCCCTTTTCAGTCTGAAGCTGAGGATCCCAAAGAGAGCCAGTCTGGGCCTGGAAATTATTTCAATATATTTTTTTAAATAATTGTAGCAATAATTAAATTATAAATGATCATTTATCAAGAAATAAAATAAAAAAGTGCAACTGCTTAATGCCTATAACTACAAGATTTTTTAAAAATGAATAAATGGAATAGAAAAACAGTTAAAACAAAAATTTATTTAATTTAAATTTCAACAGCTATTATTTTTTGGAATATATTATTTTATTTTTAAATTTCTTAGGATTTATGCCATAAGCAGCCAACCTTTCATCAGACAAACCAAGCCTTTTATCTTCTGATACAAATTTGTGTTGCTTGTCTCTAAATTTCTGTTTAGTACTGGATTTATTGTGAAAGTGATTAGATGTATTCTGCTGTTCATTAGCCATATTCTTATTTTTATTACGTTTCTTCTTTTTCTTTTTGGGATGGGTATCAGAAGTGTTTTCAGAAACAGCAGTTTCAGTTACAATATTAGAATGAGAGTTTGTAATTTCATCTGAATCAGATACAATATCGCTATGTTTTCTTTTCTTTTTTGTAGACTTAGGACTGGTATCTGTATTAATTGATGTTTCATCAGCATTTAAATCTTTATATGAATTTTCAGTAATAACATTTGAGATTTCACTTTCAACCTCATCGTTTGAAATATTTTTCTTATCTTTATGTTTCTTCTTTTTTGATTTCTTTATCCTTTCTTCTTCTTGTACATCTTGATCTTCATCAGCATTATCATCTATAGACGATACTAAACTGCATTCATTCTTATCACCTTGAGCAAAATCTGTTGATTCATCATTTTCAGAAATGCATGCACTGTGTTTTCTTTTTTTCTTCTTTGATTTTTTTTTATGTTTTTTCATTTCTAATGAGGAATCAAAATTTTCATCAGTACTTTGTATTACATTTTCAGACTTTGAAAATTCGGGTGTACTTTTTGATTCAATTTCATTCTTTTCAGAATTTTCAACTATATTATTCATTTGATTATCTAATTTCTTCTTTTTTAATTTCTTACAATCAGATATAGTAGAATCATTATCATCAACATCTTTTGGAGCAAATACGGAAGGAAGACATTTTTGTTTAATTTGAGGAATCTGAGCTTTCTTGCGAAATGCTTGGACATCATATAATTCTTCATCTTCATTTCTGTACATGCAAGTTTTTTTAACTGAACACCAGCGATTTAATTCTCTATCGTCAGCGGTAAGGATCTCATCTACAGAAAGACCAAAATCATTTGGAATAACTTTACGATATTTGTATCTAACAGGCATATCACCAACAACATCCTCATAATCAAGTTTATAATACTCATCAAGATATTCTTCAAAAGATTTGCCATCTGGATCATATACTGGTTTTGGCTGAGAAATTATTTTAGCAAACAAAGATTTTTTTTTCACTTTTTTCTTAGGACGACAGGCATTGATCATCTCATTGGCAAATTCATCTTTAGGATTTGTTGTTGATTCATTTAGATTGTTGCTGTTTTCATCTTCATCACTTAAGTTCTTGTCGTCTTCACTTTCTTCAATAATTTTTTCACCAGCCCATGCATTCCAATTTTCAGAATCTAGTTCTTCATCATAAGGAAACTCAGGCTTTTGTTCTTCTTCAACTTGATAGTATTCATCATTGAACATTTCGTTCATTCTTTGGTCATGCTTATCAGGATCAAAATCACTTTCAATATCACTTTCCTTAAGGTTAATTTCATCTTGGCCGCTGATTTCTTTCAATTTCATGAATTTTTCTTCTATTTCTTTCCTTTTCAGTGCTTTTAAACGCTTAAGTTCTTCTCTCCTTTGCTCTCTTTCTTTTCTTTTTCTTTCAGTTTTTTCCTCACGTTTTTCTTTCCTTCTGGTATCCACTCTTCGAAGCGAATCACTGATAGTTCTTGGATAACGTTTTATAAATTCTTCATCAGGTTCTTCAAATCGAAAGTTATATTTATGTTCAAACTTTTCTTGTTCTTCAATCATCTTTTCATCATCACTTAGCATCCCACTAGTTATTTCTTCATATGAAGGAATGGTTTTATCATCTTTTTCCAGGTATTTTTTGTTCAAAATGTAATCTCTTAGAAATTTTTCACCCTCATCTAATTTTGGATCATTCCAATAATTTTTAAGATAAGATAGGTCTTTTTCTATATCCTTATCTATTTCTTTTTCTTCTTCTCCTTTCAGCCATTTTACATAATCTGCATCTTCTTCCTCCTCTTCTTTTTTTGTTTTTGTCTTCACTTGCAACAAGTCATCCGCATCTGAATCATCAGAGTCACCAATAGCTTCTTTAAAACTTTTCTTTACATTTTCTTGTTCTTCATTATATGTAGTTATCCTTTCTAGTTTATTCACATCTTCATCTTCATCACTAAATTTACCACCTCTTTCAAGAACAAGGCTTCTCTCATAATCTTTCATATAAATGGGCTTTTGTTTTTCAGTTTTTGGCTTTTTGACAAGCTGTTTTTCTTTAAATAGTTGAAAGTTTTTGTCATACAATCTTGGATCTTTGCCTTTTAAAAGACTAAGAGCTCTGAAAAACTCTTCATCAAATTCTTCTTCAACTTCTTCACTTTCAGATGATGATTCACTGTCTTCTTCATCTTTTAATAAGTCCTTATACTTTTGAAGTTCCTCTCCCTCTCTCCATTTATCATACCTATTCGCATAATCTTTATTGACAGTCAATTCAATTTCAGAATCAGAAGAATTATCATCTAATAAGAACAATTTCTGGCTCATCTTGATTGTCTTATAAAATAATGTGTTTTATCCACTATTATTTCTTCTTCAGAATCCTATTTACAGAGAAAAGAAGAAAATTTCAATGTATTATTCAGAATAATAAATTCAATCTACATGAAACAAACTACGTTAAAGATCTTAGAGACAGTCATTCTATTATAAAGTGTATGTAAAACAATCAGTTTGAAAATATAAATGGTATATGAAATAATTTTTTTAATTTTTCTTATATCAGTTTGAAATATATAAAATACAGCAGATGCCTCTTCTCAAATTAAAAACATCCAACAAATGATTAAAGGAATACATACCAAATTTAAAAGCAAAGTGTGTATGTTTTTTAGCCACTTCTTTAAACTTATTCTATATTTCATGAAAAGAACTTATATCACAAAATTTTGTATCACTATGTTATTAATTGAGGACATCAAAATTAATTGAACATCGTAACTACTAAAAAACATTTAATGTGTCAAATAATCAGCATATAAAGTTGTTTAATGTATTCAATGGTGTTTTTTTAAAAACACATTTTTTAGTTAGTATATTTTCTACAATATATTTGAATAACAAAAGAAAAAAAAAGTGCATTTTCACATGTATTTAAAAAACCAATATCTGACATAAAATTAATGTGCTAGAATTACTATATATTTACAAATCTTACACCACATTGCTAATATAACCTATTTTATTTTATTTTATTTTATTTTTTTTTATTGTAAAAGGATTTCAATAATAAAATAATTATGAATATGAAAGAACACAATAAAATTATCCTAAGATGAATTTATACTTTTAAAATATTATGCAAATATCAGGGATGCCACTCGAAAAATATGAAAAAAAGAGGAAATTATGCATAAATTAAAATTTACGACATTTTTACAACATTTATGCGTGAATTTTGTAAACTATATTTTTATAATAAACTAAAAAAAGAAAGAAAATTAAATGTGTGTATGTATATATATATATTGTAAACCTTTTAACCTAAGTCTTTCTAAATGTGCATTAGTCAAACAGTTTGAAATATGCTACGAATTCATTGTGCATGAAAGAATAAGAGAAAATGAAAATGATTTTTCTTTAGTTTACAGTATTTTACATTAATTAGGGTAACCCAGCAACAAACGCAGTGAGCTCACTGAGAAATTTTATATATCTCATAATTACAAATGAATTTAATCTAGATTGGATGTTTATTATTTCGAGCGAGTGAATAGCGAAAATTTTTAGGCATTTTTCGCGATTGTTTGGCGAAAATCGTTCATTTACTTTGCGATCGCATGACGAAAATCGCCGCTTTATTTTGCGATTGCTTGACGAAAATCACCCCACTAATTCGCGATCGTTTGGCGAAAATCGCCGTTTAAGTTACCAATCGTTTGACGAAAATCGCCGCTTTATTTCGCGATCATTTCAAGAAAATCGCGGTTATGTTTCTCGATCGTTCGAAGAAAATCACCGTTATATTTTGGGATCGATCGATGAAAATTGCCGTTTTATTTCACGATTCCTTGATGAAAATCCCCGTTTTAATCCGCGATCGTTTGGCAAAAATTACAGTTTAATTCGCGATCGTTTGACGATAATCGTTGTTTTATTTTGTGATTGCTTGACGGAAATCACCGCTTTAATTCGCTATCGTTTGGCGAAAATCGTAGTTTAATTTACCAATCGTTCGACGAAAATCGCCGTTTTATTTCGGCGATCGTTCGAAGTAAAATCCTGTTACATTTTTCGATCGTTCGAAGAAAATCGTCGTTATATTTCGCGATCGATCGACGAAAATTATCGTTATATTTCGCTATTGTTTGACAAAAATCGCCGCTTTTTTTGCCATTGTTTGATGAAAATCGCCGCTTTATTTCGCGATCATTTGTCAAAAATCACTTTTATTTCGTGATCGTTTGACAAAAATCGCTGCGTTATTTTATTGTCTGACGATCATCACTATTGTATTTTGCATTCGTTTAACGAAAATTGCTGTTTTATGTTGTGACCGTCGGTGAAAATCGTTGTTTTATTTTACGATCGCTTAAGAAAATCGTAGATTCTTAAAAATAAAAAAGCGGAAATCCGCCTTTTGGCGGAAAAGTGGCACCCCTGAAATATTCAATATTCAGGGATATCTTTAGGAAAATTTTAGGTTCTTTAAAAGGACCTTTCACAAAATAATTTATCTTAAAACAAGACCCTTCACAGAATTCTTTATTCTCAAACAGGCTTTTCACAGAATTTTTTCACCTTCAAATTGAACTTTTCACAAATTTTATTATCTAAATACAAAATCTGGCCTGTAAATAAACCATTAAACTCACCAAAGAACATATTACTTAGCTTTTTATACATAAAGAATAGAACTTGAATACATTGATAAGTTAAATTCACAAAATTATTACAAGAATTTTCACAAATATAAGAAAAACTTCACAATATCACAAAAATAGGACCCTGTGAGATAAGTCTAGACAGATCCCTGATATCTTTATTTTTATGGCACAAAACAATTAATTATTAGAACATGCAGTGAAGTTTCTTTTGAATTTATATTCTTTAATGTTTTGATAACATAACATGTAATATATATATATATAATACCATTAAAAGTAGACAAGATCCACCAATGGATTTTATCAATAAAACAATACATCGAAACGAAGAATTAGAATTGAATTGAATTATAATAAAATAAAAAAATAGTGTAACGAGTAAATCTGAAAAAAAAAAATAAATAAAATGAATGCAAATAGAATTTGTAGCACCAAAAGCAGAATCATCAGGCATCAAATACTCTGGAACTACAAATGAAGTGTGCGGTTTCATCCACGTATTAGCCATGAAATAGCAAAATAATACGTATTTGGGGCTACCAACACACAAAAACCAAATTATTAAACAAGGAACAAAGATATTTTACAAAAAGGAGTTGAAAGTAAGTAAAAATAATAGTTATCCATAACAAACAAAAATGATAAAGCTGAATGGAAATATAATTGAACCAGAGAAAATAATTATTAATCGATATTAACATAAAATTAAATTAATAAAATAATTGAAATTTGAATTAAGAGATAACATTCATATTAACATATAACTTAAAATACCATTTTGTTACTTTAATCAGTAGCATTTATTGTGACTTTACATGGTAAAAACTCATTATCTTAATATAGGATAATAAAAATTAAAAAATAAAATAAAATAAAAATAAGTAAAAATTAAAATAATAATAATAATAATAATAGTAATGATATTTTTAATAATAATACCAAAAATTATATCAATAACATTAAAATAAATTTGATAATTAAAATATAGCTATTTAACTATATATATAATTAGACAAATATCCATATATTGGTGTCAAACAGTTTAAAAATATATTAAAATAAATAACCCACTCTCAATTTTTTTTTTTTTTTATAAATAATTAACCTTTGCGTTTTTATCCAGACAACACCACCCTCCTCCATACTCTAACATCTACCTACCCAACCATCCTATATATATATATTTTTTTTTTATTACTTTAACATTTTTAATTTTTTATTATTTTTTTTATGTTTTATAATTTTTTTATACATTTTTTATGCAAAGAATTAATTATAAGATCATGTAATATCTAATTATAAATTAAAGAATATATGAATTTTTTAGGATAACCATTATTTATAGCATCATATACAAGCTTTTTAATATTAGTATTAATTAAATGGGAAGAACATAGACATTTTATTCTATATAAATGGTTAAGTATTATATTACGATATACAGAATTATGAAGACATGATTTAAAATTAGTAAAGGTATTAACTTTAAAATTAAATTATTTCCTTTTGTCATAAATATCAGTTATAAATTTGTTCTCTTTTAATATAATTTTAATATCTAAGAAATTGATTGTATTATTAAAAAGTAGGTTTTTTGAAAGTTCTAGATTAGAAGGATAATCAACAGGGAATTGAGATATACAGGTGTTATCAGTATCAATTAAAATTACATCATCTATATATCGATATAAATGTATTTTATTATTTAAATAATGACGTTCATAGTAATATAAATCAGATAATACACTAGATGTACTACCACCTTGTGGTATACCAACATTTTGAATATATATATTGTTATCATGCATGATAAAATTATTATAGATAATGAAATTGGTTAAGGTATGAAAATAATCAGAATCGATATTATGTGATATATCCAACTCGTGTTGATATTTTTTAAAAAGCTCATTTATGATATTATGTAAATCCGATAAATCGATATTATTAAATAGATCCTTAAAATCATAAGTAGTGATGTTTTTTATACATTTGAGATTTTTCATAATATGGACCAGTTCATAACTATTTTTTATGCAATGTGTATTATCACTTTTTTTTTGTAATATTATATATTTGATTAAGTATTACTAATAGAAGTTTATTAGCAGCATTATTGTAAGTATTGCAACTAATTGTAACAGTTCTGAATTTAACAGGATGCTTATGAAATTTGTGTATAAGGACTAGATAAGGATATTTAAAGTTAGTAGGGTTAATGTCTAATAATTTATAGAATCCTTTAATTTTACGATTATTGGCAAGTAAGTTATCATTAATTTTTTGGAATGTGTTATTATTTGATATACTAGATTTAAGCTGTTGATGATAATAAGATTTACAGATAATTGCATAATTATTGGGAGATTTATCAACATAAGTTATTACAAAGTTTTGTTGTAATTTATTGATTTGCTTAAACAGATGCTGTGTATTTACATATTCTAGGTGTGAAATATTATATTTTAAGGAACTGGTTAATTTATCGATAACTAATATTTTCCATTGATTAAAATATTCAATGGGTTTATTATAATAAATTGCAAGTTTATAAATAAATATATCTATATCATAGGTAAATTGTTTTATGATAGATTTAATGTTTAATTTGGATGGAATTCTGTACTTGGTCCCATAACCCATAATTCTTCTAAGTTGTAAATCATCTACTAGATTAAGATTACCAGTAATAATATGTCCATGATCTTTATTTATATATTTTTGTAGAGAGGGGTCATTGCATATACAGGGTAATGTACTAGTATCAAAAGAAGATTTAGAGAAAGAATTATAGTTTATATATATATATATCTTGAAAAGGAAAACAAAATGACATACTGTTACAATAACAAAACTTGACAATCATTTAAATTAAACTTTTTTGGCATTTTAAAAAACGCATTACAAACAAAATATAGAATTTATCTTTTTACATACATTTACTCTTCATTAATGGAGAAATTATTTATTATTACACTTTAAAATACCTCACTCTAATGTTTGAGGATTATGTGTAATCATTAGGTTTCCTGTCCAATTTTAAAAATGGAATAGTGTTTTCATTCACAGCTGAAACATATGAGAATTATCTTTGTATTTCTGACAGAACTTATTTGAAAATTATTGTTTATACTAAAGAAACTTTCACAGGTTGCCATCTGTAGTGCTTGAAGTTGAAGGTGTGGGGTGAGGAATCTAATAAAATTATAAAAATTGGAAGATCCAAATCTGTCCAGTCTTTTTTCCTAATAGGACCCTGTTTTTGAAATTGTGAGCAGTTAGATTTTCAAAAAAATCAACTCATAATTTTGTGAATTTTAAATGATTGTTATAAACAAGTTCTTGTTTATACATTTTTAAGAAGATATAATGTATTATGTAAAATAAATATATTTTCTTTTCTCTTATATGTAAAAGTAAGAGGTCAAATCTTACTTTTAAATGATTAAATTCGTAAAAGGTTCAGTTTAGACACCAAAATTTTTTTGTGAAAGGCCATTTTTAAGACAGAATATTTTAGGAAAGGAAATTTTGTGGAGGGTTCTGTTTTGAAATGAAAATTTTGTGAAAAATCCTTTAGAGGAATAAATTTTTTTCTGAAACAGATCTCTGAGATCAGCACAAAAATCAGAAAACATATATTCAGTAAAGTTTACATTTAATTACCGAATGAAGAATCATTCAGTTCTTTAAGGGTATATTCGAAAAAATGATTTCCCACCTTCAACAGCATGAAATTTTCTGATACATTTTCAGACTCATTTTTAAACATAAAAATATGAAACTTACTGAGGGGATTTTTGAAGTGATGTGTACAAGGTGCTGTGTGATGTAATTTTTTTCTGAATTCATTGTAATTTGATTTATAAACAATTATTTTCTCAGCATGACCCTTTTTTTTTCGTTCGCAGATCTCCCTCTTTGGAAAATTTGGTACAAAACGCCGTTTTTGACACCATATTTTTGCAATATTTTCTACATTTATCAAAAAATTGACAATCACGGCACCTTGTGTAGTTTCTATATAAGAGATTTTGAAAGTTTGGTGCATTTGAGAGCAAATATGAATTTAAAAATAAATCTGAAAATAAGCAGTTTTCATCAGAATACACCCTTAAAAATCAAGAAAATCTAAAGTAGAGAAGTAATAAACATTCAATCACCATTCAGTACTCAATCTTACTGCTAAATATTTTGGCTGAATATTGTTAGATATTTATCTGAATAACTTCAGGATATTTTTTTTTTTTTAAATTAAAATTAAATGATTTTCTTAAATCAAAATTGGAGTTGTCTGATGCATTTATGACGGCAATTTCTTAACCACTCTGCAATGAGCAACAACAGAATTTCTAATCTTTTATACAGCGATTTTCCAAATTGTAGACTAATTTAACTGCAGAAATTTAATAAAATTAAATAAAGTCGATTAAATAAGCTAGAATTTTAAATAAAAAATTAATGGTAGGAATAATCAAGAATTTTAAGCACCATGAGTAGTGTATACCTGATGGTCATTGCAAAGGGGTTAAATGTACAATATTTACTGCTATTTTGATACAGATTTCAATAAATCCAACAGAATTTTCTATAAAGGCTAAGAACCTTTTAGAAAATTATGCCAAAGATGAAGATTTAAACAAGTTTTATAGACAACTCTTAAGCTGTTCTCAAATCCAAAAGATCAACTTTGTGACATAAGTTTAAATTCATTTTTACTTGGAAATGCATGAAACTGGCAGATGCTGTTGATAAGAAACTATTTAATCGAAAAATATTTTGCTTTTTTTTTTTTCTTTTTTGTAAATAAAGTAGATTTCTCAGAAAATACAGTCATAGTTGAAGGTTTGGACCAAATTTCTGGATGAAAGCAGAAACTCCATCCAGATAAGTGAGAAAAACATCTTGTCATATGATCAAACTTGCTTATAACTCTATAGGTTATTTATAAAAAAAACAAAAAAAATTACTTAAATTCCAAATTGCTTTTAGACATGCCTGCAATTTTATATTCATGCGTTTAAAAATGAGTCCATCATTGCGTAAGAAAGTTTCATGCTAGTTGTGGAATGAACTTGAGCCTTAAAGAAAGATATTCATCCATGAATAATAGACTGCAACTCAAGGTATACATTTATAGTGAAAGTGATAAATGCTATTTGATTTGCACTTGATATTAAAATCTGTAAATTTCATGCAAATATAAAAATGATTTTGTGATAGAAAAGAGCCAGAAGAATTTGCATTGTTCCATAGTTTATTATTATTATTAAAGAATTAAGCTACATTTTCTTTTTACATTGAAGGAACGTGAAGTAATTAAATTGAATCTTGTTGACTTCAGTCTTATAAATTTCTATTGAAATTACTCCTTATATTTAAAAGTTTTCCACCTATGAATGCAACAAATTTCTTTATTCATAATCAGCATTTGCACAGGCTTTTAAATTGCACTTTTTCATCCAAAAAAATCTATACCCAAATGAAAATGTTAGCAAAAGATTTACAATGAAACATTAATTCTAAAATTGTTTGTTACTCTCTCCAACATAAGATCTTTTATTTTTTTCAATACAAGTTCTGCTTTTTTGGTGATTGTTTTTAGGACAGTTATTGATTTAAAAGGAAATATTGACTATAAAAACTAATAAAACAACTGCATTACAGATGCTTTGCATAGTAGAAAAAAAAAAAAAAAAAAAAAAAAAAAAAAAAAAAAAAAAGCCAGCTTTAGTTATAGTTTTGCCTCAAATTCAAGATAACAAACATGTTTAAATTAGGAGGGGGGGGGAAGAGGAATGTAAATAATTAAAAAAAATAAATAAATAAATAATGTAGGTATTGAATTAAACAGGAAATGCTTCAATCATTCAATATGATTGAGAATAGCGATGCATGGGGTAAAAGTGGGTCCCACTCATCCTGGGGCAATTATGGATCACGTATTTTTTTTTTTTTTTTTTTTTTTTTTTTTTTTATCAATATGGAATCTACTAAAATAAATTCTAAAATAATGGATAGGCTATCTGATTAGTTTACTTTGTTACACATAAAAAAAGTTTTATTTTGATTTTGCAGCATAATGTGTGTTGGGATGTTTCTATAACTTGCTACAAAATCATCTTTCAAAAATTACCTTCAAAAACTGCATTTTTATGTTCAGCTGACAAAACCATATTCGTCTTTATCCTTTGTCTGCCTGTCCCAGAGTCCATACACAAAAACAGAGACTTCAAATTTTGTGTACTTACAGCTGAATATACCTCCTGTCACACAACAAATCATAAAATTTTGAAAATGTCAATTATTTTAATTAATTTTTTCAGTGTCAACCATTTATTTTTGTTAGTTAAAAAGAGAAGCTTAATGTGAATGTTTGGTTTGGAGGAAAAGTCTCCTTTAAAGTTTAAACTTGCCTGTGTGCTATAGGTGCAGATTTATGGTCGCCACGTGGTGACTAAATGTTTTGACTTGATGACTAATTTTCAGCATCTAAGGCCACCATCCTTTGACAATTGGACATTTGACCAAAAATTGTATTTTTCTGCAATTCTCTAACGAGAATTCCGTATTTTTTCAAAATCCTCTGACTTGAACTATGTGGGTTTTAGTGTGATCATAAGTAGGACAGAGACATCTGAAATATGTAACGAATCTGACATCTCAGCCATGAATTTTTGGCATTAAAGCCTGTAGTTTGGCAAAAGATTTTGTATTTTTATGAGAAGTGGATGACTGGATAACGGAAAAGCACTTTTCTTTTTTTCAATAAAGTGTGTTATACATTTAATGTAGTATACAGAGTTAGAAATTAGTGGTCGTTAGTCGTCAAATGCAAATAAAGAATTGAATTTGATGACTACAAAATTATTCTCGGTCATCAAATTTGACGCCTAGCTTTTAAAAAAGATATTCATTAGACATTCAGTTTCGAAAATTTTTTAAAAAAAAGGAGTCCAGTGTGAAAATTCGGAACTAAAAAACATCGGGAATTTCGACAAATAGACAAAAAAATTCAATTTCGCCAGTTTGCATAAATAATCGCTGATTTCAGCAAAGGATCGCAAAAAAAAAGGGGTTTTTTTTTTTCAAAAAATACCAAAAAAGCAAATTTTTTTATATGATAACAGAAAAAAAACCTCAAATTTCTACAAAGAATTACGAACAGAAATGCAAATTTTGTCAAAGGATTGCTGGAAACACGCGAATTCGGTTAAAGAATCAAGAAAAGAGATTCTAATTTTGTCAAAAAATCCCTGAAAAAACGTAAACTTCATCATAGTATTGAAAAAAAAAAAAAATTTCTACAAAAAATCGTGAAAACAAATCTTAATTTCTTCACAGAATCTTTTTTAAAAAACGTGAATTTTATCAAAGAATTACAGAAAAAATTATAATCTTGTCATAGGAGCACAATAAAATCTGTTAATTCGATCAAAGGTTCACGAAAAAACACAAATTTCTTCAAGGAATCACAAAAAAAACGCTGCAATTTTCGCCAAAGGATTGAGAAAAAAAAAAAATGCATAATTAACGAGGAAGAGGGCTATTCCCAGCCCTTTCCTCTCTGCTGTAACCTGTCAAAAAATCTGAGAATTTCAGAATTTTTTTTTGTTCACAACCACTCCTTGATTCAAATGTAGATGCATTATCTTTTTATTATTATTTTACTAAATTCAACTGTAATTACCAACACTAAAGAAGTTGCGGAGTTTTAATTTTTCTAAATATAGCAATAATTAGAAAAGCTTTACACCAGTTTTAAAGTTGCTTTAATTATTATAATCTTAGAAATTAATTTCTATAATTTTAAATAAGTATTTCTGCTTTTCTAAAAAGTAGTGTCAAGGAGATTATGCTCTGAATTTCCTGATAAATTAAGCTAATCATTTCCGAAAACTACAAAAAATAGATCATAAATCTGAAAATTTGAACATAAAATATATATCACAAATTTCGAGAATTGATCGCCGAAAAAAATCAATTTAGACAATCGTTGTAAGAAAAATCGCCAATTTTTTCAAGGGATCGTTTTTTAATCTGAATTTCGACAAAAGATCAAAAAAAAAAAAATCATGGAAAAAGGTGAATTTTGTCAACAAATCATGAAAAATGACAAATTTCGTCAAAAGATTGTGAAAAAACACGGCCAATTTCATCAACAGATTGCGAAAAAACATGGTAAAACTTGTCAAAAAATCGAAAAAAAAAACAGCAAATTTTCGTCAAAAAATTTTGAAGAAAACGACAAGTTTCGTCAAAAAATTGCGAATAAACTGGCAGTTTTATCAAAATATCGCCATAAAATGGCAAGTTTCTTCAAAAAATCGCTAAAAAACTGACAATTTTTTTCAAAAGATTGCGAAAAAACGCAAGTATCGCCAAAAGATTGCGAAAAAACACAACCAATTTCGTCAACAGATCACGAAAAAACATCCCAAAACTTGTCAAAAGATAAAAAAAACAGCAAGTTTTGTCAAAAAATTGCCAAAAAACTGACAAATTTCGTCAAAAAATCATGAAAAAACCGGCAAGTTCCATCAAAAGATCGCGAAAAAAACAGTAAGTTTTGCCGAAAGATAGCAAAAAAGCAAATTTTGTAAAAGGAGCGCAAAAAGAATAAAATTACTGGGAGGGGATTTTTTTTCCATCTCTGTTGTAACCTTCAGAAAATTTGATGCGAATTTCAAAAAAATTTTTAGTCCGAATTATTCCTAAATTATATACAGTATTACAGTAATATTAATATGAATTTTAGAAACTGCAACTAAAAATTAGTGGTGTACCGAATAGTACTTTGGCCGAGTAGCCGAGTACCGAATGCTGAGTAGTTGTATAATAAAAAAATAAAACACTGATGTGTGCATAATGTGAGCTTAGCTTAGGTGTACACATATATAAATATACATGTGTACATATATCTATACTTGTGAGTACATCTATATAATATACATATATAGTATAAATAAATTAACTCATTAAATTTGAAATTTATTTGGGCACCTTTTAAAGTCAATTTTTGACAATTCAAAACTAATAAAAAAGGAGAATTGATACATAACAAGTACAGTTATTAACCAATATAAAATTAAAACATTCTTTAACCCTCCGATTTATCCTGACCATTGAAATCTATCATCTATCAAAAATAAAAATGTTTATTGGTTACTGTAACAATTCATTGAATAATGCAAAACATTTCATATTTATTTTGTAACTGTCTATACCTTATTTTCTTTTGATAAAAAAAATGTATTGGCTTTGCAGTTTGTTTTCATTTTTCATGTCTACAGATTAAATTATGTTATTTTAAATTTATTATTTTTTAAATATCTCAGTAAAAAACTAACCCTTTTTCAATAAAAATTATAAATGTGTGAATTAATAATGCCTTAAAAAGCAAGCTCTAAAATTGTAGAGTGTAGATGATCTAGCACTTGAAAATCCACTAAAGAAACAAAAAATACATCATAAGAATGCTAATATAGAAGAACCAAAAGAGAAAATGCCAGCAAAAAATTCATCTATTTTCAGGCAATATTTTGAGGAAATTGCGAATGAGCAAAAAGATTATGGCACTAGTACTAGTTTAAAAATCTTCGCCTGAGAATTGGTACAAAAAGAGATAGAGGCTTTCTTAATAGAACACTTATGTAAAACTGACACTCCATTTGCATAATGGGAGGGAAAAAAAAACTTTCCGATGATGTGCAACTTTGCAAAAAATTCTTATGTGCACCTTCAACAACTGTTTATTCTGAACGTATATTTTCAGAGGCAAGCCAAATTTATAGTAGTAAAAGAAATGTCCTGTCTACTGATAATGTGGAACGTTTGATGTTTTTGCACCATAATTTGAAATATAATAAGTTTAATTATTAATTTTTTATTGCATTTATTGTATTTTCAGCTTCTTTATCCAAAATAATAGTCTTTTCTGTTTTCCTATAAATCAAAATAAAATTTATTTGTACAAATGTGAAATTTTATGATGGTTTTTGTTCTTAACTTTTTCTGTATTTTGCAAACATATTGTTAAATACCGAGTAAATAGTTTTATGAATTACTGCATATATTATGCATTTATATTCAAGTAACTTTTTACAGATCATTTATAAATTCATATGCTTAAAAAATGAAATTCTTACAACTACTCAGTATTGGCCAAGTACTCGTCCTAAATTTGGCCGAGTACCGAGTATTTACCGAGTACTCGGTACGGCTTTACTAAAAATCTTCATTTAATGCCTAAGATTTTTACAATAGTCATCATTTGATGCCTGCCTTTTATCTCCCAATTTCTATCACTGGTAATATATATTGTTTTAACATACTAAAAGTAGATTAGACTGATGTAAAATGCCATGAACTTAGACATTATCAAAGAAGATTTTCTGAAATACGTAGAAAAGGAAATTGCAATCAACTTACTTATGCAGCGATGTAAAAAAATACTTGTTTTTTAAGAACTCTTCAAATTCTAGTAAAGATGAAATATCTACATCTTCATAACTTCAATCAACCTAAAATAAGTAGAAATTTTAAGATGAAATAGAAAAGAAAAAATAACAATTAATAAAAATAAATGAAAAGCTCAAAAGCAGAATTATCTGCCACATCAGCATTATAAACAAAAATTTATTTGCAAACTTCTTCCCAATGATGCCAAATGAAACATATCAGAATAATTTAGAAAATGATTAAATTAAAGTTGATAAATTTACACATACAAATCTGGTAGATTATATGAACAATAAATACATGAAAAATTTATCCAATTTAACATAAAGGAAGAAAGTGTTAATGTTACAGAACTTTAATGTTATCTTTATCCATTCTATCAGAAAAAAAGTAAAGATCTGATTTTATTACATACTGTCTGAAAGTGGAAAAAAAAAAAAAAAAAAAAAAAAAAAAAAAGATAAAGTAATTTTGAAATAAGCACTTCTAAATACTAGAAGCCCCAATTTAGCAAACACTTTTTTGATCCCTGACACCTATTACAATTTTGTATAATTTTGTCTCTGAATAGAAGACAAAAAAATAATCAATAAAAAATCAGCTATTACTTTTTTATAACTCTTCTTTGTATGCTTGATAATTTAAGTCATTGTTGATAATCTTAATTATTGACCAAAGCAGGAATTATGCAAAATACTGAAGATTTGGTCAAAGTATACTGAATATTCAATATCCAGCAACCGAATAGTAACTACTTAAAAAATTGGAATAAACATTTTTCCATATGTTTGCTTTTTTTAATAAACTTTAATTTAAATTAGTAATTTAATTTAGTTACATTTTTATTCTTAAATATAGTAACACAAAAAAATTTAATGACTTCTTTCCACTCACAAATTTATTATTTTATCAATTATTATTATTTTTTATCACTAGTCAATATAAAAAATAACCTATAAAGGTAATTAACTACAGAGTCTATAACTTTACTATACATAACATATAACTTTATCTTTAACTATACAGCTATACAGGTTAAGGATAAGATTGGCAGAATAATAAAAGCTTATTCAAATAAAAAGAAACAATGTTATCAATCAACGAGCTGATTTAGTAATTAAACTATCTGCCTATCTGTAATTATAAACACATTGAATAGAGATGTTTTTAAATATAAAAGGTACATAAAATTTACATTTAACTATTTTCTAACCATTTATTGCTATTTATATTTTGATTAATGATTTATTTAGTAGTGATGAAGATAATAATAATAATCGAGCAATTTTAATTTAATGGATATAAAAACTATAATTAATAAAGCTTTAATATACAAAATTGATGTGTATATTAAACAAAAATCCCTCTCGGCTTCGTCTATAGCCGGAGGTAGATTTTGAAGTTAAGTGCTCATTTCAACAACAAAAAATAAAATGTAGAGATAAACCCATTTTAACAACTTAATTTGGTCACTTGTGAAGAATTTTTAATTTCATTTTTCTGTAAGAGCTGGTTTTTACTGAATCAATTTAAGCAAAATTTGGCTCAATATTAGTGCTCATATTATTTTGGCTCATATATTAAGCAATTTGTTATTTGAATATATCCTCATTTCTTCTATCCCCAGTGGTCTGTCCAACATTTTCTCTCAGGATGCTTGCAAGGGCGGATCTGGACAGTCCTCAAGGGGGGGGGGGGGGGGGCGATTTCAAAACTTGGGAGACTCGAATCTTATGCGTGGGTCGGGGCTAATATTTTCACTGCGGGTCGGGTTTGGGTCCGGTTGACTTCTATTTTTCAAGCGGGTCAGGTTTGGGTCCGGTTGACTCCTATTTTTTGCTGCTGGTCATGTTAACTAATCAGGGACATGCGAACAGAAAACTGCACCTGGGCGAAGTTTCAGTTTACACCCCTCCCCCTCCCAAAAAAAACGACTTTTTTTGTGACAGGCCAACAATGACGTTGATAGTATAAATTTGACGTTCTTTAAATTTCCGGAGCCGAGGCGGCTGCCCCCTTCGCCTCCACCCTTTCGCAAAGCGCTGTAACGGTAATGCTTCTTTTTCTGTGGTTCGCATTTATGTCTATTTGTCTTCTACTTTTTGCAGTGGGTCAGGTTAACTTCTACTTTTTTGCTACTTGTTTGAGACAGGTTGACTACTATATTTTGCTACAAGTTGAATTGACTTCTGTTTTTTTTTTTTTTTCTGGTCGGGTTAACTTATATTTTTTTGCTGTGGGTTGTGTTTGGGTCCGGTTGACTTCTTTTTTGCTGCGGGTCGGGTTAACTTCTACTTATAATATAAATCATAATAGTTAAGCTCTACATTACGAGCTAAAATAAATTTTTTAAAATGTATTTCTTAAGATTTCGCTAAACAAATGTACAACATAAATATATTTTTTATGAATAACAATTAAGTAAGAAGCTAGCCCAAATTGGGCTTGAATTGAAGAATTGCACGCAGTGTTCCCCCCTTCTCCCCCCCCCTGCTGAGCTATCAAAAATCTCTCCCCCCCCCCCCCCCCCCGGAAATTTTGTGTTTTCAGTGGTAAAAAAGTGTAATTTTCCCCCGGGACTCTATTGTATTCCCCCCAGAGTCACAGAAGTCCCTCCAGGAGAAAACTGTCTTAACACTGTTTGCACGAATCGCGGTCGGGCCAATAAGGCTGGGTCGGACTATCATATAGGCTGGGTCGGACACGGAAGAAATGTTTAGTTTTTACTCAGGGCCGAGCCCCGACCTGAAAATTTTGATCAGTACAGACAAGACATGAGTTCGGGCTCTTTTTTCAGAATTAGGTCCCACCCAAGCTCGACGATTTTAAATCCAAGCCCGCTCGAACCCGAAACATTTTGCTTCATCAGAACCCAAGCCCAATAACAAAAGTATACAGTATAAGAAAAAAAAAAATGCATAATAATATTTTTTAAATGTTCCAAAAAAATATGATTTTTAAAGTAAAAAAAAAAAAAAAAAAACAATCACTTAAATTATTGCCATATTAAAAGCGATTACGACCTGTGTACGCTGAGTACAATAGAAATCTAAATTATGCGCCAACTGCAAACTAAATTTGAAGAAAATATCCTCTTCACATTCAACGTCTAAATAATAATAAACAACCCTATTGCAACCTCTGCTACAGACAAAAATCAAACTAAAGACAAATTCATTATTCCCGCCTTTTCTTTGGCGCCAGAACGTTGTCGGAAATGGCTAAAATAGGTTTGTAGAAATGACTAATAATTTACTTTTAAAAAAGCATTCTAATGCTAGAATTAAAAAAAAAAAAAAAAAAAAACATACACACACAATTTCTGCTTTCCTTTTATTCTAATCAATGTTCAATATAGTGATTTGAAAAGGAATAAGTAATGTTTAAGGGGGGGGGGGGCAGTTCTTTTAATGTTTTCTATTCATTGATAAATAAAATTTATAGGTTTCAGAAAAAATGAGTTCGAGACCAAGCACCGTCTCATTTCTAATACAGACATTTAGGCATAATGACTCCAGGCCGGACCCGACATGGAAGAAAAACAAGTCTGGCTCGACCCAAATCGGCAGAAAAATAAAGATCAGGACACGGCTCGGCTCTAAAAGTCAGAAGAACCAGCCCAAACCTAGGGTGGGCGATCACCCCTTCGCCATTTCGCCATCTCTCCCTCCTCCCCAACCTTAGATCCGCCATTGCCTGATTCATGAATAGGCGCGGCCTGAGCCGCGCTGACCTTGAGTTTCAGTCTAAGTTAGGGATGCACCGAATATTCGGTATCTATTCGGTATTCGGCCATGTTACCGAATATTAAACTATTCGGTTGAGCCGAATATCAAAGTATTCGGCCGAATCCAATACTTAATAAAACCTTTTAAAAACTTTTTACTATTTCTACTTTTAACTGTCAATTTTTTAATTTATATTTAAAATATTTAGAAACAAAATCATTTTTAAATAAAATAGAATGTTTTTACATTATTTATTTGCTGTTTGTAAAGTATAACTTAAGAAAATTAACCATGAGAAGGATTAAAATGGTGATTTATTAGTATTCTGCTTAGGAATAAATTATGTGCTGATACAAGTTTCTAAATTTTGTTTAGTAAATAATCTGTTTCTTGTTTTTCCCCAAATAAAAGTTCTTTAAAAGAAAAACTTTTGAGATTAGTAATAGCTATCAAGGCAGACAAATTTTGTTCACGAAACCATAATCAACTTATTTGAGTCATAAGTACATTGTATTTCATCTCACTCTAGGTTAAAACTTGTGTGTTCGTTTATTACATTAACATTAGAACGCCCGGAAGGAGTCGATTCGACTCCAACTATGTGATTAAATTTCAATTCGAACCAGAAATTTTTTCTTGAAATGATTTAAATTTAGTCCACGTAGGTTTACGTTATATAAATCAATTAAATAATTCTGAATAAAAATTCTGGTGAGAAATATTACAATGAAAACTGAGTAAAATTTCCGGGCGTTCTAGTGTTAACAATAAATAAGATAACATATTTTCAACTCACATGCATTGGTTTCTGTAAAATATGATACGATGAGAAGGGTGGAAAGTACCACCATTCATAAGAAAAGAACTATGAGCCAAACATACCTTTATTCAGAATTAAGTTGAAAGTATTTGTACTTTATATTGAAAAAAATCTGCCTTGAGTTATTTAAAAAGGACAATTATCAGACTGTAAAATTTTTCTTCGGCCATTTTTTCATTATTTGATTTTAAAATGTTTGTTTTGATTCGTAGAAAATTTTATTAATTAAAGTTTCATAGTTGCGCTTCTTAAATAACTCAAGCCAGATTTTTTTCAATACTAAAAGCTCTTGTTTATCAAAATGTAAGTTTCTTTTATTAAATATTATGTAAAACTGTTTTAAAAAGTAACATTTTAATACCTTTAAATTTTGAAATATAAAAAATATTTAGAAAGCCGAATATTCGGTATTCGGCCCAACAATTACTATTCGGCCAGCCGAATATTCGGTATTCGGTTCACCTGTCAGCCGAATATTCGGCATTCGGTATTCGGCCAAAATCACTATTCGGTGCATCCCTAGTCTAAGTCCTATTCCATGAAGATCAATTCATGTTGGTTTGAAAACCCTTATGTCTCAAAAAAGGGGCGATCGCCCCATCAACCCCCCCCCCCCCCTAGATCCGCCATTGCTTCTAGGAAAAATGAAATCGTGACTAGGCTCGGTCTGGAAGAAAAAGAAGCCTGTCCCCACCCGAATCTCCAAAAAAAAGCAAGATCAGGACACGACCCGATTCAAACTCAAGCCAGATTTTTTTCAATACTAAAAGCTCGTGCTTATCAAAATGTAAGTTTCTTTTATTAAATATTATGTAAAACTGTTTTAAAAAGTAACATTTTAATACCTTTAAATTTTGAAATATAAAAAATATTTGGAAAGCCGAATATTCGGTATTCGGCCCAACAATTACTATTCGGCCAGCCGAATATTCGGTATTCGGTTCACCTGTCAGCCGAATATTCGGCATTCGGTATTCAGCCAAAATCACTATTCGGTGCATCCCTAGTCTAAGTCCTATTCCATGAAGATCAATTCATGTTGGTTTGAAAACCTTTATGTCCCAAAAAAGGGGCGATCGCCCCATCAACCCCCCCCCCCCCTAGATCCGCCATTGCTTCTAGGAAAAATGAAATCGTGACTAGGCTCGGTCTGGAAGAAAAAGAAGCCTGTCCCCACCCGAATCTCCACAAAAAAAGCAAGATCAGGACACGACCCGATTCAAAATGAGAGAAAACCTTACCCAGTCCAAGTCTCGTGGACTTACACCTCATGGCACGACCCGTAATAGGCCGTGACGGGCTCGAGCTTCGCCCCAAGTTATTTCTCGTGAGGCTGCATAATGTCACTTTGTAAACCCTTTATAGCCAAAGGGAGGGGGGACTTCGCCCCTTCCCCCGCCCCTTAGTACCGCCACAGCTTACAGGCTGTGTTGATTGCAGATTGAGCGTTTAGCCTTTATACCGGACGGAGCCTGGGCTTGAAAATTTTGGCCCGTGTATACCTCTAGTAGGAAGGAAGTCTACGCCAGACCCAACCTGGGAAAAACTGTGGGTTGATTGAGCTCTGAAGAAAAAAATAAGACCCGACCCAACCCGGTTCTGAAAGTGTTAAGACCTGACCCAGTCCTAGTATAATAAAGTGGGCGGGACTCGAGTCGGGTCGTGCCGGTCTCGAGTTTAGGACCAACAACTTTTTCATGCAGGCAACTAATGTCGTTCTGCAGATCCTTCATTGGGCTCAAGGGGGCTCCCCCCCCCCCCTTAGATCTACCATTGGATACTTGTTTTAGTGAAATTGCAAAGAGCTTTTTACAATTTGTGAAAAACCTAAGTCATAATTTAGTGAATTTTAAATTATTGTTATATTCAAGTACTTGTTCATGTATGTTAAAGAAAATACATTTTTTTTATATAAGTAACTGTAACAGGTAAGATTTGATTTTAAATGATTAAATTTGTGAAAAGTTCAGTTTAAAAATAGAAAATTTTTGTGAAAAGTCTATTTTTAAGCGAGAATGCAAATGATTAAGAGTTAATATCTGCCTTTAAATGAAGAAAATTGAATTCTAATGATAAAAAGGAAAGTGATGATGACTCTACCTATATTCTTAATATTGCTGTACTTTTCATTAGAATATAGATGAAGATTTATCAGTATTGAACGATAGTTTGTAATATTTATCAAATAAAAAATCGGATTAAAAAAAAAGAGGAATTAAGATTTTGAACTTTATACTCATGAAAATCTGAAAGATAAATAAGCAATAACTTGCATATTCTGGAAATAAAGAAGATGACAAGAAAACTGCAAGACTAACTATATAAAACGACTTAACATAAGCATAGCATAAGATGACTTATATATAGCATAAAGGATTAACATAAGATGAGCACTTATTCCAAAAAAAAATTTCGAATAGGTTTACTCAGTATGTGTCTACTGAAACCAGGTAAAATCAGTTTTATATTACGCTGTAGTTGCTTGCAGATGTTGATAAAAAAAACCTTGAAAACACGACAAATTGTGTCATAAAATCATGAAAAAACAGCAAATTTCGCTAAAAGATCATGAAAAAACCACAAATTTCATCAATGAGGCAAGAAAAAAAAAAAAAAAAAAAATTAAAACATAATGCTGGGAGACGATTTTCTCCCCCTTTCCAACAATGTATGATGGTGCTTAAAATTCTGAAGATGAAAATAAATTATTTTGAAAAATACTTTCCTTCTGTGTTAATCACAAATGCTTGGCAGGTTTGAGTGCATGTAACATAATGTGAGGGACTGGAAAGAGGGCACTTGTCCTTAAGTTCTACAGATTGTTTTTAAAGTTTCTAATTATGTTGCAAACTGTAGAAAAAAATTCTGCTGCTGGGATCAGTCACAGAGTAAAGCCTATATAGAAAGTTCCCCTTAATATGAAGAAATAAAAGAGATGAGTAATTTTTTATCCCAGCCACTACTAGAAAAAAAAAAAAAAAAAAGTATCTTTTAGAGTCTCTTTATCTTTAAGAAAAAAAATCAGCAATTTTTGTCATAACTTTGTCAACAACAATTTTTGACAAAAATCTGCGGTTTTTTTTTTTTTTTTTTTTTTTTTTTTTTTTTGACGAAAATCACTGTTTTATCGCCTTTTTTTTCTGCTATTTGATAAAGAAAACTGCCGATTTTTTTTTTTTTTTTTTTTTTTTTGATTCGATGAAGAAAATTGATGTTTTTTTTCTCAACTTTATGACGAAAATTGACATTTTTTTCGTGGCCTTTTGATAAAAATCACCGTTTTCCAACAATCTTTTGATGAGAACAGCACTTTTTTGCGATATTGTGATGAAAACAGCATTTTTTTGGTGACCTTTTCATGAAAATTGTATTTTTTCGTGAAAAAATACAATTTTCACGAAAAGTATTGATGATATAAAAAAATTATGTCTTGATTAGGGATGTACCGAATATTCGGTATTCAGCCATGTTATCGAATATTCGGTTAGGCAGAATATCAAACTATTTGGTTAAGCCGAATATCAAAGAATTCGGCTGAATCCAATACTTAATAAAGTTTTTTAAAACACATTTTAAAAAACTTTTCACAATTTCTACTTTTAACTGTCAATTTATTAATATATTTAAAATAATTAGAAATAAAATCATATTTAAATAATATAGAATGTTTTTACATTATTTATTTATTTGCTGTTTGTAAAGTTTAACTTAAGAAAATTAACCATGAGAAGGATTAAAATTATGATTTATTAGGATTCTCCTTAGGAATAAATGATGCGAGTGCAAATGCAAGTTCCTAAATTCTATTTAGTAAATAATCTGTTTCTTGCTTTCCCCAAAAGTCCTTAAACAAGAAAGGAAAACTTTTGAGATTAGTAATAGCTATCAAGGCAGACAATTTCTTGTTTATGAAACCATAATCATAATCAACTTATTGAATCATAAATGTATTGTATTTCATCTCACTCTAGGTAAAACTTGTGTTTTCGTTTGTTGCATTAACAATAAATAAGATACCATAACTATATTTTCAACTCACTTGCTTTGATTTCTGTAAAATATGATATGATGGGAAGGATGGAAAATGCCACTATTCATAAGAAAAGAACTATGAGCTAAACATTCCTTTGTTCAGAATTAAGTTGAAAGTATTTATACTTTATATTGAAAAAAATCTGTCGAGTTATTTAAAAAGAACAAATATAAGACTGTACAGTTTTTCTTCAACTATTTTTTCATTATTTCTCTTTGATTTCAAAATGTTTCTTTCAATACGTAGAGGAAATGAAATTTAAAATTTTACTAATTGAAAAAGTCTCATAATTATGCTTCTTAAATAAAAAAAAAGGCAGATTTTTTTCAATACTGAATGTTCTTATAAACAGCTCTTGTTTATCAAAATATAAGTTTCTCTTATTAAATATTATGTAAAATTGTTTTAAAAAGTAACATTTTAATATCTTTAAACTTTGAAATATAAAAAGTGTTTGGAAAGCCGAATATTTGGTATTCGGTATTCAGCCCAACAATTACTATTCGGCTAGCTGAATATTCGGTACTCGGTTTAGCTGCCGGCCAAATATTCGGTATTCGGCCAAAATCACTATTCCGTGCATTCCTAGTCTTGAAATAAAAAAATCGGAAAAGCGGAAAATCGCAGAAGAATCTCATGCCTGTTTAGAACTGACGCGACAGGAGAAACAAAAGAGAAAGGAGAAAGGGAAAGAACATTATGTGCAGTCACAGATGGATGGCATGAGAGGCGGTGCTGTGTGGATTCAACTATTCGCATGTCAAAGAAGGGGTGTATGCAGAAACATGGAAGAGCCGCCCGCTTTTCCGGGATTTTCCTTCTTCCACGAAGAGAATTTTATTTTGAAAGCAGAAAAAAATTATGTTTGGATATAACAGGAAAAAAATTCCCTGTGTTTTCCAGATTTTTTTTTTTTAATTCCCTGCATTTTCCCTGTTTGGAGAGGATATTTTGAAATTCCCTGTGTTTTCCTGGTGGGGTGGCAACCCTGTAACATTCTTTCCAAAGTCTCACAAATTATACATTTGCATTGATAAATAAATGTCAAAATTTAAAAAAAAAAAAAAAAAAAAAAAAAAAAAAGAAAAGAAAAAAGAAAAGAAAAGAAAAGAAAAAAAAGAAAGAAAGAAAAGTAAATAAAGTTAGAACATTTAAAGATTTATTTGTTAAAAAATTTCAAATTATTTGGTACCATCTACTGCCTATTATTTTAAGTCATTAATGTCTGCCTCATGTGGAATACATAATTAGTATCTTATCTAGTATGCATTCTCACAATTTAACAATCTAAATTAGTTTAAGAAATATCACAAATCTCAAGTAATATGCAAACAAATCAGACTGTCCTGTGTATCACATCAATAAAATCTACATAATTTATTCATTATTTTTTTTAATTAACTCAATATTGCACCAAAACAATCTATTAAATGTTCTTTCACTACAAAAAAAAAGTATAATCAATAAATCCATGAAGTGTCACGGAAATTAACATTCATACCATATGATGTATGCATTTTGATTTTTTTAAGTCTCCTGCATCACATACTCTGGGCTGGGTGTTCAGCTGCTACGTGCACTGAGCGCGAGCGCTCAGGAGCCACGGACATGGAGTGGGTTCCTATTGCGGACGCCAGACAGGATATCTGTTCACTACTCACTACTGTGCTACCTACCAGTACTGCAACTGTGCGCTCAATAACAGGTGGAGAACAGATCACGGATGTAATTACTTGCGGTGCCAATTATAAAGATACAGTAGACTCCCTCAAATCCGCACTCCTAAAATCTGCAACTCTCTAAAATCCGCACATATTTTACGGATGTAAACAATGAAACATTCAGTTTAGATGTAGGTGCAAAAATTGATTTTTTAGTTTTATATCAATTCCATACATTTTAGGTGCATTCGTAATTATGCAAATACGTAGCACCTATTGTTGTTGCTCAGTCCGTCCCGTCTGTCTGTCCGCATATAACAACGCAAAAACTACCCAACCGAATCTTTTAAAATTTAAAATACATAATTATAACATAATTTTGTCGAGTCATTTTAAACATTATAAAAATCGGATGGATAGATCAATTACAGGGACAATCAAAAGGATTCCTTTACATTACGGTCAATGGGGGGAAAAGTTTTAAATGCATTTTAGTCTTTTGAAATTTAAAACATATAATTATTACATAATTCTGTCGAGTCATTTCAAATGTTATGAAAGTTGGATGCACTGATCATTTACAGGGACAATCAAAGGTATTCTATTACATTACGGTCAATGGGAAAAAAGATTCAAATGCATTTTTATGATGTTACACTCATTCGAACATAATAGAATTGGCATGAATCTATGAAATATATACTAAAATATGTATTCTGTACAATCTGTGATGCAAAGAATTTTTATTATTAAATTACAGGGCCACACAAAAGTATTCCACTACATAATGCTATACGGAGAAACATTGTTTGGGGCGTGTTTAAATTATATTCAACTATTTCACATTTTATGAATAAGATATATGTTGCTGAAGTGTAATAAAAATTACTTCCGGGTTATTTACAGAAACACAAAGATTTCGACTACTATACTGTATCCGAAGTACGCTCTACTATATCAGCAAGATCTGAATATTTTTAAAACTTCGTTATCGTACGAACGTACCTCATTTGCTACGTTCAAGTGCAATTTCTAACTTGTTTAATTTATAATTTTTTTTAAGGTTATTGAATTCATGTTTTTTCATGAAGAAAGAATAATTTATTTCTGAAAAAATAAAGATATTGCTAATATTATTGGTAATCACAATCTTACCAAATATATTTATGTATTAATCAAGCTTTTTTAGTTATTAAGTCTGGCTAAACCTGAAATACAGTTTCATTATTTTATGATCCTGATGTGAATTAGTAATGTACCTTTATGAGGCAAGTTTCATTGAATAATTTAGGAAAACACATTTCCTCTTTTATAATGAATATTTAATTGTACATTATTGATTATTAACTTTACCTTTCCTTTTAAAATTTTAATCATTTTTAAAAAAATCTAAATTTTTATTATTTTAGTTTATTACTTTTTTTAATATTTTAGTATATTGTATGCATTCATTATACTTTTGATTTCATTATTAATTACATTCAAATTACTTTTTTTAAAATGTAAACAAAGAAATGACCAGAAATCTGCAAAATTCTAAAATCCGCAAAACCTCTGGTCCCAAGCTGTGTGGATTTGAGGGAGTCTACTGTAATCTGTTACAAACGATTGTAAGTTCGCTGGCCGAATAGTCAGAGGGGTTCGAGACCTTCACAAGCCAAAAGTCGGTTTATGTTTTTGTTTTTTTTATTATCATTATTATTGGTTGCTTTTTATTAATAAATAAGACATTTTTATTAAAGATAAATTTTATATTAATAATACAGAAGCACATGTATTTCTATTATAATAATAAAATACTTAAGAGAAAATGAGATTTTTGCATAGAGAGTTTTATATTTGAACCCTTCTAATAGTCTAAATATCGTTCCAAAGGGATTTATATATATATTAAGCAAATGGATAAAAAAAGTATTCTGCGAAAATATCCGTATACACATAAAATAATTTCTTAATGTTCTTTTTTTTTTTTTTATTTTCAGAAGTAAGTTTTTATTGAGATTAAGATGCAAATATAATGCATGCGTCGATATTTTACCGTGTTAAAATCAAAATGGAAAATATTATAAAAGCAAAAGGTAAAAGATATACATTTTTTAACTAAAAATATCTACATACATATTTTTTAAAGAGATGAAATATTTGGTGTTTGTCTTCTAATTTTGTAATGAATAAAGTATGATTAGAATGTTTATAATTTTTCTATTGAAAGTATAAATAAGTGTTTTGCTTATACTAACATAATTTCGGATGTCGTTTGTTTCTCATATTTTATGATATATTTTGGCCTGTTATCCACACAGTATTAAAATATACAATCATTAAATAAGAAATATATACATACTAAAATTTTTTACGAAAAATTGTCTAATTAACAGTGCAAATTCCATTAAAATCCATCCAGTATTGTAGATTACAAATAGCGTTGCAAAGGTTAGAAAAAAAAAAAACGGTTTAAACCTGGGAATAAACCGGGTTTTTTAGAAATAAAGGGTCATTCCATGTGAAATCAACCAAAAAAATTTAATATTCAACCTGACCATTTCTGATTTCAATGAAAGTACCAGGGATCATTCCCTATGATGATATAAATTAGAGCATATTTTTATTTTTTGTTTATCGCTTTAAATTTGCATACAGTTAATTATTTAAATTTTAAAAAATCATCATTTTTTTACTTGCATAAATATTTTCAATTTTGAATTTCTCAAGTTCTATCAAACATAGAAAATTTTATGACCACTCATTTCAAAGAGGAGTTCATAAGGTTTAATTTGATATGCAAGTTAACTATGTATAGTTAAAATAAATAAAATTTAAAACGTTTTTTAATTTAAAGTTTGAAAATTTTTTAGATAGTCATTTTTAAAAATCTTGAAAAATTGTATGTTTGTTGTAATGCTATAAGCTTAAAATTCTGAAATTTTTAGAGTGGGATCTCAATGGGATCAGGAGTTATTAAATAAAAGCTGAAAATTACCATACAAATCATAAATAAATGACAAAGTAGATAGAATTATACTACTATTTTAATGATAATTTTTGCTTTTATTTAATAGCTCCTGAACCCATTGAGATCCCACTCTAAAAATTTCAGAATTTTAAGCTTATAATATGACAACAAACATACAATTTTTCAAAAATTTTAAAAATAACTAAAAAATTTTCAAATTTAAAATTTAAACATTTTTAAATTTTATTTATTTTAACTATACATAGTCAACTTGCATATCAAATTAAACCTTATGAACTCCTCTTTGAAATGAGTGGTCATAAAATTTTCTACATTTGATATAACTTGAGAAATTCAAAATTAAAAACATGTAAACAAGCCAAAAAATGATGATTTTTCAAAATTTAAATAATTAACTATATAAAATTTTGAAAAGAAAAAAATATTACGAACATATATTCTCATTTATATCATCAGGCAGAACAATTCCTGAGAATTTCATCGAAATCTAAAATGGTCAGGTTGAGTCACTGGTTGATTTGGTGTGGAATGACCCTAAACCAGGTTTTTGGGAATAAGCCGGATTTTTGGGAATAAACCTGGTCTATTGGAAATAAATCTGCGAATAAACTAACTTTTTGCAACTCTAATTACAAATCAATCTTGTAATATGTGTATACAGGGCCATCGCTAAGACTTTTTATTGGTGGGGAAGAAGACTTTAAATTGCCAAGTCATATTTTCATATTTGCCAACTCGTTTTACAATTTTGCTAAGTTAACACATTTAGAAAATGTAATACAATTCTTATTTGTAAAAATAATTAATAATATTCCCAATTAGAGTTGTAACTTTTGCAAATTCTATCAAAAATAGGAAATGTATTGCAGTTTTTATTAAAATTTTAATTAAATTTGACATAAAAGTTTTAAATTTGAGAAGTGTAAAAACATTTGCGAATATTTGGAGGGGGGGTGGGTGACTCCCCCCTGTGTTGGTATTTCAACCTTGGTTTATTAAAAGCATTCTATTTTATTTATTTATTTAAACAACATACATCTGACTTGTATGCTCGACATGAAAGTCTGCTTATAATTCATCGTCAATATACAAGGACGAGATAGCACAAGGAAATTTACATCACAAGAGAAATACAGCCAAGAGCTCCACACAAAGTGTGTGTGCAATGGAGCCAGTGAGATTCGAACCCACAACCTCCAGATTAGCAGAGTGGCATTTTAACCACTCGGCCACATTCTATTTAATACGAAAAGTATGAAGCAACTGATAAATGATTTTTAAATAAATAAAAAGAAAATTATTAAAAAATTTAAATTGTATCAGTCAACCTACCAACTTTGCCTACAAGTAAAGTGCAACCAATAACAGATAAGCACAAAATACACAATCACGTGATCAAATCGCCCAGTAGTTTTTTTTTGTGAACCGCGCGTCAGCTTTGAGCAGGGTTGGACGTCTTACTTTAAATACTGATTGGGCTTAATTACATGAAATAGGTCACGTGATACTTTCCCGGAATACTTTTAATTTTATTTGAGTGGTCACAGGTATGTATTTCTGTTACGAAAATCATGTTTTGAAAGGATAAAGGGATATAGTATTTGTATTTACCAATTTTGAACCATAAAGATAATGCAATAATTGAATAACTTTAAAATTCTCTTCTTCGATAATACCTACTCCATGCCAAATCTTCTGAGCGTGTGCACACAAAAATGGTGTCCCTAAAACACACCCTTACATTTTAATTTTTTATTTACTTAATTTTTAAATGTGGAAAATAAAAAAAACCTGCATGTCTTTTTGAAGTACAAGTTAGGGTCTTATACCTCATAACTATCAAAACATTTAATAACTTTAATTTTGGTAAAATTTAATGTTTCAAACACATGTAAATGACCCGTGAATCACATAAGAATCGCCCTACTATTATTTTTTTCTTTAGAAATTGTCACAGTCGTAACAAATATTATTTGTTTCAATAAATAGGCAGGTTTAGCTTGAATTTCCCTGATATCTCCAACTTTTACAGGTGTGTGACCACCCTGTCAAATACATCTTAAAAAATGTTATGATTAGAGATGTACTTGTGAATTTATTAAATGTACATCTATATCTCCAGGGCCGGCGCCAGACGTGAGGCAAGTGAGGCGGTCGCCTCAGGGCGCACGCTAAAAGGGCGGCATTTGCCTGGCATATATATTGAACATATAATCCATTATTATTTTGTTTGTCTAAACTAAAAAAAATATTTAAATAAATAAATAAATAAAAAGTTTTTTTTTTCTTTTTTTTTAATAAAAATATAGAGTGCATTTTATATAATTACAACCTAGTAATAGCAGAAGCCTTTACGAACGTCATTGTAAAACATGAATTAAATCGACACTAAGACATAAACTACAGTAACAACCAAATCCATTCTTTTTTTTTTTTTTTCTTTTCAAAAATGAAGTCATACTGAAATCAGCAGAATTCACAAAGGGCAGATGGCGCCAAACATAAACCAAAGCATTTTCTCAATGTTGCTGCGTCATCTGTTTAGTATTTCTTTATTTTATATGTGTTGTCTGTCATTCGATGGTGCAATTCTTTTCATTAATTGATTGTAAAGGACCAGATTTTGGACAGCATGGTTAAAAAGACGTTGTGCTAATAGTAATAACGAAGAAAGTCATACTTCAGGTATATATTATGTTATTTTTTCTTTTAATTTCAGATGATGATTGCAGTTCATTTAAAAAAAGTATTCTTTAAAACATATTTCATTAACATGTTATTAATGTTGCCAGGAGTCCCACGTAAATCAGCTCCTATTTACGCAGAGCCGTGCGAAACGAGGGGCGAAGGGGGCAGTCGCCACGGGCGCAGAAAATTGAAGGGGCGTCAAATTTATTATTACCATGGTCGTTTGTTTCTTCTATTTCTCTCTCTCTCTCTTTTTTTTTTTCTTTGTAAAATATATATTATATAAACATATTGAGATTTTTTGTGTGAAAAAGACATACATTCTCAAAATAGCATATTGCTTCATTCTTCGAATACAGAAAGGGTTATGCAGTACTGTTAGATACATTTTTTTTTTCACATATGTTTTCCAGATCCCCTTTGCCAAAATAAATGTGAAATTTTATTTTATGTTATTTAATTGTTAAAATTAAAGTTTCAAAATAAGTGACAAATGTATTTAATAAAGTTTGCGTTTTTTACACTTTTTAATTTTATGACACCTGTCACGCAGGGCCGTAGCTAGAAGTGAACGATAGGGGGGCTTAAGAGAGTGTACGGGAAGCTCATAATTTTTTTTCTCTCTTTCTGACGCAGAAAGATAAATTAGTGCATATTCACATTGTAGGACTATGTTTATTATAAACTGTCCTAATAAGTTAATTTTATTTTAAGAAAAATATATGATGATAAAAATGTTGAGTGTATAGCTGGTGCCAAACTCAACATTATGTTAGCTTCATATGTACAAATTGGATTAGGGAGTGTTGAAACACTTATTTTAGAAACAATTTAATAATTTTGCAAAACTGTGAAAGGATCTCAAAACTAAATTAGATTTTTGAGCAAAATTTCATTTGAATTTATTGGAACAAAAATTCATTTAGTGACCTTGGAATGTTTTTCAGGGGGGGGGGGGGCTCAAAATATTTTAGAGGGGGCTGAACCGCCCATAGTGCCCCCTTAGCTACGCCCTGCTGTCACGAAGAGAAATGGTTATGATCGAAACTTTTGAATCGAAAACGAGTATTAAATTTAAATTATTCAAGCAGATGAAAGTGCAATTATTTTTATTAGGAATATATAATAAACTATTTTGATAAAGAGTATTTTATACTATATCATATTTATTTCACTGTTGATAGTTGTGTTTTTTGTAAATATCCTGTAAATATTTCATCGTATCATAATTTCTAATTTAAGCAAGAATTTCATGTGCAGTTTCTTTTTGTGCGTTTCATTTTTTTTAATCACTTTTGGATGGAAAACGAGTATTAAATTTAAATTATTCAAGCAGATGAAAGTGCAATTATTTTTATTAGAAATACATAATAAACTATTTTGATAAAGAGCATTTTATACTATGTCATAATAAATGATTTTGAAAAAAAAAAATATCTATACAAGTTGATTTTGAAATATTTTTCTATTTTTCATAGTTACTTTCTTTTAAATATTATTTAAAGTGGTATTTTATTATGGCTAATATGATATAAAAATTTATGTGTTAATGATATCCTTATTTTCTATGTACAAACTTTATACGTAATTTGACTTTTGTAATTTTCACATAATATGGCACAATAAATGCTTATTTTAAATCTAATTTTTTTGCCAGGTATAATTGAGATTCTATGTAATATTTGTAACGTTAATTTATTTAATTCTTCAAGGAAGATTGAGTTTTTTAGAAGTCAGTTTTATTCTTAATTTTTATTAATATTGTTAGGATGATAATTTTTGTGAATTCATTTCAAGCTAGTCGTTATTTTTAATGAGATGCAAAAAAATTATAAGTAATTTGATCATTTTAAAAATGTAAATTAAATTGATATACATTAGAACCCAGGTCCGTAGCTAGAAGTGAATAATAGGGGGGAGGGGAGCTCATTTTCTATACAAAATTACAAAAAAATTCGGATTTCTCGAAATCACGATAAAAATAGAAATTAAAAAGATGCGCGCTAAAAAAAAAAGTAAGTTTTAAGAATTCAGTAAACGTCCTTTAAACCGGAATACCGGATAGTCCGGCACGAACACGATTATGGAAAAAAATAGTATTCCTTGTTTAATCACTCCTGTTGTTTATAATAATTCAATGGAGCTTCGGAATGAGAAATTACGTAACAACCCATTTAAATAGCTCAGTCACCACATCGACGATGAGGAAAGAAAATAAAAATTCTATAAATAATTTGCGAAATCAAACTGTTGAAAGGAAAAATAAATATTTATCACACTGTTAAAAATAAATCTGTGAATTCCAGGTGAAACTACCGGCAGCAATGTAGCCGAACTTTTACCGTTCCGTTAGTAGATTTTCCGTTTTGGGAAATACAAGAAGGGAAAACTCCGGTGTAAGAATCAGTAACTTTCCGTTACAAAGTTTGATTTATAATAGTAATAATTTAATATAATTTTTAAAAATGATTTACCGATTAACCTTCAAAGAATTCGAAATCACCGAGGGATTTTAAGCTGCTATGTTATTTTACTTAATTGTTATTCTGAATAATTTAGTTCACGCCATCCTCAGGACCGAACTCGGGACCTTCAGATTGCGGAACAACTTCTTACGAAATGAGCCAAAGTTGCTGATGGTAAACGGTCCAAAGTATGTCTTTTATCAGTTAGTGGGAAAATCTGTTGTGCTTTTTAAAGATTTCCTTTCAAATATATTTCTTAGAATGTTTGTAAACGGAGTATTTTAGACTGATGCATAATACTCATTATTTTTTTAAATCATTTTTAATTTTTTAAATAGTTTAAATTAAAAAACAAAATCACTGTTTGAAGCCACTGTTTTTTTTATAAATTTTTTTTTTATTAACAACTTTTTTAACAATATATATATATATATATATATATAAATACTTTTATAAATACATCCAAAGTTATTAAGACAATACCAATAAAAGAACCAATGAAACCAGTATTTTTACATTCATATTATTAAAAACAGTTGAAGTTTGAAGAGAAATAGAAGGCAGATTACCAAATTACTAAGAAATATGTGGATAAATGGACATTATATAACCAGAGTAATTCATATATTACCATACAATAAACCAATGAAACCAGTATTTTTACAATCATCTTATTGAAAACAGTTGAAGTTTGAAATGAAATAGAAGGCAGATTACCAAAATAATGAAAGATAAATGGATAAAAAGGCAGTAGAAGGCTTTTCCATTAAACTACTTCATCAGGGGTGTATAGTTTAACAAAAAAGCAAAAACATCCAACCAGTTTCTATTATGAGTCGTGCTGAAAGCTAAGAATTCGACTCACAATACACCCGACTGGCTGGAAGCTATTCAGATGACAAATTAGTAGAAAGATACACATAGAAGAAAATAAAATCAATATGACAAAATAACAATAATACATTAGTCCATTAAAAAAAAAAAAGGGATATATATACTAAGATAATTTACCATTACCCATATCCTAGCAAGATTTGTAGTGCAATCAGATACAAACTACATGTGACTTACTAACAGTCACGGTTATGGTCATAGTATAAATCACATAGATAATAAAATAAAGTTGTAACAATAATTATAAAAATTAGTAAAACACATATTATACTATATAATTCATAATATATTTAGAAAAAAAAATAGATGCTACTATTAGAAATATTATATTTTTATTTTAAATCAATTATTAATATTACTATATTAATTAACTAGAATATATTACTACAACTTCTAGCGGAAAATTATTTTAGTGCTGCCATCTAAAGGATTAATATATTAATTAAATTATATGCTTATGGTGCTGCCCTCCATTATAGGAAAAAAAAAAATATTTATTAGCTAAGAATTTCCAAGAAGAATTTCTATTCTAATATTTTGCAAATAATTTCTTTAAGACAAATACAATAGACAACCATAGCTTATCTCAATAACTTGATCATTTTTAAGTTATGCATATTAGTTTTTAGGTAAACATAAACTTTAATACTATGTGTAAAGTTTTTATTTTATTTTTTTATTTTTTTAATATTAAATATATAATAATTAACCATTGCGTATTATCCAGACAACACCGCCCTCCTCCGTAATCTAACATCTAACCCACCCAACCATCCTATTGTTTATATTTTTTTATATATTTTTTTTTTTTTGTATTTTTTTTTTTTTTTTTTTTTTTTGTATTATTTTTATTTTTTATAATTTTTTTAAACATTTTTTTTTTACGCAATGTGTTAATTATTTTTAAGATCATGTAATAACTTATTATATATTAAAGACTATAGGAGTTTTTATCAATAACATCATATGGTAATATTGGTTGAAGAGAAAATAGACAGTTAATACTTAATAAATGTTTATACAGATAATATTTTTTTAACCAAATGTAAAGGATAACCATATCTTATAGCAGTGTCTTGTACAGTTTTTAAATTATGCATTTTAAAATTATGTGAACAAATATTTTTAATTCTATGAGCAAAATTAAGTAATATATTGACATAGACAGATTTATGTAGGCAAGAATTATAATGAGTAAAGAGGTTTACTTTAAAAGGAAAGTCATTGCGTTTGTCATAAATATCAAATAGAATTTTATTATCAGAAAGCGTAATATTAAGATCAAGAAAGTTAATTGTATTATTATGCATATCATTATAACTGTATTTTAAATTTTTGTGGTATTTAATTGGTAGCGAATAGTTAGATGACTTTTTAGAATATAAAATTATTATATCATCAAGATACCTGTATAGAAAACAATTAACAATAGAAGTATTACGTTCATAATAATGTAAGTAGAGATCAGCACAGATGGATGATACAATCCCACCTTGTGGAAGACCGACTATTTGTTTGAATATTGTATTATTAAATAATATATAATTATGATAAAGAATAAATTTGGTTAAAGATTTGAAATAAGATAAAGATACATGTATGTTTAGAGAATTCCTATATTCCTTGAATAATAAATTTATGATCCTGAACATATCTGCAATATCAATTGTATTAAATAAATCATTAAAGTCATATGTTTTGATGTACTTAATGTTTTGTAAATTTTTGATATTATTTACAAGATGTAAACTATTTTTTATACTGTAGAATTTATTATTAGTTTTTGCAATATCTAGCATTTTTGTAAGTATTGTTAATAATTCTTTACCTGCATTATTGTTATAAGTATTACACCCAATAGTGATAGTACGAAACTTTATAGGAATTTTATGGAATTTTGGAATAACCACAATGTAAGGATAGTTATAATTATGATTTTTTAATTTTAGTAATTTATAATATTGAGCTATATGTCTATTTTTAATAATAGTATCAATATCTGTTTGAATGAAATTTGAACTAGAATTTATTGCTTGATTTAATAATGTAGAGTAATAATGTTTACATATGAAAGCATAGTTGTTAGGAGATTTATCGACATATGTTATGATAATATATATATATATATATATATATATACTTTTTTTTTTAAATTGTCGTACACTATTTATTTCTTTCTTTATTTATTTTTCGGCTAATAAATTAAAAGATATTTAATAAGAAAAATGAGAAAAATAAACAGAAAAATGTAATTTAAAAGGAATTTTTATGTTTCATTATTCCATGGCACCAATGGGACTCGAACCCACAATCTGTGTTCTCAGGCGATTAGCAGTGTGGTGCCTTGACCACTCGGCCATGGAGCTCCCCACAGAAGGGAGTGTCTCCGTTTTTTTGTTTTTATTTCCATCCGTTTCGTTTTTTTCAGGAAATATGATGGAACTTTGTGATTTGTAACGGAAAATACCCTTCAGTTGTTAAAAGGGAGCTTTTCTGTGAAATTCAGGAAAAAAATGTTCGTGAATTTCAGAATTTTTTTAACAGTGTACCAGTCTGGATAATCAGCTCTCTACTGTATTTTTATAGTGATTGGCAATGGCAAACAAACTGGTATTCGGATTATTTAAAGGTGGCTTCTACGAGTAAACCTTTTATGTGTTACGTTTTCATTTTATATTCGTGTATATATGTTGTAATTTTTTTCAAAACTGAGTAATTCTTTTTTTTATTCAAGTTGATTAAAGAACAAAAAAAAACATGCTTTACTGCCATTTAAATAAAAAAAAAATAATAAATAAATAAAAAATAAAAAAAATAACTTCTACATGTTTTTCCGACATTTATCCTATAATTCTGAAAATCTTGTAAGTTAATCTTTTCAGTTAATCTGTTGAAGTAAAATTTGCGAAAATAAAATTGGTTCGGATTAATCGGAATTTTGGATTGGATGGTTCTACTGTATATTTATTTTCAGGATAAATGATAAATAGCATGTTAATTTACTATTCTAAAAATTTTTTGAATAGTGGTGAAACAGTTACGTCATAGGGGCGGCAAAATCTCTAGCGCCGGCCCTGTATATCTCTGCTGTGTATTATAATGCCTGTTACTTATTGTAAGCAAAAAAGTCGTTCAAAGAAAATTAAGATAAATCATTCTACATTTCACATTACATAAGATCAATTAACCGGTAACTCTAGCCTACCTTTCATGTTTGTCACATTTGTTATACCTTTAAACAGGCTATATTTTAATAAAATAATTTGCAAAAATACAAAAACAAAAACTACAAAATTATCCTATTCAGGAATTTTTTTAACAACCATCTTTCTCTTCTAGTAGATTTAAGGATTAATATTACATCTCCTGATCAGTGAGATAAATCATAGCTTTCAATTACTTTAAAGGCCATGCTTTATTACATTAATCTAATTTATGCATAGTTTAAATTATGAATTTCATACGCAAAATTTGCTTAAGGCTTTTTCTTATTGAAAAATGCATAAGATTATGAAAATATAAATACCTTGGAATGAAACATACTCACACATGGTTTTATTTTTATAAACAAAACTTGTTAAAAACAACAAAGTGTCTATCTCTATACATCGAATCAGTCGGCAAAACTACACCTTTTACTAATGTACCGTCAGATATGGGTTCTGTTCACAAACGACAATGGGGTCGCTCATTCAGAAAGGAGATTGGAAGGCCGGCATATGAGAGAAACGGAGGAGGAGAGGAGAAGATTTGTTTGTTTCACGATTTCTGTGGCATACACTTTTAAAAATATGACTATTATACTCCATCGTCACTCCACCGCTTTTATAGAAAACGACTACTTCAGGATAGACTACTTTGCATTTTCATTGGACAAAAGAGTGATATTCTATAAAAGCGGGGAATGACGATGCAGTAAAATGGTTATATTTTTTACAGTGTAATTCAAATGATAAATTATCGAAGAAATATAATTGTGATAAATTTTCTATTAAAATACAGGTTATCGCGTATCATTAACCGTATCTTTTTTTCTTAAAGTGCTATTACACGTAAAAATTGCAAGCGAAAAAAATCGCCTGCGTTTTTTCGTGTTCTTAGCATTTCATTGGCTGTTCGAGAAGAGTCTTTACCATCATTTGGATTTCCAAGCATTTGATTGGCTCTTACTGGCGACTCGCTTCGTTCCAGGCGTCAAAGACGCTTCGACAAAAGAGAATCGCGCGCTACCAAGTGACTGCAATTTGACGTCTGCAGCACGACACGTGTAATAGCACCTTTAGACCACTAGAGCCACGTGATGCTCAAATACAGTTGCACGAAAAGAACATCACGTCATTCTAGCAGAATATAAAAAACGAGATAAAAAAAAAAAAAACACGCGGGGTGCCAGCGGTAGCACGTCTTTTCTGCGGTTGCGGGGCATCTCACATGTCTTTTTTTTTTTTTTTTAACAGACCACTAGTGACGTGACGCTTTTCTCGTACACCTTTATTGGTGCATTTGAATATCACATGACTTCAGCGGTATACAAAAAAAAAAAAAAAAAAAAAAAAAAACTTTGGAATTTACATTGTAAAAAATACGACTATTTTGCTGCATCGTCACTCTCCCGCTTTTATAGGGAAGTTGCAATCAGCTGATAAACCATTGTATTCAAGTGGAGGTAAGGGTAGTTCAACCAATCAAGACTGCGTATTTTAGTCTTTTACCTCCAGCGTGACGTCAATTGCAACTGCCCTATAGAATGTCACTCTTTTGACCAATGAGAATGCTCCATCATAGCCTGAAGTAGTCGTTTTCTATAAAAGCGGTGGAGTGACGATGCAGCAAAATAGTCATATTTTTTACAGTGTACCACAGTAGTTTGCTTTTTTCGTTAGCCTTGTACGAGCTACAAGGCTAAAGGAAAAGACAGGCTACTGCTGTGCATCCCCAGTAATTTTTTTTTTTTTTTTTTTTTTTTTTTTTTTTTTTTTTTTTTTTTTACAGATTGCTAGAATGACGTAGTGTTCTATTCGTGCACCCGCATTGGTGTATTCGAACATCATGGACTTCAGCGGTCTGTAAAAAAAGATTGGTGGAATGCACCGCGGTAGCCTGTCTTTCTCGTTAGCCTCGTGCGAGTTACAACTGACGTCACACCCTAGCAATCAACATGACAACCTTTTAAAAGTTTTTGTTTGGCTTCCAATTTTCTTTTAAGCACTGAATTTATTTATTTATTGAACAACATGCATCTGACTTGTGTTATAGTGCCTAGAAACCTAAAAATTTTACTTCAAAAAGCAAGGACGCCAATAGATGCCGCCAGTGCTTCCTCTGTCGCTGTGTAATTGCCGTTTTTCAATACTAAACATTTTAAATTATTTCTACTGTAATAAATCAACACTTTAAACTGCTCTAAATTAAAAATATGCAAGATTTTATTTTCTAAAAATGATAATAATGCAATTGGCGAGTAATTTCAATGATTTCATGACAATTAGTTTGTAACTTTGCATATATTTATCATTCCTTTAAAATATTATTAAATTAAAATTAAATAAATTCAGTTTTTTTGTACAATTAAAATATTTTACCTTTTTAATCAATATTCATTATTGTATCTTTACAGCCAGTTGATAAACTAGGAGCAAATCGAGTTTTTTAAAATTTATATTTCAGAGCTTTAGTTTTTGATGAAATAATGGTTTATTAACAGAGAATCAAATGAGTAGTTAATAATTTTTTCAAATCTAAAAAAAAAAAAAAAAAAAAAAAAAAAGGAAGAAAGAAAGAAACATTATCTTGAAAGTAGAATGCATTTTCTTTAAAATACTCTTTTTTAAAATATATATATGTATATATACATATATACATGTTCTCGCTGACATTTGATCAACGTTAGTAATTTGGCTAATTAAAAATGAAAAACATTCGCCAAATGAGAAAAGTATTAGCAAAATAGATTCGTCGTGTAGCACCAAAAAAAGCTTTTAATTCTTTAATATATTTCTTTTTTTTTCAATATGTTCTAAAATAACCCAAATTTTTATAACTGTGACATCGATTGTTATTAATCTAATTTCAACTATCCGCTACATATATAAAATATGTATACATTAAATATATATGCATATGTATGAAAAACGAAAATGAAAAAACAAAAATTGAGCACTAGCAATTTGGCGAATCTAATAGCTTGTTTACTCGACAAATGAAGAATTTAGTCGCAATTTGGCGCATTGGCGAGCGACAGCGAGAACACTGCATATATAATTTTTTTGGCCACAATTAAAGCATTTTACCTATTCATTATTATATCGCTACAGCCACTTATTAAACTAAGAGTAAATTGAGTTTTTAAAAAAAAATTCCTCATATTTTAGAGTAATGCTTTTGACATAACTTAAGGTATATTTTAGTGAAAAAACAAATGAGAAGTTAATTATTTTTTCAAATACAGAAAAAAAGACACTTGCGTGAAAGTAGAATACATTTCTTTAAAATATTCTTTTTTTTTTTTTTAAGTTAAATGTAGATAAAGTCAGATTTTTTTTTTATTATTATTGCTGAAATTTTTTATCTCCCTCCCTTTGAAGCTTTTAAAAAATCCTTTCCTGAAAGTAGAATCAATTTTTTTACATATTTTTAAATTATATTTAGAATAAGTAATTATTAAATTTATTTATATATCTTAGTCTTTCTGACTAAATTAATAATATTGTTATATTAAATTTAATTCATCCTAAACAAGTGTTTCTAAAACTAATATAGGTATACATTTAGAAGCTACAATTGATATAAAATACATAATTATTTATATTTATTTCATATTAAAGGTATGTACCTGGATGAATACTCATTTTAAATATTTAATTTTCAATTAAACATAGTTAATTTAGTTTTTTTTCTTTTATATACACTAATGCATCCAGAAACGAAGCATGTTCAACTAGCTTTTCTTTTCTCTGTATTTATTAATGATTTATCATTAACAAACGTAAAATACCTTTTCTTTAAAATGTGAAAAAATGGAAATAATTGCACGATTTGTTTTAATATGCAGCGTTAATTACATCTGTGCTAACATTAAGATCAAGCAGTTTAAATGCAATTTCAAACAACGGTGGAAACTATGCCCTCTCGCAAAGAAGCTAATTTTCCTACTTTCAAAGATACTTTTTGTGTTACAGTTCTATTGATGATAAAAACACTATATATTTCTAGGCACTGTACTTGTGTGCTTGACGATAGCACAAGGATAATTTACAATACAGGAGAGATAAAACCGGGAGCTTTACTCAATTAGTGCATGCAATGGAACCAATGGGAATCGAACATAAACACCTTCTACACTCGAAAGCAATTAGCAGCGTAATGCCTTAACCACTCGGCCACATAGGCACTTAGCGCTGAAATACAGGTGAGTATGATTGGTTGGTGGAATTTGGTGGGCATGTGGTCACATAGTTGAAACTGATTTTAAAAACAATTTGCATTTTTAAAAAGTGTATAGCTGATTAGTGTTTCACTTTCAGCTCATTACTGACTTTAATGATCCTCAACCATTATTTATCTATACTAATATTATAAAGAGGAAAGATTTGATTGTTTGTTTGTTTGTTTGAATTGAATAGGCTCCGAAACTACTTGACGGATTTGAAAAATTCTTTCACCGTTGGAAAGCTACACTATTTCCGATGAACATAGGCTAATTTTTAATTGATTTAGTAAAATATTTTTCTTAATAATTCAAAATTTCATTATTTTCATACAGAATCAATTAAAATTTTTCCGATAAAAAATAACCATTTTTCTTTCCCGTTGCCAAGAAAATGTAATCTGGTATAATATTAATAATAAATTAATTAATTCAATTAGTAATTATGGAACAAAACAATTTGTATGATTTTAAAATAGAAAAGAAAAATAATGAAATAGTTTACTGATAAATAAACGACTATTACTGGATTACCACGTGAGGCATAAAATCGCAATTTTGTTGTAATCGTGCCAACGTGATACGTAGATGATATCTGCATCTAAATATTATTGGCAATATTATTGTTTATATAATTTGTTTACATTTTTTGGCAATATTACATTATTTGGCAATACTTGATCTCCCATCGACCAAAAAACTGTGGCCAAAGTATAAGGTTAAATATCAATAATGGATGATCGTAAATGTCACATTCTTTTGACATTAAATATGTTTTGCAAATTGTTACTTCGTCAACTAATTTTAATTCGATATTTTATCTCTTTTCCTATTAATATTTTAGCAATTTATTAATTCTTTGGTTATTTAAAATAAAAATTATATAATTATATCCGTTTGTATAATTTGGCGAAATTGATCGACGGAATAATCAAATGGTACCAATTGTTTGTTTACACTTTATATGGATATTTAGGTTGATAGAATTAGCGTATTTATCGAGTCTCCGCCAAGTCATATGCCAAGCAGTCATTAAATCGTGTTTTAGTTTTACTATTATATCTTTTTCATCTGCAATTATTTTACCAACACTAAAAAGGGATACTTCTAGGTTATCCCGTCGACTAATTTCGCCAAATTATACAAATCGCCAAACTAATAGCCAAATTATACATGATGACATAATTTTTATTTTAAATAACGAAAAAACAAATAATTAGTAGAATATTAATAAAAAGTCGAAATAAAAATCCCTTGATGATATTTTAAACACGTGAATCGCATTTAATGTCATTGAATGTGACATTCACGATCATCCATTATTGGCATTTAATCTTATAGTTTGGCGATAATTTCTGGTCGACGGGATAACCTAGAAGTACCTAAAAAAAATATTTTGAATGTGAAAGAAAAATCATTACCATGAAGAAATATTTGCAATTAATTTATCATTCATTCTAATAAAAAAACGGTACTACTAGGTTATCCCGTCGACCAAAAAATTATCGCCAAACTATCAGATTAGATGCCAATAATGGATGATCGTGAATGTCGCATTCAATGACATTAAATAGATTCACGTGTTTAAAATGTCATTAAACGATTTTTATTTCGACTTTTTATTAATATTTTACTAATTATTATTATTATTTTTTTTTGTGTGTGTGCATATTTTAGTGCATTTTTTCATGCTTAATTGAATGGTACTAAGCAAATTCTTTTAAATCCAGTACTTGGTGAGATACTTCACATTTTCCTAATTTGGCGATGTCTTCGGCGCAAAAACCTGAAATTTTGAATCCTTATCTATCTATCTATATATATAAATCTTTCCTTTAGGAAGTTCATCGGATGGTCTAAAATAATAACATGTTTCACCGTACCTCAGAAGCTAATTCAGATAGAAGCAATTCAAATGGAATTCACCTACTAAAAAAAATCTTAATTACTTAAATACTTTTGTAATTTGTCAGTTATTTAGTCATTTTAGAGGTATTTTGTCGTCAAAATGAACTTTGAACGGACCAATGTAAGATTACATAAATCAGACAAAAATTGTGGGTATTTGATTCGATATTAAGATTGTTTATTTAAATATATTTCGTTTGATTCAAGATTATTTTAAAGATACTGACCAGCGTAGCGGGCGGAGGCTGCTAGTTTTTAATATATTCATAGGGATGCCAATTTACTGCCTTGTTCCTGGTGAAATTCAATCCAATTTCATACTTGGTGCCCATTAAAGCTGTGCCCAGATAGGTGTTTTAGTCTAAACTAGCAGTTACCCGTGACTTCGTTCACATAACATTTAAAGAAGAAATAATTGATCAATCAAGCAAAAAATTTCGATGATGAAAAGCATGTGTAATTAACTTTTTATCACGAATTTATGGTAAAAAACTTCTGACAATCCCTATTTGCTAATTTTTTTGCTGGTTAAAATTTTCCTTTCAGCGATTAATACTAATAGATAGAAACATTCTTGAATACTTTTGTTCAGCCCTGTAGTCTTCCAAGTGCCTTTAATACACGAAAGTATCTTTCTAAAATTTAGTTCAAACAAAAATATTTCCTATTACTACCTAAATTACATTTTCAGAAATTATCATCCGAAGACAACCTTGTATCCAGTTCTTTGCGGGACCCTGTATATAAATTTATATATATACTACAAACATTTCTTAGTTTACTAAATGCAGTTCAAAATAAAAATGCATATTTTATTTAAAAACCACCTTTGAGTAAATTACGCTCATATTCTGTAACATTTCCAAGATCTTTTGTGTAACCCTGTATATCTAAATTTAACATTTAAACTATTACCATTTATACTCTCCATTTAATATGCATACATTTAGCGAAACTTAAAAGCACATATCGTAATTCAAAATGCATTTCATCCATGCAACAGTCATCATCCATCATATACAGTACTTCGGATAGAATATATACTATTTGAAATCTTTTGTGTGTCCCTGTAAATGCTATGCACTTCGTATTATGCATGAAATAACTCACATTAAGCCTCAGCAACGTATATCAATTTGATTATACATGAAATCGTTTACCATAATTAAAATATGTCAGAAACTGCTCTTCCCTTTATTCTTATGCAATGGAATTCTTTTGTGTGACCCTGTAAAGTAATAATAAGTGTCCTTTTAACTACATACTTTACAAAATGCATATTTTAGTGCACTTTGTAAATGCATATAAATTTGAATATGTTTCACAAGGAGTAACATCGTTAAATTTAATTAAAACGATTTTTCCCCATAATGCCGTAATGTAAGGAAATTTTTTGACTATCCCTGTAAATAAACTAATTATGGTAGAAATTTCGTTTTCAATAGGTATTCGTGCTAGGTAAACATTAATAACGTCCAAGAATTTCATGGAAATCGGAGTATATTTACGAAAATTAGAAAGCGACCAGACAGACAGACAAACCGAAAGAATAATAACTCTTCAACTTTGTTCGAAAGTGTTAAAAAATCGAGCCAAAAATATATTAATCAGTAGTTTTATTTTCCGCCTTTTCCCCACAAAAAAATTCTTCCATTGATAATTATGAGTTTTGAATAAAAATATTCATTTGTATGTAACTTATAACTTATCAATTAGTATAAGTAAAAAATATTTCTGATTAATTTTAAATATGACGTCATTATTTATCTCGCTTCATTAGCTACTGATATTCATACCCCTTGTATTTTTAACGACTGCTATAAAGTATCTGTTTTATTTCAACTATGACGTCACATTTTCATAAGTGAACCATTTTATTAAAAATATAATTCTTTTTCATTCTTTTTACTTTTACTTTATGTCGTCATATTTTACACAATAATTCCCATTAACTAAACAAATATCTTTGTTAAATATATTATAAAAAATATACCTTTTATTTTTATTTCAAACATGATGTCATATTTATTTTCTTTTAAATTATTTTATTATAATTTTTCACGTGGAAGTTTTTTATTAAAAATTCATTGCCGCTGAAAAATTATTATTCCAATTTTTTATCTTCTTGGCAACAGGAAAGGAAAATGGTTAAATTTTATCTGAAAAATGCCTATTGATTTTGTATGAAAAATAATTACATTTTGCATTATTAACGAAAATATTTGAATCCTTCTATAGTAAAAAAAAAAAACTAGCCTTAAAAGGAATGACTCCTAAAATGATGCTGATGTGGAAGATTTCCGGAACTAACGAATCCGGGCGGACCACTCCTTCCATGAGTCGAATAGACCAATCAGGAAAGGGCTCCGTCTATGCACCGCCGTATGGGTTACCATAAAGAGGGAAATGTTACCATCGCCAACAATCGCCAAGTTTGTCGCCAACTTGGCGATATATTGCCAAATTTGGCGACCAAAATTAGTCGCCAAAAGTGACGCCAACTTGGCGATAACTGTAATATTTCGCCAAATTTTTAACTTCTTTACAACACCTTTCGTGTGACACATGATTTGAAAAGTATGCAACTGCTTATTCATATTATGGATGTCTTCTGTGTCACTCCCACACTCTGCTCCCCCCCAGGGGGAGGCACATTTTTAATTTCTTTACAACACCAGTTGTGTGACACATCATTTGAGAGGTCTGCAACTGCTTATTCATATTATGGATGTCTTGTGTGTAACTCCCCCCATTCTGCCCCCCCAGGGGGGAACATTTTTAATTTCTTTACAACACCAGTTGTGTGACACATCATTTGAGAGGTCTGCAACTGCTTATTCATATTATGGATGTCTTGTGTGTCACCCCCGCCACTCTGCCCCCCAGGGGGAACATTTTTAATTTCTTTACAACACCAGTCGTGTGACACATCATTTGAAAGATCAGCAACTGCTTATTCATATTATGAATGTCTTGTGTGTCACCCCCCCTCTGCCCCCCAGGGGGAGCACTTTTTAATTTTTTTACAACACCAGTCGCGTGGCACATCATTTGAAAGGTCTGCAACTGCTTATTTATACCATGGGGTATTGGCGAGCGCAGCAAGCAGGGGTAGTCTACAACTTGGAATCGCGAAGCGATTCCAGACGGAACACTAAGTGATTACGCGGGGGGTTGGCGAGCGTAGTGAGCAGGGGGGCGGAGCCCCCCTAGTAAAATAAATAAAAATTAGCCTATGTTCATTCCACTCCTATAATTTATCCATATGCAAAGATTCAAAGACATTAATTCATCCGTTTTGAAGCCAAGTTCATTCCAATTTTTCGGACATACTTTCACATTTATAATATATATAAGGATACTCAGATTGTGCTTAGAATATGTGCTTGTCAAAACTAAAGCAACTCGTACCTTCCCAATCTTTCAGAACTTGACAATATTCCCATTGAGGATTCCCATATTCCCTGTCAAAAGTATGACCCAATATTTTATACGGTAAATAAGGGTTTAAATTGAAGTGTCCCACTTACACTCTACCTAGAGAATAAGTTTTGACTCAATATAAACAAAATGTAAACTGTATTGCAGGGCAACCAATGACATTATAAATGACATAACATTTAAGACGTCAAAAAGAGTACAGTAGATTCCCTCAAATCCGCACAGCTTGGGACCAGAGGTTTTGCAGATTTTAGAATTTTGCGGATTTCTGGTCATTGCTTTGTTTACATTTTTTTTTAAATAATTTGAATGTAATTAATAATGAAATCAAAAGTATAATGAATGCATGCAATATACTAAGATATTAAAAAAAGTAGTAAACTAAAATAATAAAAATTTAGACATTTTTTTAAATTATTAAAATACTAAAAAGAAAGATCAAGTTAATAATCAATAATGTACAATTAAATATTCATTATAAAACAGGAAATATGTTTTTCCTAAATTATTTAATGAAACTTGCCTCATAAAGGTACATTACTAATTCACATCAGGATCATAAAATAATGAAACTTTATTTCAGGTTTAGCCAGACTTAATAACTAAAAAAGCTTGATTAATCGGTACATAAATATATTTGGTAAGATTGTGATTACCAATGATGTTAGCAATATCTTTATTTTTTCAAAAATAAATTATTATTCTTTATGAAAAAACATTAATTCAATAACCTTAACAAAAATTATAAATTAAAAAATGTATGGAATTGATATAAAACTGAAAAAATAAATTTTTGCACCTACATCTCAACTGAATGTTTCATTGTTTACATCCGTAAAATATGAGAGGATTTTATAGAGTTGTGGATTTTAGGAGTGTGGATTTGAGGGAGTCTACTGTATCATCTTTATACAGCAACTGGTACAGAATGCAGCATTCATAGTTATGTGCCAGTCGTCATGTAAAAATGATCCACTTTGTGCGACATTTTAAAAGCCATGAACTGACCTTTTACATTGTTAGTCACAATAGGTGCAAAGCGGTGTGCCCATCGCAGCAAAAAATAAAGCTATACAGTGCAATTAAAGCTCTTTGAAAAAAGCCTGTTTGTATCTTTTTTTTTTTTTTTTTTTTTCATTTAAGACCAAGGTATTTTTATAACTTTTTCTCAAATTATAATGGTACTAAAATATCTTTAATTAATATCTACCAAATTTATCTACGGTTGCATCTTGATTTTACAAATTTTTCAATATCTCAAAGAAAAAAAAATTCTTTCAAATTTTCTACACATGCAATGTTAAAAAAAACCTTGGTTTGACAAATTTTTATGGTTCATCCGTCGATAACCTGAATTTTTCCCCCCATAAATATATTTTTTTTCTATAAAAAAAAAAGAAATTTTTATAGAATAGAAAAACTATATTCACAAATTATAGTGGTAAACTTCACATAAACCTTAAAATGAAGCATTATAAAGATGCCAGTAACATATTAAATCTCTTAACCCCCCCAAGATGGGAGATGAAATTCTTCTTTTATTGTTTGCTTATGACTCATAATGAAATGAAATCTGAATCTTTTGCAAAAGAATTAGGCTACAAAAATTTCAAAGGAAGTAATGATTAATTTGAAAATTTCACAAAACGTAACATTTTTGAAAATGTGTGGTGTTATATATGATAGTCGATTAATTGCATGAGGGATATAGATCCTAGGGGTAGTGCCGTTCTTGGGGGGGTCTTTCTAAAGGAACCTAACCTATATTTATACAAGGTTAGGAGAAAATCACAGAAACTCTGAATGGTTTGGCCGACAGGAGCAACTAGGTTCGAACCCAGTACCTATCGTCTATCAGCTTTGAGAGCAGAACTTCTCAGCCATTGACAAGGATGCATCAGTGTTGAATTCAGAGGTTAGACATTTGAATTTGTGTTTTACTTAAGGAAATGTATTTTATCTTATGCATCACATTATATAATTTAACACAATGATATTTAAAATTTACAGGATGCAATTGACAAATATATATATATATATAAATTAAAAATGTAAAGCTTGCATGCAATAAATTATTTGTAGATTTCATTTAATTAGTTTTACCATTTGTTATTGTAAAATATTATAAGTTTAGAAATGTTGAAAAGTACCATACATAGTTTTTTTCTTTTTCGTTTTTTTTTTATATAGATTTTCAGTGCTAGAAATATTCAACTAAAATGTCTGTAATAAAAAAAATAAGAAAAATATCAGGGCAGCTTCTTAAATTGCACCATCTATTAAAAAAAAGAAATTAGAAAGGAATACACAAATTGTTAAAACACTTGTTAGATGATGGTCATTCCTCAAACAAAAATTAATTTAAAAAAACTACTTAGAAATGTTATTAGGTTTTATTTTTATACTATACTGGACACATTTTGAACCTTATCTGAGTATATATATATAGATAACATATTCACAGAATATGAAATAGATACATATAGACCTTCAGTATAAAAAATATAATGATTGTATGTGTGCCAATGCCACAGAAGCTAAAAGTTAAATGGGCATTTTATTGACACCAGTCAATTACCACAAATGCATCAGACAATAGTAAAAAAGCTTTTTTTTTTTTTTTTTTTTTTTTTTTTTTTTTAACCATGTGACAAATATACTTATGGCACTGTTTTGAATATATATTTTTTAAATGTCATCTAATATTTAATTTTATTGTTTTACTACTAAATGTACTTACATTTTATCCGCTTTTAGTATAAAAGTATTCAATATGTAAATGCACATAATCAAAATAGAAAATTAAATAAAATATGTGTGTTCACACACATTTAGGTTGAATTTAATATGAAAATACAAAATAGAAATATACAGAACATTATGAAATTAATACAATAATTATATTACTGCATACATAATGTATATATAGCATTAAATATTTATCTGTGTGGAGAATTCCTTGCTTTTGATTCAGTTAAACAAATTTACATATACATACATACAAAGCAAAACAATTCTTTCATTGTCAAAGTTACAGTTATTTACTTCTGTAAAGAAATATTTCAACATTGCATATTTAGCATTTGAAAATCATAGTATTAGATATTTGATTTCTGAATTATACTGTACACAATTTATACTTTATGTGATCAGATAATATAAAATATACAAACAGAGAAAAAAAAAAAAAAAAAAAAACATTAAACACATCAAAGTTGTTCAGTTCCACAAAATAAAAACTAGGATTTTTTTTTTTTTTAATCAAGAGACTATTTTTTTTTCCAAGCATAAAAGTAATATGTACTTGATTCATTTAAAATAATATTACAATCATATATACAAATACATGTAATTAAAAAAATGCTTTTAACTAAGCAAATTACAAACATGCTTTATAACAATTTCAAATTTCATTATGAATACCAAAAAATGATTTCTTTCTCATAAAGATATAGAATTGTGAAAGTTATGAATGATAATTCTTTTTTTTAATAATGAAATCATTAGTAACAAAAATAAAATTATGCATGGTGATCAGATAAAATAGGAATTTACAGTTTGCAACATAAAATTACAATTTATTCATTACAGAAAATAAAATTAATAGGATAAAATTTTGCATTTATGAATGAAAATTGAAAATCTACTCATAACAAAGCTACAAAGTTTTAATAAGCCATTGTATATGTTTTAACTAAATCTCTTTCATATCAAATAGAACTAATCAAACACACATAAGAAATAAATGTCATCGATTTTTCCAGCATAAATAAATATAAAAGATGAATAAGAAAAAATGTGTTAGAAAATCATAAAAAGTATGCCAAAAATCAGGTGTAAAAAAAATCAAGCAAAAATCAAATCTTCTGCTTGGCAAGCAGGGCAAAAACTAGTCTTTCTTGCACCCAGAACAAACTTGGATTTTGGCGTCTCATTCCCCTCCTCTAGAAAGTATATTTACAAACAAAACTTTACTAATTTTCTAATAGCCCACTTATTTTAAAATTTAAAATATGTAACATTAAACTGTGCAATCTGCTCTGTCAAATACTGATTCATTAAAATATCGAAAACAAAACTGAAAATCGAAAAAAATTCAGCTTTAAATCAGAATCCTATGCCATATCATCTTTAGATTTTTCTTTGCTTTGAAATATTCCAAACAGGACTATTTTAACAATATTCTGCCAAACATAGACTTGAGAAAAATCGACAAACAAAATCTTCATTTGGCACCCCTTCATTCTGGTCCCTGGGGCACATGCCCCTCTAGTTTCAGCCTTGTTGGAAAAACTGGCACGCACACACACATACACAAATATATTTTAGGATTAATTTAGTTATCAATATAAAAAATCTTACTTGGATTTAATGAATCAAAAGACAAAATAAAGAAAATTTCCATAGTGTTTGAAATAATAATCCATTCATATCTCTTAACAATGTGAATTTAATACTTAAATACAATCACTTTTTATCTTTATGTAGTATTAAGTAATATTTTTGTACCATACTAAATTCTTCATAGCATTTTATCTGACTATATGAAAGCATTGGATATGAAATAGAAACATACAGAACTTTAGTACAAAATTAAATTGCACTTTCAGAGCTTGCAATGAATTTTAAAAATCAAATTTACTTATTAAGAGTATAATTTAGAATAAATTTTAAAAGTTATAAATGCATTTGAAATTTTTACTACGTATGAAGTTTTAAAGAAATACACTTTTTTATACTTATGTATGAAATATAAAAAAGTTGCTTGCTATTATTAATTTATTCATACATCCAATGATTTTTAATTTTACAGCATTGCTCTACTTTTTTTTTTTTTTTTTTTTTTTTTTTAAGAAGAAATAACTGTTTTCTTTGCTTGTTCCTTTGCTGTTTTATTTGCATAAATATCAAACATTTCATAAAAGTTATGATTACAATATGTCCCAAAAGGTTGTAAACAATACTTTTTCCTGGATTTATGAGTTAATCAAAACAAGTGAAAAACACTAAATAAATTACGAAAATATATAATGATGAAATAAAAATAATAAAATAACTTTTAACTGTCATAGATTTAATATAAAAAGTTAAAAGCAAAAAAATACTGACCAAAAAGTATATAGACAACTGGTATTAAAAGCTGATATCCAAAATTTGTATAGTCCAAGGTCATGTACTTGTTGTGCAATAGTTTCCTGAAATAAAATTGAATATGTCTTTTCGTTTTGGACTGATTACAAAGATACTCCACAATGTGCATTTTTTTTTTTAAAAAGAAATTTTGAAAATCTATCATTTAAAGAATCGTAGATGGAAAGTTGTGGACAATCTAAGACAAAACTTGATGAAGCAAGGTTGGTATTTACCAAATTTTTTGCAAAAAGGCGACTATCTGGAATAAAATCCTATTCTAGATGAACAAAGAAAACAACTAAATGATAAGACAGAAAAATTTTGATGTTAACTTCAACCCAGAACCTGTTTGCACAGTCAATTTCTATAAAAGTAAACATTCCAGTACCAAAATCCACAATCCATAGACGGCTGGCAAGTACTTTTTTTTTTTTTTTTTTTTTTTTTTTTTTCCGCAAAATGCAACACTTGCCAATGTTTACAAAATGGAATAAAAACACCCATGTTCAGTGGACCTGAAATCACAGGAAATGGTCAGATGAATGGTTGAGTGTTCTTGTTAGTGAAGAAAAGAAATTCAAATAAGTTAACTCTAATGATTAGGTATATTACTGGGATGATACTCACAAAGAGCCACAAACTTTTTGTTAATAGACAACAAGGAGGGAGATAAACATATGAAGTGGGCAGCATTTTTTTAATAATGGAAATACATATATTTTATTTATTTATTTGTTTATTTATTTTTGAAAGGTCGTCAATATTCCGAAGATTATCAAAATAATAATAATAAAGGTTTGAAGTACAGCTACTTTCATTTAGAAAATTGCTAGGGTATGGACAAATGGATGTACCAACAAGACCATTGGCCCATTATTGTGTACAAATCTTCAATGCAGTAATTTAGACCAAACCAAATAATTGCTATGGACTGTCCAGCATCAGTTTTGACATGAACCCAACAGAGAAGCTCTGGGTAAGATTAGTTAAAGATGCATATGCTAAAAGGTATCAATTTGAAACTGTTCAAAATCTAAAGCTGCATTTTGGACAAAGTTGATTTTTTAAAGTCAGAATTTCTCCTAATTCTTGTTTCAAACATGCCTGAACAAGTTTTTGAAGAAATTTGAACAAATGACATTAAAATCTGAATGTTAATAGAAAAAAAAATGAATTGTCTATAAACTTTTAACACAGTCAAATTTAAATTTTTCTCACAAAGTCTATGATTGTGCAATATTATTTGTATATAGTATTATAATTGTCTTACTACTATTAATAATTATAAATTGTTTTGAAACTTACTCCCCTTTTTGAATTGAAAAAAAAAAAAAAAAAAAAAAAAAACCCTGTTGACCACAAATTTTTGGGACTCACTGTATCATAAAACAATATTTGCTTTTAAATGCTTAATTTTCACAATGCAGGCAACAAATTAGACATATGCAGAGTAAATTTGTGTAAAAATTGTTATACTATAATAGTAACTTCATGGGACTAAAGATAAATAATAAAAAATAACAAATCATTTCAGTAAGTAGCTTTTGAGTTATGTTTATAAATTATCCATATTGCAATGTGTTTTGAAACAACTAAAAATTCATTTACCATTAGAAGCTACAAACAATAAATCAACAGAATTCTTACACTAATTTATGGAGTGGATTTTTTTATCTGGTATACACAGGTAAAATTTAGCAAAGAATCCAAAAACAATGATAAAATTTTGTGCTAAAGTTAGAAATTTTAAAATTGCAATAATTTCAATATGACGACAGCCCCAAAGCATAATTTAATTATAGCATTAATTAGTAGACATTACTGATTGGTTAACAATAGTCACACTTTTATAGATGATTTGCAGCAGAGTTAGTAAAAGGCTTTTTTCCCCCCCAATAACCTTCACCAATGATGTCCAAGAAAAATCAAAGAGAAATTAAAACAGCAGCCAAGTATTATAAGTTAAGAATGCATTGTATTATGCAATGTTTAAACAACATGCAACACTTATTAAATGACATGAAATATTTTAAGACATTGTCTTGTGCTCATAGCATATGAACAACATATCAACAGACCACCATTGTAAAAAGGTTAGAAAAAATGAAATTACAAAAGCATATTAACTTTAAAACAAAATAAATAAAATCTGCTACTGTAAAATATATTTAATAAATTTCAAACTTTTTAAGTACACTATAAAAGCATGGAATAAGCAACTTGAAACAACGAATAATCCCTTTTTTCAATCTAAAATGTAAATAACTAACATATGGGCAGAAGCAAACCAGCTTCTGGATTGGATTAGGTGCAAAAATGTTTCACAGAGTATATCTTAAATTAAGATTTAAGAAAAAAAAAAAAAAAAAAAAAATACATTTAAAAAAAATTGAGGTAAAACGAGACCCTCAACTTTGATTTATGCAGCTTTTCTAACATCTTAAAAATGGACTTTATATTGGGATTTAAAAATATATACATGTGTATGGAGGAAAAGTAATATATATGCAATAAAACAAAAATCATGAATAAAGGTTTATTTATTTATTTATTATTTTGATTTTTTACAATACTGGACACTTAAATACAATTAACATCTTTAAACTATTTTGTTTCGGTAAAAATGAAGGACAATACACAGAAAGTGACTGATAGAGTGTGTTTCAAAAATAAATACACAAGAGATTTTTATAAATAACAATTCAAAAAGTGAAGCAATCTATATATTTAAAAGAGCTGGCTGTTTTTTTAGTCATCAGCCCTGAGCTTTCTACTGGCCCGATTTTTATAATTATTTTTTTAAATGAAAGCTGTTTATGTGTAGATGTGACCACTCTGGCTAATTTTTAATTTATTTCTAATAATTTATTTTTAATTTTAAAAGCCTTTTCGTGACATTTCTTTAAAACAGTGATAACAGGTTCAGCTTTTCTCACTATAATAAAAATTTATTTTGCTTTATTACTTTCCACCAATCAGGAGCTTGATCTCATCGGTGAATGTTTAATCCCATTTTAAAGAAAAAAAATAATGGTTTTTGTAACATTTAATCCTAATAAAATGATTGCACATAATTATTCACTAATTATGGTACAATACACAATTTATTTACTGAGTAATGTTATTAAGTATTATGTAAATAAAATAACAGAAAATAAACTTTAATAAAATATAATATCTAAAGCGAAATTTTGTCAATGAAGAAAATGTTGTCATTCAGAAAACAGATAAATTCGTTCCATGAATATAAGATACAAATTTTATAGCTGTGTCAGAAAATGTCATATTCGCTGACTTTTATTCCTGCATCTAAATAAACTGAACTTCTATTTATTTAAAGGTCTGTGGTGTGCACAAATGAAAATATTTTTATAAATTGTGCCATTTCTATTTAATTATAATAAATATTTTATAAAACTAAAAAATTTTAAATAACTGCATAAATTATGCTTTTTTTCGGAAAAGATTGGTGTTTCTGAAGGTGTAAATGATGTCATATTAGAGAAAAAAAGAATAAAACCTGTGACATGCCGGTATTAATGATATTTCTATTTTACATAATATCAAAAACTAATTAAAATAATTTCGTTGTATTAAGTTATTATTTAAAATATAAATAAATAAAATGTTTTCTGCATATCAGCAAAGAACACAAAATTTTTATTCTTTTTAATAACAAAGATATAGTTTTTCTTTTCGTTGCCATAACAATAAAATTAATTTTGACAAGTTCATGGAGGCTACAGACCAATAAATACATTAAATTAATTGCAAGTATTGTAAATGTGCAGAGGGTTGGTTATGCAGTTTAGTAACTCCCTGTTTTTATTAATAATTAAAATGTTTTATTGATATTATAATTATTGTACAGTTACCAAGTGATATTTAAATGAAGAAAAAAAAAAAAACTATGCAGACATTTTTGAATTAGTCTTCTGAAGTTTATATTAACTTCCTAGATAATTTGGTATTTAAATAATGTTTAAGGTTTAGAAACCGCATTAAAAAAGATTTGTAGCTGAAGTTAAGTCCAACATAATAATTTATGAGTTGTTTTCCTTATTTTTTGTTATTTTCTGAAATTTGTGTATCTTCATGAAAAGTTATGTTATCCCTATTTTAAGAGGTAACAATTGTTTATTTTGCTCAGTATCTTATTGTGTATATAAGACTGATATATATCATATCTAATATATATTCTTTTTCATCGAGTTTCGACAGGTGTAGCTAGTAATTATGAAAAAAATAATAAGCATGTAGAGTCATAACATAAGTTTACTACAACAAAGAAATATAGTGTAAGTTTTACACAATTTTTTTTAACCCTTTCAGTGTGGAATTCGTTTTGGGGGGTTTTATGCCCTGTATGGAATATTTATATTACTGGTAAGCCCATAATACTACAGTAAGCACAATACATGCCGTGAATGCATGGGGGACTTTTGTTGATGCTTACTGTAGTATACAGCATCCAACTTCTAGATGTCGACATTAGTCAACTCCAGTACTAAAAGGGTTAAATCAAAATCAAAGTAGGATGTTCCAAACATATAAGGACTTTTAGTACTTAGTGTTTAAATTGAAATTTTATATCCATTTCTTCAAATTATTTTTAAAACCATATTAGACATGGTTCGAACTATTGTTTGGAAAATGTGTAGCTGTAAAAAAAAAAAAAAAAAAAACTCTGCTCTACTTGCTACTTTATTTTCTGAAAAGTCTACTACTGACCATTATGGATATACACTTTTTAATGCAAGTACTCTTTAGATGTTTTCATTTGGATTCAAATCTAGGCTGATGACTTGCCAGTCTTTAACAGGTACTTGATTCTACATAAGCCAAGCTGTTTTTGAGTGAGAAGTATGAATCGATGCATCGTCCTGTTGCAATTTCTAATTTTTCCTTTTGGAGCTGTTTCCAATTGGAAGTAGATTGCTTTTGAGGACATTTCAGTAATACTCAAAGCCCTATCAACCATTAAGAAAAGCAATATCTATTTTTCTATTCAAGCTGAACACACTCCACACCATGGGAGAACCCTCTCCTTGTTGTTGACTAAAGAATTTTCGAGCCTCTCATTGTACATTGTCTCAATAGTATGCCAAACCATCAGGACAAATGATTTTTTATTTTTTATTTATTTATTATTTTTTTTTAGCCTCCGATGTTATTTCTTTCAGACAAGTTAAAAATGTCGTGTCATCAGTCCTGAATTTCCTACTCAACCGATTTTGATAGTTATTTTTTTAAATGAAAGCTATTTATTTGTAGTTGTGCTCATTTTAGCTATTTTTTAATTTATTTCCATTTTTATATTTTATTTTTAATTTTAAATGCTTTTTTACGATATTTCTTGAAAATGGTGGCAACTCAGTTTAGCTTTTCTCTCGATAATAAAAATTTATTTTCCATTACCACTTTCCATCAGTCTGAAGCTTTATTTCATCAGTGAACATATCCTCGCATTTAAAAAAAAGAAGTTAATTGTTTTTGTAAAATTTAACCACAATAAAAGGATTGCATACAATTATGCACTAATCGAGGTAAAAAAAAATATATTTACTGAGAAATAATATAATGTAAATAAAATAACAGAAAATAATTTATGATAAAAATTAATGTCTAAAGCAAAATAAGAAAATTTTCAAATGAGGAAAATGTTGTCATTCAGCAACCAGATAAATAGATTTACAATATTATTACGGACACCTTTTTCATATTACTAATAACAGTAACTTTTAAAAAACATTTGAAGAGAAAATGACGTCACTGTTTAAAACATCGCATTTTTTCTCATAACAATATTACATTTCAATATTTCTTTTCATTAGATTGAGATTTTACTTTCAGATGACTTCAGTTAGTGAAAATAATGTCATAGTAAAAATGAAATTAGTTTTTTTTTCTTTTTTTTAATAAAACTATTTTTCTGTGAGTGCATATAAAATTTCTGGATTTCGCCGGCACTCAGATTACAATTTTAACTGAAGATGTGCGAATATTTGCATGCAAAATCGTAACTGGCAAACTTGACATTAAGTTTGGAAATATATTTATTATATATTGATTCAATAATGTAATTACTTTTGCTTTTTTTTTAAACCACATCGATCAGGTCTTTTAAACATTTCAATCGTCGAATTAGATGGCATCCCACTCGTTTTATTGTTAAAATGCATTTCCTTTTTCTCACAGTCTATTAAAAAAACGTTAAAAACTAAAGAAAAAATCCGTTTTTGATAAATCTAGTCAATGAAGAAGTAGCACGTCAAATTGTATCTCTTTATTATTCCGCAATTCCAATGTCTCAGAGGGAAATTGCTAATCAATTGGGTATTTCACGCCGTTCTGTTTGCTATTATATTGATAAGCACAAGAAAAATGAAGTTAGTTCATTGCATTCTAAACGGGGTCGCCCTTCTAAAAAACCTTTATCGATTTTTTTTTTCCTAATCGAAGGCGAAACTGAATTCTGCAATGGCAGAATCTACATTCAACTTTTTTTTTTTTTTTTTTCTGAAGAAAGCATTTAACCATAAATCTGCCAGATGCATATATTTTCTGATCAAAAGAATATATGCCTTTTCATGGTGCAATTTCAGCATAGGTGTCAAAAGCATTCTGCAATACTTATGAAAATTGCTAGCTTTTATTAGACGGAGATCACTAGATCTTGATATACGTAATGCTAAAGTCCTCATAATATCATGAACAGATTTCTTTGGGGTTGAAATGAGGGTTTTCACTGCAGATCGCCATACCGCCAAATCATGACAAATTTTTTTATTTGGTGAGTAAATGGATGATTAGACTCACCAAATTGCAAATGCTCAATTTTTGCACATCCTTTAATTATTTTTTTAAATTCTAATAATTAATCCAACACCATTTTAGCATCAAACAAAGCTACAGTAAACAAAACTGTTGTTTCAACATTAATGTATCCAATAGTACAGTATTACTTTGAAATTGCCTTTGAAGTAAGAGCTAGAATGAAACGCAAAATAATTCCACAAAAATTAATTTTTTGACACATTTTGTTGTAATATCTTAAAATCCTGAGTTAACTGGGGTTTAAAGCTTTATTTCATTGAAAAATCCTGAGTCTCCCTTTCATACAAAAGCAGTTCCCCACTAATAATAAGTCATATTTTTAGATGCAAAAACTGAACTTTTTTGGTTGCAAAAGAAAAACAATAATTATTGTTTTAATAATAATAAATAATTAATTAAAACCTATATTAATTTTTTAAACTATTAAGAGAAATTTTCTTTACTTTTAAAAAAATAAGTGTCAAGATACAAAATTAAATTATAAAATATTGCTTATTTGAGCATAGAAGTATCACTATTGTTTCTTTCAAAAAGAAGCAAGACTATTTTTTGAAAAAAAAACATTTTTCCTAAAAAAAAAAAAAAAAATACTTTTGTTGAGTAAAGGGGTACTTTTTGTTTAATAAATGGATGTTTTCAGAAGTCACATTCACACAAGATTTGGAGCAGCCAAAAACAGATTGTGAAGCAGGAAAATCTGTTTCTGGAGCAGCAAAAAAATAATTTTGAAGCAGGAAAATCAGTTTTTGGAACAGAAAAATTATTTCCCAGCATTACATTTTTTTTTTTTTTTTTTTTTTGGCCCCTTTGACGGAATCTGCCATTTTTTTTTATTTTTATTTTTTTTTTGGGGGGGGGGGATTTTTTTGACGAAATATGTGTTTTTTTTTTTTTTGTGAATTTTTTGATGAAATATGTGTTTTTTGTGAATTTTTTTTTTTTTTGATGAAATATGTTTTTTTGTGAATTTTTTTGATGAAATTTGCCATTTTTTCGTGAATTTTTGACAAAATTTGCTTTTTTTTTAAAATGAAAGTTGCTGTTTTTCATGATTTTTTGTTGAAATTTGCCGTTTTTTGCAAATCTCTTGACGAAATTTGCTGGAATTTGTTTGTTATTTCCACATTAAGCAAAATTTGCCGTTTTTTCGTGAATCTTTGACGAAATTATGCATCCCGTTGGATACGTAAGTTGCGTAATTTACGTGCTACAGTGTGTCCATGGCATCGCTGTGAGATAAATAAGATTTAAAAATTTTTCTTGATTATACAAGCCATTTAGACTTTTTTTTTTTAGTTAAACGAATAATAAAATTTAGATGAATAACTGATCTATAAAAACTTACAAAAGCTTGGGTTATTTCAGAACATCTTGAAAAAAATAAATAAGGGAGGAATACATTAAGGGATTAAAGATCAAATTTTTGATGTTTCACAGCAAATTTAATTTGCCTTTTTTGTTGTTGTTGTTTATTTAACAAATGTTTTTATTTCTTATTAGCCAAATTGTTAACATTAGTAAAAAATCAGCCAGAATCCTGGTTGAAACTGCCTGTAAAACCTCTCTAACATGTCACTAGGATTTTTTTTTTTTTATTGACCTGAATGCTTTTTTGGAATCGCATTGTCAATTTTTGATAAAATTTCATAAATGGCAGCTCTGCTACATTTAATTTGTTCAGCAGTATCAGAAACTTTAAGATTTTGAGCATTTAAATGCCAAATTTTAGCCATATCAGCAGCAGAAAATTGAGTGTTGCAATTTATTTTCCAACTATTCAAGAATTGAGGAACAAGTAGTGATTTTATATTTTGAAGTGTTTGCATTACATGTACAGAATGCAGAATGTGTAATTTTTTTTGTTATGTTGGTAATAAAAGTGATACTGTTTCATTGTCTATTTTTGATTTTATTTTTTTACAAACAAATTGTGATTTAAATATGATACTTTTGTATAGTAATAAATTTGTTATAATTTTATATGCTACTTATTTTTTCATGATTATTAATTCATTTTTTGAACTGTTACTTCAAAAAAATCAACTGTCCATATACTTTTGAGATGCACTGTACTTCATAAAAATATATCCAAATTAAATTAAAATCTTCTAAAGCTAAAGAGCAATTGTAGACAATTATTAAGAAAGAGCTACTTGAAATGTTTTGTACTTTAAGTATGCCTGTGGGTTGGTGGCTTTCACATAACAAAAATAAAATACACTTTTAACTGATGGAATGTCAATCCATCAGAACATGGCAGATTTCCAAATTAGTAACTTTTCTGCATAACAACAGCCTAATAAAAGGAGAAAAATAGTAAGCAACTTATAAAAAAGAAAAAAAAAACACTTACATAGATGCACACACAGACTTGTGCTCTGATTTTGAGCAAAACTCAATATAAAAAAGTGTCAAAATCATAATCTGGCAATTTTGTAATACATTAAAAAAGATAATTAAAAAATATTAGTTACCGTATTTTCCTGCGTATAATCCGCAGCTGTAAATTTTAGCCTTTGAAAAAAAATTCCAGCAGATAATCTGCACCGGCGTATAATTCGCGGATTATACGCCGCAAAAATACTAATAAAGTTTCTATTGATTTAGATGTCCTATTTAAATGATAATTGTAAATAAAATAAATAATTATAGGATAACTGCAAGTTAAAATAATAATCGATAGTATTAATAATGTTTGACAATAGTTTAATAATTTTTTCCTTGTTCTTCTGCTATAACAGAAATTCAATTATGGTGATCGATTTTATTCGATCTATTACCAATAATATTTGACAATTGTTTAATAGTAGCAGGTAAAAATATTATTTACTAATAATAATTTTTAATATTTAATAATAAAATAAGTAAGAGACTCTTATTCCCTGAATAATTTTTTTTCCTTGTTCTTTTACCATAATCGAACATTCGATTATGGCAATCGATTATATTCGATCTATTACAACCTTTGCCTTTTCTATTACATCCAGCTAAATTCAGCTGTGTAATTTAAGCAAAATTCTTTTTCCACGTGACAAATAAAAGAAGATTAAGCTAACAAATGATTATATTGCAATTTTTGATCGAGATGAGCTGAGAAACTCTGTATTCTTCTTAGAAGCATGTTGCAAAAAGACTAGACAAATATTCTTTAAAAATCGGAGGCCACTCCCACTAGAATGGTCATATCATATGTGAACCAATCACAAGCAGCTCCGTGAGTGGTTTCCCAATCAGACAATCATTTGATATGTTTACATTTTATAATTGCCGGTAAAAATGGGAAATCAGTTCAGCTTGAAAAAAATTTCATCAGATTATCCATACCGGCAGATAATCCACACTTGAAAATTTCGAGGTTTTTTAACAGATAATCTGCGGATTATGCGCCGAAAAATACAGTAAATAAAAAAAAAAAAAAATGTTGGAAGTAAGTATCAAGCAGCAATTATGAAATAGAACAATTATAGTAAATATCAAATATCTTAAAATTTGCAAAAGAGTTTATACACTTAATACTGTTTTAAGGTCCATTTCCCCCCCTTATCACCATATAGCAATAAATAAATAAACAATTCAATAGCTAAAAAGTACAGTAAACTCTGTCTAAGGTAAAATCAATCAGAACCGAGAAAATTTTCTATAGTACTGTATATACTCGCATATAAGTCGACCCTCTAACTTATGTTGTTAAAAAGCAGGAAAAATTCAAAACCCACGTATAAGTCAATCCTTCCTCAAAAAAAAAAAAAAAATAAAAAAAAAAAAATAAAAAAAATAGTCTATTATTTTTTTCTTGATATTTTTTTGCAAGAAAAATAATTTATACATACAAACAAGAAACATAATATCTGCATAACAAGTGCTGCCATTGAAAAAGAAAAACTTATGTAAAGCACCATTGGCTGAAAAGTACTGAATGCATGTCAAATGCCACGACATCAAATTTCAATTTGACTGCCATGAATAGTGAAATAACTGGTGATCTGATGATCACAGCACAGGAACACTAAGAAGTCACATATTTTGAAATATCAGCATGCCACCAGCAGCGAGAAGTAGTGGCGTGCTCCAACATAGTTTGCTGTTGATTTGGAGAGAGTAAAAATAACAGTATGTATGTTACCTATTATAAACTTATTTTAATGTTAACTTTAATCAGTATTTTAAGTCAACATGACAACAATTTTTTTAGTATTGGGAATGTGCTCTTGACATAAATCACACACTTTTTGTTTGTTTGTTTGTTTTTTGCAACAGGATAGGGTAGAATATTTTTTTGACAAATAAACTAAAAATGACCTGAAATTCAGAATCGCCAAGGTTTGGAAAGTCCTGGATTTTGGATTTTGTACTGTACAAACACAATGGGGTACTGCAGTACCAATTCACTATCAAACTATTTTCCAATATATATATATATATATATATATATATATATATATATATATATATATATATATATATATATATATATATATATATATAGGTCTCGCGTATAAGTTGATACCCCCACTTTAAAGTTCTTTTTTTGTCCAAAATTTTGACTTATACACAAGTATATATGGTAGATAAAAATTTGCCTAAGGTGAAACCTTAGGCAAATTTTTACTCTGTCTATGAATTTGCAGAGACTTGTAAACCTTTCCGAGTAGACAGATTTCCATCTTACACAGAGTCTGCCTTACAAAAAGTTTACTGTACTTTTTTTTTTTTTTTTTTTTTTTTTTAAGCATCATTAAGAATTTGTATCTTGAATGACAATAATTTTCTATATTCTGTATAAAATTATACAGGAATATTTATAGAACAGGCAAACAGGCACTATTTACACTTTTTAAACATATAATTAAATTATAAATACCAGTTCAATTTAGTGTCCAAAAAATAATTTAATATATTTAAAAATACATATTGTACTGTCTAAATATTTATATAAATCATAATAAATATATTTTCCATATTTATACATTAGATATACAATTTATTTACTGAATTGTTATACACATTCATGTTCAAGCTCAGATCTTTCAGTTTTTATTGTTGCTCTCCTTTCTTCACCAATTATATATGGTAGGCATTTCATATGAAAAATTGGACAGAAAACTTCGGTATTTTCACCTACAGAATAAAAGGAAAACCATTTTTAATATATATTTAGGTAAATATTTGAGAACGACATTACTTAATCTATTAGGATAAATAACAATGTTATTGCATTATAGTTTATTATTTTGTAAAATATTAACAGAAGTCTCTTTTAAATTAGAAATGCTATACCCTGCAAAGTTTGCTTTCATTCTGTATGAAGAATATAAAATTAACACTTTACAGTGATTTAACTTAAATGCTGTAATTTGTTGTGCAGATTCATAGCAATGCAGTCAATAATTTTAGTTGATGGGATTTCTTGGAATGAAAAGTAAAACATGTATTTTAATAAAAAGCATCAGTAGATGGAAAGCTGTGAATAGTTTTGATTTTATTGCATTTTTGCCAGAGCTAGTGCAGAAGCCATTTTTGTCTGGTTGGTGGAAAACTTTGAACGTTTTAAAAGAGACATTGTTCATGGAATCAGGTTTTTCTTTTTTATTGTGATGCTTTTTTTCTTTGTTTGTCCATTTACTTTTTCATTACAGCATTTTTTAGAATATAAGAATTGGAAACATTTTTATTTCTGTGATTTTATTTTACTGTAAAATAAAAGAAAGACAATTTTATTGCAGTATTTGTGCAGACATTTAATTTTAATACAACTGAAACTAATTTGAAAAGCAAAGATAATTTGTTTGGGTAAATTGCTTTTGATTAAATGCTTATGGATAACATTTTCATTTTCTTGTGGGATTCACTTTGAATATGCGTTGATAGATATGGGTGGAGTGAAATTGAGATCAAATTTCATTTTTTACAAATTTTGTTATAAAAACTGTATTTTATTTATTTTTTTTAATATACAGCATGTTTTTTCTTATTGTTTATCAAAAACTAATTTTTAATCTGTCAGAATTAGAAGTATGGTTCCAGTTGCAAAATTTTTCAAATTTTGTTTTACATCATATAAAATTTGATTTACATTAAATACAGCTGCCTTTTTAACTAGTTAAGAAATTAAACTTAATTCTTCTATGACTCAAACTTATTAAGTAATAAAATGTAAAAAAAAAAAAAAAAAAAAAACTTTAATAAAAAAGATCTGATTTTTTAAATTTTAAATCTGATTTTTTAAAATTTAAATGATTTTTATTTTTTCCCAGCAATAAAACACTGAATAGATACCAAGAGTTTTATGTTTCCAAATCAATTAAACTTTCAACTAACATAATCTTATTTTTTACACTTTAATTAACAAAATTTATTACTTAGTAATTACATAAATTATAATAACTGAAAATTAGTAGTTTCATTAATTAGTAGAATACAGTAAAGTTATACACATTAGTATTTTGTAATACTTATGTAACTATACAGGGCGAGTCATAAATATCGAAACAGTAGGCTATCTCCTTAAATATTGCCCCTAGACCCATACTTCTAATTGCAAAAATTCATAAAAAAGGTGAAGTTTTTGATAAGATAAGTTGCAACTCCTTGGGGGGGGGGGGGGGGTCTATTTGAAAAATTATGAAAATTAAGTTTTTATACGGCCCCCGTAGGATAAAAGTTCCAATTAGGAAAACTTTTCGTATCAAGTTTTGAATTGGACACAAAAAATTGCATCTTCATATCTTCAAAGCTCGCAGAGTTATAGCCGTTTAAATAATTCATCTGGTTTTAAGGGATTAGACACAAATTGAAATGCATGCAATTCAAGAAACAATGTTACTTTAACAGTTCTAGGAAACATGTAAAAAAACTATCTTTTCAGTTAGAATTTTGATTTTTTTTTTTTTTCTCTTTTTTCGTTTTGGTTAGCCATATAATTTGCTAAGAAAATCACATCCTAAAATTTCTCATAAATTTTATAAAAAATTTCAAATGATTAGTACTAGTTTAAATGGGGTAATTTAAAACAGTTATAACTGGAAATATTATTTATCGGATTTCAATTTCTTTCCATATAATTAAAGATGAAAATCTGATTTTAGTTTTGTTTCAGGGTTTTTTTTCTTTCAATATTAATTTTAAAATTATTAAAAATATTTATTTAAAAATGATATAACTTAAAAAAAAATCACATTTGCAAAAGTAAATATTTTTTCAATCTTGCCGAAACAAAACTAATGTAAAATAATCAAAAATTACATGTTTCAAGTTTGCACTTTTTTCTTTAACAATTCTTGACTTTTAATAATTTTAAAATGAGAAATAGTGGGGAAAAAACTCTTCACGCAGAAAAACACATTTAAAATTTTATATAAAGTTTGGCTCCTAAAAAATGTTCAAATGATTTTTAAAGTATTGAAAGTGTAAAATAATTCTTTTTTATTGCTTAAACTTCCGATTTAGTTTAACTTTTCTCATTTCTATCTCCTTTCTGTACTATTTAAATGTCCATCAGTTATTTAGAACAATGCTTTTTCTAAGATGCGGATTAAGTCTTTTTTATAAGTTTAGCTTTTACAACTTCAGGCTTTTTATCATCCTTTTAGAGGCTGTTAAAAAATCTGTATTCTGGACCCAGGCCGGGCCAGGACAGAGATGTTACTTTTTTCTGAAGACTCGCCTGGCCAGGCCTAACGTATTTTTCATAAAAAGAGGGGATTCGATTCATTTTTCCTAAGTGTGCACTGGACGAAATTTTCAACCGCGATCTGGACACAACTCGTATTAAAATCATTGTCTCTGCCTGACCTAATACGTACATAAAATAAGTAAAATTTGGCTCAATCAAAAATTTTAAGAAAAACACAGATTACAAAATTGTCTTTATTTTACAAAAAAAAAAAAATTAATTTATTTTTTGAATTAATAGTATATTCAAAGGCTAAAAATTTAAATACAATAAAACTAGTGAAAAAATCTGCCTATGACCAAATCCTGTCTTAAACGGAAAATGTATTGATTCATAAAAATAAAAATGACAAAAAATATAAACTCCATTTACTCCTTAAAAGTAGGGCATTTGTCTATAACGTACATTTTCTTTCCTATGTGATTCCGTCTTAAAAGGTTTTACTGTATAACATTTTTCAAAGTCTCGAACGCATAGAAAATGGATTAACAATATTAAAATATAAGTGAAACATTTACATATAAATACAGATTCAAGGATAAAAATAAATATAACACAACTTTTGGCACTTATTTAATAATAAAAAGTATAAATATGAAAAACGAAAAGCTATAATAAGTATTTTCGGTCAGAACTCCTCCATACGACACAATTTTTTATCATACCAAAGTCTATTTAGAAATTCATGGCTGAGCCGAGCTATGATTTAAACTTTTTTCCAGGCCGGTCCGGGTTATGATTATAAGATTTTTCCAGGGCGGGCCGAACTTTTCCCCTGTAGGTTGGTTTGGGACCAGACCTAGATATTTGGACCCATGCAGACCTCCAATGTGAACTACCAACATATCTTGAAAACAAGTTTAGCTTTATATCAATACGCTGCTGTTTTATATCCAAATAAGAGACACTGTCTTAAATCGACTTTTAATAATGGACAATTTGTGGATGACCCCTCACTTGCTTTTAAAATGAGTCAAGAATTCTTCATTTTAAAGCATGGTTAAGTGGTGTAAGTCAGGAATTTTGGATTTTAATATCTCTTTGAGGTTTTCAGATATGGAGAAAATTTTTTTTGTTGTTCAATTTAGGAATGGATAAGGAATAATTTCCTAACTGGGAATTTTGCCCTAGGAAGCTGTATTAAAATTTAATTTTCATATTTTTTCAAAAAGACCCCCCATGGAGTTGCAACTGATCTTATCAAAAACTTCATCTTTTTTTATGAATTTTTGCAATTGGAAGTATGGGTCTAGCAGCAATATTTAAAGAGATAGCCTATTGTTTCAATATTTATGACTCACCCTGAAAATAAAATACTAGTGGTATTTAGATTTATCAAAATGATTTGTAATTACTTTTAATATTAAATTGTTAACACTCTTAAAATAAACGAATAATTTTTACTTAGGTATCTAATATATATATTTATGCTTTAATTACTAAAGTGATAATTTATAATTTAGTATTCATTTTTGAAGAAAAATAGCAGGATGTTAGCTCCAAAAAAAAGGGTAGTATTTCATAAGAAAATATATTAGCACTATGTTTAGTAACAATAAGGTAAAAAAAGTACACACTTTTTCACTATAATAAATAAGAAAATCATTAATTAAAAAAAATTATGAAAAATAATAATTTTAAATAACATGATTTAGTAACATCCTGTGTGTCCTCCCTTCCTCAATGAAGTTAAATAGAAGATTGTAAAAATTGCAAATCAATGAAAATAAAAAGTCTTTACAATTAAACTAATTCAAATATAAAACTGCTGTAATTGAAAATTACTAACATTAATGACAATTATTAATTTAAATAGATAACATCAATAATATACACATATATATATATATTTTTTTATAACTGCATACTGAAATATAATGTTACTAAAATTATTATTCTTTAGGGGCATAATTGTGCTTTAAATTCCACATTCAAAGATTTATCTGTAAAATACTGATAAAGTTTTTTATTTTTTAAATTAACATCTAAACAAATAATCTCTATAAATAAAAGGAATTCCGAGGATAATTAATTGAGGCACAGACAAAAAATCGTCTGCTAAGAAAATCTTTTTTCATTTTGAACTCTATAAATAAAAGGAATAAAGCAGAAGAAATATAAAACAGATAATGTATTTATCACAAAAAATCGTCTGCTAAGAAAATCTTTTTTCATTTTGAACTTCTATAAATAAAAGGACAGATAGGCTCTCAAACAGTGAATCGTCGAATATAATGGAAGAACAAATGGAAGAACAGATGGAAGAACAGAAAGAAGAACAGATGGAAGAACAAATGGAAGACCTCTTCATTAACAATAAAAAAAGATATGCAAACGAAACCCCAGAACACCGAGAAGAAATCTAATTAATAAATATTTTCAAACATATCTGCCGGAAACTGACGAGACATGGCACAGAAACGTGAATGTGTGGGGTTGTAGAACTGGCATTCAGATAGTCTTCGGGCTACTGAGGGCGGGCAACCGTCTAGTAATAATAAAAAAAATAATGATATTATTATCAATTAGGTTAAGATATTGAGAGTTAAAAAAGAAAGGGGGAAAAAACAGTAATTAAGATAACTGAAATTTTCTTTTAGAAATGATTAGATATAAAAAAAAAATTGATTGAAATAACTAAATATGAATACATTAACATACTTGTCTGCAGATTCCTCATTCTAAAGTGTCCCTTCATGTTACCATATGTTGTAGTAAAACTAGTACTGCTAACCCAAGAAAAAATAGCACCAGGATACATAACAGGATACTCTCCAACAACCCCAGGTCCATCCACTTGCTCTTCACTGCCTTTGTCATCAGTTATGATCCAATGCCTAGTTTCAAGTTGACAACTTTCTGACTGTGGGGCATCTGGAGACATGGACATTCTGTAATGAAACAATTTCAAAATCACAAAATATGAAAATAACATTTCACAAGCATAATTTAATTTTTTGCATGAGTAGAATGCATCTATTTGTGTACAACAGGGTTCATACTCTCTTTCCATGGTAAAATTCAAGCACCTTACTTAAATTTCAAGCACCTTTCCAGAAATTTGTGAAATGAAAATTTTACTGTTGCAAAATACTATATTGCTTGTTTGTATAATGAGCAAAAATATCAAGAGAAAAAAAAATTCATTTTCACATGTTTTTAGGTGAATGCCTTACATAACATCTTACAATAATAAAGTTTTACATGTGGAACATTATGAGAAAGGGTCCAAAAAATATAGAAAATATTTTTGCATTCTATTTTGAAATTTATTTGTGTTAACATCAGACAAAAGTAGAAATTTGATCATTTTACATTGTGTTATTAAACTTATTGCATATTTCAGCTTTTTAATTGTTATCTTCAATATTTTATCTAAAAATTTAACTTCTGCCTCTTTTTCCTTTACAGGAGGTTTTTCTCGTGCTGTTTAATTGTATGCAGGTTTTTTTTTTTTTTTTGGGGGGGGGGGGGGGATTACCTTTAAATGAGAAGTTCTTTTACAGCAACTTTCATTTTTAGGTAGATTTCGTATGAAATACTACCTATTGCATTCTCTCTCATGTTGGAATTTCTGAAAATTTTTTGCAGACCTACACCAATCGGACCCGAAAACTACCATCAGTAAAAAGTATCTATCTATTTATCGGTGTCTATCACTTTCTTCTAGACATGATAACTTCCATAATTATGCTCAGATCTTCTTCAAACTTTTGCATAAAATCAAGGAGCATAAAATCTCGGTCGAGTTCGTTAATGGGCAAAATTGGACCAAGGGGGTAGAAATTGGGAGGTGTTTTGTGAAAACCGAAAAAACATAACTTCTTAGATAAAATAGATATCGAATCAGTTTAAAGTTTATATTACTTCTCAAAAATGGGCTAAAAGTTTATGCATGACTATGCATATGACAATAACTAATTTTTTGCTCAGTTGGAAATATTCAATTCATATAACTTTACCAATCAGTTAGATTGTGTTAAAATAATAGTATATCTATGTATCCATCGTTCTATGGTGTTCCATTACCTGCGGCTTATTTTGCCAAGCTGTCTAAATGACAGACCAGATGTTACGGCCAATAAGGTTATCTGAGCAAAAAATCCCAGCTAGTTATCACCCAGTTAGCTTAACAGGTAAAGCATTGGCCTTGTAAGCCAAGTATGCGGGTTCGATTCCTGGCCTGGGCAATTTTTCACTCAGTTGGAAATATTCAAATTTGTACGATAATTTTACAATCAGTTAGATTGTGTTAAAATAATAGAATATCAATAAGTTACCGTTTTTTCATTTTATTTTGATAACTTAATCTTAGAGGAAGAAGGGAGAGAAGAACAAAGGGAAGTACAAATGCTCATAATCTGACTTTCTTGGGAGAAGAAAAAAACTTCAAAACAAATATTTTAGCTGATTATTTATTTATTTTAATTTGCAACTCTTAATTTGAATGTTTGAATAAGAAAAATTAAGCACCTATTCAAACTAATAGCAAAAATTAAGCACCTTCATTAAAATATAAACAATTTCAAGCACTTTCAAGGACTATTTTTCTCTCTTAAAAATTCAAGGACTTTCAAGTACTTTCAAGCACGGTATGAACCCTGGTACAATTATTACACTATTACAAGTACACTGTTACTTCATAACAGACTTGTATAAAATCAAAAATATCTGCACATTCAAATATTAGATCCAAATCTTTCTGCAAATTAATTTAGTATTTAATAAAATTGCATGTTATTTTATTTTGACAGTATGAATTAAAAACAGTAGTTTAAAATAATTACCATTTAAATTAAAAATTATGAATATTAATTTAAGAATAATTATTTTGGTTTAAAAAAAATAAATTAAAAATCCATGATAGAAAAGCAAAAATAATTCTAAGTAAAAAAAAAAAAAAAAAAAAAAAAAAAAAAAAAAAGAAAAAAGAAAACAAGAAATTCAAAATGAATTTTTGACAGATTACAACAGAGTAAGGAAATTTCCTCACAGTGCTAAATATGTTTGTTGCCCCTCAAGTTTACTGTTTGTTGGGGGGGGGGGATTTCAGGCTGAATTCCTTCAAGTTGGCTTCAGGTTAAGCAGATTTTTCAAAAGTAAGTTCAATATATTATTTCAAATTAAAAACAATATGTATAATTATAAATATAGATGTTTGCATGTGTATTTCCAAAGAAATCACTAAACTTTTTTAACAACCCTTTGATGATTTTTTTTTTTTTTGTTTTTTTTTTGTTTTTTTTTTGTTTTTTTTTTACAGCAATCATTTGACAAAATTCACATTTTTCCATGATTATTCGATAAAAATTTCATTTTCTAAACAATCTTTTTGACAAAATTTGAGATTTTTTTTTTTCTACAAATTATTGACAAAATTAATTTTTACAGTGACCTTCAAAAACTCAAGATTTTTTTCTTTCCAAATTTTCTGACGGATGAATATTTTAGGAAAATTCAGAACAGAATCATCCTTGTTTTTGCATTTGCACGAATGGTAAATAAATCATATATAAAATTGAAACATATTTAATTAAAGTAACATTCAATTGAGAAATATTTAATTTTTTAATATTTAAAAAATTTACAAAAATAAAAAAATTGTTTCCCTTTTTCATTTTTTTCTGTAAAATTCCGAATTTTACGAAAAACTTTCAGCACACGACGTGCACACAAGCCTCTATTATATAACTCCGATAAGAATAAGGAATGACATATTTTAAATGACTACATAACTAGTATAAAAAATGAATTACAATTTTGAAATCACTTATGAGAAAAAAGTGAAAAAAAAAATGTGGTTAATATAAAACCTACTCGAGCATTAACACTGATTTTCTTTCTTTTTCTTTATTTTATGTACAAAGGCATAAAAGTTATTAAAAGAAAAAGAGTATAATAAAAGTGTAGAAACATTTATGCTGAGCAAAACATACATTTATAATGATATAAAATCTAATAATTTTCTCTACAGTGTGCCAAATCTAAACACTAAATAAAAATTAATAATAATACAAGTTATTTGTAAATTTAGCATTTATGCAGTTTTTTCAGTGCTAATAATTTATGAATTTATCACAAAAAATTTTATGTTTTTTACAATCTTCACAATACCAACTACAATATATTGTTGGAATTGTAGAATCGAGATCCACAAAGCAACAACAAATTTAAATTATTATGAAATGATAAATTAATCATATGGACTGAAATATATTAAGAGAAACAATTTTGAAAATGGAATTTCAAAAATATATCGCCAACAATATACTATTAGCCAAATTGAATAAAGGTAGATATGTTCATTATGAGATCATTAATATTTTGAAATTTGATCTAGAATTATTTGATTAATAGAGACAATGACTGAAGTAACAAAATTATTTCAGAATTCAAAGTATTAAAATTTATATTTGAAATATTAAAATATTAATTTTCAGGCATGAAAGTGGTAAATAAGAAAAAAGGTGGAAAATTTTTTCCACCTATACAATGACGCTCTTATGCAATGATACTCATAATTTAAGTGTCATTTTAACAGCTACTTATATATTAAAATTAAATGTAACTGCATGTATGATTGTTTTTTTTTAAAACTTAAGAAAGTATTAGAATGCAAAAGGTGTCAGTCCAAATAACTCTGATTAACTTATGTGAATTGCAGTCATTATTTTCCAAATCAAATTTTCTGAATGGTCCAGCTGTTAAATCCCTCTCCCTTTAAAAAGACAATCTCTCTGCTACATTGATCTTTGCTTTAGATATACATCTCGAAAAAGGTATCATGGAAATTACCCAAAAGTGTTGTATAAAGAGTACAAAATATTCTATTTGAAGTCTAAAAAAAACTTTATTCTTGAAAGACACTCTGAATGGCTTCATTAGCACGACTTTCAGAGACTTATATGATATAATCTGATGTTTTATGATATAAGTTAAACTTTTATGATATAAGCTCTCTTTTGCACAACAATCCAAGAACAAATTCCAAGAGGTTTGAATAGACAAAATGGTCATATTACTAAATTATCCAAGGGATGTCCAAAATTGCTTTTAAAAAGGTGGAATTCCTCCTTTAGGAGGAACTCTTTCATGCCTGAATTTTGCTGAAAAATTCATATATGAAATATTAAAATATTAATTTTGCTTAAAAATTCATAACTAAAATATAAAACTCAACAACAGTGATGCACAAACCGTAAATTGTGACCCCAAAAGGATTGCCAGAGAATTTTTGTGGGCTACCAAATGAAAAGAAGTTTATTTGGGCAACAAAATATATAATCTTTATCTTCAAGTGTGTCAGATACCTTAAAATAATAAAATCAGATAGTATTATTTATAAAAATAGAACTATATTTTTTTATGAAATCAATTGTCTATATTAGTTTATGATATTTATACTTTGACAACCCACAAGGGAAGAAGCATAGTAATAAAAATTGACTGTCAATTTGAGACATTATCTATTGTTGTCTGTTTGCATTCATATACGACTTTGATCCACATGGCAATTTGCAATGGCTATCTTTGCTCCAGCTATTTTAATCTAGGTGTTGTGAAAAATTTTGATTATCGACTGGAAACAAATATACCAAATAAAAAAAATGGCAATTATTTTGATTTTTTATAACAATCTACTTATGTGAGATCCACCTTTCACAGTTATCATTAAACAAAATAACAGTCTTGATTGCATCTAGAGGATGACTTATAATTTTCAATACAAATTTGAAACATGAAACAATCATGAACTCTTTGCAAATGTATATCTTACATTGAATTCATATTATGCAATCATATTATTATCTAAGTATTTTTCATTGAAAAGTATTTAGATCCACATTCATAAATAAAACCAATCTTACACAAAATTATATATTTTATTCGGATCTTTAGTAAAGCAGAAACATAAGAACAAATCCGAAAAATAATTTCACTTTAACTACATTTACAATTTAAAAAATCTACTGTCCATTTAAAGAATGCAACAAAATTTTACACAAAATGGGGGTCAGAAATAAAAATTGTTTGCATACACTGTTCTAGAAATATAAAATCTGAAACTCAACCCTGCATGTGATATGCAGATGAAACAAAATAGTAAATCACACAGTTAATAGCATTCAAAAGTTTCATTTATGAGTACATATTATCATTATACAATTTCAATTGAATCTAATTTTAACCTTATAATTCAGGCACTATTGTAAGCATACTATAAAAAATATCATTATATTATTGAAGACATTAACATTTTTAGTGCTTTAAATTTCAAAAACAGGATTTTTTAATTTCTTAAAAAAATAACCAATGATTAAAATAATTTGTGAAGTTACTTATGAAGAAGGAATAGTTTCAGTCAAAGCTGAAAATGTTCACAAATTGAAGAAACACTGTAGGAGTTTGATAAAAGTTTCAAGATCTTGTTATAACACAGCAAAATTAAAGACAAGAAATTTTTTAGATGGATTAAGGTTTCATTGACATAAAAAATTTTGGAAGATTAGGGGTCTTTGCCTTCGACAAGCTACACTTGAGGGTTAAACTTTGTACGCTATTTTTAAGGGATGAAATTCACATATCTGAACTCTTCTCCAACCTAGCATGATAGCAAGAACTGTCAAGCTGACCAAAATCAAAAATCTGTCAAAATCCGGTAACAATCGCAAAACCTACATTACATAATAGAACATAGATTCAAAATTTAAAATTGAATGATGATTACAATCAATGAGTTTTTAAAAAGTAGACATCAACTTGTATGGATTTTTTTTAACATGTTCATGTTATATCTATGATAGCATTTCTCCCTTAGTTTTTCAAGAGTGGAAAACAGATGATAGTGCACAATTTTAAATAGCCTTTTGAGAATGTTCTTAAGCATAAAGTAATGACCTTCAAATCACAGGTACACTTTATCCTTGAACAAAGATAGAAGCCAATTCACTATCACATATACAAAAGCTGTTCTTTCTGATACTTAGGGGACTGAGAAACATGACTGGGATAATGGCAGCTGACAAAATTGAAAATATGTATCAATGCATAATTTAGAAAAAGAGAAATACAAAGATTTTTTGCTAATCGGCCAAAATTTAAATCAGAAAAATTGATAAATAAAAACTTTTACATTTTAATTATTTAGGACACAATATTGCAATGTCTTAAAAAAAAAAAGATTTTTGCAGATTAATAATAGTAAATGATATTAATGTTTAATTTTAGAAAGATTGTTAAAAAGCAGAATTTATTTTAATTAAAAGTGATTTTATGAATACTTATTTTAAATTTTCAGAAATAAAATTAAAAATATATTAGAAGTGATGATTTATTATAAATCAAGGATTGAAAATATATTTTAATTTTTTTTAATAATTTATAGTAAGAAATGTTGCGTAATTTTTGTAAGCTGCATGCTTTGTTCTTATACATACAACTTAGTTTCTAATAATATTTACTTGGTAGGTGCAGTAATACCTTGACTTACGTCAGCAGTTCGTTCCAAGACTAGTGACATAAGTCGAGGTACATTTAGATAAGCAGAAAAAAAATAATAAATATTTTCCAAAATCTTATTGAACATATTCAATTTTTATTTATCAATTCTGGTACAAACATGTAACATTGAAAAAAAAAAAAAAAAAGCAAAAACACTTGGAATACAAGAATTTGTAATAAACCAATAAGTTGTTAACTTTATCTCACTATCCAGTACAAATCTTTGATCATATGAAAAAAAAAAAAATCTTGCAATGAAATTTGAATTGATAATATTTTTTTCTTTTTTATAAGCTTTTTGTAATGACATGGTATGCTTTCTAAGCTTTTTCAAGTATCTTTTTTAATTTTTTTGTTACTGTCACATAACTGGCATGAGAAAATTTTACCTTTTTTGAAGATTTATTATTCTATAACAGAAAACTTTCTCCACATCAATCATGTGATAGTCACAAAAAAATTTAAAAAGACAGTAAAAAAAGCTTAGAAAACAATCTGTAGCAAGCAAAAAGCTTCTAAAAGAAAAAACTGTCAATTCAAATTTCACTGTAACAATTTTTCACATCCTTAAAAGATTTTCGATAAATTTTGGTATTTCTCATCCTCAAACTTTACTTGATGTTCAAAGCCTGTTGTAATTAAGAATATTTTCTGGGCTAGGCAACATATATGTAGTAGAGCTGTTGCAAACCGCATATATTCGTTTTTGAGAAATGGGTATTCTCTCTAATACGAAATACCGAATCGTTACGTTCGAATTTTACTCGGTAGTCGTTAGGCATCAATGTACTGCAAAACTAGATGAAACAATCATCATACGTTCCTTCCCAGTATTTCGTGATTCAAGAACAGCACCGGTAGTCTGACTGTTGGGTCTGCTGTAGGTTTTAATCATACTTAAGTCCAAATTTCTGGTGTACGCTGGGTGTGTAGAGCCATAATTGAAGATGAAAAAATTGTTGAACTTGAACAGGTTTATTAATTCAATAACAAAGTAACAAATGGTTAATAAAAACAATTAAAATAATCCTCTAACTTCAGATACTGCATGGGATGGCTGGTATCATGGTTAAAAAGGTGACTAAAAACATGGCTGTTCCTGATAGCATAACAATCTTATTAAACATAAGCCAAATCAGAGCTATATTAAAGACTGCCAAGTACATTCTCTATTGCACTAATTTCCCATCTGCTTATTCAATGCATTATAAATGACTGCCCACCCTAGAAAACAATCTCCTGGCTTAAATACAAAAGAAAAGAGGTTAAAATACACAGTTAAATATTAATATGCAAATTTAATTGGTAAGGGAGAAGCTGCAAAACCAATTAATTGCAGGCTAACTGGCATGAAGAGATTTTCATACTACTCACCCATTCAACCATGAATCCAACCAACCATTTTCACAATGTCAACGCAGCAAACTGCGATATTGCATGACAGGCTTAGCTAAAGTACACACTTCTACAACAACAAATAAAGTCCAGCTTCCTTTTAGTAAATAATTATCATTCAAAAACAATACATTGAAACTTTAAATACATATTTAAATAAACTTCAAAACATTTTAACAACTTTAAACAAGTCATTGAAACTTTAGTTTCTTTGAAAAATATTAAGTGTTATTGATTGAGCAGAGAAACTGGGAAAACTAACTGGGAAAATATTTAAATACTTTTTATACTAATAAACTTAATTGAAACTTTATATATTTTAAACTTAAGCCAACACTGACCGGGAAAGATAAGAGTTTGTGTTTGGACTTTAGATTCGGAATCAGATTTTCCCGCATTAGTATATATATATTTTTTTTAACCAAGAGATTATTCACCATATTTACTCGTGTATAACGCACACCTAGTATTTTAGAATGAAAAAGGGAGATTTTTTGTATCTCGTATATAACGTGCACCATAAATTTAACAATCAAAGGAATGAATGATCAAATGAGTTTCAGTAAAGAAAATCAAAACAAATGTTATGTCAGGCTAGAAAAGAAGTCAAAATTCTTTTTCTGAGACTTCGTGTAGGGAGTGAGTGTCATAATATGGTGACGTCACTTGCAAACAAAATACTCGAGAACCTCTACGTTGTAAATAATAAAATAATAATAATAATTTTTTTTTAAATCTGTAATTCTACAAATGTAAAGTAGCAGAAATCTGTACTCTTGCTAAAATTCTATCTGTACACTGTACAAATTAAAAAAAGACAGAAAGGGGGGGGGGGGGGGAGGGAAAGAGAGAAATCTACAAAACTAAGTTTTGTAAGTCTACGGAAATTTTAGCTTTACAAATGAATCTAGTAAAATTATACTAGGCATACTAAAATTTTATCTGTACTTGGGTCGTACTTAGATAAAAAGTTTTAGGTTTTCCCAGTTTCCTAAAACAATTTAAGGTTTTTTTTAACATTACAGATTTTTTATTTATAGTGCAGATCTGTACTGTAGATTTGCTGCAGTAGCGCCGGGCGAAAGGGAGGACGAAGGGGGCGGAGCCCCGGGCGCAGAAATTTTGGGGTGCCAAATTTTTGGGCTGTTATAGTGTTCATTCTAGGCCATTTTTGAAGGGTGCAGCACCCTGCCCTTTTTCAATTATACAGAATGCACTCTGCCCCTTTTCAAATATACAGAATGCACCCTGCCCCTTTTCAAATATACAGAATGCACCCTGCCCTTTTTAAAAGTAATAAGACAGGAAATTATTCTATCCTGTTGTAATTTAATAGTATTTTTTAATTTTATACCATAAAACCATTTGAAATTAATGTTATTTTATTTATCATACATAAAAAATACATATTTCCCCACTTTTTTTCTTTAACTAAAGACAATAGTAAATGCTCTTGCAAAAGTGCCCTTTTTTACTGCAATAGTGCCCTTTTTGGAGAATAGCACCCTGCCCTTTATTTTTCTAGAGTGAACACTACTGTTACAAGAAAAAGTTGGGGGAGGGGGGGGCAACAAATTGACACATTGCATTGGGCACAGTTTTTTTTTTTTTTGCATGCCCCTATGCTGCAGTCTTGTGACATTACATTTCATATGAAATATTTTAAACGCCCAGGTTTATAATTTATGAAATTTTAAATCACCACAAGTATATAGATTTTATTTTTATTGTAAAAAATAGTTAAAACTAATGAAGCAACTCTCTTAAAATTAGATAAAACAATGCATATTATGAACTAGTATTCAGCAGCATGCAAAGAGGATATTGCACCCGGGACGAAGTTTCAATTTGGCGCACCTCCCCCTACCCTATACATACACATCATATCACCACCATTTCTCTTTGCGACAGGTGTCACAAAATTATAAAGTTTAAAAACACAAATAAATTCTATTAGATACATGTTTTGCATTTATTTTGGAATTTTAAAACATTTAATTTAAACAACTAAATAATATAAAGGAATATTGCATTTTAGATTTTGGCAAAGGGAAGGGGATCTTAAAAACACATGTAGAAAAAATGTATCTAACACTACAGTAAAACAGATTGCAATCAATTTTTAATTCCAAGAAAGAAGCAATATCCTACTTTGAGAATTTATGCCTTTTTCACACACACACAAAAAAATCTCAATATGTTTTTATATATTTTTTTACAATACATGAAGAAACAAATGAGGAAGGTAGTATAAATTTGGCACCCCCTCTATATCTACGCGGGGCGACCGCCCCCTTCGTCCCCCCATTTCGCACTGCCCTGCTAGTATTTACGATTACTTTTGTTTTCAAAAGAGTAATAAAAGAATTATATAAATGTGTTATATGTCCCGCCCTCAATTTAGATGGGGTGGGGAGGTCCTGACATTTTTTCTTTGAGAGGGGGGGGGGTCACATCACTTCATGATCAATTATTATATTGAAAGTTATTCTTAAAATGAAAGTGATGATTATTCTGATACTTTATCTAATTCATTTTTATTTGTAAATAGAAGAAATTTCCATTAGTATTCCTAAAAATATATAATTTACAGATTTCATTCAGACATCAAGCAATTGAAATGTTTCTCATTTTTTTTATAAATACAAAAAATTATTCATAAATGTTGATAAGATAGCATTTTACATAAATTTTGTTAGCATTTTATCATTAAAACTAAGAATATAGATGGCAGCACATAACAAGCACAGAAGTAACTAATTCATCCAAAGACTGCTATGTATGATATGTGATTCATCCATTGCGCTAATGTTATTTTCCCCGTTTTACCGAATACTTTACACGAAATGTCCTCACTTACTCGATTAACAACTGAGTGAGACAATTTTAAAAATGGGTGTCAAAAACACATTTCATGGGAATTTCCACCACACTTTTTGTCATCATCAATTGTTATACAAAAAACAAATTTCCAGAACTTCCAGCATGGATTTCGCCTGGCACCAGGGGATTGGTCAAGTGAGCTCCTTTTTTTTTTTTTTTTTTTTTTTTTTTTTTTTTGAATAAATTTTAAAAGTGGAGAAATAAATTGGACAGTAATTTCGATCAATATTGAATTTTGTTTACTTTCGTTTGTTAAAGGAAATTTTTTTCACTTTTTCCATTTTTACAGATATTTTTAATGGAGACAAATTTTTTAAACCAGTTCCAAAACCAAAACTGAAATCATCCTCATTAAAAAAAATAAACAATAAAAATCGAAAAAGTTAAAAATGATGACGCCCTTTAAACAGATCGATGTCAGCTATCCATTGCAAAAAAAGATCATTTAAAATTTTTGAAATGCAGTAGAGATATGCTTATAAATTTCTTCTATAGGATTAGCATTTGCGAGCAAATCCTTTCGCGTGACTGAAGTTGCCCTTAATAATAATGTGCTGTGAGTTAGGAGCTCAAGATGGTAATTATGATACCATTCGAAAAATAACTCTCCCCTTTTTTACTCTAAAATTTTACATAAACCACTTTCATCTATTTTTTTAAACTTATATAAATTATGCAAATTAAATTTCTAATAACAAAATTTGGACCCAATTCACAATATCTGCATTAAATGTAATGTAAACCAAATGCATGTGCTTACTGACATTGAACTAATGTGTATTTATTTGAATTATTTTATTTTTAATTCAGTTTGCATTGCTCTATTAAAGTTTTTAATGATTTTCTTACTCTGGTAATTAAATATACTGTATTTATCAATTTTGTCATTTTGTTACACCTTAAATATTACATTTATTTGCCTCCCCGTTTAATCAAATACCTCGCTTAATCGAATATTTTTTCTAGAACCGTCAATATTTATTTATGCGGGGACGACTGTATGTACAATACTTTGTTTCTGAACAGCAACGAAAGTAATGAGTACCGAATATTTTGTAACAGGTAGAGAGATCGAAAATAATGACATCATACAGGTATTCATTTTGTCATTATTTTCACAGCTCTAATATGTAGGGTAATATAAATCAAAGGGACATAAGTTGCAATACTACTGTATACAAATTCTTTTATCATACAGATTTTAAAATATTTGACAAATATATAAGAGATATTTGAAAATATATAACAGATATCAAAATTTAGAAAAAAATATTAATATATGTATACAGATACATCTATGATATACTTGCATCTAACTACCGTAAAATACCGTTAATCCGCCCCCCCCCCCAAACGTGACGAAAAATTATAAAATAAGTAGAGGGGGGCACTTACACGGGATTTTTTCACGATCGTTTCACAAAATTTGCATTTTTTGCGAGACATCTGCAGGATTTTTTTGAGATATTTGACGAAATTTGCAGGGTTTTATTGCAATATTTGACGAAATTTGCAAGGTTTTATCACGATATTTGACGAATTTGCAGAGTTTTTTCACGATACAGTAAAACCCCGATAGTTCGGATTAATTGGGACCGGACCCAATCTGGAGAATTAGAAAAAAATTAAATAAAACAGAACATACTTACAGAAAATCACCTTTATGTTAAACTTATTGAATATTTAGACAGTAAAAATGTTCACTTTGCTTAATTCTTCCGAAAAGATTTCACAAAAAGTTTTTTCTATTTAGAATACGACGATGAAACAAGTTAATGTTATGGAAATTAGCCAATCACTTCTCAAACTTGAAAAAAAAAAAAATGACCAAACTGATCCGAATTATCCAGAGAGCCGGATTATCGGGGTCCAAATTTGCAGGGTTCTACTGTACTTGAAAAAATTTGCGTTTTTTTTTTTTTTTTTTTTTATGGGGATGAGCCATGATGAAATGAATGAATCATGAATTTTGATACTTGAAAAAATTTGCGTTAAAAAAAAAAAAAAAAAAGTAAATTCTGTCAAAAAAACGCAAAAAAAGGAGAAATTTGTAATAAAAAAAAGCCTCGTCTTTGAGAACGGCATGAATCATGAGGAAATGAATGCATCATGAATCTATAATAGATTTTTTAATAGATTAGAGATTTTTTTAATAGATTTCGTGCTTTTTCGGCTTTTTATAAAAAAAATTTCTCCTTTTTTCTGTGTTTTTCGACAGAATTTACGGGTTTTTTTTGCAATTTTTTGAACATTTATTCATGTATACGACATATTTGCGTTTTTTTCTAACAGTTTTTTGACAAAATCTGCATTCTTTTTGGCAATCATTCAAGAAATTCACAATTTTTCTGCGATCTTTTGACATAATGTGTGTTATTTTAGAGATTTTTTGACATAATTTGTGTTTTTACTGCAATCTTTCGTCGAAATGTGGGTTTTTTGGCGATGCTTTGACGAAATTCATGATTTTTTTGCGATCTTTTCAAGAAATTTGCGATTATTTTTCGTGAGTTTTTGGCGAAATTAGCGTTTTTTCAGCGATTTTTTTTTGGGGGAGGGGGGTGGGCACTTTCTCAGGATTTTTTAAAAATTTAAATTTTTTTATAAAGTGGGGGGGGGGGGGGGCGTTTGATCGGGAAGGGTGGATTAACAAGATTTTACGGTACTATATATATATATATATATTTTTTTTTTTTTTTTTCCAGCACGATTTGAATATTATACATGATGTTTCTTATTTTTCAAATAAATGTTTATAAATTTAAGATGAATAGACATTTGACTTTGAATTTTTATTCTGAGGAAGAAATAAAATAAGCTCTAAACTTTAGATAATTCTATATGTATAACATTAAAGCATGTTTCTTTAATTTAAAAGCAAAATAATAAAAAATATATCTATAATAAAATAAAAATAACATCTTTAATGGCATACATTTGTAAACAAAATACAGTAGAAGCCTAATATAACACAGTTGTTGGGAGACATATTTCACACCCACATTATAACTTAACTATGGTACATCAAAATGGTTATAAAGAAATAGTACATAATGATGAAAACACTTACCCACTTTGTGAAATGTAATTAACTTTACCCTTCATTGAACACAAATTTAATCTTACACTATATTAAAGTCCATATGTATTGTTTGGCGAACTGAGGCATTTTGTTTCGGCATATTGTTTCGCACTAACAAGATTTAGTAGAACACTATCTGAATCACCTTGCCTCTCCATTCACAAAATTACCATTATTGAAAGTGAAATGTTTTATTTCACTAACGTGTTGAATGTCGTCCTTCATTACCACATCATTTTTAATTTCATCATCATTTTGTTCACTGCAATTTTTATGCGATACAGCATAAAAGATATTCTGATCTGTTATGAACTCTGACATTGGTTTGCTGCTGTCAATTTCAAACCAGTCATGTAAATTGTCAACAGAGATATCGATATGCATAGCACTAACTGCAGACTGCAAAGTCACTCATTGTGAATCCAGGATTGAAGCAATTTCCAATGGAGACCTCTTCAACAGACACCTTTTTCCAGCAGTTCTGAATTTTAGCCGATGCAATGCTTCCCTATGCAAGGCTTACAGAATATGCAACAGTTTTAAGGTTGATTGCCTTCAGGAAATCTTCCATTTTTTTCCTTCAAAGCTTACTATACCACTGAGCAGTTCATAGCAGTAATGGGCTTTAAATGCCATAACAATGCAATGGTCTAATGGCTGAATTAATGCTGTAGTGTTTTTGACAAAAACCTGACTTTGATTTTTCCATCTCTTGATTTTAGTAGATCAACAGGTGCATGTGCAGAACAACGATCAAGGATAAACAATGCCATCTTTTTGTGTTAGTGACCACAGATTTTTCTTCACTCATGCGATAAAATCCTCATGGACCATTCACAAAAAAAAAAAACACTCATCATCTATGCATTTTTAGTGTTTTTGTATGAGATAGGTAGTGAAACCATGTTAACATGTTTACCACTTTGAACTCTGGTGGGTGTACATCTTTAAAATTCCTAATGTCCCATTGGAACCAGTATTTTGTTAAGAAAAAAATTGGTTTACGATATATACGAAAAAATACATGAAACATTTTTCAAATAAATTTGGTCAAATATTCTGGTGCCATTGTGACATTTCTTAATTAAAATTAAGTGGTAGATAATTCAACCATCAGAGCTCAAAGTATTAAAGCATATAGGACTTCAACTTTTTCCTATGCAGAGAGGTGTAAGTTTATGGCTGCCAGATTTATTTACTGTAAAAACAAAAGGGCAATTCTATCCTTGCTCATTTTTGTTCCAGATTTATTACCAGAGTTTTAGAAGGAAGCAATCAATAATAGAGTGCAGTTTCATCACAGTTTTAAATTTGATAGTCTTTTAAGTCACAATCTTCTTTAACTCTTCAAGAAATAGTGAGGTCGATTCACTAACAAATGACTGAGCTTTCCCATCAAAACTGCACTGATTTATTCTATGATGTAATTTCTAACGTTATGTTTTACTGAAATTTTAAATGCAAAAGTTATCCTAAAATTGATCTCTTTATTTTATGGGGGACATACTTTCCCCCGTGTTAAATCTAAATTCACAGTATATCTGACTGCGTCATTTCAGGCTTTTACTATATATCATCATGGCAATATTTTACTGAAAATAAACACATAATAGAACACACACTAAATAATAACAACACAAATACTTGCGTTATTCGGTATGTATGATAAAATTTTGGTGGGCTGATTTTGCTGATTTCTGGAAGAAAACATGTAGCTACAGATACTGTAATATAATTAGTTGTCTTTTCAGCTGCTGGATCATGTAGAAACCTAAAGATGGGAAGAAGAGGCACAAATTTGTATTATTTTTTTAGATGAATAATTAAGAGAAAAAATGAAGTAATAAAACTTTTTGTAATTGGTTGATTAAACTTTATTGCTCAAGTTCCCATATAGGCATGCTGTGCCTAGACCCCCAACAATTTGTAAAATGTGACCTAAATATTTACTCAATTACTTACGTTAGTAATAAAAATTACTTTCAGCTCTACAGAAAGCTATTTTTTCCCTCATGTTCCCTTTGACCCGCAAAATCTGTAATGTTTATATAGAAAGGGTATTAAATACTTTTAGTCATGTTTATATGGAAATACACTAGACTCCCGCAAATCCTCAATTCTCTAAAATCCGCTCATAATTTACAAATGTAAACAATGAAACATTCAGTTCAGATGTAGGAGCAAAATTTGACTTTATTTTATATCAATTTCATATATATTTTTATTTATAATTTTTGTAAATATTACTGAATCCATGTGCTTTTATAAAGGAAGAATAAATGTATTTTGGAAAAAATTAAGATATTGCTGATATCAGTGGTAATCACAATCTTTTTACAAAATATATTTATGTATTAATGAAACATTTTGGTTATTAAGTCTGGCTAAACCTGAAATAAAACTTCCTTCTTAACGATTTTAATGTGAATTAATAATGTATCAGAGTTTCTCCCAGAGGGTTTCAGGGGGGCGCTCGGCCCCTCCTGTCCTTTAGTTTAAAAACTAGCACCCCTCTTGCCTCTCATCCAAAAACTAGCGCCCCTCTTGTTGCTCATTCAAAAAAATTGTGCCCTTCTTGCCCGACATTTGAAAAACGCAGCCGTTTAGCGATGATGCGAATGCGCTATAGCGCATAAATTATGCAAAAATTCGGCAACTGAACGCAAAAAATAGCTCTTATATGTCCCACGGGAAGTGTAATTTCGTCAAAAAATTGCTAAAAAACGGCAAATTTCGTTAAAATTCACGAAATAAAGACTAATTTCCGGCAAGATTCGCATAAAAACGGCAGATTTCCACAAAAGATTGTGAAAAAACGTCAAATTTCTTTAAAAAATCACAATTAAATGAAAAATTTTGCCAAACAATTCGTGAAAACTGACAGGAAATTTGTCACCCTGTTCTTGCCACTTTCCGGCCATATATCCATTTCTATAGTCAATCTATCTTTATTTACATTAACCTAATTACATTCATCCTATTTTAAAGTTTATTCATTTATTATAATCTTTACAGTCTATTATTTACCTTTTTATTAAAATATCATTTTTACTTTTTCATTCAATAAGTTTCCTTTTATTAAATCTGGTTAACTTTATTAATATCTCTTTATTAAAGTTCTCATTCATATAAACAATAGTTACTTAACTTACCTTACATTTATTTCCAACGATTTACCTTTAAAACTCCCGGTTTATTTTCATAGTTTTCCCGTCGTACTCATATGCAATCGGAAGCCGTAATGACGTGTTTCTTGACCGTCACAAGGTGACGTCATTTGTCTACCGCTCATTTCCGGAATGACGTTTCGTCATGATGGTTTCCCATTTGACCATCGCTTCACCTGCCCTTTTGCATGCGTAATGAGTTTCTTTTAGTTCCCTTTCCTATATAAATACTTTGACAATAGCTTAGACCCTTGTCTTAATGTTTCGCTATGAAATGATTACGTTCGTTGCTTTTCTGTTTAATAGTTATGTTTAGGTTTATAGTTCTGTTTTATTTACGTGCTTGTCAGCGTGCCGTTCTTCAGTTTTGTTAATTGTTTTATTAACCCAACTTATTCAAGAGACCGTCTTTGCAGTATTTCGTTACATTCTTCTTCCGATGTTCAAGACAGCTGTTAGGAAGTGTTTTAAAGCTGGACTTAAGTCAGCCATCTGCTTCGTCTGTTTGTTTTGAGACCGGCTATTGTTTTTGAGGAATGATAGTAACGAAAGTGATGTTTACTTTAAAGAAGTTTCTTCAGCTGAATATTCTTGCAGTGTTTGTGGTTAGATATGCTAATATATGCTTCGGATCGTCAACTAATTATTTCACAGTTGTTTTGCCATGAAGTCTGTTTATATTTGGTTTTCCGTTTTAATTGTTTAATAGATATAAATGCCTTTGTTAATTATATTGCTTTTATCTTTATTTTCCTTTTAAATAAAAGTTAGTTTTGTTTTTAACTTATTTGTATTTATTTCATTAACATACAGTATTTCAGTTATTTAATTTTCTAGACTAACTTTTTACAGGTTTAGCGACTAAAAGCAAAAGCTTCCATTGTGCTAGTTAATTTTAATCTCTGCTAATTTTTAATATTCAAAATTTAAATCCGTCAAAAACTGGCAACTTTCATCAAAAAATCGCGATAAAACAGGAGATTTCGTCAAAAGATTTGCGAAAAAAATGGCAAATTTCATCCAAAAATCACAATAAAACAGAAAATTTTGTGAAAAAATTCGCGATAAACGACGAATTTCACGAAAAATTGACAAAAATGCAAAATTCATCAAAATATCTAAAAAATGGCAGATTTCATCAAAAGATCGCAAAAAAATGCAAATTTCATGAAAAAGCCACAAAAAACGAATGCCAGAAGTGAATTTTTCTGTACTAAAAACTAATTTTGCTGCTTCAAAATTTTTGTTTTATTGCTCCAAAAGCAGATTTTCCTGCTTCACAATCAGGGGCAAATTGTATGCTTTTTTTTTCACTTTTTTTTTTTAGAAATTGGTGTTTTTTCGTGGTTAAACGTGACCTAATCAGCAGTTTTCGTGATCTTTTGACTAAATTTGTCATTTTTGTGATATTTTTAATAAACTTTGATGTTTTTTCGCGATCTTTTGACTAAATTTGCCATTTTTGTGATCCTTTTTATATAAAATTTGCCTTTTTTTCACGATCTTTTCACGAGATGTTGTTTTTTCACGATCTTTTCATGAGATGTCATTTTTTCGCGATTTCGTAGCAAAATATGCTGTTTTTTCAAGTGATCTTTTAACAAAATTTACCTTTTTTCTTTTTTAATTTTTTTCACGAAATTTCTGTTTTTTTCACGACTTTTTGAACCGCTAGATTCTAGATTCAACTCTACAAAAAGTGCCCTTAAAAATTAAAAAAAGTGCCCTTAAAGATGTAAAAAGTGCCCTTTTCAGAACAGTAGCGTCCTGCCCTTTTTTAAACCTGGGGGAAACTCATGTATATTTATAAAGCAAATTTCATACGAAAAATACATCGTATCTTTATAATAAATATTTTATCATACATTATTGATTATTATCTTGACCTTTGCTTTTAATTATTTAGCCTGTTAAAAATTATCAAAATTTTTATTATTTTAGTGGTACTACTCTGTTATCCCGTCGACCAATTTCGTCAAATTATACATATTGACATAATTTTTATTTTAAATAATGAAAAAACAAATAATTAATAGAATATTAATAAAAATATAAATAAAAAGTCGAAATATAAATCACTTAATGGTATTTTAAAAACATGAATCGTATTTAATGTCATTGAATGTGACATTGTTAGATCATCCATTATTGGCATTTAATCTTATAGTTTGACGATAATTTTTTGGTTGATGGGATAACCTAGTAGTACCATTTTAGTTTATTACTTGTTTTAATGTTTTATTATATTGTAAGTCTTTATAATAGTTTTGATTTCATTGTTAATTATATTCAAGTTACAGTTTAAAAAACATAAAACAATGATCAGAGATCTGCAAAACCTTTGGTTCCAAGTTGTTCGGATTTGAGGGAGTGTACTGTAATAGTTTCACAGCAAAATTTTCTAAGATTCTATCAAATTGCCTTTAAAATGACATCCACACAAACATACAGACATTTCACTTTACACCCTGATAATCAACCCAACTTTGCACAACTTTTTTCACTTCATTTTAAATAGGTAATACTAAATTTTATTTAATTTTACATTAGAAAATTCATGTTTTACTTTCAAATTCAAATTCTTAAAAAAGAAACTGACTTAAGGATAGTTACTGTAGATTTAAATGGATCAGAAAACATTAAAAAATATATCTAAAATTGATTATTATTTTAGATTTTCAACTGTAATGACTATCTCTTTTTATATTTAAAAATCTGGAATAAAATTTGAAAAAATGATAAAAGAGAGAGAGAGAGATTTAAGCTTTACAAATTTTATATAAGTACATTCATGTTAAATTGCCATGAAAAATATCTTAATTATTTTATTCTAAAACTAATTAATTATAAAACGGAAATATTTTATTTAAAAGTAATTTTATGTCTTACATTTTTTAGTAAAATGAAAAAAAAAAGTACAGAAAAGTGTTATAATAAATTGTTAATAAAATCACAAAAGTTATATTCAGTCATACAAAATCAATTACAAATTTGAATTTAATATTATAGATGCTGTTTTTAAAACTAATTTTCAGTTAAAAATGAAACATATTTCTTTCTTTTTAAAATAAAAAGTCAGTTACCTAAAAGGTTGATCCTGTAAAATAACATAATCATCATTTGCTAAATGATTGGCATGAACAGCAAGCCATTCTTGGAATGAGGTACCTAGAAGGATTAATTTTATTCAAAATTAAGGAAAATAAATAAATAAATAAAGAGCATGTAAAAATAGAACTATACAGATTTCATAAGTGACAGTTGATTAATATTTTGACAAATTTCTGCAAGACAGAAAAAGATAAAAATTGGCAACAAAAATACACTATGCAAAAATGTCAGGAAAATATAAACAACAAACAAGTGGACAACAGTGATTGAAGACTGCACAGAGGATTTTGTTTAATATCTCTTTTTATGCAATTTATCCTTAAATTAATAAATCAAAATTGTTAATTGAATTTCCTGGTAAATGCTGTCAGGCATTACTATAAAAATTCTGAAAACAGAAAATTTAAAAATATACTAAAAATAATATTCAAAATGGATTCAAAAGAAGATCATTAAATTTCAAGAGTTATGAAAATCAGCTTACTTCACATTTAATGATTGATGTTGAAATTGTTGCTTACAATTTATAAACTGCAGCTAATAAAAATTCAGAGTGATTCCATATCAAAGTGAAAATATATTGGTAAGAGGTTTCCTGAATTTCAGTAATTATTTATCAGTCAACAGATTTTTTTTGACATATAGTGAGCATTAAGGCATATTTTAGCTATCTTCTGCAGTGCACTTTTATAAGACACTTTTCCATAGCCGCCAAACTTTTGTTATTTTTCCAGTTACATAAACATAAATAGAATCAGAAAATTTATTTATTCAATGAAATCAAAGAAGTAGCACAAAACACATATAAGAGAAAATAATGAAAATATAAATTTTAGAATTTTTATTTGATAAAAATGGCATTCCGATATAAAGATTAACAGATCAGTATGTACAATCAGTTTTCAAAAGAAATAGAATTTAGAAAATTCACTTAAATTTTGCAATTTTGGTTGATAAAAAATAATATCTGGTTGTTTTTTGTAAAACATAAAAAAAAAAAAAAAAAAAAAAAAAAAAAAAAAAAAAAAAAACTATGAATATAATAACAACTATAGAACTTTACCTAAATGTTTCTTTAAAATGGCTGTGTTTTGTGTGTGGAAATTTTATTCTGTACAATGGTAATGATATTATTACATTTTTATTTAATGATATTTTATTATTATTGATCTCTATTTTAAATTTGGCCCACAGCTTTGTATATGATGCTTAATTTGGCTCATGGCGGTAAACGAGTTTGACATGCCTCCTTTAACAGTAATTTAAAAAAATAATTTACCTGAGATAAATGCATCAATGGACCGCTGATCTTTTATAAGCTCACTTTGTACAGGGTAGAATATAGTGTTTGGTTCATAACCATCAACATCATTAACAGCTAAAAATTGAGTAAGACCCGAATGAAGACACAGAGTTAAAGGAATGCATCCTCGTATTCCTTCTCGTTCCTATTATAAAAATAGAAATATAAGAGACTGAACAACATATTACTTTACTATCAACAATTTAATATGCATTTAGAAGAGAAATATTAAAATTAAACTACATACAACAACCTGGTTCAATAATATATGAATTTAAATACATAATATAAAGACTAATGAACAATGCAAAGATATATGCATATAAAATCAGAGCATTTCTAATAAAGAAAAAAATCTGTTTCTAAACTTATTTGACTATTTAGACAACAACATAGAATCAAAAATAATTTTTCTGATCTGTATCTTAGATGGTCTGGAACAAGCCCAGAAACAGCTGCATAAGAAATGTTAAATATATCAGGAGTAGACATAAAATGTTTCTGACTACAATCTAGAGTTTATCTCATTTGGATGTCTAAAGTTTTGAGAAAAGAACAATCAATCTTTCCATGCTCAAAAATTTTTTCCGACATCAATAAGGAAAAAAAAAAATTGCATGTTTTCAAAAATTAGAAATAAATTTTAATTAAAAAAATAGAAAGAAAAATGAAGTGTTGCATTTTTTACGAAATTTTAACATATTAAAAAATTAGTCATTTTAAGAGTAGATTAGGAGCAAGTACAAGATTAGTAAGAGTAGTTTTTGTTTTTTACAGATAAATTCATACTTCACATAATCAATAAATATCAAAGATATTTGGAGATTAAATATGATTGATTACTTCTTAATAATTCTATTAAAATACTGAATATAATGCAGCAGAAATTTTCATTTTGTGCCGCTGTCAAAAAATACTTTTTTTACAGATCATGTTGCATTTTCAGTCGTTATTTAGGTGCAGTAGAGATCACATCATGCCTGATGTCAGGTCACTGCCCACATAATCAACACACAACTACTTTAAGGAGTAGGTTGTTTTTGGACTTCTAGTGCTCTATCCTATTTTCATATTCCAGATTTTCTTAAACTGTATCCTATTAAATTATGCTTACAATAAGAATATAGAAATGTAAAATCGACATTATTGTGCCATCTTTGAAACAGCATTTGTATTAGTTACAGAAAAAGTAAAATAGTTTTCTTTTAACATAATGAATCAATCATATTTCAAATATTCCTGCCGTCAAACCTATGATATCATAGTTCATCTTTTAGAGACTAAAACACATCTTTGAGAGCTTTTAATCATTACTTTTATAAGAAAATGAGAAAATGCCGTCCGATTTCTGGGTATGGAATTTTAAAACTTGCAAATTTCATGCATCATCTATGAATGTAAATGTCTGTGAATGTATCAGAAAGTAAAAAGTTTAAATTTCAAAACAGCTTTTAAAAACAGTGTTTCAATAATGTTTGGTTTTCTAGTTTTTTTTTGGTATTTTGACATTCTGGGTTTTTTTTTTTTTTTTTTTTTTTTTGTGTGTGTGTGTGTGTTTCACTATAATAGCAATGTTTAACTTTACTTTCAAATCTAAACTTCTCATCATTTCAAATCTACACTTCTCATATTCATAGTCATTTTAAATTTTTTTAATACTTAACATTTTTAGGTATTCTTATAAAAGTGGTTCTCAAATCAACAATTCAACAGTGCAAAATTATCTGACACATTTTTTAAAGTAAAATAATAAAATCGGCAGATCTCACTATTGAAGTGATTTGGAATCAAAATGTGTTCCTTTTTTTTAAATAAATAATTTATTGAGTTATAAAAGACTTTGATCAAGTGATAACAGTTTTTCTCCTGTCACACAATGTCACATCTTTTGTCTTTACCGAAAGAAAGCATATTTGAACTGTATATCTAAACAGAAAAGCATTCATCTGTGTGCTCATACTAAAGAGAAACCTTTAATTTGTGTGGTGTATAACAAAACATTTTCTGAGCATTATAATTTAAATATGCACCTTTTCCTTCAAACCAACAACAAACCTTTCTCCTGTGAGGCCGGTAACAAAAAACTTTTCCAGAAATCTCATTTCAATACGCACTTCCACATTCATACCAATGAAAGATTTTTTTCTTGTGAATTGTGGAACAAGGGATTTTGTCAAATATTTCATTTACATGACTACCTGCACATTCACACTAATGAGAGTGCTTTTAAAGAAACAGGAAAAAGAGAAACATATAGCGTTCTTAATTTGTTTTGTTTTTCATCTAAAGATACTGCATAGTTCATTTTATTTTTAAATCAATATATATTCTATATATTTCATCGAGAAACAGATTACGGCGAATGGAAAATCTTTATGTGCCTTTTCTACTTTTTATCAGTCTGATTTTTTTTTTATATTATTATTCATTCATTTAGTCTAACATGTGTATACTGGTGTGGAGACACCATATTAATCTAGATGTAAACTGCTCCCGCGGTACCACCCTTGTCAACAGGTCTCTGTAATGTTGTTTTAATAAAAGGAGTTTTGAAATTAAGTGTGAGAAGTCTTTATTGTCAGGGAACATAGCCCATGTTGTGGGTGGGGTCGACGGGGCTTGGCGGGCCCTCCTGCTCATGGTGGGATTGATAATTCACCCAGACCATTCCATCTTAAACCTAGGAGCATGACTTCAGCTTCCCCATGGAAGTTCTAAGTTGACTGGGTGTAGGTAAGGATTTATCAAGCTGAAGTTGATCTACTTCAACTCGGTGAGAACTAACGTCGTTAGATTTTCTAGGGGAGGTAGCGACCCCTTGTTGAAGTGATTCGATAGTTTGGAGATCGCCTCTCACGGTCCAAGAGTTTCTGCAAATGTGCACATCTGATAGACGGCTAAAGTGGGGCTCAAGGAGCGCTGTGGCGGCCCTGATCAGAGCAGGGTGTGATGACCAGTATTGGTTGTGTACACCTACCCATTCGCTTTAGTCAAGGTTGCATGAGAAATTTTCTGCTGATTTCAGCAACCATTTCTACAAAATGTCATTTTGGGAAAAGGCAAAAAGTTTTTTTTCTCTATCACACTTTTAGCTTGAAAGCTATTGAAATTATGAGAACAAGAGAACGAATTTCAGAAAAAGTAGTTATAAAATAGTTTTCCTCTGTCATCTGGTCTTTAGGTCAAGGTCTTGTTGAGGTCAAAAGATAGTTCCAGTTAAAAAGCACAGCGTCTACTTTTCCCATCTTGTCGCACAACATGCTGTTTACGTTTTATTTATTTTTTACATTTGTTTTCGTTTGAAGTCAGGAATATGTCTCCTTGAAAAATTTATATTACTTTTTTAAGTTTGTTACATTTGAAAGAGCCTGTTTAAATAAACTTTTAGTGATTTATTTCAATTTTCTTTTTCAACTTTATACTGGGATATACATTAAAAGGAAATGGATTAATTCATCTTAAGTAAATAAATTACAATGTAAAGAAATATTGGCAAGTAATATTTATTTATTATTTACTTAAAATCTTTGTTTTCTTTAAATATATTCAAAGAATGCATTTTTGTTTGTTTGACCATTAATTAATTAGCAAAATTGTTCACTGTAAATAGATTATGCATTTTTATTTCTACAGCTTATACAATGGCGCAGCTTATATGCCGATAAGGCTAATCTGATGAAAATTAAATTTTTATCTCTTGTTTTTTTTACTGGTGCAACTTACTTCCTAAAAATTACAGATTAAGTGTATGGATTGAGAGGTGCCTACTATTCACAGACATAAGCATTCAAATATATAAATTTTAGAAATTGAAAAACTGTCAGCTAAATAGAGGTGTCAGCCTTTCTGGAGAAAAGTAATCATGGAGGTCTTATCTTTATATATAAAAATCTTCTGTGCGTGTGTATGTAATTAAACTCCTCCTAAACGACTGGGCCGATTTTGATGAAATTTTTTGTGTGTGTTCCAGTAGATTCGAGAATGGTTTAGATTCACATTTCGTCGAAATTGATTCAGTACTTTTTTAGTAATTAGGCAAAAACTAATAGTTAGTGATTTTTCGCTAATTAAAAGTGCTATATATATTAAAGAAAGTCAGGATTTCGTATTAACCATAGCACAAAAAAATCTACCGACCCAAAAATCTCGAAAATTGGGGTAAAAATACTTCTTATAACATCGAGTGCCGCTAAAAATGGATTTTCGAAAATTCCACCCCTAAGATGAGTAGAAAAATGAACGAACTTTTAAAAAATTCCTTAAAAATAAGCTTTTGTAGTTATTTTTCAACTGATAACATATTTTAGTGCATTTTTTCATTCTGAATCGAATGGTATTAAGCAAATTTGTTTAAATCCAGTATTCGTGAGATAATTCACATTTTCCTAATTTGGCGATGTCTTCGGCACAAAAACCTGAAATTTTCAATGCTCATCTTTATATATAAAAATCTTCTGTGCGTGTGTATGTAATTGAACTCCTCCTAAACGACTGGACCGATTTTGATGAAATTTTGTGTGTGCGTTCCAGTAGATTCGAGAATGGTTTAGATTCACATTTCGTCGAAATTGATTCAGTACTTTTTTAGTAATTAGGCAAAAACTAATACTTAGTGATTTTTTGCTAATTAAAAGTGCTATATATATTTAAAAAAGTCAGGATTTCGTATTAATCGTAGCACAAAAAAAGTCTACCGAACCAAAAATCTTGAAAATTGGGGTAAAAATACTTCTTATAGCATCGAGTGTCGCTAAAAATGGATTTTCGAAAATTCCACCCCTAAGATGAGTAGAAAAAAGAACGAACTTTTAAAAAATTCCACCATAAAAATCGGCTTTTGTAGTTATTTTTCAACTGATAACATATTTATATGCATTTTTTCATTCTGAATCGAATGGTACTAAGCAAATTTGTTTAAATCCAGTAGTTCGTGAGATAATTCCCATTTTCCTAATTTGGCGATGTCTTCGGCGCAAAAACCCGAAATTTTCAATGCTCATCTTTATATATAAAAATCTTCTGTGCGTGTGTATGTAATTGAACTCCTCCTAAACGACTGGACCGATTTTGATGAAATTTTGTGTGTGCGTTCCAGTAGATTCGAGAATGGTTTAGATTCACATTTCGTCGAAATTGATTCAGTACTTTTTTAGTAATTAGGCAAAAACTAATAGTTAGTGATTTTTCGCTAATTAAAAGTGTTGAATAAGTTCGATGAATAAAGTGCGGACGGAATGTCCGAGCGGTCTTAGGCGCCAGATTTAAGCTCAGCTTCTTGAAGAAAGAGATCGCGTGTTCGAACCCCACTCCTTACAAACGTGTATCCTTTACAATAATATTTCCTGTATTATAATTTTGATTAACCGACTTCAGAAAATCGTTAACTTTTAACTAAAAAGAGAGAAATAAACTTTTCTATCAAAAATTGAACCGACTTCAAAAAGTACTGAAGAGTGAAAAATAATTTCCTTACATAATTGTAATAAGAAATTAAATTAAGAGCTTAGTGTTTATCGTGTGTATTACTTTATTTACGTACATTTATTTGATTTACTGGAATCGGTGCCAAGAAGGACAACGTCTGTCGGGTCCGCTAGTTGTATATAAATTTTTTTACCTGAAAAGATATTTTTGAATAACTGAAATTTGGGTAATTTATGAACCTAACCGGATACAGTCAAAATCAAACCTCAAAAAAATGAAATTCGATCTGACCCACAGTAAAAAAGTGGAAGTCAACCCAACCTAAAGCCAGTAAAAAAAAAAAAAAAATTAGAGCCAACTTGACCCAGAGTCAGATTGGTTGCAGATAACACAATCTGATACAAGATTAAGCAGTATAAAACTAAAAATCTATTGTTTAAATATGTTTTTAGATTAGTTGTGGCTTCAAAAGTTCCACTTATAATGGTACACCTTATTTTACACAGTTGACAATCAGCCTTTAGTTTATCAATATTATCTTCAGTTAATATTGTGAAAAATGTTCCATCTAATATAGTGCATTGTGTATAATACTCCCATCACGAGATGAGACTTGGGAAACACCCTCTCTTAGATGAGTCGACTTTACAGAAGGTGTGCAAGGTGATACGGGAGGGGAAAATAACCCCGTGTTTTCAATTCGACCATTCCCTGCAAAGGACTAGGGTTGCAATGAAAAAAGTTTCGCGGCAATAACCTGCGCATTTTTTGACAGAAACCTGTTTTCCCTCTCTTGGTTAGCGGTGTTTTATTCTCTCTCTCGTTTATAATTTATCCCGCCATTTTTAAACTTTTTTTTTCAAAACAATTATTTTTTTATTACAAACATGTCCTCAAAAGGGAAAACAATTCATTCAAAAGAAAGGTTGCAATACTTCAGAAAAAGAAAAACAAACTAATGTTCTGCAGCAGCAGTCACTTATAATTTTTATATCCCCCCCCCTGTTCTTTGTCAGGTGTGTTGTTTAATTTATTTTTTATATTCTTCATTTTCAAACACGTCGTCTGGACAATGAATCTATTTTTTTAATACTTACCCCTCCTTATATGTTTTATTCTCTCATACAGCAAAAATTGAATTAAGAAAGGATCAAAACTGGAGATTTGATCAAAATTTTTAGATGTAGCACAGCAGGAAAAAAAAAAAAAATAATAAATATTGCCTTTCTGAAACAGCAAGTCGCTTATAATTTTACTCCCCCCTCCCCTCCCCGCCATTGTGATGTGCATTTCTAATTTAACTTATTATTACATTAAAACATTAAAATTATATATACATAATTTTTTATTTTTATTCATTTATTTATTTATTTATTTATTTTTTATTTTATTTTATTTATTTTTTTGAAAAACGGCTTTTGGACTGTGCACAGACACATCTTACGGTGGCCCCCAACGACTAGTTTTTTTACCATTTCTTTTCCATCGATTTTCTTCTATCCATAGAGCAGAAAATAAATGAAGAAAGAATTAAAACTGCAGTTCTGAATGATATTTAATGTATTTTAACAACATTAAATTTTAAGATAATATAAGTTAAAAATTTAAAATATGCCATTAAGCTTTAAAAAAGTACAAAATTTAATTATTATTAAAATGAAAGATGTGCTTAAAGCTGTTCTTGAATCCAAAAGACTTTATCACATAAGTTTTGACTTATTTTTGTTTAGCGGTTTGTTTTCATGAAACTAATTGGTGTTGTTCAAAAACTACTTAATCCTACTCATTTTCCCGTTCTCCCCCCCCCCCCCAAAAAAAATAGATTTTTTAGAAACTAGTGTCAAAGTGAGAGTTTTGAACAAAATTTCTGCTCGAAAAATGAATAACGACTCAGACAGGGGAGAAATACGTGTTGCTCACGTAATCAAAATTGTTTATAACTCAATAGGTTATTTATTGATCCAAAAATGCAAAACAATTCGATTCCAAATCGCTTCCATAGCCATACTTTCCAATTTTACATCTTTCCATTGAAAAATGAATTTCTAAATATGTGTGAAAACGTTTTGCGTTTGTTCAGCAGAGCAGAGCCGTTGAGAAAAGCCACAAATAAAGTAAATTAGAATTGCATATGTATTTCATTATGGAATTGCTATTACAACTCAAGATATAATTCATTTATCGGGAATTTGGAATTGTTGCGATGAGAAATTTCTTTTTTTTTTAAAGAATCCCTTAAAATTAATTAAATTGTATGTATATTTTACTTCACTTTGCAGATTCCATCCATTTTTAAAATAACATTTTTGTATTTTTATATATTTTTTTTTTTTTTTAACACTAGTTTATCCTTGGTAAGTTCAGAAAAGCAAAAAATAAAATTAATTTTGTATTGTTAGTTTTGCGTAATTATTTCTTTAATTATTTAAAAAAAATAGTATTTAACAAGTTTTTAATAAAATATACTGAAAGCAAAAATATTTATCTTTATTATCGTAATAATACAAAAGTAACAATTTATATAAAAGTTAAGAATAAGTTTTAATGTTTAATGTAATTGTAGAATAATGACAAATTAAAAGTCCCGGCCCTGCCCAAATACTGTTAATGAAAATCAAGCCGTGGCCCGGCACGTGCAGATCTCTCTGCGTGCGGTCTCCCAAGTTAAATAGTTTCCCTTTTAAGTCAATAAGATACAAATTAACAGCGGCAAACTGTCACACACCTGGGAAATGTGGCAACCTACGCGTTTCTCTTTTACGGCGCAGCGCAGGGACGAAAAATCGACGCTCCGATATGAAAGAAATGGAATCGTCTTACGCTACATCACGTATGATTGACAGGTCTCTTCTCCTGCTGGGACTATTATATTATCATAATTAGATTATTCATTTGATACATTTTCAATGGAAGCTCTAGAAGTATTAGTCATCCTTTCACGAGTCTTTGAAAATTTTTCTGTTGTACTTTAAAAATACAATTCACAGCAAAATGCTAAATGATCCTTCCTGTTTTCTTGCCTACTAGACAGTAGTTTTTTGACATAATGTTAGAAATATCAAGATTATTAAATTATGTGAGAAAATTAATGCGTGAAATTATGCGAGATTTTGAAATGAAGATATGAACGATGAAAGAAAATACCTAGTACAAAAATCCAGCAAAAAAGTTTAAAACTTAATTTTAAAAAGTCTAAATTGAATTTTGAAAAAAAAATCTCTTTGAAGGTTCTTAAGTTCACCTTTCAGTATCTCTGTGACTAATGTCATATTGCTGGATTTAGCCATCACAATATGAGAGAATACACAAACAGATTTACAAACTATATGTTTTATCAATATACATTATGCAAACTTAAAATTTTATTACTGTAAGATAATAATAATAAAAAAGAAAACAGTCTTACCCTATTACCAACTAAAATTGTATCAAGGTCTAATAAAGATTCACTTCTATAATGACCAGGAATACTCATACTTCCCATTAAGCTATTGAATGGAAACATATATTAAATAGCTGATAATTGATAAAACTATGAAATACAAATAACTTCCATATGATACAATATGTAATACCCAGGAGATGTTAGTCTTTGACCATTGTGTATTCTGTATGAACATCGCATGTCTAAGGGTAATTTGCCTAATCCTATCATCTCTTCAGCACGATCAAGCTCTTCTTCTGACACTCCATCTATAAATATAATAAAGAATTTAACTTAAGTATTTTCAAGTGTTTATTTTATTTTATTTGTGAATGAAAATAGACATACACTGGCCTACAAAAGTTACTGTACAACTTGTTACCAGTAAAAAAATGGCAGTCAGATTAAACTTCATAGTTTATATGAATGACAATAATAAGCTTTAAAAAACTTATGCAAAAATTACAGTTACCTCTTTTATTGTATAAGAAAAGAATAGGTATTTGGGAATGAGAGAAAATTATGTTGTATTTGAACTATTGTTTTCAGTTTAATTTCACAACAACCAGTAGAGTTTAGAAATGTCTAGAAGAAGTCGTTTGCCCGATTCATTAAGGTGGCGGGTGGTAATGTTTTCATAAGCTGATACTGCTAGACGGTTCAATGTGTCTCACAGTGTAGTACAACAACTCTGGGATCAGTATGAATCCGAAGAATCTGTGTCCAGAAGACATGTTCCAGGCCATCCATGTGTTATAACATCTGCAAAAGACTGGTTTTTAGCTCTTTCGGCCCGAAGGAGAAGATGTACTATTGTGCCACAACTCATTGCAGACCACTGTGCAGCATCAGGGAGAAGAATATCTGCTACTATGGTGCGAAGACGTCTTCACAATTCAGGTCTCTATGCAAGGCGATTAGTTGTGTGTGTCCCCTTCAAAAGACGACAAAGAAGGGCCCGCTTATGTTGGGCAAGAGAACATGTTTCCTGGACCAGACAACAGTTGGCTTTTGTACTCTTCACAGACGAGTCCAGATTCACATTGGAGTGTGTTTCAGGAAGTCTTCTGATCTGGAGAGAATAATGTACCGTATTTTTGGGTGTATAGCCCGCACCCCTAAATCGAGTAGTGCAGTAAAAAAAGTTCCTGTATAACCCACGGAGATGTACCGGTGTATAGACCATGGGCTATACACCATTTACGAACATATATTTCAATCAGGGTTCGAAATTAGAAGCCATTAAACGTAATTTTTAACACAAATTTATCAAATTTTTTCGTGATGCATAATACCTACAGTAATTCAGCTAAAAAATTAAGATTATCAGTACCGTAATTTTCGGAAGACACGCCGCGGTGTTAACCCCCCCTTTTTTTTTTTTAAACAAGCATGATGTTTTTTCTGAATTTTTGTAAAAATTAAAATCTGTGATAAATTAAAAATTTTGGACATAAATTGTATACGTATCTTAGGTCATTGATTCCCAAAAGGATCGAATCCTCGGAATCGATCCGAAATGCACCAACATTGAAAAGGAACGATTCTTCGGACTCTATCTAAAATGAAACGACTCCGGAAAAGTTAGATTCCTTGAATTCGTCCGAAATGAAGATTTCTGTAAAGGAACAATTCCTCGGGATCGTTTCGAAAAAGACAGACTGCTCTGAATCATTTTGAAATGACATAAATCATGCACTTTTTTTGTTCTTTGCAACAGGGTAGGGTACCAAAACCGAAAAGGAATGATTCCTCGGACTCTACCTGAAATGAAACGACTCCGGAAAAGTTCGATTCCTTGAACTTGTTCCGAAATGATACGACTCTGTAAAGGAACGATTCCTTGAAGTCGTTTTGGAAAAGATGGCTCTGAGTCGTTTCGAAATGACATAAATCACGCACATTTTTTTTTGTTCTTTGCAACAGGGTAGAGTAGATTATTTTTTTGAAAAATAAGCAAAATCTTAAATGAAATTAAATTCAGAATTGTCGGGGTAGGGAGGGTTCCGGATTTTGGATTTTGTACTCTACAAACACAATGTGGTGTTGCAGCACTGATTCGCTAGCAAATTATTTTCTGATTTTTTATTTATAGATTTTTTTTTTTTTTTTTTTAGGTCTCGCGTATAAGTTGACCCCCCCACTTTGAAGTTTTTTTTTGTCTAAAATTTCAAGACTTATACGCGAGTATCTACGGTAGCTATTATAGATCTATCAGTGCAATACTTGGTGATAGTTGCGACAGTTCTTCCAAACCCAGAAATAACTGAATTTAAGCAGCTGAATTTTTTTTTTAAAAAAGCCTTTACAAACATGGGAGACTCTAAATTTCACGGCATAGCGAAAAAAAAATACAAATTTTGATGTTTCTTTCAAATTTTTTGAGGTTTAAAAGTTGTATAAAAAATACCACGATTTCCAATTAAAAAAAAAAAAAATCGTTGTATAACCCGCACCATGTATAAGTCGCAGGAGTTTTTCAGAAGGTTTTTTTCTTGTATAAGCCGCAGACTATACACCCAAAAATACGGTACCTGATACCATCAATCAACCACTGTTGAAACACACAGGTACAGAAATGATGGAATCATGGTTTGGGCAGGGATCTCCTTTGAAGGCCACAGTGACCTGCATGTGTTCCATGGAGGAACTCTGACTGGTGCGAGATATTGGGATGAGATCCTTGATTCACATGTGCACCCATATGCTGGTACTATTGGCAATGGTTTCATTCTAATGGATGATAGTGCAAGACCACACTGAGCTGTTGTTGTTGAGGATTATTCTGAGGATTATGGTTTGGAGAGAATGGAATGGCCAGCTCACTCTCCAGACTTGAATCTGATAGAACATCTTTGGGACTATCTTGAAGACAGATTGCGGCTTTAAGTTCTCCTCCAAGGTCATTATATGAGCCGGAACAAGGCTTACTCCAGGTCATTCCATGCCAAATCAACCAGTGACTCAACCTGACCCTTTCCGATTTCAATGAAACTGTTAGGGATCATTCTGTATGATGATATAAATTAGAGCGTATTTTATTTTTTGTTTATCGCTTTAAGTTTTTATACAATTAATTATATAAATTTTGAAAAATCATCATTTTTTGACTTGCATAAATATTTTCAATTTTAAATTTCTCAAGTTTTATCAAACATAGAAAATTTTATGACCACTCATTTCAAAGAGGAGTTTATAAGGTTTAATTTGATATGCAAGTCGACTATGTATAGTTAAAATAAATAAAATTTTAAATTTTTTAAAATTTAAAATTTGAAAATTTTTTAGTTAGTCATTTTTAAAAAATTTGAAAAAAATGTATGTTTGTTGTAATATTATAAGCTTTAAATTCTGAAATTTTTAGAGTGGGATCTCAATGGGATCAGGAGTTATTAAATAAAAGCAAAAATTACCATAAAAATAGCAATTTAATTCTGTCTATTTTGTTATTTATTTATGATTTGTATGGTAATTTTCAGCTTTTATTTCATAACTCCTGATCCCATTGAGATCCCACTCTAAAAATTTCAGAATTTAAAGCTTATAATATTACAACAAACATACAATTTTTCCAAAATTTTTAAAAATGACTATCTAAAAAATTTTTTAATTTTAAATTTTAAAAAATTTAAAATTTTATTTATTTTAATTATAGATAGTCGACTTGCATATCAAATTAAACCTTATAAACTCCTCTTTGAAATGAGTGGTCATAAAATTTTCTATGTTTGATAGAACTTGAGAAATTCAAAATTGAAAATATTTATGCAAGTCAAAAAATGATGATTTTTCAAAATTTAAATAATTAATTTTATAAAAATTTTAAGTGATAAACAAAAAATAAAAATATGCTCTACTTTATATCATCATAGAGAATGATCCCTAGCAGTTTCATTGAAATCGGAAAAGGTCAGGTTGAATATTGAATTTTTTTGGTTGATTTGACATGGAATGACCCCTCCATTTCTGGTCAGCTGTACCCATTTCGGTGTCCGACAATTTAATTGAGAGCATGAAAAGTCTATGCCGCCAATGTATTCAAGTCCAGGGTGGACATATTCTGTATTAGAACCAGTTTTTTAATTTTTCTGTCACATTTTATATATAATACTGTGACGTACTGATTCCCAAGAATGGAATTTTTCACCATGAGTGCTTTTATATTGTAATTTCATTTATATGTTTAACTTAAGTAAATTTCTATGTCGCATTTAATAAGTAACAGAACAGAAGAGTAAGTGCACACATTTCCTCCAAATTTGTTGCTTCTACATTCATTCATTTGCAAATTAGATGCAAAAAACCAGTTGTACCTTAACTTTTGGAGGCCAGTGTATTTCAAAATATCTCCCTTTTCCATATATTTTAAGAATATGGATGGTTATTAAAATTCAAAATTATGAAAATAACAAATAAAAGAAAAAATGTTAACTAAAGTTCAAATCTACAGCTAAAATATAAATCTCTATTCAAAACTTTTATCTGTTTTCAAACTTCAAAAGCATGCTAAAATGTGAAAGTTTAATTTTATGTATATTTTTTCAAAAAAAAGGTAGAAATTGTTCTAGAAAAAACTTTTAGTATGTTTATTACTTGGTCAAAAGGATGGAAAAAATAAATTAAAATAAAATGCATCTGCAAATATTAACATGGACAAGATCTATTTGAAATAAAAGATTAGATAGCTCACTTTTTTTGGAGAAATTAAATATTATTAAACTTATTTTGCGATATTATGAATGACACAGATATAAGAGAAAGACACTATAAAAAATCTGATATACAAAATCAGAGAATATGAAAGGGAACATAAAACACTGTTTTTAATTTCAGAAATATGGATATGAATGCATTGTGATAATTGTAATATATATACAGTCGGACCTCGATTTAATGAATTGATTGGGACCCACAAATCCGTTCGTTAAATCGAAGCAATTCGTTAAATCGAATATCGATTTTTGTAGAGTATGGTATAAAAATATCAATACAAAATACTCTTTAGATATACATATTTTAAAAAAGAATGATTATTGTTTGCTACGAGCTTAAAAATTATAAGTTAAAAGATCAACTTTTAAATTGTCAAAATTATTTAATGTTATTTGCTTTTAAAGTTTAAAACATAATGCATACATACTAATTGGCACTTTGGAAAGAAATCCTTGATAGTGTTTTGTTTTGACTTTCCAAAGTTCTTTGATATTTTCTAACTCCGTAAGAACATCATTTACCTCGTGAGACAAAAAATAATTTTTAAAAATGTTGGAGCTGCAAATTGATTCTTGGAATATTTAATTGAATTTCCGTTTTTTCATCCTCTTGACTACTTTCAAAATCTTCATTCTCTTTCCGTTATACATATTTGTCTACACCTTTGTCATGTTTCTAGTTCGTCAAAAAGGAAATAGACTGTCTTTTGAATCCACCAGAATTGAGGAAAAAAATGCAACACTTGTAATTTGGATGCGAAAGATTCAAAGTTTTATGTGCAAAAAATACTAAGTTTTAATTTTAGCTGCGAATCTGAATTTTTTTTTCAGCGATTGTTGTTCGTTAAATCAAAGCTAAAAATTCGTTAAATCAGAGCATTTTAGCATTCTTTTTGTCGGGACAGAAAAAATATTCGTTAAATCGGAGAATTCGTTAAATCAAAGTACTTTAAATCGAGGTTCGACTGTATATATATATATATATATATATATATATATATATATATATATATATATATATATATATATATATATATATACATATAGAACCATTTGTTAATACAACAAATCAACATCAATTTGTGGAAAAACGTGTTAATGACAAATTATATCAAATAGAGTGTTGTCAAAAATTTGAATAATATTGGAAATGTGGTATTTAGCTTGTTATCAAGGGCAATGCTAAATAGCCACATTAATTGCGATTAATTTCTGAATAGAAATCAGGATAGACCTAAAAATGATTTCCATATTGCCCGATCAATCGCAAATGAGAACTTAATTCAAAGAAAAATATTAGATAAATAGTAAGACAATAATAAATTATCATTATTTTAATATCATTGGAAAAACTATTTCAAAGAAAAATATTAGAAAAATAATTAGACTGTAATTGAATTATCATAAAGATAAACTTACAAGTATCAATCGCAAATAGAATAATCGCCATTGAGAACAGACTTCAAAGAAAAAATATTAGAAAAACAAAATAAGACTATAATTGAATTAATTGATTTCAATGGAAAAACAATGTCAAAGAGAAATAATTAGACTATATTGAATTATCAAAAAGATATACTTACAAATATCAATTGCTACCATGTGATAGCAATCACACTTTGCATACAGTCACATTATACAGTTAACATCGAAGTTAACACAGAATCCAAATAATTTTAATTAATAATAGATAATTAAAATAACTATTTTCAAAAATAATTAATTACAAAACAAAAGTAGACATAAAATTTTTTTTGAACTAAATAAAAATAGTTAAACTATTTAATACTAATAACAAGTTTTAATTTATAATTATCGAATTACCTAAATCGATTAATATTGATAGATATTGGCTTCATGTAAAATAAGTACAAATTAACTACAAGAGCGTCAGTGGCGCCATCATTAGTTTCTAAACACAATAAAAAATGCAAAAAAAATGATTAACTCTGTAAACACAAAATTTTACAAATTACGATAATTATTTGTTTAATACAGGGTTGGAAAAAACCATGTCTTTTTTTTTAAAAAACATAAAACATTTTTTATTTTTTGTTTAAACTACCCAACAAACACATGACTTATGGCCTACAGACGATTTCATTGCGGCCAGAAGGAGTTAAGGCCATTTGTAACAAAACAATGCAGTACCGCAAATGACCCGCCGCTAGTTGCGGCAGCTACCGCCGAGCCAGTAACGGATCGGCGATGAGAGAACAGTTACATTTACTTTGTCGGCCAACTCCTAAGGATCAGTTTCCGGCAATAATGTAATGGCGTATCATACTCTAGAAAGCAAAGGGCCGTTATAATCTAACCAGCTTTTTTATTTAAAGAAAGAGAGAGTATTTTTTGTGTCTTCATTTCTTTCAGAAATTACTTCAAATCTGGGTTTTAATAAACATATAAATATGTTGTAAGTTTTATATTTAAAACAGTAATATAGATGTCATATTTTTATTTAGTTTCAAAATATTTTTTTTATAAATAATAAAAATTGCTCTTAAAATGTATACAGTATTCCAAATAATTTCTTCAGGCGCTCTTTTGCATTCATTATTTATAAAAAATAACTAAAAGAAAATGAATAAATGTTTAAAATACATTAAAGATATTTAAAATAAATATTAAAATAGAAAAAGTCTTTAGGTTGTTCCTAAATCAGTCTCTGTCTGCTTTCCCCACCTACTCTGTAATGCAAAACTCTCGTATACATACATGTATAATTTTTAGTTGTAAATGCATAAATATTTCTAAAATTGCCTATTACAGTATTTCTAAAATTGGCATAAAAGCCAAATTACTTTTCTTTTTTTTTAAGGAAAGATTTTTTTTTCTTAAAAATAAAAAAGGTTGTTTTGGGGAAAAAAATGAAAAAAGAAAGAAAAGAAATACATTTCGATTTCCTTGCCTCTGCAAGCGTGGGTGGAAGGCAAAGGTTGTGTGCTAATAATTCTCCCTTAAAATGAATAATTTTTCTGTAGAACAGTACATTTTTTAAAAATTCATTTGTTCATTTTGTTTAAAAAGTGTTTTACTTTTTCCAGTGTAAAAACATGCTTTTGATACATTTTGTTACATCAATTACTTTCTGATACATTTGATTATTTTTGTACATAAATGAATAAAAATTGTTTTTGTAATCGAACAACTTTATTCATTTTTCATGAATGTGTATATCTGAAATGGAATCCACTCTTCCATACATTTTTCTTAACCGGCCCCCTTTTACACTCATCATTTATAAAAAAAAATCTGAAAGAAAATGAAAAAAAAATTAAATAGATTAAAATAATTTAATATAAATATTTAAACAAAAAAGTCCTTATATAAAAGTAAATTTCAGTAAAGGTAGCAGATCTTTCAGAATATGCTGTGAAGTTTGATGTTTTGTACCAAAAAGCTGGGCGCGAGAAAACGGGAAATGGTAAAAAAAAAACGGAAATAATAAAAATTCAATCGCTTACAAGTTGTAATTCATGCCTAGATTTAAAAAAAAATGAAACGAAAACTGCTCAATGACAAATCGCTATAATAATCATTTGGATTCAAGATTAATGTTTTTGCGCTTAAAAATACATCACAAAATGTGTAGAAAAGATTCAAGACATTAAAAGTGGCGGAAAAAAAAAAAAAAAAAAACATTAAAAAAAAAAATATGCTTTTTTAAAAAAAATTAAAAACATAAGCCCACTAGAATCTCAAGTTAACGAAAAATTTTCAATGATTTCTTTAAAATTAATAAAGATCGTACAATCATTTCTTAAAGTTCTTTCTTAGAGAAGTAAATGCCTAAAACTTTGATAAAAGTATTCTATTGATATGTGTATTTTTTAACTTAAATTTCTGTAATATGACTTTTCATTTTGTTTCAAAAACATCATACAATCTTTTATTTATGAAAAAATTATTATAATGCAGTAAAGACGGAAATCTATATTGTAAGACAGAAATCTATATATTTCGTAAAGATTTTCAAGTCTCTGCAAATTTATTGAGATAGAGTAAAATTTATTTATGGTGGAATATTGTCTACGATAGGAAACTTTCTCGATTCAAATCTATTTCGCCTCACACAGTTTACTGTATTTAAAATCCTGAAGAGTTGTCGTTAAATTTGCGAAACGTCTCCTTAAAAAAAAATTCCATTAAACATTAAAATACATAAAAATATATCCGGGCTGTAAGAATGTATCGTTAAATAGACATAATTTTTAAATCCAGATACATCAAATAGACGTTTATTTTACTATATCTGTAAAAAGATTCCTTATCTTTCTCCCTTTCTTTCTGAGGAATTTCAAGGACACATCAGTGACCTAGCAGTTTTTCGCTGACTCACCCCTTTCCCCCGTTCCCGTCTTTGTCAATTATCTCTGTCATTCCTTATTCCAACTTCACACCTGATGCTAGCTGGCACACTGGTGCAGCAGTCTTCATCTCTGAGGATAATTACACATAAAATATTGTAAGTCTTTTCAATTTTTGTCTATTCATTAAAGATTTTTAACTCTAAAATATTTCTGCATCATTTTATTGTATTTGTTTTTATATTAGAACCGTATTAATACGTATTTTGGTTTTCGCAAACGCACAATAACATTTATTTAATATTTATTAATTTTATTAAATTTAGTTTTCTTCAAAATTTCTTTTAGTTTGTATCATTAAATGTATTTTTTTTTTTTTTTACACGAAATGTTTTATTGTTGGAATTATATAAATCGATTTTAAATATTGTGAATTTTCGATATTCCTTTCTTAACATTTTAGTTTACTTAAAATTAATTGTTTCCATGTTTTTTTTTTTTTTTTTTTAATATATATATATATATATACAACTTTCAAAGAAAAGGATTTTTTCCCCCTTTCTAAGTGCGGATAATAATTTCTCCTTGGTAAAAATGCCATTAAAACCAATAACTAAATAATTTTAATGCACTAAAAGATAAAACGCAATATTAATTACTTGAAATACTTTTCTGAGAAAAGATTATAATTATTTTGCTCAATTTTGAAAGGAAAATCTAATATTATCTGATATAAACAAACTAAAAATGTGCACAAGAACGAGAGAGGGTTATATATATATATATATATATATATATATATATATATATATATATATATATATATATATATGTATATACAAAAAAAAAAAAAAAAAAAAAAGGTTCATGACTTATGTAAACATCAAACTCTTATTTATTTTAAATAGCTGTGTAATTTTTTTTTTTTTTTTTTTTTTTTTTTTCATAAATTGAAAATGATGCAAAAATAATTGTGATTTAATGTACTTTAATGAATGGACATCAAATATTAACAGACTTAACAATAAGAGAAACTAAACACCACATACATATATAAAATAGATTTATTTTAATATAAAATACATAATAAATCATATTAAGAATATATGTTATTTAGGCGTAAGTTCAAAATGTGTTGAATAAAAAATAATTGTTGAATAATAGGTTGAATGACAAATGTTTCTTCATGAAAAATAAATATAGAAATAATAATTTAGGTTCATTTTTCAAAGATGTATGCATTTATTTATTTTGAGCTTTTTATAAATATTATGCTTGGCATACTGATTTTATTTTTCAAATTGTATATGAAAAGCAACTGTTTATAAATGGCATTATTTATACCTATATTTTTTTAATGCATAATAGAATAAATAAACAAATTATTAAGTTCAATATGCCAAGTATTGTATTTTGGAAAAATTCAAGAAAAGTAAATTTATATGTACATATATTTATTGTACCTAAATTATTCTTAATATATTTATTTTTTATGCAGAAACATTTAATCATTCAAGCAATTCTTCAATAAATATTTTTTATTCAACAAATTTTGAATTTATGCTTAAATAATTTTTATGGCAAGGCAGTGGCAGGCTTTTGGAGAGAAGAAATCATTAAATGCTCTTTTGCGGGAAGCTTTTGGCTAAATTTAAATCTTACAAAACACAAATGGCATGGCTAGGGCAAACTTCTGGCTAGCTTTGATTGTTAATGGCCTTTAAAAGAATAACTGTGGCCAGTTTGAGGCTGTCTGATATTTTGGTAAAAAGTTAATGGCACACTTGTGGGCATCTTCTTGTGGCCGCGTTCTGGCCGGCGTGACAGTTTTTTGACGGAGCCGTTACGGCAAAGAACGGCGGGCCGTCACCAAACACTTTGGGCCAACGTTAACGACACCTTTAGTGGCCCACAAGTAATGTGTTTGTTGGGTAGGTTTTTTTTTTTGTTTTGTTTTTGTTTTTGGTTTAAACCGGGTATTGATTTGTAAACAACCTACATACATACAGTGGATTATGTAGGTAATTGAAAAAAAAAATCATATTTCATTTTAAACAGTTAATCCTATACATAAAAAAAATAAAAATAAAAAAATAAAAATGACCAAGGCCTACTGAATGAAATTATAAGTAAGAAATTATAAAGAAAAATAAAAAATAAAAATAAGTAAATGTCTTTAGTATTTTTCGAGAAAATAAATAAATAAATAATAAAAAAAGTTAACCATATGAAATAATAATAATTTAAAAAAACACATGGTTTAAACCATGGATAAATCTGACTGGCTTAAACCGTGCCAACCCTTGTTTAAAGCAAAAATCGGTGAATTAATAATTTATTATATTATTTTAAAATATACCATCAAAGGCTAGCTTATTTTGATAACTAAAATAAGAATTTAATATGTTGTAAAAATAATAAAATATTATAATAAATGATCAACCATTGATCAGCCTCAAATTACATTACATATTAAAGCCAGAGGAATAAACAAGAAATGCTATAACAATACATTACCATAAATAATAAATTAACACTATATTGTTGTTACACTGCACCATTTTCCTACCGCCAACACCCCCCCCCCCCAAGTAAATTAACATATGCGTATATTTTTTCCAGCAGCTCCTCCCTACCTCCTTAATCTAACTTCTACCCACCCATCTGATCTATTAATTGATTTTTTTTAACATTTTATAGTTTTTTTTTGTGTGCAATTTTTTTAATATTTTTATTGATATATTTTTTTATGCACAATATGTTAAAAGTAACTTACAAAAAACATCCTACTGCAAATGATATAAAAGAATTAATTGTATAATAAAGAGTAAATGAATTTCTTAGGAAAACCATGATTTATCGCATCATACATTAGTTGTTTAATGTTTTTGTTTATAAGATGAGGGGAACATAAACTTTTGATTCTGAACAAGTGATTGAGGAGTATATTTTGATAAACAGAAATATGGAGGCAAGATTTAAAATGAGTAAAAGTATTAACTTTAAATTTAAAATCTTTATGTTTATCATATAGATCAGTTATTATTTTGTTCTCCACTAATGTAATTTTCAAATCCAAAAAGTTTATACTATTGTTTGATAAAAGGTTTTCCATAAGTTCCAGATTAGTGGGATAAATTATAAGAAAGGAAGTACTAACACTATTTGTGGTGTCAATTAAAATGATCTCATCAATGTATCGAAACATTAAAAGATGTTCATTACAATAACTGCATTCATAGTAATATAAGAATAAATCGGACAAAATACTTGACGAAGAGCCCCCTTGAGGAATGCCTACTTTTTGTAAATATATATATAGTATTATCTTGTAAAATAAAGTTACTGTGTATAATGAAATTAGTTAATGTGCGAAAATAAGCCTCATCCATATAATTAGGAAGAGTTAATTGATTTTTAAATTGTATGAATAGTTGATTAATGATTTTATGAAGGTCAAAGAGATTGATATTATTGAATAGACCTTTAAAGTCATAAGTTCTTATGTCTTTAACACTTTTAAGTTCTTTAATTATGAGTCATTCCGTGTCAAATCAACACACTTTTTGAAAAAAAATTACCTCACCATCTCAGATTTTAATGAAATGTGGCACATAGTTAGTATTTATATAGACTAAGAAAAATACAAAATTTTTTCGAAATATATCTATCAGTTTTGAAAATATGGCTTGGTAAACATCTCAAAAATTGTCAAAAAATGGCAGTTTGACACATTTTCAAATCATTGTAGAATCTTTTCTAATTAAGATAAGAAGATGTAAGAAGTGTCATATTGCAGCATTTCTCATGGACTTTAATATGATATGCAACACGATACAGTTTGTAAAAAAATAAAAATTCAAAATTTAAATTTAAATTTTAAAATTTAAATTGTAAAAAAAACGTTTCTTTAAAAAATTTCAAAAAATTAGAGAAAGTAAGTTATATTATTGTAAAACAATACTATGTAACTGATAGCTATATAACTGAGAAATGTTCTCCAATTTTGCTAAAATATCGCAAATAAATCGCTGATTTCATCAGAAGGTCGCAGGAAAACGCCCATTTTGTCTGAAGATCGCGGATAAACCCCTTTCGCGGGGGTGGGGTAACTTGCGGTACCCCCCCCCCCCCCTCCCGCCAATTTTCGAAAAAAAATTTTCAACCAGAATCACCCCTGAAGCAACTCTATCCTCCCCCAGAGCCGAATTCTGGCTGCGCCACTGTTTAATGATCTTGTCAGTTTTTAATTACCAGTATTCACTTTCTTCATGGTTTAGGTTTAGATTAAATTTTACTTGTATAATAAGTATATTGACCACAAAATCAAATTTAAGAAACATTGAAGAAGAAATCTCACCTTTAATTGTTTGGTAAATCACAGGACAATTGACCTTGAAATATGTAGTAATTTTGTCCCATGATTGCTTGATTGATGCATAGCAATGAATGTATTGGCCCATATCTTTGTACCAGTGAATAAAGTGTTTTTCCCATGTTCTTCCAGCAGGACATCTATGAAAGATACATCATTTTTTTTTTTTTTTAAGATCCATTATCAGTTTATTATTTCATTTTATTCATAAATACACAATGAAATACTTAAAATTATATTCTATTCTAAAATTATGGAAAAAAAAATAGTGTACTGTTTAATTAAATTATATTATGGCTACAGTATAACATAGTTTAATCATAGTATGAAAATGAGACCATTTGAGCATAATAGATCACACAGATTTTAGCAAATTTTATGAACAATATTTGGCATTAGGAAATTTTATGAACAATATTTGGTAAAGTACAACCATATTTACTTTTGACTCGCCAATGCTCTCAATTGAGAACAATGAACTGAAAATTTAGTAGAAAATAAAATTGCATTCATACTGAATTGAAAAAAGCAGTGGCCTAATTTTCTGAAATAGAAAACACTTTATTCATAAAAGCTATAATTTATAAGTAACAAATATATATATATATATATATATATATATAAATACTTTTATAAATACATCCAAAGTTATTCAGACAATACCAATAAAAGAACCAATGAAACCAGTATTTTTACATTCATATTATTAAAAACAGTTGAAGTTTGAAGAGAAATAGAAGGCAGATTACCAAATTACTAAGAAATATGTGGATAAATGGACATTATATAACCAGAGTAATTCATATATTACCATACAATAAACCAATGAAACCAATATTTTTACAATCATCTTATTGAAAACAGTTGAAGTTTGAAGTGAAATAGAAGGCATATTACTAAAATAATGAAAAATAAATGGATAAAAAGGCAGTAGAAGGCTTTTCCATTAAACTACGTCATCAGGGGTGTATAGTTTAACAAAAAAGCAAAAACATCCAGCCAGTTTCTGTTATGAGTCGTGCTGAAAGCTAAGAATTCGACTCACAATACACCCGTCTGGCTGGAAGCTATTCAGATGACAAATTAGTAGAAAGATACACATAGAAGAAAATAAAATCAATATGACAAAATAACAATAATAAATTATTCCATAAAAAAAAGGATATATATACTAAGATATTTACCATTACCCATATCCTAGCAAGATTTGTAGTGCAATCATATACAAACTACATGTGACTTACTAACAGTCATATGTCATAGTATAAATCACATAGATAATAAAATAAAGTTGTAACAATAATTATAAAAATTAGTAAAACATATATTATACTATATAATTAATAATATATTTAGAAAAAAAATAGATGCTACTATTAGAAATATTATATTTTTATTTTTAATCAATTATTAATATTACTATATTAATTAATTAACCAGAATATATTACTGCAACTTCTAGCAGAAAATTATTTTAATGCTGCCATCTAAAGGATTAATATATTAATTAAATTATATGCTTATGGTGCTGCTCTCTATTATAGGAAAAAATAAATTATTTATTAGCTAAGAATTTCCAAGAATAATTTCTATTCTAATATTTTACAAATAATTTCTTTAAGACAAATACAATAGACAACCACAGCTTATCTCAATAACTTGATCATTTTTAAGTTATGCATATTAGTTTTTAGGTAAACATAAACTTTAATACTATGTGTAAAGTTTTTTTTTTATTTTTATTAAATATATAATAATTAACCATTGCGTATTATCCAGACAACACCGCCCTCCTCCGTAATCTAACATCTAACCCACCCAACCATCCTATAATTCATATTTTTTTATTTTTTGTATTTTTTATTTTTTTGTATTATTTTTATTTTTTATATAATTTTTTTAAACATTTTTTTACGCAATGTGTTAATTATTTTTAAGATCATGTAATAACTTATTATATATTAAAGACTATAGGATGAAGAGAAAAATAGACAGTTAATATTAAATAAATGTTTATACAGATAATATTTTTTTAAACAGATAATATTTTTTTAACCAAATGTAAAGGATAACCATATCTTATAGCAGTTTCTTGTACAGTTTTTAAATTATGCATTTTAAAATTATGTGAACAAATATTTTTAATTCTATGGGCAAAATTAAGTAATATATTGACATAGACAGATTTATGTAGGCAAGAATTATAATGAGTAAAGAGGTTTACTTTAAAAGGAAAGTCATTACGTTTGTCATAAATATCAAATAGAATTTTATTATCAGAAAGCGTAATATTAAGATCAAGAAAGTTAATTGTATTATTATGCATATCATTATAACTGTATTTTAAATTTTTGTGGTATTTGATAGGTAGCGAATAGTTAGATGACTTTTTAGAATATAAAATTATTATATCATCAAGATACCTGTATAGAAAACAATTAACAATAGAAGTATTACGTTCATAATAATGTAAGTAGAGATCAGCACAGATGGATGATACAATCCCACCTTGTGGAAGACCGACTATTTGTTTGAATATTGTATTATTAAATAATATATAATTATGATAAAGAATAAATTTGGTTAAAGATTTGAAGTAAGATAAAGATACATGTATGTTTAGAGAATTCCTATATTCCTTGAATAATAAATTTATGATCCTGAACATATCTGCAATATCAATTGTATTAAATAAATCATTAAAGTCATATGTTTTGATGTACTTAATGTTTTGTAAATTTTTGATATTATTTACAAGATGTAAACTATTTTTTATACTATAGAATTTATTATTAGTTTTTGCAATATCTAGCATTTTTGTAAGTATTGTTAATAATTCTTTACCTGCATTATTATTATAAGTATTACACCCAATAGTTATAGTACGAAACTTTATAGGAATTTTATGGAATTTTGGAATAACCACAATGTAAGGATAGTTATAATTATGATTTTTTAATTTTAGTAATTTATAATATTGAGCTATATGTCTATTTTTAATAATAGTATCAATATCTGTTTTAATGAAATTTGAACTAGAATTTATTGCTTGATTTAATAATGTAGAGTAATAATGTTTACATATGAAAGCATAGTTGTTAGGAGATTTATCGACATATGTTATGATAAATTTATTTTGTAAGTTTTTTATTTCATCATTTAATTGTTTAAAATTTAAATTGAAGGTATCGATATTCCTATAAAGTTCAATATTTAATTTATCTAAAACATTAAGTTTCCATTCAGTGAAGTATTCCAGAGGCTTATTGTAGTCTATCGAAATTTTATAAATAAAAAGATCTAAATCTAAATTAAACTGTTTAATGATTGATTTGATATTAGTACATGAAGGAACACGATATTTAGTACCATTAGCCATTAAATTTCTTAAAGAATCATTTTCAACGATATTAATATCTCCAGTAATAATGTGACCATAATCTTGATTTACGAAGTTACTATAACATGGATCATTACAATAACATGGATAATTAGTATTATTGGTTAAAAATTTAGAAAATTTATTGTAGTTAAATATCTTACGTCCAAGTGTAACATTATATTTGAAGGATTTATGTATAGAAAAATTTTTTATAGGGAAATTATTATTTTTATCATTAATAATGTTGTGTAGATTAATTTATATATATATATTGTGGTCCATTTTGAATTTATTTATTTTATTTATTTATTTATTTGTTTTTATTTATTTATTTTTGGTGCAAAAACAGACTGCAACACATGTAGCATCCAGAGTGTACCCTGCCAAAGGCAGTTGGGTCCCCAATTCTAGAATTGTATGGATAGATCTTTTCTTAAAAAATATAAAATCATACAAATATAAGAGTGTATGCTGTCAAAGATTGTAGGGTTAACTTTATTAGGTTTGTTTGGGAAGATTTTCATTTTAAAATACAAAAAACAGACAGGAATACACAGAGCTGCCATAAGTGAAAATGAGGCCATGTGCAAGAATTGTAGTGAGGCCCCCTTTGTACAGATGTTTTCAATTTAGTCTATTTTTTATTCATCTACCAAAAATTTTGAATTGTAATTTTTCCTTTTCTTAAATGAATGGCAGACATTGAGTAATTAATGAAGTGAAATTAACTATTCAGGATTTATGCTAGCTATTTTTAATATAAAAATCCACTAAAAATTGGTTGTACAACGCAACCACTTTTTAAAAATACTTTTGCATGACATATGCACAATGGAACAAACATGATTGTGCTTTTATTTTGGCTAATTATTATAGAGATACAGTCGACTCCCGTTAATTCGAAATCGTATAATTCGAACTCCATTTCTCTTGACTTCGTTTAATTCGAACTAACGAGAATTCCGATTTTTCACTTTTCTTTACTTTCTCACGGATTTCAGGTCATTTAAATAACTTTCTTTCTTTGATTTTTGTGAAAATTGTTCCAAACGAGTACACATATAATACAATGCATTTGATATCCACTTTCTTAAAGCCCCGTCTGTCCATCAGTGATGCTTTAAATTTTTCTTCCATCGTGCTTGTTTCTAATCTTTTAATTAATTTATGCATTTATATATTCTAATTTAATAATAAGTCATATTCTAAAGATAACCGACGGAATAAGTTTTAAAAACACTACAACATTAATTCCTTTGTAATAATATCATATTAAGCATGTTTTCCATAATTCGAACATTTCTTGTGGTCCCGACGAGTTCGAATTAACGAGAGTCGACTGTATATGTTTATAATCTATTTTTTTTAAATGCATTTGTAATTACATAAATATGTAACACCTATAGTTGTTGTCGTCTGGTCAGTCTGTCTTCCCACACATAACAGTGCAAAAACTACCCAACCGAATAGTTTGAAATTTAGGATATATTGACACTGCAAAATTTTGTTGAGTTGTTTCAAATTTTATGAAAATCAAACCAAAACTTAAAAAGGTGTTAATAATTTTCTACATTCTACTAAACTTATCATACGTCATTAATTCAATGTTATCCCATGATAGCTAATAATTTTAGTTTGCCATGAGGATGACATCCTATGTAAGATGGAATTCTATTATTTCTGTGTTACTGAATTTAATTTATATAATCATAATAAATTTTATATTCACACATTTTTGAATTTTGCATTTTTAGAAATTTGGAGACTTTGATGTGCGCATTCAGGGCCAAGTTTTTCAATGAGGATTGTGTTACTTCTACTTTTTACTGTGGGTCAGATTTACTTTCATTTTTTTGTTGCTGGTTAGACTAACTTCTACTATTTTTGCTGTGGGTTGCATTTGGGTCCATCTGACTTCTACTTTTTGCTGCAAGGTTGGGTTCTTGTCTAGTTGACTATTTACTATATTTTGCTACTAATCCATGAGATTTCTGCTTTTTGGCTGCAGATTGTTTGATTTCTTCTTTTTTGCTTTTGGTCAGGTATCAGATTAACTTTTATTTTTTAGCTGTGCCAAGCACCTTAGGTTTGCTGCTGATTGGTATTCATTACTTTGCATTTGGGTCGTTTTTGGATTGGACTTTTACGAGAAGGGTTCTGGCTGACCCGAATTTAAAAAAAGAAAGTCAAAAGAAGTTTGACTTATCCCAAATACGCAGGAAAAAGTAAGATCAGACTTCAGCCCTGGTTTTAAACAACAAAGACTTTGACGAAGCACGACTCATGAATTGGTACAGCCCGGGCCAGGTCAGGCTGCGCCGAGCCGACCTCGAGTTTCAGCCCAAGTCTTATCTCATGAAGACTTCTTAAGTTGATTTGAACACCTTTAAGGGCCCAAGGAAAGAGGGCGATTGTCCCATCCCCTCCTCCCTAGATCTGCCATTGATGTATGTATGATGGGCAGAAAAGAAACTAATGCTCATTCAGAATCTGCTTTCTTTAATAACTAAAGAATTATGCTTACAGACATGCACTGTTAATATATATTATATTGTTTCACATTTTCAATATATGCAAATAAATACCATTTGTGTGAGATCCTAGAGCCATCTGAAATAGAAAACTAATTTCTTGCTGTCTCTGCCTGAAAGTGTGAACGTGCCCGTTTTCTCCTGTGCTGTATTCCACTTGTGGCGACCATCTGGCGCGATCAGTAAAACGAGTTTCTCGCAGGAAGCGACAGAGGTACCCTTTTGCTCGGCGGATAAGATGCTCGCTTACTGACCGTGGGTTCTCCGGTTCGAACCCTGCCCGGTGCCCGGGCACCGTCACCTGCACACTCTACAAAAAATCTTACAGCAGATTTTGCGTTTTTTTTTACCAGTTTCACTTTTTTTACTATTATTTATTAAGCAAATTAAATGTTTTATATTTATTACAGTGCTTTTTATTGGCTGATTTTAGTTTTTTAAATTTTTTTAATAAATGCCAAGTGCATCATTTGAATTATCTGTAATGCAAATTTGATCTCATTTAGATCAATAGAAGATATTCTAGAGCCCTCTGAAGTGCGCATTCTAGGGCCATCTGAAGTGGGAAACCTATTTTTTGCTAACACCATATTTTAAAATGTTGATCTGACTTTATGGTAAGAATTTTAGAAAAGCTTTGAAAGAATGCAAAGCAGCAAATATTTTCTTCCCAGAATGAGATTACAGGAAAAATGATAAAACAACATTCAAATAAAATATTATCAATCATACTTACTTTGTTTCCAACCAGTATTTCTTACAAAATTCTCTCCAGTGTTTGTTTTCTTTAGACAATTCATAAAATCGTTTATTCAAATATTTACAGCTAAAAAAAAAAAAAAAAAAATTACATAAAACAAATACATTTTAACATAAAATTTAGACAAATAATACTGGATAAATGATAACAAATAATCACATTAGAGTATTATAATTTAATGATTATCAAAATTCCATGTGACTAAACAAAGAAATATTTGCTAACATTAAAGTTTAAGGTGAATATCTATACTTTCTTTAACAAAGGATATGACAACTTTTTATAAATAATTGTCAGTGAAGAGAATAATGCAAATCTTTAGAATAATTTGGCTAAGACCTTTTAATAGAAGGGAGAAATACTAATTTCATAAAAAGATCGTAGGAAAATGCCAGTTTCGTCAAAAGGTTGTTAAAAAACCGTCAATTTTGTGAAAGGATCTTGGAAAAAACATGAAAATCTTCAAAAGATCGCAGAAAATTTTGTCAAAAAGTTCGCATTCTGAAATCGCAGAAAAAAATCCGAATTTTATTCTAAGATAGTGGGCAAATTCTGTCAAAAAATAGAGAGAAAAACACAGATTTTCACAAACGATCGCAGAAAAATACGAATTTCGCAAATAATAGAGGGTAAAATGCAGATTCTTTCAAAGAATCACAGAAAAAAACAAAATCTGTTGACAAATTCACGGGAAAATTGCGAATTTTGGCAAAAAGACAAGAAAGAAGTGAATTTTGGCAAAAAATCATGGAAAAGACATGAATTTTGTCAAAAAACAATGAAAAAACACAAATAATCGCAAAAAAAACTTATTTTGTTCAAAGATAGCAGGAAGAAAGCAAATTCTGTCAAAGAATCATATGAAAAATGCCAATTTCGGCAAAAGATTGCGAGGTAAACTGCAAATTTTGACAAAAGATCATGAGAAAAAAGTAAATTTTGGCAAAAGATCACAGAAAATACACAATTTTAATCAAACAATAGCAGAGGAAATGCAAATAATAGCAAAAAAAAAAAGTTTAAAATACCACTTAAAATCCGAGCTGCGGACCTTTTTTTAAAATTATTATTCGCGACTACACTGATTATCAGAAAATCAAATCAGTTGACCATCACATATATGTATTGTGAACAAAGGTGTAAGTTTTCAATTCACAGGACAGAATTCTGCCTTTTGAAAATTCCCGAGGATAGAGAAAAAAATGTGTTTTTGATTTTTCAGGATTTACACAAAAAAGTTTAAGAATTGGGCTTAAAAAACTACTTTTTGACCACCCCATTTAAAATTTTGATTTAAATCTGAAATTCCCAGCTCATTTTTTTTTTTTTTTTTTTTTTTTTTTTTTTTTTTTTTTTTTACAGATATGCTGAACTTTTCTAGGGAAATGCGAATTTGCTTCTTTAGCACTGAATTTTACTAACCCTTTGACTGATGCAAATATGCATTAAAATTTGTTGGCATTTTTATGGCAGGGGGGTTGTTAGTCGTAGCAGACAACATGCAATAAAAAGAGTGCCAAATTGAACAAATTCCTTCAGAAAAATGCAAATTTTGTAAAAGGATCATAGAAAAAGCAGAATAAGGATTGTGGAAAAACACAATTTCTGTTGAAGGATAACAAAAAAGACGTGCTTTCCATCAAAAGATTGTTGAAAGAATGCAATTTTCGTCAAAGGATTGCAAAAGAAAACACTATTGTCAAAATATTGCAGAAGAACATGACTTTCGTCAAATGATCGGGAGGTGAGAAAGCGTTATTTCTGTGAAAAGAATGTGAAACAGATGTAATTTCCATTAAAAGATTGTGGGGGAAAAATGCAATTTCTGTCAAAGAATCGTGAAAAGACAAGATTTCCATAAAAAAAAATTGAAAAAAGCTGTGACTGTCATCAAAGGATCATGAAAAAAACACAATTTACGTCAAAGGATCACGAAAAAGATACTATTTCCATCAAAAGGTCGAAAAAATGATGTGGTCTTTGTCAAAGAATCCCAAAATAGATGAGATCATCAAGGATTGCTTAAAAAATAAAACGTGATTTTTCCTCAAATGATCGTGGAAAACATGAAAATTATGTCAAAAGATGGTGGGGAATATGTGAATTTTGTCAAAAAATCTTGTAAAATATATTGATTTTGTCGAAAAATCATGGAAATACGTAGATTTTGTCAAAAAATTGCTGGGAAGAAAAAGCAAGTTTTGGCTAAATGTTCATAGAAAAAAAAGGGAATTTCATAAAAGGATCAAGGCAAATAAGCGAATTTCATTAAAAGAATCACAGGAAAAAGCGATTTCGGTCAAATGGTCAGGGGAAAATGCAAATGAATGTTTTTTTAATTTTTATAAAAAGAACATATCCAATTGACTTTCTTCTTTCATAACTCTGGTGAATTTTGTTAAATTGATGGTAATTTCATATGCAAAAAAATTGTTGATGCTAACAGAAATAAAATGAAAACATAAAACTTGAATAATTTGATTTGTTGTAATTTATACTTTTATCATCAATGTATTTTTATTGCAGCATTTTTTGGCTTTTTAAAAAAAAATTAAAATACTTTTATTTGGTTTGGTCTTTATTCCTGAGATGATTGAACAAGCTGTTGCTTTCACATGCAATAAACTAAAATTTTTGTCCCATATCCATTTTTCTGCAATTTATGTGTTAAACTATTGTTAATAACCAGGAATGTAGTGGAAGGCATATGGAGATATCCAAGGTTGCAAAACAGCCGGCTAAAATTAAAAAAAGCCAGGCTGGCAGCTTTTATTGGTTTTAATTGGCCTTTTTTGGCCATAATTGGCTTTTATACAGTGAAGTATTTTATTTATAAGTTAAACATTTTTAAGTGTTTCTTAACTAGTTTTAATGATATTTAATTGACATTGAGTTAAATAAATTAATTTATCAAAATGAAAAATTGGGATTTTAATTGTGATTCTTTATGAGAAGTTGGATTCTAACCGAAATTCTCAATAATGAAGATATTACCGTAAAATACCATTAATCCGCTCCCCCAAACATGACGAAAAATCGTTAAATAATCAGAGGGGGTGCTTACATGGGATTCTTCTGCGATCTTTTCACAAAATTTGCATTTTTTGCAAGATACCTGTGGGATTTTTTTGCGATATTTGATGAAATTTGCAGGGTTTTATCACGATATTTGACAAATTTGCAGTTTTTTCACGATACTTGACAAAATTTGCGTTTTTTAGCATTTCTTTGATGAAATGTGCGTTTTTTCGAGTTCTTTATCGGAATTCGCACTTTTTTGGGGTGTGGGTTTTTTTATTGCGGCTCAGTAAACGACCGCAAGTTGTTTTTTCCTTGAATCATCCTCTGTTTGATTTCTCTTGCAGCCGATCACAGAGTTCGGAGCGTGACATCATGTGACGTTCGGCACGCGTTTTTGTTCTGTCCCTCTTTGGTGTTGGTGGTGAATTATTTCTCTCCTGGTGAAGCACCCCAATTGCTGGAAAACCCAAAAGTAAAATGAAAGCGCGTACAAAGATCCGCTACATGGCTTTTTTTTTTTTTTTTTTTTTTACAAATTTTGTGTTTGTTCTGTGATTTTTTGACAGAATTTACATTTTTTTCGGGATTTTTTGACTGATTATTTATAGATATGACCAGTGTTCTCGCTGACATTTGACCAACGTTAGTAATTTGGCTAATTAAAAATAAAAAACATTCGCCAAATGAAAAAAGTATTAGCCAAATAGATTCGCCACTAAAAAAAATTATGTTTAATCCTTTAATGTACCCCATTTATTTCAATATGTTCTAAAATAACCTAAGTTTTTATAACAGCGACAACGATTGTTATTAATCTAAGTTCAACTATCCATTACAAATATGTTAAAAATATATATATTCTAAATATCTTATGTAATCAAGAAAAAAACTCTACAACTGATTTAACTCATTAAAATGTTATGAAATAAAACTTCCTAAGTTAATTCAGAATTTTATCATATTACACATAAAGAATCTGAAAAATCAAGTTGTTGTAGATCGTTTTTATAGATGCAGTCGATGGTATCTGTAAATTCACTGCTCTGCAACGAGAGCTTAAGAAACTTTTAAATAGTTTTCCACTCTGACAGTATGGTGCAATTGAACATATAAGCCATACACACAAAAAATGACAAAGAAAAGAAAGAAAAATCAAAAATTGAGCACTAGCAATTTGGTGATTCTAATTGCTTGTTTACTCACCAAATGAAGAATTTAGTCGCAATTTGGCACAATGGCGAGCAACAGCGAGAACACTGAATATGACATATTTGCGTTTTTTCTTGCAATTTTTTGACAAAATGCGCATCTTTTTTGACGATCCTTTGAGAAATTCACGATTTTTCCGTGATCTTTTGACATAATTTGAATTTTTAGGGATTTTTTGACGTAATTCATGTTTTTAAAATGATCCTTTGATTGAATTTAAGATCTAACATAATTCGCGTTTTTACTGCAATCTGTCGATGAAACGTGCATTTTTTGGCGATCCTTCGACGAAATTAATGATTTTTTCCAAAGAAAATTATGGTTATGTTTCATGATACTTTGGCGAAATTAGCATTTTGTCAGCGATCATTAGAAAAAATTCCTTTTTTTAAATAATTTTTTGATGTAATTCCCTTTTTTTTTGAGGGGGGGGGGGGGGGGGCGTTTTTTCAGGATTTTTTGAAAACTTCAAATTTCTTATAAAGTGGGGAGGGGGCATTTAATTGGGAAGGGTGGATTAATGGGATTTTACGGTAATACTAGAATAACACACTGAAGGAGTTTCAAGTGGTTTATAGTCAGAATTGCAAATATGTCAGCTAAATTATAAAATGGTCATACCAGAAGTTTATTAGTTTATTTTATTTACCGTATTTTCAGGTGTATATCCCGCACCCCTAAATCGAGCAGTGCAGTAAAAAAAGTTCATATATAACCCGCAGAGATGTATCGGTGTATAGTCTGCAAGCTATACACCATTTACGAATGTATATTTCGATCAGGGTTTGAAATTGAAAGCCATTAGTCATAATTTTCAACACAAATTTACCAAATTTTTTCATGATGCATAATACCTACTGTAATTCAGCTAAAAAATTAAGATGACCAGTACCGTAATTTTTGGAAGAAACGCTGCAGCGTTTACGTGTTTTAAGGTAAAATTTCAAGTGATGCGGCATTTACGAGCATTTTTTTTTTCAAACAAGCGTGATATTTTTTCTACATTTTTCCAAAAAAAAACGGTGCTAAATTTAAAATTTTGGAATAAAATGTATACATATCTTAGGTCATTGGTTCCCAAAAGGAACGAATCCTCGCCATCGGTCCGAAATGCACCAAATCAGAAAAGGAACGATTCCTTGGACTCTATCTGAAATGAAACGACTCCGGAAAAGTTCGATTCCTTGAACTCCTTCCGAAATGAAACGACTCTTTAAAGAAACGATTCCTCGGAATTGTTTCGAAAAAGACTGACTGCTCTGAATCTTTCCGAAATAACATAAATCATACACTTTTTTTTTTGTTCTTTGCAACAGGGTAGATTATTTTTTTGAAAAATAAACTAAAAATGATCTTAAATTCAGAATCGTCGAGGTTGGAAGGTGTCGGGATAAACCCGACACATTTTTGCGGCTCGCTGTAGTAGTACAGTACAGTAAAAAAATAAAAGACATATTATATAAGAATGCAGAATGCAGACCACACAAGATAGTTTGAGGTGCACGTGCATGCGGGAATTCGTCAAAAGGATAGAATTTCCACGATTTAACGACTTTTGTGAAACGGGGTGTTTGGTAAGGGGTTACAGAACTCTGACTAAACAGTCAGTTAGCCAATAAATTTGTCAAAAATGTTTATAAGTTAGACTGGAAAAGATTGAATTTCCAGTAAACAAGAGTAAGAATCTTCGCGCAGATGGGAGTTCAAAGAAATAAATATGTCCACTGTGGTATTTGAATGTCTGCAAATTTAGTAGAGGGATTAACATGTTAGCTAAAAAATGTCGCATTCGGTAACACGATTCTCACATTACAACGTAAAAGGGGTTTTAGCTGTTTACTTGGATTTGTTTTCAGACCACCTGCATATGGAAATGCGCGTTACTTGAAAAATTATAATGATATGCAAGAGAGAGAAATTTTATAGGAGGATAAGATTTTTAGGAGGGATTTTCAGGCAGGGAGAAGTTAGTAAAATGGGATATCGAAAAAAAAATAAGGAGAGGAAGGTTAGAGGAGAACGGTCTTAGAGAACTGCGGTTTTGGTGCTCTCTCTGGGACAGAGAATAAATCGATGGTTGGGATATGAGCACCGGTATGGGGATGTGCCTGACGCCCGACGATGACGTTCCTAGTATATCTAAGAGGTGAGTGGGTTCCTTCTTGAGTTTTGAGCAACCTTATCATATTAGGCATCCTTCAAATCCTGTATTATATTGTTAATTATAATCGCAATAAATGTATTGGAAGATTTACAATGTATTTATTATGCTTTAACTATAAATAAAGTGTCGTTTTATCTTTATGTTTAGACTCTTATGTCTTCTAAAACATCCGACTCTAGAGCCTGGGAAACGTTCTAATGCAAATAAACAAAATAAATTAAAATAAAGCTACCAGTAGTCGGACAATGGTTACCGTGACCAATTTAATACCTTTAGGTGTTAAGATATTTATTTACTTCGGCCAATGTAAATTATTTAATATAAATAAGGATGCCTGTAATTGTTAGTAATAATTGAATTGAAATAATTAAAAGTATTGATATTTATATTTATAATGCCTGTATCTATTAAAATGATAAATAACAAGTGTAATATTTATATTATTATTATAATTTAAGGCCCAGTTACAAGCAGGGTCAATAATGAATGAAAAAAATATGTTCAACTTTTAAGGCTTTTTATGAAATTATTTGATGGAAATTTCATTATTGTGAATTTTTGTGTATAATTTTAGAGATATTTTATCTTGTATTGATGGGGCTGTCGCGATATTTCTTGGTCATAAGAGATATGAAACAACTAATGCAATTGATGCTAAAAACGATTTTGATAATAATGTACTTAAACAAAAGAAACTAATTTTAACATTTTAATATTTAAAAAAATATATATATATATATATATATATCAATTATACATGGTTTCTTTCTTTCACTATTTATGTTACTTTATTATCTATATTTTTCTATTATTTTCTTACATTATTGTCCTTTATCTACTTATTTCTAATATTTCTTATTTATTGATATTTGGAGTCAGATATTACTATGTTTTAATTAATTCTATAAGAATACCGGTTATGATTACATGTTAGCGAATATTCATTAATTAGTTGTTTTACTTTTCGTCAATTAAGTACTTATTTATAAATTTTGAAAATGTCTGACAGCGAAGATAATGGAGCGCAGGCGGACGCGAAAATACGAAAACTCGCTGGGTTCCAGGCCCTTATTCCACAGTTCGATAATATGACCGCCATAACCCCTAAATTTTTTATCGAAACTCTAGAACAGACAACAAATATTGCAAATTGCTCTAATGAAGAAAAACTCCTGATTTTACGTTCACGTTTGCGCGGGGAGGCACTCACAAATGTCATAAATTCTCCTGATTTAAATTTAGAGAAAGATTATGAACAATTTAAATCAAAGTTTCTAGCCTACTTTGACACACAGTTTAGTTTAGCGGCTAGACAGCGCCAATTTTCAAATTGCAAAATGCTGCCCCGTGAACTTGTAAAAGTGTATGCAGCGAGAGTCGCTGTAGCGACACAAAATTTCTTTAATCATCCAGATTTATCTAATGACGGAATAAAAACTATTGTAGAACAAACTAAATTAGCTAAATTTATAGAAGGACTGTCAGCAAATTATAAACATTCTGTAATACTCAAAGATCCCAAAAATTTCGACGAGGCTGTAAATTTTGTTCAAATGCTTCAAGCCAACGAATTATCTTCTTTCGATACAGATTCCGATCCTACCATAAATAATATAAAAAAAGATGTAGCTACGGATCAAATCAAAGCATTAATTGAAGCGCATGCATTCCAAACTAGGGAAATGGTTAATTCGTTAAGTAAGGAAATTGAGAATTTAAAACTTGAATCGCAAAAATCCAAGCAATACGATCAACATCAACAAACAGCGGCAGAATATAATATGAGACCTCCTTACACAAAAAATTCAAATTACAATAATAATTATAATTATAATAGACAGGGCAGAAACTTTAACTCGAGGAATTTACCTCCATGCAATTTCTGCTCCAAAACATCACACGTATCGAACGACTGTTACTATAATCCTTCTAACAGAGAAAGTTATCGGGGAAAAGGATATCATTTTCAAAGAAACTCCCGCAGCGCTTTTAGGGGGAGAACACCTAATTCTTATCGGTCAAGACGTAATGGAAATCAGCAGAATTCGGAAAATGCTTGAGGGGGCGTCGCGCCGAATTTGGTCCACAAACAGATAGTCCCCTATATGATAAAGGACCAAAAAAATATCGTGAAGAAAATGTTAACACACAATTATTTGATACGAATTTTGTTTCTAAGCATACACTACCTGTAACAGAAATAAAAATATTAGGAAATGTAATTACAAGTCTTATTGATAGTGGCTCAAGTATTTGTCTTCTAGAAGAAAGTATCTTTAAATCATTCAAAGAAGATAAACGTATTAAATATTTAAAAATAGATGCCCAAATTAAATCCATAACTGGTGATAGTTTAACAATTACTAATTGTGTTTCTTTGCCAATTCAAATAGGAAATAAAAATTTATTTCACAAATTTTACATCGTTAAACACCCTCTGTCTAATTATTATAGTTCAATTTTAGGTTATGACTTATTAAAATCAGGAGAGTATGAAATTTCTTTTATTAATGATACTTTAAAATCAGGAAATTCTATTTCACGAATTCGTGATGCACGATCAGATCCAGTAATTTCAAATACCACTATTTATGCTTACATAAAGAAGAAATTTACTTTAGAGCCTGGAGAATCTAAAGATATTGACTTATTGTTAGATCGACCAACAGAAAAAGGAGCTGTTGTTAAATTCTTTTCATGTTTAAGAAACCCAAACATAAAATTTGTTAACAATTTATGCACAGTAAACAATGACATGCGTTTGTCCGTAAGGGTCTCTAATTTATCATCGAAACCTGTCCCTTTCAATAAAAACACGCGTGTAGGTACAATTAGCTCAGAATTTGATAGCAGAGATATAGAAATGATAAAAAAACTCAGGCGCGATGAGCTAAAAATAACTGATTTTAACTTATCACATCTAGACACAGAAACAAAGGCTAAATTATCAAACTTATTAATGGAGTACGCAGATATTTTCAGTAAACGTTTATTTACTATTGGTAGAACTGAGGCAATTCAGCCTAACTTAATAGTTGATGTGGATAAAATAAATTCAGAGAGACCAAATCGGGTACCACACGCTTTAAAAAATGAAGTTAGGCGTCAATTGACAGAATTAGAGAAAGCCAATATTATAGAACGATCAAATTCCCATATTAGTTCTCCATTAGTTATAGTTAAAAAGAAAAATTTATCAGGGGATCCACTCAAGCAAAAATATCGTTTAGTTGTAGACTACCGCGAAGTTAATGCAAATCTCAAATATCCGAGATATAAATTACCAGTTACACAACATCTGTTAGATAAATTAAGAGGAAATAAAATTTTCACCACTTTAGATCTCAGTTCCAGTTTTTGGCAAATCCCCTTGAAACCAGAAGATAGGGATATTACTACGTTCAGCAGTCCTAAAGGTAACTTTCGATTTGTATGTATGCCACAAGGATTAAATGCCTCGAGTGAAACAATGTGTCAATTAGCTGACCAAATACTTGCGCCATTATCTGAGTTAAAAATTTCAAATTTTATTGATGATTACGCAATCGGAAGTAAAGATGTTGACCAGATGTTAGATAAATTAAGACAACTTTTCGAGAGATTTCGAACTTTTGGATTAACAATAAATCCTGAAAAATGTTCCTTTTTTCTACCTGAAATTGAATTTTTAGGGCATCGTTTAAGTGAGCAAGGAATTCGTCCATTAGAATACAATGTTATAAAAATAAAAGAGTTTCCCGTCCCAACTACTGTAAAAAAAATACGAAGATTCGTTGGACTAGTTGGCTACTATAGAAAATTCATTAAAAATTTTTCAGAAATATCAACTCCATTAACTAACTTAACTAGAAAGAATGCCAAGTTCCGTTGGACTGATGAGGTGCAAAATTCATTTGATATATTGAAAGATAAACTTTCAAAACCACCGATACTTATTCATCCTGATTATGAAAAGGAATTCATTCTATCGACAGACAGTTCCAATCATGCTTTGGGTTCAATGTTAGGACAACTAGATGAAAATCAAATCATTAGACCCATTGCTTATTTTTCAAAAAAACTGAATCCTACGCAATTAAAATATCCAATAGTCGAAAAGGAATTATTAGCAATTATTCAATCAATTAAGTGCTTCAAACATTACCTATATGGTCGGCATTTTATTATCAAATGTGACAATAAGGCGCTGACTCAAATGTCAAAACTTGAATCACCAGGTGATCGTATCGCGAGATGGTTCGCATTCTTAAGCGATTATAATTATACATTCGATTTGATAAAATCTGAAGAAAACATCATTGCAGATATACTTTCACGTGATTTCTTTGACAGTTCAATAAATTCAACAAATAATTCAAATAATTCTAATAAAATCACAGAAAACAGGCAACCTCTAGAAAATAAATCTGCTAAATTAAGCGAAAATGAAATTTGCAACAATAATAACGCAAGCTTAATTTCTGAAAAATTAGTGGAAGGAAATAAAATTATAGACGATGAGCATATGAAACAATGTACAGATCTTAAAATTGGAGCAGGCCTAGAAAATTTAGGAAATTCGTGTTTTATGAATGTAATTTTGCAAAGTTTATCATATTTAAAACCATTGTTTTATTATTTTTCTAATACTATGTCAAATTGTAGAAATAAAATTAATTGCACTATATGTATGTTTAAGAGACACTTAGATTCCGTGATTGGAAAATCAGGGCAAATTGTAAAACCGCTCGATTTTCATCAGCATCTTGGTGATATCGGGAGCCAGTTTCGAATTTATAATCAAGAAGATGCTCACGAATTTCTTCAGCAGCTTATAAATCGATTACAGCAGGACAGTTTAAATCATACGGATATAAGCAAAGGAAATAACCTAAATAACAAGATTAACAAAATTAGAAATATATTTGAAGGTACTTTTCGAAGTCAGATAGAATGTCTGAGATGCGGAAAGAAAAGTATCACATTTGAACCCTTTGCAGATATTTCGCTAGAAGTTAAACAGGGCGTTTCAACTCTCGAAAAGGCGTTAGAGGAATTTAGTAAAATTGAATTTCTAGGGGAAGAATATCGATGCTATAATTGCAGAAAGCAGTTAAGGATTTGTCGATATTTAAGTACCCAGATATAATTACGTTCCATTTTAAAAGATTCGAGTTCTCTCAAAGAAGTGAAAAAAAATTGACAAATTTCATTTCCTACCTAGAAAATCTTAATCTTAGCATTTGTAAAGTCAATGAGGGGAATAAGAGACCATTATGGTATAAATTAACCACTGTTATAGTCCATTCCGGAAACTCTATGCATGCAGGTCACTATTACTGTTATGTCAGAGACTCCTATAATAATTGGTACTTAATGGATGATTCTAGAATCATACGTGTATCACCTGAAACTGTACTTAATCAGGAAGCATACATTATTCAATATGTCAAGGATGAGCATGATACACAAACAGTTGAAAGTACAAATTTAGTAGGGGTAAATGCTTTGCAAATAGACCTCCCTACTATTGCAGAAGTGAAAGTAGCACAACGTAACGATAAGAGACTTTCAGAAATTATTTGCATATTAGAAAATTCAGCTAAGCAGGGTTTACATAAATACATGGATTATTTTATACAGGATGGATTATTATTACATAAGGGTTGCATTCCAATTAATAGAAAAAACAGAAATGTTGAACAAGTAGTTATCCCTGATATATACAAACCACATATACTTACAGCAAAGCATATTTCTCATTTTGGCGTGTTGAAAACATATAATGCGATTCGGGAAAAGTATTTTTGGGAGAACTTATTTAGTGATACAAAACATTTTGTTCAATCATGCAAACAATGTACATCTTTTAAATCAATAAATAAGTTTCCGCCAATTCCGATTCAAAGACATTATATACCATCTAAAGTTAATCAATATATCAGTGGAGATTATATAGGGCCGTTTAATACTACAGATAGGGGCAATAAATACATTTTAACTTTCGTTGATCATTTTTCTAAGTTTATAAAATTATATGCTGTCCCCAGTACTACAACACTTAATTCAGCTCAATGCTTATTAAATTATTTGTGCACATTCGGAATTCCCGAAAAATATTTGACTGATCGAGCCACTTGCTTTACGAGTGATGTATTTAAAATTCTTTGTAAGAAATTTGGAGTAATTAAATTAATGACAACCGCTCAACATCCCACTTCAAATGGTTCAGCTGAAAAAATTAATCAAAATATAAAAAAATCACTTGCTATATTTGCTGAGGAGACAGCTCAGTGGGATGATTTTATTGATTTTTATGCGTTAATATATAATAACAGCATACATTCAACGACTAATCTAAAACCAGCCTTTTTGCAATTTGGTTATGATCAAAATTTACCAACTGATTTAATAAGCGAACCGCGTGGAATAGAATATGTCCCATATCAGGATTTCGTAGCCCCGTAAAGCGCGCCAATTACAGTATGCTAACGAAAAAGTCAAGAAAAGTCTACTTGAGTCTGCTGAAAAACGGGAAAATTATCAGCACCAGAAAGCAAAATATCGAAATTTCGAGCCCGGTCAACTTGTTTTTTTGCATAACAGAGATTGCGATCGATTTGAACATACCACAAAGAGACGTACATGCACTGGTGTTTTTAAAATAGTTAAAAAACATAATTTAGTGGACTATTCAATAATAGATCCCATGAATCACAATGCCAAAGAAATTAAGGTTCACGCTGATCGCCTAATTCCCTATGTGCAAAGAAAAGAAAAACTTGACCTTTTTCAAAATTTATTACCAAAGAAAGTAAAATTAGACATACAGGATATTCATAACCAAACTAAAAAAACTACTCCACATGCTGTATTCGAAGATAATTCTCAATATGCGTACAATCCCTTTTTATGGTCACCCTTAGAGCAGACGCCCCGTCATAACTCAATAAACAATGATAAGATAGAAATTAATCCCGCTCCAAGTCCAACAATTCATTTGGACAATATAAATGAGGATATTAACACCCATAATACAGAGCCCATAATTGACTCACCAAGTCTATCCGAGAATTCGGAAGATACAATTGTCTATTCTCCGAATGGGATAGCAAATACTCATATCGACAGTCAGAAATCGACATACGATCTTCGACCGATGGATCCACGATACGTATCAGATAGGTTCAAAAATTGGACATTTAAAATAGATAAATAAATTATAATTATTGTACTATTAAGAAACATATATATATATAATGTTTCTGTAATTATTAGAGGGTTTTGATAAAAAAAAAAAAAAAAAAAATTATAATTACTATTGATTAAGAGATATTAAGTTTATTAAAATGCATTCATATTCCTCTGATATTCTTTTATATTTCGGTTTAGTGGTATTTTGCTATTGTATTTCTGTATTCATAATCATATTTTTTTTACGAAGTTTGAGTTTTCTTCTAGGTTATGTGTAGGTATTAGGTGTAAATAAAAGTATATCTTAATTATTTGGTATATACTATGTTCCGTTCGGCTCAGTGATCTATTAAGTTGAAAATTATAATTCTATTTATGGGCATATAGAATTTTGGGTATCTCTGTAAATAATGTAAAAAAAAAAAAATATTTATAAATATAAATATAGATAGAGTAGATTGGAACAATTATAAATTACATTTTCTTTCATGCATGGAGAACCTCTTTTGTCAAGTACGAACTGTTTATCCAGGAAAGATAAAAATATGTGAATTTGTGTTCCATCTGTATGAGGGGAGAATACGCAAAGGATTGTTGAACTTGGTCGGGAAGGTGGTTGAGGAGAAATGCGATCTTGTGATCTCCCCAAAGAAAAAAAAAAATAGGAAAAAGGGGGGTAGGATACGAGATATTATCGGTAAGGTGAACAAATTGCGTTCAAAAAAAAAAAAAAAAAAAAAAAAAGTTAGGCTACCAGATAGGATATGTGGATGACTTCTGTTTTGTTTTCATTTTGGGTAAACAAAAGTGCGTTCAAAAGAAAAAAAAAAGGGTAGAGAGAAAGATATATAATAGATTTTAGCTTATGGTATACTTTTATGCATTAGAAAATATTGATAGTCATAAAATATAAGCATGTTTTTTTTTTTTTTTGTAGTTGAATTATATGAAGTTGGTAGTGTTATTGCTGTTAAATTTTAATATAATATGACACATTTCTATTATACATATAAATTATAATTTACTTTCATTATAAAGGAAGTATGAATTTGGTTATATCTAGTATAATATAGTAGAATATCACTCAACTGTATTTATTGTTATATAGATGTTTGTTAATTCAATTTAAAGTGCCAATACATAGAAAATTGCATGGGTTTTATTTGATTATTATACTAAAATGGCACACTTATTTTTATGTTACTCATGTTATTTTACTAAATCGAACGTGTCATATAAGAAAATTAATATGACATTTCAAGTTATTATACTATAGAGTGTGTTTTGATATTTTGATAATTAACTGTTTATGTATATTAATTAGATATCAGGTGTCGGATTATATATATAAATAAATGCAGAAGTTTACTACATTGTTATGTATGGTGACGTAGCATTGAAATTTTATATTTAAGAAGATTAAGAGTGTTAGATATTGTAGTTGTATGACATGATTGAGATATTAGTTTTTTTTTTCTGCAATAACTTGTATTATAATTAGATCGTAATCAAATTCAATTTATTTCTATGAAACAATTTTTGCAGTAAGAACTGTATTTGTATAATTAGTCTATTTGGAATTGATTTAGATTTAAAATTATGACAAGATAATAATAATTAATTAAATTATAATAAGTGCCTTATTAATTTTAGCTAAGTTTTATAATCATAAACCAGGGTGATTTATTTGTTTTTAGATAAATATTTATGATTGTTCTAAATATATTATTTTGATTTCTTTCATCATTTCAAAATTTTGTTCTTATTCTATTGAAAAGGCGTTCAGCAATTCTATTATACAAAAACAAAATTTATTTTAAACACATAAAATAATACATTACATCCACTTAAACATTCAAATTTATAAATGCTAGTAGAATTTTCTATTTGATCATATGTTGTTTCATTTCTGCAAAATGGCCAATTGCGGGAATGTATTGTTAGGATGATTAAATGGGACTTTAATTTCAAGAGTGTAACTTAAAAAAAAAAAAAAAAAAAAAAGTAATAATATAAATATATGTAATGCTTAATTTTCTTTCATCATTTGTTCCTTTTACAAACAAATGGGAAAGAAAAGTTGACTTAATATACAACATGACGATTCCTTTGAATCATTATACTATTGCCTTAAGAGTTGATCTTCGTATTTTCAATTTAAATATAAATAATTAACTGAATTAAATTTGCTAAAAAAATAAATAAATAAATAAAAAATAATAATACAATTGAGTTATTATTCGATTTTTTTTTTAATTTATGCCATCAGCTGAATTTTAGTAAATTACTTTATTGTTTAAATTAATTTTAATAATATTTGGTTGCTCGAAATACTTAATTGTTAAACCCACTTTCCTGCATATATCAATCATTATTTTAAAACTATACTACACACAAATCCCTGGAATTCCGCTATAATCTACTGCCAGTGGAAAAGGAGCAGCTGAGGCTATTCCCCTCCTTGATGAACTTTTGTGGAATTTCTTCACTTGCTGCAGTCATTTTTCTACACTCAATGCCAGTCATGTAACCATACATCTGAATGACAACATATCATCATGCTACTGATGATTTGCTTGAACATTTTGCCTGCAATTTCATCACTTTTCATCCAACAAGCTGCAACTTGAAAACTTTACAAAGAATGCGCAGTTTTACCTGTTTGTGAAATATTTAGCGTTTGGTGATTCTTATATACATTTCCATGCAAGAAAAACATCACACAAATCATTTTCTTTTTATTGTGATTTGTTTAGGACGGCGTGTTTATAAGATGGGATACGAATATTCCATCCATATTTCAGTAGTGAGGATCGTGGAGGTGATACTGGAATTCTACTACTTCTGTTTACGTTCCATTTCAACACCACCTCCAATTCTGCAAATACTAATTAACTCATCGTATATCACTATTTCTAACTTTAGTTGGTGGAGGAACTTATTGATATTTAACGTTTTATCAAATTCAACATACAACATGGTGGACTTTACCTACAACGTCTTATATGGTTTCTATAATCGTTAATATACCTGCGGTTTGTGAGCGGACTTCAAACATTGGATTTATTTTTAATCACCGAATTTCACAAAAGAAGGAATAAAATCAAAAGAATATAATTATCTTAATCTTCAGATGCGTAGATGTGCATCTTTTACGATTGTTACTGTCAAGTTCAGTCTTCGATTTCAACGAATGACTTTATTTTACTCTTCAGATGTGTAGATGTGATTCATTTACGACTGTTACTGTCAAATTTCGATCATCGACCTCAACGAATTACTTTAAACAACATACTTTTGTGAATCGCTATAAGTGAAAAGAAATGACATTATTTCCGTAAAAAAACTTTCTTTCAGTGCAAGGATGATGAATTATTTTATAAACACTTGACTTCAATAGACATTGATAATAATGCAAGTGTACAAAATTACTAAAAGACTTGTTGAAAAGTGCTTTTTTACATGCATATTAATAATATTTATTAGACTTTTCTTTCAGATGCATTTTTTCAAAACTTTTATTCAAACTATATTTACGTCTGTGCATCTATGGAACATTTCACCTCACAAATTTGGTGATTCTAATCAGGAAGAAATTTATTTTTATATTGCTAATTCTTCATTGTGTTTAATGTTATTTTGGTATTATTGATTTAATAACTAAAATTATTTTATCGCTACTTACTTATTGCCTAGTTGAAAGTTGGTATCATCATAACTTTCAAATTTATTATTATTATTATTGCTTGATTTTTATAAATGTAATGTATTTAATGCATATTATTTATCTTTTTACAATTGTTAGGATCTAGAGGATGCCTTATTGTTTTATTGGGACTTAGGTCTTTTTCTTTTTTTTTTGTGTTTTTTTTTTCTTTATGGAGAAAGTCGTATCATTGTCGGGATAAACCCGACACATTTTGGCGGCTGGCTGTAGTAGTACAGTACAGTAAAAAAATAAAAGACATATTATATAAGAATGCAGGATGTAGACCACACAAGTTAGTTTGAGGTGCACGTGCATGCGGGAATTCGTCAAAAGGATAGAATTTCCACGATTTAACGACTTTTGTGAAACGGGGTGTTTGGTAAGGGGTTACAGAACTCTGACTAAACAGTCAGTTAGCCAATAAATTTGTCAAAAATGTTTATAAGTTAGACTGGAAAAGATTGAATTTCCAGTAAACAAGAGTAAGAATCTTCGCGCAGATGGGAGTTCAAAGAAATAAATATGTCCACTGTGGTATTTGAATGTCTGCAAATTTAGTAGAGGGATTAACATGTTAGCAAAAAAATGTCGCATTCGGTAACACGATTCTCACATTACATCGTAAAAGGGGTTTTAGCTGTTTACTTGTATTTGTTTTCAGACCACCTGCATATGGAAATGCGCGTTACTTGAAAAATTATAATGATATGCAAGAGAGAGAAATTTTATAGGAGGATAAGATTTTTAGGAGGGATTTTCAGGCAGGGAGAAGTTAGTAAAATGGGATGTCGAAAAAATTAGGAGAGGAAGGTTAGAGGAGAACGGTCTTAGAGAACTGCGGTTTTGGTGCTCTCTCTGGGACAGAGAATAAATCGATGGTTGGGATATGAGCACCGGTATGGGGATGTGCCTGACGCCCGACGATGACGTTCCTAGTATATCTAAGAGGTGAGTGGGTTCCTTCTTGAGTTTTGAGCAACCTTATCATATTAGGCATCCTTCAAATCCTGTATTATATTGTTAATTATAATCGCAATAAATGTATTGGAAGATTTACAATGTATTTATTATGCTTTAACTATAAATAAAGTGTCGTTTTATCTTTATGTTTAGACTCTTATGTCTTCTAAAACATCCGACTCTAGAGCCTGGGAAACGTTCTAATGCAAATAAACAAAATAAATTAAAATAAAGCTACCAGTAGTCGGACAAAGGGTTCCGGATTTTGGATTTTGTACTCTACAAACACAATGGCTATTATAGATCTATCAGTGCAATACTTGGCGATAGTTGCCACAGTTCTTCCAAACCCAGAAATAACTGTATTTAAGCAGCAAAAAAATGCCTTTACAAACATGGGAGAACTCTCTAAATTTCACGGCATAGCGAAAAAAATTTAAAAATTTTGACGTTTTTTTCAAATTTTTTGAGGTTTAAAAATTGTAGAAAAATATCATAATTTCCGATTTTTTTTAAAAAAAAATTTGTATAACCCGCACCATGTAAAGGCCGCAGCGCCTTTTTGGAAGGTTTTTTTCTTGTATAAGCCGCGGACTATACAACCAAAAATACGGTACATGACCTTTAATCCCACACTTGTTTTTCATTTTTACTGCTTTATAAAATTAAAGAGGATAATGGTTACTTAGCTAGAGTATGTTTTATTACAGCAAAACCTCCATAATGGACACTCCAGTATAACGGACACCTCTATTTAGCAGACAGTTTTCTAATCACCACTCCCAAAATCTAACTTTTTGTATGTTTAACCTCTGAATAATGGACATTCTGAAAAGCGAACAGTAATTTTGACTGTAAAAAATGAAAAATTATTTTTAACGAGAAAAAAAAGTAAAACACCTCTAAATTTATGAGGGTAATGTGTCACAAATTTTGTGATCACAGATAAACATAAAGAGTGGACTGATAATGCAAGCTCTCATTCAAAATCATTTGAAATTCAATAACGTTAAAATTGTGTTCCCCCCCCCCCTAAACATAACCCCAAGCATAATGTAAAACATATACAAGCCATTTGATCAATACACAAATTTAAATCCTGGTGTAGAAAGCTTTTGTTACGTTACATTCTTTTAAAGTTAGATTGTATGAATACACTTGAGAACTGTCTAAAATTACTTAATGCTGTCGATGCTATAATTTGGATTTCATCAGCTGTAAAAAACAAAGCCTGAAAGCGCATGACAATGTTCCATAAAAGCAGGCTTTACATCAGGGTTGGTAAAAAGGGTTGGTTTTTTTTAAACCAAAAACCATGTTTTTTTGGTTTAAACCGGATTTTTTAAAATATGTTTTCCTGTTACATATACATGCATAGGCATAGAATTATATGGGCCCATGGGGCTCGGGCCCCTCCAATAATTTTTTCAAATGGGCTGTATTTTTTTACGTCAACCAATATAGAAAAAAGTCACAAATTTCGGAATTTATAATAATTTATGGAATTTTTCTGACTATATTGTTTTTCAGAGAAAATGTTCTTTTCCTAAATTCTTTGTTTACTTTTATTCTTTATAAATGACTAAAAAAACCCAAGATAACTTTCACCATAGTATATAGACACTCTCCGACCCACTGCTTTTCTTTTTTCTTTTTTTCTTCTTTGGACAGTGGGCATAGTTTCAAGGAAAAATAACCTTTTCTGATTCTGACGTCCTGCAAAGGGGGCAATAAATTAACGCGTTGTTACGTTAAAAACATAGACAACGAGTCTGACACGATCAAATTACAAAACCTTAGATAAGATGTTTGCCTTTTACCAAACATACAAAGAATGAGCCTTCTGGCCTATGATAAAAAGGTCCCAATTTAGGAGCTTCTAAGAACATGGGGGTGTGGGGGAGTATGGAGTGGTTAGTTTTTTTGTTCTTTTTTTTTTTGAGTGGATGACCATAGCAAGACAATCAGTAGCGTCTGAAGGCAAAGAATGCAGAAGGGAAATACTCTTTATACCTAAGTCAGGCATAAAATATAAAATTTGTATATTAATGCAAACTGCAGATGGATAAATACTTTTTAAAATTATCTAATGGTACTCAGCCGTCTCTTGCAGCAACGGATGAATCCCAAGCATCTAGTAGTTCCAATAAACAGTAAGTATTCAAATGTTCTTACTTTATATTTTAAAGGATTTATTTTTGCATTACCTTAAGTTATCTTATTAAAAGTCTGCATAGACCTGGGCCGTGCCCGAAATTCGAACTAAAACCGTTTCCTTTCATTGACTGCAACTTGGCAAAGTCAGGGCCTGACGCGCACACACACATCTCCTGCAAACTCGGGCTAAGCCTGAACATTTTTTTATCATATTAATCTGAAACTTAATTATTATCGTTTCGATGTTAATTTTTTAGGCGGAAAAAAGCGAACTAGAAAAATGCACCTGTTTACAAATCACATATTTAAAAAAAGTCTGATACTAATACACAGGGTTAATCTTTGAAAATAAATGCTAGATTGAGACGATTTTTTGAAATTTAGATGCACTTGCTCTGTCGATACTGAGATGTGGGGGGGGGGGCTGAAAGGGCTTTAAAGGGGCTTAAGGGCTGAAGGGGCCCAAAACATGTCATTGTCTCAATGATAAAACATTGTAAGGTATGGAGAATTAGAATATAAACACCATATGTACTTATAATGTACTTATATATATTTAATTCTGTCTCTTTTGTTCTTGTAGGAAGGGCTCCAAATCTATCCTGGCATTGGACATTTTGTCAGGATGTTTTTTTAAGTAAATAAACATTAGATCGGATAAGATTATCTTTATTTTCCCCTCTCTCTGGGGGAGCAAATGGATGGGGAGTACAAAATCGATGGATGGGGGTTCAAAATCCTTCCTCATAAAACTGTACAAGAGAACATAATCATTTCATATAAAAAAACTTCACATTTCTTAAAAAGTTGAATATTTTATATTGTTTTATATGTATCTATTATTTATATTCATTTATTTATTATTACATTTATTTAATTACATTTATATATTTTATATTTATTTTTAAAATATTATTTATAAGTTGATTGTTTTTAATTTTAATTATATATAATAATTTATATATACATAATTATTATTGTCAAATTATATATTAATATTTTATTATATTTTATATTATGCTTATATATTATAATATATATAATACATAACATTAGAAAAATACAATAAAGTATAAATAATAACAATAATAAATAATCAGTAATAATTAATTAATAATACATAAATATAAATTAAATATAAATAAAATTAAAAATAAATGAATAAATAATTAAATAATAAAAATTGTCCTCTTTAGTATTAAATTATTTATAAAAAAAAAAGGATAATATTTTATTATCCAACATTATTGACACTGTTGCCATATACCCACAGCAGACGTATCCCCCAAAATACACGCACCCTTATACGTAGCGAATCTGCTGGGGGGGGGGGGGGGTACATGACAGTAGTGTCAATAATTGTGGGTTATCATTGTCAAACATTCTTGGTTAGTATAATTTTTAATATTTAATTTTATTTATTTATACTGTTGTTTTTATTAATTTCCTAACAGTTAATAATATATTATCATTTTTTAAATATTTAATTGTATTTGTTTATAAATTAATTTTAATAGATTTACAATGAATTACTAGAATATTATCCTTTTTTAAACAAATTTTTGTTAATGAGTCTAATTTTTAATATTTAATTATATTTATTTATACATTTATTTTTAATTTTATATTTAATTTATGTTATTAATAATTATTAACAATTAATTAATTGTTAATAATTGTTTATATTTATATAAGATATAATAATTAATATATTATTAATAATATTAATATTATTAATAATATATTAATTATTATATCTTATATAAATATAAAATTTTAATATGTAATTTAATAATAATAATAATAATTATAGTTTAATATAAAAACTATTATATACAGTCAAAATTGTAAATAATTAAGTTATAAATAATATTAAAAAAATATATGAAAGACAGAATCTGAGTTTGTATGCACCCCCTCCCCCCCCCTGCACACACAGAGGAACAAGGGAGATTTTAATATTATATATATACTAGGGGGGCCCCGCCCCCCTGCTCGCTATGCTCGCCAACCCCCCCGCGTAATCGCTTCGCGATTCCAAATTATTGGCTACCCCTGCATGCTGTCCTCGCCAATACCCCATGATATGAATAAGCAGTTGCAGACCTTTCAAATGATGTGTCACACGACTGGTGTTGTAAAGAAATTAAAAATGTGCCCCCTGGGGGGCAGAGTGGGAAGCGACACAAAAGACATCCCTAATATGAATAAGCAGCTGCAGACCGCTCAAATGATATATCACACGACTGGTGTTGTAAAGGAATTAAAAATGTGCCCCCCTGGGGGGCAGAGTGGGGGTGACACACAAGACATCCATAAAATGAATAAACAGTTGCAGACCTTTCAAATGATGTGTCACACAATTGGTGTTGTAAAGAAATTACAAAATGCGCTCCCTCTGAGGGCAGAGAGGGGGTTACACACAAGATATCCATAATATGAATAAGCAGTTGCAGACCTCTCAAATGATGTGTCACACAACTGGTGTTGTAAATAAATTAAAAATGTGCCCCCCTGGGGGGGGGGCAGAGTGGGGGATGACACACAACACATCCATAATATGAATAAGCAGTTGCAGACCTTTCAAATGATGTGTCACACAACTGGTGTTGTAAAGAAATTAAAAATGTGACCCCCCCCCCCCTGGGGAGAGCAGAGTGTGGGGGTGACACACAAGACATCCATAATATGAATAAGCAGTTGCAGACCTTTCAAATCTTGTGTAACACGGCTGGTGTTGTAAAGAAATTAAAAATGTGTCCCCCCTGGGGAGCAGAATGGGGGATAACACACAAGACATCCATTATATGAATAAGCAGTTGCAAACCTCTCAAATGATGTATCAAACGATTGGTGTTGTAAAGAAATTAAAAATTTGGCGAAATATTACAGTTATCGCCAAGTTGGCGTCACTTTTGACAACTAATTTCGGTCGCCAAATTTGGCGATATATCGCCAAGTTGGCGACAAACTTGGCGACTGTTGGCGATGGTAACCTTTCCTCTCTTCATGGTAACCCATACAGCGATGCATAGACGGAGCGCTTTCCTGATTGGTCTATTCGACTCATGGAAGGAGTGGACATCCCGGATTCGTTAGTTCCGGAAATCTTCCACATCAGCATCATTCCAGGAGTCATTCCTTTTAAGGCTAGTTTTTTTTTACTATAGAAGGATATATAATTACCTTACAAAATTTTATCACTGAGGCAATGACAAGGTTTTAAGATAACTTTTAAGGGTGTATTAGAAAAAACACTTTTCTACCTTTAATAGCTCGAAATTTTCCGATACAATTTCAGACACATTTTTAAAAGTAGAAACACGAAACTTGCTGAGGGGATTTTTTAAATGATGTTTGAGGTGCCGTGTGATGTCATTTTACGCTCAAGTCATTAGAATTTGATTTATAAACAATTACCTTCTCACTAGGACCCGCTTTTTTCGTTCCCAAATCTCCCGCTTCGGAAAAATCAGTTCAAAATGCCATTTTTGATTGCCTTTTTTGCAATAGTTTCTGCATTTATCAACATATATCAATTATGGTGTGCTTTTTTCCGCAATTCATTCATATAATCGTATAAATGTATCGAGCTGTTCATGAGTAATCATAAGAACACACTGGTCAGCTTTTCCGTGAAATATCTTGATTAATTTACGACTACATAGTTTCTTTTGGAAATGGGAATCTTTGGAAATCTTTTTGAAATGCTATATATCGCTTGCTGCATTACAATATATTTTATTTCTATAAACTACAGAAAAATACTTTCTTTTCTTTATAATTACAGATTTTAAAATCAGGGTTGGCACGATTTAAATCAACTGATTTAAATCAAGATTTAAATCTAGATTTAAATCAACTGATTTTTTTTAAAAATCACTTGATTTAAATCAATTTTTTGCAATATCACATGAATGCACATATCAAAGGAAAATTTTGGGTAAAATTTAAAAAATGTATTTGATAAAGATAGAATTACAAACTTTAAAGCAAGATATGAACAAGCTATTAATGGCTGTCATTTTGCTGAGGTTTTATTAAATCCCTTTGTTTTAAATCGAAATGAAATTTCACTTAGTATAGAGGAAAATAATGAAGGTTTGGCAATCATTAAAGAAAAATGTCCAAATCTTTTCACCACTGTAGAACATTTTGAAGCAAAAAATGGTCCATTCCAAAAATTACTATTGCTTCAGAAAAAAGTTCCCAATACAGTAAAACCTCCATAACGAACACTCCCGAATAAATGACATCTCTACTTAATGGACAGTTTTCCAATCCCCACTCCCAAAACCTAGATTTTTGTATGTTTAACCTCTGAATAACGGACATTCCAAATAACGGACAGTATTTTCGGTGATAAAGGATGAAAAATTATTTTTTTAACAAGAAAAAATGAGGAAAAAAGTAAAAAGGCCTCTAAATTTATCAGGGCAATGTGTCTCAAATTTTGTGATCGCAGATAAATGTACATTGTGGACTGAGGAAATTTCTCCTTCATGTTCAGTGTTAAATTCATGGGGTTGCCTGGGAGGGACATCTCCCAGAACATTCAAATGTCTATGTCCTCCCAGAAGATTTTTGTATTTAATGTTTTTAAGGCTCAAAAAGTGCAATCCCTGTCCCCGCTTGGAACTTTATAATGACCAATAATGTCACACTGAAAAACAATTTACATGCAATCGTGAGCAAAAATAAACTTTTGTAACAGATTTTTTTTTTTTTTTTTATAAGAATGTAATAAACAGCAGTTAAAGGTGTGCACAATTTTATTTAAGTTTTATTGTTTAAAAAATATTTTTTTTTTCTCATTAATCTTATAATAAAAGTTTTAGACATATGAATGTCAATTAATGAAATATTAAGCATTTCTTAGAGATTTTTGTATCTTTGAGGTTTTCCCAATAGCGGACACCTCCGAATAGCGGACAATTTCTGTGTTTCAGAGGTGTCTGTTATTTAGAGGTTTTACTGTATTATGAAAGATTATGATTGGTGGAAGTCCTTTTATGTAATGGGAGGTAAAGTGAGAATCAGCAATAGTGAAATTGAATTTATTTACCAATTAACAACAGCTGTGGCTTCATCTGCTAGAGTAAAAAGACAATTTTTGGCACAGATGTCATGTACGCACCACATTTGCACATGCTTTTTTCCCTTGCCAATTTGGCATTGCACATCTGCACCAAGGGGTAGATCCGTTTAATAAATTTATAACAACTAAGAATGTATTTGTTAAAAATACAAGTTTATAACAATTGTTAGGAAAATAAAATGGGAAAAGTTAAAGATTTCTGTAAAATGTGCTGATTAAATAATACAATTGCATGCATTCAACATGGCTATAAGTATTACTATTTACAATTTATTGTGAAAATTATGTTTACTGTTTTGTTACTTATTAAGATTAATCTTAATAAGTAACAAAACAGTATTATTTATAATTGCTTATTTATTGTTTCCTTTTTTATTAAATTCATGTTTATTTACTGTTATTTTTTATTTTAATTCTTTAAATTATTTTTTCTATATACTATATCAATAATTATTTACATCAAACTATTATTTATTAACTTTTATTATTTTCTTTCTTAAAATACTAGAATCTCTTTCATTTTTTATTTTTTCACATTATTTTATTTTTATATTGCAATAAAACATCCCATTCCGTTATTGCACGTAATTTGTAACTTATATTAAAAAACAAAATTTTCACCAAATTGGCAGGGAAAAAAGGCACGTGCAAATTTTGTGCATATATGACATCTGTGCCCAATTTTCTTCTTTTGGACTAGTTCATTCAAACCTTCGTAATAAATTAAGAGTAGACAAAGCTTCTAAATTAGTGTTTTTTTCAAACAATGAAATCCCTGATTTATTCCTATTTGCTTAAAAAATAGAGAATTAATTGCAATTTTTATCCCTTAATAAATAGCTTGCATTAAATGAATATTTAAATTGTTTTTTAAAATTTACCATTTTCTATTCATTTACAACATGTTTAAATTTAATTCTTATTTTAGTGTGCACAATTCAATTACAAAATAATTGAATGGCTTTAGATTAAAGCCTAGATGTTTAATTTTTAGTACCAATCAGTAACTAGTATATAGGATTTTCTTAACTATATAATTTTTTCTTATATTATTTTTATAAATTATAAATATTATTTATTCTTTTTTAGTTATTTACTATAAAAAACTATTCCATGTAATGTAAAAAAATAAAAACACAAATTAAAAATAGGATTCTAAAAAAATCAAATAAATCCCATTTAAATCAAAAAAATCTGATTTAAATCAAATAAATCCGATTTTTTTGATTTTTAAAAAAAATGATTTATTTCCAACCCTGTTTAAAATATGGTTTTCTTTTATCCTTTTTTTATTCTTCTTTTAATTACTATACTACTAATATTTCTAAAAAGAATCTTACATAGGCAATTGTTGAAATTAATAATCAATATTATTATAACATATTACGATTGCTTGCAGACATAAAAAATTAAAAAATATTATTGTATTTCAAATTGTATTCAAATTGTATTTCAAATCGTATTTCATATTGTATTTCAAATTATTGTATAAAATAGATGCAAAGTATGTTTTAACCCTTTCAGGGGTAAGTGATTCTATATCTATAATGTTGAATTCATACGTGAATTTTTGATTAAAAAAAAAAAAAGTTTCAAAATAAGGAAAAGCATTTTCACAAAAGAATGTCAGATGTATAATTTTATTGATAAGAAAAATATCGGCTTTTTATTTCATATTCATTCATTTTGTAGAAATTAAATTGGTTTAATTTCGTAGTTTTTCTACAAGAGCAACTTAATTTGCAAAACTAAACAGATTGTACTCAATTTTTAGGTTTTATTCCTGGTGAGACCTTGGAACAGATATTAATTTAATTAGTGTATTCCTCTTCTAAGTGTAGGACTTGTGCAGACCTCTAAAAGCAGCTCTGACGAGCAGTCTGGGAAGGGTAATCACATAGGAATTTCTGCTGCTCCTAGGTGCAATGAAAGGTAGAGGGGGGCGTCGTTTATTCTTAGACTTTGGTATAGATAAATTTTACAAAATCTTGCTAGGAGTAAGGACTAGAAAAGGAGCTCTTTGCGAACCACCTTTAATCCTCCAAGTATTCATAACATTAAATTTTTCTGATAATGGAAATGATATTTATATGACTTAAATATTTTGTATTAGTATTATACGAACATTATTTGCAATCTAATTGTCATTATAATTAGACTTGCTACATTATATATTACTTTCATTTATTTCATTGACTTCAATAAAAATAAATAAATAAAAACAAAACAATGCAATCCTCATTAACTTGCTCAGTTATTAATTAATTCGTGAAATACGCCAAAAAGCAAACTTCATGTTTAATTACATAAAAAATGTAATGGTGAACATTATGAATGTTTTTTCAATGGGCCTCTTAATATTTTAATTGATGGTGATTGTATCTGAATTTCAAAAAGTAGATTTATATAAAAAATAATCTTAAAATACTACATTTCTTTAAAAAGTCTCATCTGCTATTACATTTAAGGGCGTATCAAAACTGTTTATTTTCAGATTTATTTTTCAATTCATTTTTACTCTCAAATGTACCAGACTTTCAAAATCTCTTATTTAAAAACTACATAATGTGCCGTGTTTGTCGATTTTTTGGTAAACATAGAATATGTTGCAAAAAAGCTATCAAAGTTGCCAATTTGAACAGAAATTTCCGAACCTGGAGATCTGGGAATGGAAAAATGATCGAACTGAGAAAATGATTGTTTATAAATCAAATTATAATTAATTCAGCGAAAAATTATACCACACGGCATTTTATACATCATTTCAAAAATCACCCCAGCAAGTTTTATGTTTTTATTTTAAAAATGAGTCTGAAAATGTAGTGGAAAATTTCGAGTTGTTGAAAGAGGAAAATCATTTTTTCGAATACAGCCTTAAGGGGCAAAACCCTTTCAGACCATTGATAGTGCTTTCTCTTTTAGTCACATTGCACAAGAAAATATTGAAAAAAAAATTTTTTTTTAAACATTTTTTTCCCCCTATCCTCTTAGATTTTTGGAATTGCGGATATTTTTCCAAATTTATATAGAGAAATATATAAAACATCCGAACAGATGCTACATGAAAAGTTTTATTTTTCCCTTGCAAGTTATCCAATTGAAACAGCCTTGTATTTATTTTAACAAATATATAAAACATATATATATATATATATATATATATATGCATATACGTATAAAATTACAGAAAAAAAGTGACAGAAAAAACAAGAGCGGGAAAAAAAAAGTGACATGGAAAAAAGTGATTGGGAAAAAAGGTGACAAGGGAAAAAAATGACCGGAAAAAGAGCGACAGTGAATTGATAAATATTAAACCTGTCGATAAATAAGTGCTAACTATTAAATTGGTAACAAAGAGTGTATTTGTTATATTCTGATCAGTGGTATTAGTATCTTCAGGTATTAATTGAGTAAATAATGGAAATGTCATAAAACAAAATCTTATTAGTACAATAAAATAGATATCTCTTTTTAATTATTAATCCTTAGGGGATATTAAATATGAAACTTAGTTACATGAAGAAGAATTGACTAAAAAAAGATTATATATTTTGTTAACTGATAGTAAATTAATATGAATAATTGTAAGAATAAATAAAATTAAATATTAAAAATTAGTTTCAGTAACAAGAATTGATTTTAAAAATGATAGTGTTTTATTAACTGATAGTAAATTAATAAAAATAATTGTATAAATAAAATTAAGTATTAAAAATTAGTTTCACTAACAAGAATTCATTAAAAAAATTAATATTTTTGTTAACTGATGGTAAATTAATAAAAATAATTGTACAAATAAATAAAATTAAATATCAAAAATTAGTTTTATTGACAAGAATTGATTTAAAAGATCAATTATATAATCAATAATATTTTATTAACGCATAGTAAACCAATATAAATAAATGTATAACTAATTAAAATTAAATATTATACTCATTAACAAATATTTATTTAAAAAAATAACATTTTTTTAACTGATACTAAATAAAAAATTTATATATAAATAACAAATAATATAATAATATATTAATATAATATGTAATAACTATGTGCAATAGTTTATATATTATAAATATATTGTTTTTATATTATATATATTACAATTATACTTATATAATTTTATATTATATTACATATTACTTATTATATATATATTATAATGTACAATACAATACAATAAATATAAATAGAGTACAATAATTATATTGCATTTTTATTATTTTTATTTATTTTTATTTTATAAAATTTATATTTTAATATTATTTAAATGAATACGTATGCTGTTTACATTAACGTACCTGTTTAAAAATATTTTTTTTATATAAAATATTTGAAGCCATTCCTGGTAGTTTATTTATTTTTTATATATTATATAAAACAATAATTGTGTTGAGTAACATTGTGTAACAATAAGTGATATTTCATTAGATAAATTAACCAACAATTCTAAAGTTTACTTTAGAAAGATTATATAAAGAATTCAAGGAAAATTAGATAGAAGGGAAAGATTCATTCTATTATCATTGTTAAAAAATTACTTAATCATGAAGAATAAAAACGTCTGCTGTTTTATTCTTTCTCTCAAACGCTAGAAAACGTTAGTGACAAATTCTTATTTACTATAGAGTACGAAATGAGAATAAATTGTTTTGCCTTTAAATTTAAAGTATTGAAAAGGATGGATTTATGCATGAGCATTACAGCAATTGCTTCCGCTCCCTAAATTGATGAATTTTAAAATTTGTTAATTTTAAAAATATTACTTGGAAAAAAACATTTATTTTTAAATAACATAAGCATTTTTTTATGCATTATATATTGAACAAATATGTTTGGATTGTTTATTTATGACATCACGAATTTACTTTTAACACAACTACGAATTTGCAACTGTGTGTTGATTTATATTATCTATTTTTTTAAATGAAATAGGTGTTAGTGAAAAGTTATTTAAAATGCAAATATATTTTATTGTCTGAGCGAAGCGAAGTCTTTATACTCAGAGATACGTAACGATATTAAAATTCAAAAAAATTGTTTCGTCAAGCAAATCTCAAAAAGTACTTGTCGGATTTTGATTCTGTTTGTACCAATAGGTACCTATGAAGATAATCTGGTGAATGCACTACATACGAAAAATTAGTTCCAAATAGTTTAAAAGTTATATCAAAAAAACTTATAAAAAAGCACAATTTATTTGCATACGTTACAGAAATTTGATGTGCGTGATTTTCACCAGCTGGACATTTTCGTAGATAACCGAATTAGTACATGGAGTAAATAGTAATCATTTACACACTCAGAAATATTGAATGCAATAAAACATTTTAAAATTTAATCATACAGGAAAATAAAACTTATTTTTTTATATAAAAAAAAAATGTCATAAAAACTTTGATTTTGAGATTTTGTGTTAATCTCTTAATAGCATTTTTGATCGCTAAAAGAATGTTTTATATATTTCGCGTGTGAAAATTAGAAACAATTACGTTTTTAAATAAAAAGTTTCTTTTATGACATCATTTTCCCTTTATATTTATTTTTATTGCATGTTTTCTTTTAACTTATATTTTGTTTGTATGTGGAAGTCAATTCTGGTCACTAATTTTTCGGCACGGATACCACAAGCGCATAAGATTTGGCGCAATTTTTTTCAAAGCCCATTTGGCGAAAACTCCGTTTTCAAGTAACGCTTACATACACATTTTTAAATTATTTTCTATTTTCAAAAAGAACTTAGAGTAAATAAAATTATAATAATAATTAATAAATATAAAAAGAAATATTTTATATAATTAAAAAAAGGAAATGAAAGTAAATAAAGATTTTATGAGTAAATAAACAAATAATAAATAAATAAAGCCGGGTTACCATCTCAGGTGAAATATTGCCATTTTGACGCCAATTATGTACCCTGGTGCATATGTGAAATCTTTTCCCATTTTTCATCCATTTCCTGTTGGCCTACAACTTTGAAATTTGGAATATGTATGCATACCTGGGAGCAATACTGGAATTAGACATTGATTTTTTTATTATTATTCGATCCAAAAAGGGGCAACGGGGGCTATTTTTTAAAGATTTATACAATTTATACTGCATAAAGGAGCCACTTACCTATTTTTATATACAAGAAGTAAGTGGTATGTAAAAACAATTATAGTATACATAAATAAAATACTTGAGATAATATACAAGAGATATCTCGCCGGGTTTGGCAAGATTTTTTATGCTAATGAGGCGAAAACATCGTTTTGATTACCAGATACATATAGCATGCTATAATAACACGTTATTTATTTATTTCAAAATGAAAAAAAAGGAATAAACAAAACATTTTCTGTTATTAAAGAAAAAGAAATAACAATCAATAAATGATAATATTTTTAAAAGAAACAATTTATTATAACATTTATATGATAACCAGCATGTTAGGCAACTGAACGCCATTTTGGCCCCAATTAGGTACCTCGGTGTGTATAGGGCATATATGTTCCATATTTATTTGTAAAACTGAGCATGAACGTTTACCAAGTGTGTTTTCATAGTCGCTTATATCTTTTTGCAACATAGCGCACTTTTCGAAGCCAAAATTGCACAAAAGAAAAAAAATCAATATTTGTAGTTTTTTTTTTTTAAATGTAATGCACATATTGTAATCAGTAGGCTCGATAATCAGACCTCTTTTTTTTGCTTTAAAAGAGGATATTTCATACGACGTCTTTTTTAGATTCATCTTTTTTCTATATTTGATAGTATGCGTCTACTCATTTTTGTAACTTTTTTTTGTAACTTTCTTCTTTATTGACAGCGACATTTGGATTGCCTATTTAAATAAAAATTCTTCTAAATACAAAGAATTTTGTTAAAATAAATAAATAAATGAAATGCGGACATCTATTACTCAAAGCACAAAATTTTTCCTATTGAGTTAATAAAAATCAGTAAAAACATAATTTTTATGATAATAAAAAGGTGACTTATGTAATAACAGAGTCATATATCATGTACGTTATGGATTAAGTATGACTATTTCTCCACCATTTATAAATAATAATAATAATAAAATAAAATGCGGACAGACCAAAGTCTATATTTGACTGAAAACAACAACCATTTTCTAAATGCTTTAAAAAATGGCTAATGAAAAGTGATATTTCAAAAGTATTATGAAATTAGTTTAAAAACATTTATTTTAAACTAAATGGATAAAAGATTTATATTTTTAATGAAATAAATGGGATTTGAAAAATTATTGGAAATTTATCACCATAGATGTATCAATATTACAATCGGTACTTTGTATGCAAAATGGAACAATTAGCAATACTTTTTGTACCCGAAAAATGGTCGTTGCTTTTTTTAAGGTTAAAAAGTAGATTACGAAATATTCCTATACAGAGATACCAAGCCCCCGCTTATTGCACAGCAGAATTTTCTTATAGGAGAAGTTATTTTTTAAATCCGCAGAATGTTCCAATTTAATAAAACATTTTCTGTATTAAAATACCGGTATCCAAAATGCCAGAGACTTGACAGCTCTCCCTATAACATTTTAGTTAATCACGGTACTTTTTTTAATCGGATTCAAATTTAGTGAAGACAACTTTTTTGGCGAAAAGCAGCTTTTTTCCACATGTGTAACTACGATACAATTCCTTGATGCTGAAATAAAATGTTTTAACTTATGCTATTATTGCTTCCTCTTATTTATTTACTTGAATTTTAAATAAGATGACTCAAAATCGTGTTTTTTAAATGTACGGAAAAAATTCATTTCGAGAGAGGGCAAAAAGAACAATATTTAGCGATTTATTACCTACGTTTGGCTAAGTGTCTTACTACCTTGTATTTAATCCTCTTCACAATACTTTGCTATTATATGGACTTAGGCGCTTTTATAAAAAGTTTGACGTAATTCGGGCTTAAGAAAGTGAGTTTTTTACTGAATAATACAAATAAATGAAAAATGAATACTAAGAAATACTAATAAAAGAAAAATGAAGCATTATATTGATCTATGTATATTTAAAAATGCATCTGCTAGCACTAATTAGATAATTTATGTGTATATAATAGGAGATAAATAGCTTTTGATTCTGTATTTCTATGCTAGAAAGCATTAACGTTTGCGTGTTTTTCGTTATCATTGGGAATACCTAGCCGATTTAAAAAATAATGTGGGCAAAAAATGTTGGTAACCATCTTTGCTGCAAAATATACTATATTTTGCGTAGGAACAATAATCACCATCAATGCACGAGTAAAAAAAGTTCTAAAATTGAGAATTCTTTGATGTTAATATGACTAAAAATTTAAAATTTTTTTTTTTTTTTTTTTTTTTTGGTGGCATCTTTTAAGATATAATATTCTCGTTATGCACGATTTCTAAAACATTCGATAATTTAATTTTACAAATTAAACATTTTTTTTCTAGAAAAAGTTTTAAACCCAATTTTTTTAGAATATTGCAATTTCTAGGATACTGTTGGGGTCAGAAACTATAACTTTGGCATCACAGTAACTTATAAGATGTAAGTGCTCGTTTAGGACAAATTTAAAAAAAGGATTCCTTAACTCTTATCGACAACCTCATTGCATCCGTGGAAAACAGATATTCAACATTATAAACTATTCGGACGGATTTCACACCATATAAAATAAAATGCACTCCATTCTCTTCAAACATAATAGTTTATCTTATTTATAGTTTCTCAAATCGTTGCGAAGCTTCGGTTTATGCTCATGACATCATTTCAAAGAGTTATATTTCCTATATAAGAAAATTTGGAGTTTTATTTTCTGTATTACTTTTAACATTTTGCATATTTCCAATTTTATATCCATGCATGATTTGCTTTTCTTTTATAAAAATAGTATATGCAACTTTATATATAAGGTTTTGTAATTCTATGATTCAATATGCTTATTTTCATCATATTTTATCACAATGAATGACCAATTAAAGGTAACATCTCATTTTCTTTACTTATCGCAAGTTATTAAATGTGTATTCTCAGCAATATCGCTCAGACTAATCCCTCTGAGGGAAGTCCTAGTTGACATATACCATACATAGTTATTTTGCTTAAATTTTTGATTTAGAAAATTTGGATATTTTTATTCTTTTAAAAATGCAAGGAATGTCGTGGAATTATGCTATGTTATTTGAGCAGATATTGAAAGGGAAAAAAAAATGTAAGATTTATGAAAAAAAATGTAAGTCAATAATTTTAGAATTTTCAGTTTACTTTGAAAGGATATATGATTAATCGCTGCATATTTGCGACCCCAAAAATCTGTAACAAGAGAATAGAATAAACACTAAATAAAGCAGAATTGGCAACCTTAATCAAATTTTTTCGCTTGTCATGGCATCTTTTTTTAAAAAGAAAACTTTCTCTTGTATATAATAACGTGTGCAAGAGAAATTTTCTAAAAGATTGTGCAAACAGAATATAAAAATAAAACCATGAATTTAAAGCTACCGTTCATTAAGGATTAAATGCCATGTGTAGTAGGGTGGTGCGAAAAAACAAAAGTTTTTATTTCCGAATCACTATAGTGCGGAAAAGTTGCGATTGGTAAATGCAAGAAAAACTAAAAAAAAAATTTTGAAATCGGACATTATCTTCCGATTGCGCAAACCACCTAAAAATTAAAAAAAATTGAAAAATTCTGATTTTTTTCAAATTTTTAAAAAAAATATTACATGTACACATATTTTATCACTATAGTGATAAATATTTGCATATTGTACTGTTTAATAATAATAAAAAACAATAAATTGCATTTAGAGAATATCTTCCGATCGCGCAAGCTCATTAAAAATCGGGAAAAATTCAATTTTCAGTGATATTTGATATATTAAGAAAATAAATAAGCTGAGTTTGCAGTCTCATGTTAAAATTTAAATGTAAATTAATACTATTGAGCATGTTATGCTATTTTTGAACAATCGAGATCTTACCACAACAAGATCGCTACAAGGTTTAATAGTTCTTCAAGGTTTAGAATTTCGCGCGCATCCTGTTAGCCACGTTGCGAAAAATCGTTGAAGTCGCCTTACGTGTCAACATGCTTCTGTCCCCAACCTCGTCCATTTGCACAGAGTGTCATTTCGTATCAGAGAACCCGTGAACGAATTTCATTTGTTAATTGGATGTATTGTGTTATTAAAAATACATTAACATGGTTCATACACTTGAGAACAAATAAAATTCAAGCACTTTTCAAGGACTGTTTTAATACATGCATTAAAATGGCTCTAGAATAATATATCATAAAGGAAATACTCACAATGTTACCTGTGTATTTAAATGTGCGTTTAATTATTCGTTAATAAAGATACTTTCTAAATTTTCATCTAATGAAGTTTTATTTATGAAATATAAAAAGAGAAAAAGGATAAAAAATATTAATTAAAAAGTAAATTAAGATTAAATGTAAATTTAAATTAAAATGTAAAGTCTAAAGGATAAAAAATATTAATTAAAAAGTAAATTAAGATTAAATGTAAAGTCTAAAGGAAAAAAAATTGTCCTTGGCTAATAAAACTTAGTAAAATATAAGCCCAAAGTCAATTTGAGTTAAATGCTTTGTAAATCTTTTAAAGGATTAATAACATCCTGCATCTTTTCTTCTTTTTCTTTAGGAGATCTTAAATTATTGGATTTGCAAAGGGATTGAAGGTCATTGTTTTCTTCTGCTTTTTCTGCAAATTCATCTGCAGACTTAATTAGACATTTGATTTCATTTTCCAGACATCTTTTTTTAACCACCAATTCCCTTATATCTTCAGAGGTTTCTTTTCTTTGTAGATGTTGATTTTTGGTTTTGCAAGTAGCTCATATATTGTTGTCTGGCATTGGAAACATAAGTGTGCATTGAATTTGATATTTTTACATCATGAATATTGCCGCATTCATTTAGGTTATCACATATAAGTCTCTGGGAAATATAAGACTGTTCCTTCATGTTTTCAATCTCAATTTTTTTATTAATTGTTAAACAGAGGTCAGGATCAAATAAAACAAACTCATTACTGACTACTATTAAATCAGCTGAAATTTAGTTTATTTGCTTGCCTGCTTGACAAGACACAAAAAAACTGAAAGAAAAAAATACACAGTACAAGATTAGAACCATGATTGTCAACATCTTTCCAAGTTCCAGCCACCAAGAGTAAGTACAACCTTCAAACTACACAGTATTCCATCTAACACTCTCTAACCAAAAAAACAATCAACTACTCAAAAACTATCAAAAGCAACCAGACTGCCACCTGGTGGCCAAGACTATCCTGCCATCTGGTGGACAAACAATCCCGCCATCTGGTGGACAAAATTAAAATTTAGCCAAAACATTTTTCCTCAACAATGCTCCCCCATTTTGGTTAAATTTTCCTAAAACAAGAAATTACCCCAGAATGGAATCGCGAAATTTCAAAAACGAACTCTTGGGTAATGGCTTTGTAAAGATGTCAGCAATATTAGAATATGAATCTATTCGTAACACAGTTACATGACCTTTCAAAATATGATCTTTTACAAAATGATACTTAACATCTATATGTTTATTCGCACTATTTTCAATATTGTTCTTTGAATAGTCTATAGCACTTTTAGAGTCACAATAGATAACAGGAATAGGTAAGTTCTCAAAGTTGCATTCTCTCAGAATTCTGTCTAGCCATATGAGCTCACTACACAATTCAGACATAGCAATATATTCTGCCTCCATAGCAGATTTAGCAACACAATTTTGTTTCTTTGACTTCCATGATATTGGTACACCATTCAAGTAAATAATGAAACCTGTAACACTCTTTCTAGTATCTTTACAGTTTGCAAAGTCACTGTCTGAATATCCTATCAATCCATTTAAAGTTTCATCATTCTCATATTTGACAACTAAGTTCTTTGTAACAGCAACATATTTCAAAACTTGTAGCAAAGCTTTCCAGTGATTTATACCAGGATTTTGATTAAACTGCGATAATTTACACAATGAGTAACTGATATCTGGTCTAGACCGTGTTGCAATAAACATCAAAGAGCCAAGCAAATTTTTATAAGGAATTCTTTCCATGACAGATCTGTCCTGTTCAGTTGTTGGGCAATCTTTATCTCCTAACTCAATACCAGGGGATAAGGGTACGGAAGGCTTGACCATCAAATTTGGTTTAAAAAAATTTACTACTCTATCGATATAATTTCGTTGATGCATTCTAATACCATTATCATCCATATCAAATTGTACACCTAACACCATATTTAATTTACCAAGTTCTTTAACTTCAAACAATGAACCAATTAAACCTTTTACTTTATTCAATACTAATTGGGTCTTGGCAAATATAAATAAATCATCAACATACACTAAGATTATAGCATCATTTTCATAATTATACACACAGTTAGTACTTTTAAACTTAGAAAAACCTACACTTACAAATTTTTCATCCATTTCTTGGAACCACATGCGTCCTGACTGACGAAGTCCATATATTGCACGTAATAACTTATAAACATTATTTTTCTTCTCTTGATTAATGAAACCAACAGGTTGTCTTACATAAATTTCTTCTTTTAATTTACCATAAAGATAAGCACTATTAACATCAAGTTGGGAAACTAACCATTTATGAATAACAACTAAATACATAACAAAAGCTCTAATAACAGTAAAACTTACCACTGGACTGAATACATCTTCAAAGTCATAACCTGGTCGTTGGTGGTTACCTAAAATCACTAATCTAGCCTTAAATTTTTTAATCTTACCAGAAGTATCTCTTTTGATATTATAAACCCACTTTGTACCTATTATGATCTTTCCATCTTCAGGAGGAGGAACTAACTTCCACACTTTCCTCTGCTCAAATGATTTAATTTCGTCATTCATTGCTTGATCCCATTCTTTTTTCTGAGGTGAAATTTGTGCATGATAATAATGCTGAGGAATTTCAATATCATCAGTAAGAAAAACTTGAAAATCACCCATCTCTTTTAGAATATTAATAGAATGTTCCTTTTCTTTTGAACTATCAACATTCGAAGATCCACTATCTTCATCCGAAGCTGATGAAACTTCAGTTTCTCTAACATCTGTTCCATGACTTCGATTCCAATTAAAATCTTTTGGGTCATAACTTAATGATTTTTCCGCACAGTATTTTTCCATTTGATTTCTACTCCTAATTTTTGGCTCTCCTGTAGAAGGATAATAATAAACATCAACTCTTCCTTTAGATTTTCCAGATCTACGAGTAACTTCTTTTCTAGTAAATGTTATTGGCTTTGATGCATCTATGTTCATTTTTTCAAACATTCTTGCTATTTCTTTCACAGGAGATTGTTGCTTCTCACGATTCTCCAATTCAAGATTCTCAACTCTATTTGATTTGTTTATGGGACAACTATTTGCTTCTGAGAAGTCTTCAGATAAAGCTAATTTTAACCATTCCAACATTTGATTATCTATCTTGTTGACTGATCTCCTATCCATCTCCAATAACTTTTCATTGAACTTCACACTTTTAGTTTCTTCAATTCTTCCTTCCTTGGGATACCAAATGCGATAACCTCTTGTATAGATGGTGTATCCAACTAGAACACCTATTTTTGCTTTTGGCTGTAACTTATGTCGTTTCTGTTTAGGAATATTCACATAAGCGGTACATCCAATTCTTTTAAAATAGCCAACATTAGGTTTTCTACCAAACCATCGGAAATAAGGGGTTTCATTGGTAGTTGAATGAAGAACTCTATTTTTCAAATGATTTACTGTCATCGCTAATTCAGCCCACATATTCGAAGGCAGCTTTGCACTATGCAAATAAGCTAAGACACCTTCCATAATAGTTCTGTTGTAACGTTCTGAAACTCCGTTCATTTCAGGGGTAAAAACATTTGTTCTTTCATGCCGTATCCCTTCTTTTTCCAATGCATTTTGAAAAATATTCGATAAATATTCCAGGCCATTATCTGTTCTAAGTGCTCTCAACTTCTTTCCTGTTTGACGTTCTGCCATTGCTCTAAAACGTAAAAATGTTTCAAAAACATTCTTCTTATCTTTCAACGGATAGATAAATGCTCTCCTACTAAAATCATCAATAAATGTGAGGAAATATAAAGCATTTCCTATTGACCGTATTTTTGCAGGACCCCACAAATCCGAATGTACTAACTGCAAAACTTCAGTAGATCTAACTTTATCCATAGGCAAATGACTTGCTCTCTTTGACTTTGATAAACTACAACTTTCACAATCGACATTTTCTTTGAATTGAGTATCTCTAACACCAGTAACTTTATTTTCAACAATCATCTTTCGTATTATCCGGTTACTAAAATGACCAAAACGTTCATGATTCATATCCAATTGACAATGAGATTCATAAATGCTATTGTCCTCCAATGGCTTTGCACAATAACCATGAAAAATAAAGAAGTTTTTATCTTTCTTTGCTGTTATAAATGGTGCCCCATCAGGATAATAAAATTTTATTATTCCATGTCCTCCTCTAAATGTAAATCCAGCATCATCCATCTTCTTTCCGGATACTAAATTTCTTTGGACTGATGGAACATGAAGTGCATTTTTAAGAGTGATAGTATGTAACACCTTATTAGAATAAACATTCACAACAGCATCTCCAATTCCTATAACTCGAGTAGGGTGAGGGCCAAACTTAATAAATACTTTCTCTAAAGGCTTATAAGATTGGAAAAATTTCTTTGAATTTAAAACATGACAAGTTGCAGCTGAATCCCATGTGAAAATATCTAGATTCTCTTCAACATTAGCTACATGAACAGTTTCCATTTCTGAGACATAAAATAAAGACTGTTTTTGAGATTGTGATTTCTCATTCTTCTTATAATTTCCAAACTTTCGCTGCTTTTGTTCCTTATTTAAATTAACTTTACAATTTCTAGCAAAATGACCGATGTTGTTGCATCGATAACAAACTATTTTTATTTCCCTCTGCTTATTTTGCTTTTTAAGATTAGTTAATTCATTTCTTTTCGCTCCTTGTACTAAAAATGTTTTATCCAATTGACTAAACTCTTCCAATTTCTTTTTGCTCTCTAAACGTCCATATTCAGTTAATAATTCTGTTTCCACTTCAGCAGAAGTAAATTTCTTATCTTCTAATGCATACAACTTAGTTACTATATTTTCATAAGTCTCAGGAAGAAAAGCAATTAATTGAAATGCTATTTCAGCATCATCAACAATTTTCCCAGCATCAGCTAAATCTTTGACTACCTTTTTCACTCTAGCAATAAAAACACCAATATGTTCATCCTCTTCTGGCTTCAATAAAATAAATTCTCTTCTAAGTTCAGCTATCCTTGCACGAGACTTGGGACAATATGTATCTCTTATTTTCTGCCAAGCTTTTAAAGGAGACTCAATTCCATCTAAAATAGCAACCTGGCTACTATCCATATAAGTTTTCATCAGTCCTAAAGCTCTGTCTTTCCTAGTTTCAAATCTATCCTTATCTGCTTCTGTAGCATCAGCAGACAATACAGGTTCTGGATCAACAATAAATTTCTTGCACCCAGATAATTGCAATAAAGACTCCAATCTATCTTTCCATGAGTGATAATTTGCATTAGATAGAACAGGAATAGCTTTATGACCTATTTGACTGAAATAATCTTCAGAGTCAGCCATGTTGTCAAAAAAAAAAACTAAGTCCCAGAAATAAATAATTTAAGACTTCAAAAGCAAACAAAAGTCTCTTGAAAACAATTTCCTATATTTAATTTGCATAATATGCTAAATAATTCTTGCAAAATTCATAATAAAGCATACTGTCATATGTAATAAACATCACTAAACCTAATAGCATGCTTTCATTAAGCCTAACTGAAAATGTAAACAATCTTTACTAAATAAGCAGTTCACACCCAACCACATTGCTCTGCTACCATGTTAAACAGAGGTCAGGATCAAATAAAACAAACTCATTACTGACTACTATTAAATCAGCTGAAATTTAGTTTATTTGCTTGCCTGCTTGACAAGACACAAAAAAACTGAAAGAAAAAAATACACAGTACAAGATTAGAACCATGATTGTCAACATCTTTCCAAGTTCCAGCCACCAAGAGTAAGTACAATCTTCAAACTACACAGTATTCCATCTAACACTCTCTAACCAAAAAAACAATCAACTACTCAAAAACTATCAAAAGCAACCAGACTGCCACCTGGTGGCCAAGACTATCCTGCCATCTGGTGGACAAACAATCCCGCCATCTGGTGGACAAAATTAAAATTTAGCCAAAACATTTTTCCTCAACATTAATACTGAACCATCTTTCAACAGTAGCCTGTCCATGACTAAGAAGTAATAGCATTTCAACAACTTTCCACAAATTTTGAAATTTGCTATTATTCATTGTTTTAAAAAATAATTCATCAATTCTTGAATTCTCTGGTGAGAATTCAGCAAAATCAGTTATATTCCGGTTTTTCAATCCATAAATCATTGAAAACGCAATTTCCTGCCATATTTCTTTACTGTTTATATGACTGATGAAAGAAATTAAAAAATAAAACCGATCGTAAAAATCATATTGTAAAATCACGGAATAGATCACATTAAACAAAGACGCATGCGAAACAAAAACTAACGGAGACTTGTAAAAAGCACAAAATTGTTGACGTCAAAAATCCGGAAAGCACGGCTAACGAGAACCAATTACATCGACTCAGCAAAAAGTCTCCAGTGCGCGCGGAAAAGCAAACGTACCTTCCCATTGAATAAGTGAAGTTATTCCGAAGCTAATGCATTCTGATTCGTCAGCATTAGAATTCCTTAAAAAAAGTCACTGGTCCCAAGGACCAGTAAGCATGAGAATTTACTGGTCCGCAGACTTCATCACTGGTCCAGAACATATAATTCCATTAAATAATTTTAACACTTAGAGTGGCCTCTCCCCTCCCCCCCTCCCTGGAAAATAAATCAATCTTACTTTGCATTTATCCAAAATTTTCAGCATAATAAAATGTAAAATTATAATTTGCTAAAAATTAAATAAACAGTATGTAAAGAAAAACTACCAAATTATTAATTAGATATTTTATTTGCCATTATTTATTTCAACTGACTAAGGTTTAATGCACATTTTTTTAGATTTTTCTCCAGATTTTAGCCAGAGTGGTGGAATTGTAGCTAGTGTCAGTGATGCAGCTGGACTTGAAAAATTCTGGGTCCCTTTTCTACAGAAGCGGGTCCCCACTAATAATAAGTCATATTTTTCGACGCAAAAATTGCACTTGTTCAATTCCACAAGAAAAATAAACTGCAATAATTGTTTTAATAATAATAAATAATTAAAACCAATATTAATTTAAGAGAAATTTTCTGTGCTTTTTAAAGAATGTTCAAAATACAAATTTAATTATAAAATAATGCTTATTTGAGTGTAGAAGATAACAAGTATCACTATTGTCTGCCCCATTTTAAAATGGGACAAGACAGGTTTACTGAAAAAGACATTTTTGCTGAAAAAAAGGATATTTTTGTTGCATAAATGGTACATACTCAAATGATGCTTAATGAAATGGTGATTTCAGGAGTCACATTCACTGAAAAAGATTTGGAGCCTCCCCCCCCCCCCCCAAAAAAAAAAAAAAAAAAAAAAAAAAAAAAAAAAAACGATTGGGAAGCAGGAAAATCAGTTTTTGGAGCAGCAACAGCAATTTTGAAGCATGAAAATTAGTTTTTAAAACAGAAAAATTCTCTCCCGGCTTCACTTATTTATTTATTTTTATTTATTTATTTTTTCGTGCTTTTTCGCCGAAATTTCCGTTTTTCGCGTTATTTTGACGAAATCTTTTGTTTTTTCGGGATTTATTGACAAAATATACCGTTTTTCGCGATATTTTTTGAGAAAATTTGCCATTTTATCGCGATTTTTGGACGAAATTTGCCGGGTTTTTTTGCGATCTATTGAAGCAATCTGTCGTTTTTTCGGGTTTCAGGGTGAAATTATCCATATTTTTGCGAATTTTTTTATGATATTTGCCGGGAATCAGCCGTTATTTAGCGATTTTTTAAACAAAATTTGTCGCTTTTTGTGATTTTTTGACAAATTTTGACATTTTATCGCTATTTTGGGCGAAATTTGCCGTTTTTTCGCGATCTTTTGAAGAAATCTGCCCTTTTTTCGGGTTTTGGTATGAAATTAGACATTTTTTCGAGAATTGTTTGACAAAATTTGCCGGAAATTAGTCGTTATTTCGCGATTATTTAACGAAATTTGCCGTTTTTTCGCGATCCTTTAACGAAATTACGCGTCTTGTGGGACGCATAAGAGCTATTTTTTGCGTCCTTATCGCCGATTTTTTGCGTAATTTACGTGTTACTAGCAGGGGTGACCGAGCTCAGCTCGGTCAAAATTAACTTTGTGTTCAACTCGATATAGTATTATTACTGTAAAACATGTTATTAATAATAGTATTATTTACAAAAACAATCAATAAGAAAACCATGTTTGTATGCACATGTTCATAAATTTTACTTTATTTTAAAATTTACTACGAAAGGACATCAATCCAAATCACTTTTTTAGCTCGACTCTGATTAGTTTAACTATGCATCTCGAAGACTATTAAGAATGTATAAGAAACTTCCTCACATTCTGAAAGACAATATTTTTTGCCAGATATAACCAAATTTGGACACATTCTTTCATTTGGCGCCAATAATGTGTTTTGGTTTCGTAACCTTAATAGACAATTTTTCGGCTAAATTTCGCCAGTATTTTGTCAAATATCGCCAACTTATTGGCTTTTGCCATAGTCTCGTGATCCTGACCCTTATTACCCAAATGATCCACTAATCACATGTGGTTAAACATGTGACTTAGCTCAATGGTCTTCAGGTAATCAAAAACAGTACAGTATAAAATGAATCAAAATCGTTTAAGCCATTTCTTAAGTAAAATTAGCTTGACAGCATTCAGCAGTGAAGCGATATGACCCACTATTATAATTTTGTTTAATATGCAACTCAGCTCAATAGTCTTCTCGTGACAAAAGACGTTCCGTTGCAAAATTTAGGTAAAATTGACTGAGTCGTTGTTATATATAATTAGAATGACCCGAACGCATTAAGACCTAAAACGACCTACTAAGTGAATTGTTTTGTGCATGTGTCCTATCTCAATGGTTTTCTTTTGCCCGAAAACGATATAATAGAAAATATACTCAAAATGGTGAGAACAATTTTCTAGATAAAATTAGCATGACCCACAAATGACCCTTATATCGAAATATCTCGAAAATGTGACTTAGTTCATTAATTTTTGTGTGCCGAAAAACGTTAAATACAAAGTTTAGATAAAATCGATTGAGCCAATGTTTAGGTATAAATAGTTTGACCTTGACCCATTATGACACAAAATGACTCATTAATCGAGTTTTATCAAACATCTGACCTAACTCAATGATTTTCTTGTGTCCGAAAACGATAGAATATAAAAATTAGTCAAATTTGCACGAGACATTGTCTAGATAAAATTAGAATAACCCAAAAGTGACCCACTGATCGAAATTTCTCGAACATGTGACGTAGCCCAATGATTTGCTCGTGCCAAAAATATGCTGTATACAAAATTTCGTTAAAATCGATTCACCCGTTCTTTAGATATAGCTTGACCATGACCCATCATGACCCACAAATGACCCTTATAATCGAAATCTCTCGAACATGTGACTTAGCCCATTAGTTTTCTCGTGTAAAAATATTGTTACACTCAAAATTTCGTTAAACTCGATCCTGCCGTTCTTTAAATATAAATAACTTGACCCAGACCCTTTATGACCCAAAATGTCCCATTAATCGAAATTTCTCAATCATGTGACCTAGCCCAATGATTTTCTCGTGCCAAAAAATGTTGTATACAAAATTTCGTTAAAACTGATTCACATGTTCTTTAAATACAGCTTGACATGACCCGTTATGACCCATCATGACCCATAAATGACTCTTATAATCGAAATCTCTCAAACATGTGAGATAGCCGATTAATTTTCTCGTGTCAAAAAACTTACATACAAAATTTCATTAAATTTGATACTGTCGTACTTTAAATATAAATAGCTTGACCCAGACCTTTTATGACCCAAAATGACCCAGTAATCGAAATTTCTCGAACTGAGACCTAGCCCAATAGTTTTCTCGTGCCAAAAAAATGTTGTATGCAAAATTTCGTTAAAATCGATCCACCTGTTCTTTAGCTATAGCTTGACCATGACCCATTATGACCCATCATGACCCACAAATGGCTCTTATAATCGAAATCTCTCGATCGTGTGACTTAGCCCATTAGCTTTCTCGTGTCAAAGAACTATTACAGGCAAAATTTCGATGAAATTGATACTGTGGTTCTTTAAATATAAATAGCTTGACCCAGACCCTTAATGACCCAATATGACCCATTAAAATTTTTTTTCGAACATGTAACCTAGCCCAGTGTTTTTCTCGTGCCCGAAAACCATAGAATGCAATTTTTAGTCAAAATTGCGTGAGAAAATTTCTAGATAAAAATAGCATGACCCACAATGACCCCAAAAATGACCCACTAACCGAATTTTCTCGAACATGTTACCTAACCCAACGGTCTTCTTGTAATCCAAAACGATAAAATATAAAATTTGGTCGAAATCGTTAGAGCCGTTTTTTAAATAAAAATGGCTTGACCCACAATGACCCACTAATGAAAATTTTTCGAACATGTGACCCAGCTCAATTGTTTTCTCGTACCAAAAAACGATTGGATACAAAATTTCCTTAAAATCGATCCAGCCGTTCTCTAGATATAAATAGCTTGATCCTGACCCATTATGACCCAATAATCGAATTTTCTCGAACATGTGACCTAGCCCAATGGTCTTTTTGTGCTCAAAAATGGTAAAATCCAAATTTTTGCGAAAATCGTTAGAGCCGTTTTTGAGATAAAATTTACCCACACACACACACACAATTTTTGCTCGCATTATAGTATAAGATAAGCGCGTCCGCGGCATCGCTGATTAAAAAAAAAAAAAAAATCTTATGTGCGATCGGTTGCGGTTCTCTCAGGGCCTGAAAAAAGGCACTGGTCCTGCGGACCACTAAATTTTTCAAATTAGTGGTCCGATTGAATTATCGGTGGTCTCGAACCAGCGAACCACCAAGGATTTCGAACACTGTTCGTTGTGTTGTCTAATTCCTCAGTTTTAGTTCTTATCACTGTGCAAATGAAACTATCAACACTTCCATAATTTCCTTTTTAAATCTAAAGTACTAAAGTTTCCTAAAATTTATTAAATAAAAATAAAGTTTCTTTTACTGAAATTAAAGTTAAATTAAAATACAGTTTTTATTAAAATAGTTTATCTTTAATTAGAAATAAATTATACCTTTAACTTTAATCTTTATTCTTCTAAATTTCTTAAATAGTTTTCTAAAATATATTACTTTACAGCTGCCGTATTTTATCCACGCTACTCTGTTTACAAGTCCTTTCAAAATCTAGTTTCACTTCCTTTCATTATCTCATCGAAATTCACACGACCGTTACGAGATAACGAAGTGTCCGATCTTTGACGTCATCTATCAGAAGTTGCATCATTCTGATACTCTTACGTCATTCTTTTTCTTAATGAGATTCTTGAGGTGAATGGATTTCGAATAAGGAAAGGGCAGCTGACGTCACTGTGGATGAATTACTGTGGATAAGCGAGAAAAACCTGTCCGTTCTTTAAAGACTGATACTGTACGGATGAGCTCCGGGAATTTGATTGGTCTACGTTTGGCAGCTCTGTGGTAGGCGATGATACGATTGGCTTACGTTGCCAAGACGATTCCTGCAATGATCGCTTTGAAAAAAAATATCATGGTAGATTGGTTGACGAAAGTGTTTGTTTGTAAACATGCCCTTTCCTTATTGCTGTTTTAGTACTTAACTGTTAACCATGTTAATGACACGCGTATATAAAGATCGCGAATTGATGATTTAATCAGTTTTCGATTACCCCTTTAAGATGTGCCGGTAGGCTTGGCCACCGTATCTGTTTTTACAACACGTTGATGTGATAAACTACGACTGATCTCATGAGGCAGCCAAATAGTTTATGTTAAGTTTGCATTATAGTTTTTCTACGAAATTTTGATATTGATGGCTTGCGTTTCGTCCTGAAGTTTACCTTTTTCTCCGACGTGTTTGGTGTGAAGTCGATTAAAGAGAAAAACAAGTCATCGTTCTTTTAATCAGATGTGTTTTTCCGTATCGGCAAGGGTCGTTGACCTTGATGTTGGAGTGTCACGGAGTGTAGTAAATGAATCGACGAGAATGCTTTTTACAATAGCAGTTTTTCTTTTGAAGATGTTATACTATGAGCTCCTGGACATTTTGTTTTTTTTATTTTTATGTCATGGAGTCCCTGATATATATTGAAGATGCAGATAAGTTATATTGTTATTATTATAAAGTTAATTGATAAATCTTTTTAATTTTATCTTTTTATTTTTGTTATGTTTTAAAGACTTCAATAAATATTTTTGTTAGATTTTAAATTTGTTTGTTATCTTTTATATCACCACACATTAATTTAATTTTTCTTTTGCAGTTTAACTTATATTAAAATTTAAACTTCTTTTTCGTGTCATTGTGGTTCGGGAACCAGCATGAGCGTTTCTGCTGTAAAAGCTGCTCTGCAAATCTTTAAATAGTTTGTATATTACTTAAGTAATATACAAGACGTTGTCCCGAATCGGACTTTCCAGCTGCTAATGTATAGTAAACAGTGACGTAAGCGTCTGCCTCTCTCCTCTCATCTGGCAGGAGAAGCACATTGGCGAAAAATCACACTCCTGGCTATTATAGAAAAAATGCATTACCGACAGCTTAGACGGAACAGCGCGTGCATAGTAACAATTTCGTCGGGTCACAATCTGCGTTCTATTTTTTTCCCCCGACGGTTTCCGCATGCATCCGATTTTTACAGCCAAGGAAAGATGCCAACAGGGTTGTTAGGAACAGAGAAGGAAATTTTTGGCTGCAAGTGACTCAATCATTGAGAAAGCAAATATACAATTGAAATAAATTGTTTTAAAATAAAGTGTATAAAGGTTTTTTTTTTTACTTTTTTAGGAATTTTAAAATTTAAGGACTAATATTTATTATTTCTAATTTTTCCAGCACTTTTCATTCCTTGAAAATGAATCTCTCTTTTTCCAGCACTTTTCATTCCTTGAAAATGAGGACTTTTTTTTCCAGCACTTTTTCTATTTTTTCCAGAGCGTACGAACCATGATTAACATGTGACAGGGACACGAATCTGGATACGTCGTTGACAAAGACAATTACTAGACAATTTTTCATTGTCCTATATTCGGTCATCCAAGAGATTTTCTGTTAAATATTCTTCCAATACACGAAGGTGTTCTTCAATGCTACCTTGAGGAGAGGTCTCTATTAGCAAGTAAATTCAACATCATTAAAGTGAGTTTCTCATTTGTCAGCAATACAGTGGCACAAAAAATAAAATATATTTATTAGAAGGCGTCAATCCCAAAAGTGTTTGATTGTAGAATCATTTAACTAATTAATGCCTACTACGATAATATTCTAAACTAACGAAATCTTATATTCGAGACAAGGAATAGTCAAACCTTATAAAAAAGTTTGATGAATTTAAAAAACAAGAAACTCAACTGTGTGATATTTCAGCCTGCAAACGTATAATGAATTTATATTGCTCCTGTAAAAAGTCACCAGATCTGAGGGAGTGTCTAATTGAGACTAACTGTACGTCTCAAAAACACAACAAAATTCCAGTTATTGGGCATAGATTTATCTACCTCCAGAGAAAGGACGGAACGGGAAAAATTGGTACTAAAGTTTTTTAAAAAAAGAAAAAACTGAGTACAAGACTTGGAAGACGAAATTATATATTGAAAAGGCAACCTTCCAAATTTGTTGAAGCGAAAATAAAAGACCTTGAGCATTTAGATGAAATACATGAGAATTTTAATGCTAATGTATGTATATGTAAAATATCATTACCATGACGGATATAGCCTATCAGATTTAAGAAAAAGAAATTACCATGGCACATGAAAGTGGAGTTACAATCTACATCTTTACTTTGCGATCGCAATGGTGTATCTGACAGTGCAGGTTCTGCTAAAGCGTTGAGTGTACTAGAAGATATTCCTGTAATAACTAAAACAGATGCTTTTCAAGTTACTGACCTATACAAAATTAGAAGAAAACAAACAGAAAGAAAAAAATTATGGCAAAGTCAAGTGGAATCAGAAGAACCACATGACATACATTTTGATGGAAAAAAGGACGATTATTTAGTTATCCTTCTCAGTCCTGAGACAAATATCACGATGGACAACATACACTGTTTAAAATTACTATAAACCATCTTCAAACATGTATCACTCTACATATCAATGCGTGTTATATGGACGCATTTATTGAAAAAGTCTAGAAGTATTTAAATTCTTTTAAAGGATTTTCTTTAGTTTCTCGTACAGGCGCTATATTTGTGAAGAATATTTGACAAAAAATCTCTTGGAGAAGACAAAATAGGGGGGATAGGACAATGGAAAGATTGTCTAGTAATTTTCTTTGTGAACGACGTATGCAGATCCGTGTACCTGTCACATGTTAATGTATTTTAAATAACACAATACATCTAATTAACAAACGAAATTCGTTCACGGGCTCACTGATACGAAATGGCGGTCTGTGCAAGTGGACGAGGTTGGGGAGAGAAAAGGATGTGGACACATAGGGCGACTTCAACGCTGTTTCGCAACGGGGCTACCAGGAGTTGCGCGAACTACTAAAACTTTTCGCCCTGCAGCGATCTCTTCGTGGTAAGATCTCGGCTGTTCAAAAATAGCATAACATGCACAATAGTATTAATTTACATTTAAATTTTAACATGAGACCGCAAATTGAATTTAATTAATTATTTTCTTAATGCATCAAAAATCACTGAAAATTGAATTTTTCCTGAGTTTTAATGAGCTTGCGCGATTGGAAGATATTCTCTAAACGCAATTTATTTTTTTATTATTATTAAATAGTGCAATATGTAAATATTTTCACTATAGTGATAAAATATATGTATATGTAATATTTTTTTTAAAATTCTGAAAAAATCGAAATTTTTCAATTTTTTTGAATTTTTAGGTGGTTTGCGCGATCGAAAGATAATGTCCGATTTCAAAAAATTTTTTAGTTTTTCTTGTATTTACCAATCGCAACTTTTCCGCACTATAGCGATTCGGAAATAAAAACTTTTGTTTTTTCGCACCACCCTAATGAGTAGTGTCAAATTAAGAAATAATGAAACAAATTTCAATATATGTATATATTTCTAATTATTTTATTGTTAAATAGAAAAAAAGAAAAGACAAGCAAAAAGATAAACGGAAAAAAGAAGAAGAAAACACTGGATCCTCGAAACTCGCTGTGCAGGAATCACTAAAATATACAAAACTCGCCAAACCCGCGTTAACTAACGACATTAAAACCGAAAAATTAATCTCTATATGCACGAAAGTCTCATGGAAGAAATTTCTAAAATGAGAATTCAAAATTGTTGTTATTAACGCAGATATCAAACTATTAAATCCCATTATCGGCAGCATGGGGATTTTCTTGGATGAATTTGTGATATGAGCCAAAGTTTGGGGCGGGATATAGACGTTACTGCCATTAAGTGATTTTTATTTCGACTTTTTATTTGTATTTTTATTAATATTCTACTAATTATTTGTTTTTTTATTATTTAAAATAAAAATTATGTCAGTATGTATAATTTGGCTATTAGTTTGGTGATTTGTATAATTTGGCGAAATCGGTCGACGGGATAACAGACTAGTACCATAAAAAATAAATAAATAAAAGAAAGAAAGAGAGGAACAAGTTGAATGTAGATACTGCCATTGCAGTATTCAGTTTCGCCTCCGATTACAAAAAAAAAAAAAATTATAAAAAATCGATAGAGGTTTTTTAGAAGGGCGACCCCGTTTAGAATGCAATGAACTAACTTCATTTTTCTTGTGTTTATCAATATAATAGCAAACAGAACAGTTTACAGAACAGAAATACCCAGTTGATTAGCAATTTCTCTCTGAGACTTTGGAATTGCGGAATAATAAAGAGATACAATTTAACGTGCTACTTCTTCATTGACTAGATTCATCAAAAACGGATTTTTTCTTTAGTTTAAACGCTTTTTTATAGACTCTGGGGAAAAGGAAATGCATTTTAACAATAAAACGAGTGGAATCCCGTCGAATTCGACGAATGAAATGTTTAAAAGACCCGATCGATTTAGCTTTAAAAAAAGCAAACGTAATTACATTATTGAATCAATATATAATATATGTTTCCAAACTTAATGTCAAGTTTTCCAGTTACAATTTTGCATGCAAATATTTGCATATCTTCAGTTAAAATTGTAATCTGAGTGCCGGCGAAATCCAGAAATTTTATTTTATATGCACTCCAAAAAAAATAGATTTATTAAAAAAAAAAAAAAAAAAAAAAAAGCTAATTTTATTTTTACTATGATATTATTTTCACTAATTGAAGTCATCTGAAAGTAAAATCTCAATCTCAGTGTCCCTAATGAAAAGAAATATTAAAATGTAATATCGTTATGAGTAAAAATGCGATGTTTTAAATAGTGACGTCATTTTCTCTTCAAATGTTTTTTAAAAGTTACTGTTATTAGTAATATGGAAAAGGCGTTCGTAATAATATTGTAAATTCATTTTATCTGGTTGCTGAATGCCATAATTTTCCTCATTTGAAATATTTCTTACTTTGCTTTAGACATTAATTTTTATCATAAATTATTTTCTGTTATTTCATTTACATTATTAATATTATTTCTCAGTAAATATATTTTTTTACCCCAATTAATGCATAATTATATGAAATCATTTTATTGTGGTTAAATTTTATGAAAACAATTAACTTTTTTCTTTTAAATGCGAGGACATGTTTACTGATGAAATAAAGTTTCTGACATGTGGAAAGTAATAATGGAAAATGAATTTTTATTATCGAGAGAAAAGCTAAACTAAGTTGCCACCATTTTAAAGAAATATCGTAAAAAAGCATTTAAAATTAAAAATAAAATATAAAAATGGAAATAAATTAAAAATTGGCTAAAATGGGCACAAGTACAAATAAATAGCTTTCATTTAAAAAAATAATTATCAAAATCGGTTCAGTAGAAAATTCAGGGCTGATGACACGACATTTTTAGCTTGTCTGAAAGAAATAGCATCGGATGCTAAAAAAGAAAGGCAGGAATTTCACAATCTTAAAAAAGATTTCATATTCAACGAGCAGTTCATGATTTACTCTTATTATATATTCTCTAGTTTATTTATTTTGCGATTTTCATACAATTTCATACATGTCTTTTTATTTTTCCTTTTGCTACATTTTATTTATATTAAATATTAAATTTCATTTAATTTATAAATTATTAAACATATAATTGGTTTCTTAACTGCAGAAATGCTGAACCTTGTACAGATGAAAAACCTTTAAATACTAAAAGAGTTTTTCAAAAGAGCTGGATTGACAAATTTCCGTGGATAGAATACGATAAGACCAATGAATACGTTCTTTGCTCAATTTGCAAAGAATGCTCGGAAAAAAATTTTTTTTCCAGTAAAAAGGAAGAAAACTTTATTTCTTTAGGATATAAGAACTAGAAACATGCACTGAGAAACTTTCAATCACATGAGAGTTCTAACTGTCATCGTGAAGCAGTTGTAAAAAAAAAATCTCTCGATTAGGGCGTGAATGTATCAGCTTCGTTAGACGCAGGAAAAAAGTCTGATATGACCGGTGCAAGAGACGCCCTTAGAGTAATATTTACCAGCATTCAATTAGCTGGCCGACAAGGTTTTGCTTTGCGAGGACACGATCCACTAAATTCAAATTTCTGGCAGATATTGAAAACGCGATCACAGGAATCTACTGCTATTGCTAGCTGGATCAAACGGGATTCAAAATTCAAATGGTTATCTCCGGATATCCAAAATGAAATTTTGGAGATAATGTCTCATGCCGTACTGAGGACTGTTTTTGATGATATAAAAAAGAATAATTATTTTTCAATAATTATGGACGAAACCGCGGATATATCCGGAAAAGAACAGATTAGTATTTGTTTCCGGCATGTGTCTGCCATTAATTTTTCAGTCAATGAGGATTTTGTAGGATTTTATGAGACTGATAACACCAGTGCTGAAGCCTTATTTTTAATTTTAGATGATGCACTTAAAAGATTTCAGCTGTCATTTGATAACTGCAGGGGGCAGTGCTACGATGGTGCAAGCAACGTTGCGGGAAAATTTTCTGGTGTGCAACAACGCGTAAAACAGTGCCAACCATCTGCTGAATTTGTCCACTGTTCTGCTCACTGTTTAAATTTAACGGTGCAAGATGTAGTAAATAATATTTCAAATATGCGTGATTGTTTTAACATTGTCAAAGAAATTATCAATTTCATAAAAGTATCTCCAAAGCGTCTTGCAGTGTTTCAAAATTTGCAGTCACCAGATAAGCGCAATTTACGTCCTCTATGTCCTACAAGATGGTTGATGCGCGCCAGCAGTGTCCAAAGTGTCTTAAGAAATTATGAGTCCTTAATGGATTTTTTTGAAAATCTAAGTTCCGTTTCTGCATCAAGACATGATGTAGCTACTAAATATAGTGGATTTCTTAGAAATTTGCTGTCTTTTGATTTTTTCTTTGCACTAAACAATATTGTAAAAATATTAGGACCAGTTGAGGAAGTGCAAAAAGTATGACAATCACCCAACATTTCACTAAGAAATATACAAAATCAAATTGATATTTTGAAAGATCTTTTGACAACTTATCGTCAAGATGAACAATTCTCTCTGTTTTGGAATGAAATTGTTTCTAAAAGCAAAGAATATGATTTAGAGGAGCCAAAAGTCCGAAGAAAACCTAAGCGTATTGACGAAGGAAGTGATCCCCATGCCTACGAAAAACCAGAAGACTACTACCGAATAAAGTTTTTTGAATTAGTAGACAGTGTTCAAAATTCCTTAAATGAACGATATAATAAGTGCAATACTTTTTCTGAATTAAAAAAACATTGAAGAATTGTTATTAAACTCTTTAAATTCTCTATCAACTTTAACATCTGAAAAAATAAAAAACGCTCTTGGTGAGAATTTGACGGCTGATTTTGATATGAAAGATTAAAATTGCACATTATGATGCTATCAGATATGTGCAAGACAAGAGAACAAAGTTTTGAAAGTCTTTCTGACTTGAAACTCTTTTTCCAGAATGATAAGAATATTGCTACAACATTTTCGGAAATAACAAAATTGATCCAGATATTCTATGTAATTCCTGTGACTACTTGCACAGCTGAAAGAAGTTTTAGTATGCTTCGCCAACTGAAAAACTTTTTAAGATCTACTATGACTCAACAAAGACTAAACCATGTTGCAATCTTAAATACGTACCAAGAAAAAGCTGATGCATTGAATATAGAAGAACTCGTAAATGCATTTATAGCTAGGTCACCTCAGAGGCGAAATACTTTTGCAAATTTTTAATTAGATTAGATTAATAAATATATATAAGGAAGAGTGGGGACGAAAGGGACACTTTTTATAATACAGTATAAGGTTAGACCAATAGGGAAACTGCTACAGCTACACATAAACAAATTATTAATATATAGCAAGCACAAAAAGTATGCGAAGCAAATTTATTTTTGATTCTTGAAATACCGTATTTTCGGGCGTATGAGCCGCGGCGCATACGAGTTTAAAAGTATAAAATATTGTAGGTGCGGCTCTTACGCCGGGGCGGCGGGTACGATGATTTTTTTTTTTTTTTTTTTTTTTTTATTTTGTCAAATGATTTTGACACTTTTTTTTCGTTTAATCAACAATTATATGCACTCAAATTGGTATCAAAACATTTGAAAACGTCTCTCAACCGCAGGTGTCCGTGATGCGTTAGTTGTTTATTTTTAAACAATCAACATTATTCAAAAATAATGTTGGTCTCACCGGTTCTCATGTTAAAAATTATTATATTTTCCCCTCATCTATTAATGATTTTACCTGTAGGATATTGGAATGTACAGCTGTCACATTTTTTTCTTCTAATGATCCTCCTTCCAGTTAGAAAATAAAACTGCCCAAAGAGAGCTCAAATCCCGGTATAGAACTCTTTTGAAATAGACTTCCTATACATAGTAAAAACTTTAGAGAGCAAGATTTTTCTTTATTTTTTTCAATAACTCACTCTTTTTTTATCCGGCAAAAATAATCCAAACTTTGAAACCGGTCGAATCAGCAAGTTTTTTTTCCCCCAAATGAGTTAATTCAGGTGATAAACAACAAAAACGGGCCTGGCGAATAATAAAAAAATAATAAAAGGCCGACTTCCGTGATAAACATTTAAAAGAAGCCAATAGAATATAAACAATTTTCAATGCATATGACTTTGCAAGAATAAGTTTAAATGTGCTACACGAGTCGATGTTAACTTGGCAACTTTAAGGGCTATTTCACCCACGTGCAAACATCGGCTAACTAATGTTAATCTCAAAGAAAAAAAAAGTGTCATTCTCATTCCATTATTTTTAAATGATATTTTTTGCTTTGGATAACGGAAGTCAATCTCCACAAAGAGTCTTTACTTTTTCGATTTTGTTTACAGGTTTTTTTATTAGTATACTTTCACTTTCGAAACTGGTTCTAAAAGTCAAAGTATACCACTAAAAACATCTGTAAACGAAATCGAAAAGGTGTCTTCTTAGGGATCAACATCTCAGATATAAAATACAAAGAAATCATTTAAGCATATTGAAATGCAAACGCATTTGAAAAAAAAAAAAAAAAAAAAATCCATAGGATTAACATTAGCGAGTAGATGTTTTTACTTGAGTGAAGCAGTCCGATCTATAGGGGGGGGGGGGGATCAGCTCGGTCCGGCCCATATAAAATAATAATAATAATTAATAAATAAAAATAACAATCCGGCACCCGGAAAATTTAAAATATCCGCATCATCCAAGTGAATTTTTTCAATAGATTAATTTTTACTATGATATGGTTAAAAATTGTTTCGTACGAAAAGTTCTGAACAAAACTACTTATTTTATCCTTTTTTTTTCCTTTTACTATGTTTATTTTTAAAGAAGTGCCTAATAAAAGCACTCAAGTAAGTATTTATAACTATAAAGCAAACGTGCAATTTTGTTATCTCTTGTTTCTGCTAATAAAAAAAAAAAGAGAGAGAGACACTGGTTATTTAAAGTCACCTTTTCTCCTCATCCTCTTCATGACTCAATGTGCGGACATGTTGCCCTTTGACCTTGATGCGTAAGTCGGCTAATATCGCATTGCTTCTGTTTTGTTTCTTTGAATACAGTAGAAAAAAAAAGAACGAAAATAGTTTTTTTTTACGCTAAGTGGATTTGTGGATTTTTTTTTCTTTTCTTAATTTATATCTTCATAATATAATCATCGAAATAACTTAAGATGAATATAAAGTCTAAATTTGAGCAAGAAATATTTAAACTTACAAAATTTTTGTAAATGAACAAGGATAGATGCGTATGTACCAAATAAAAAATAAACTAATCTACCACAAAAGGAATCATTAAATCAATTATCAATAGTTAAAATATTAAATAAAGATATGCAGGTATATATTTATATAAAGGAATTTGTAGTGCTGTAAGCTATTTAAGAATCGATTTTTTGCCGCAGGCATGATAAACAATTGTGGATTGTATTCGCTGTGGATAATGATTTGTAGTATTATACAATGGTTATATATATATTTATTAATCAATTGTGGTTTAACATGTGTAATTTAATTTTAGCATATGTGCTGTGTTTCAATGTAATTCGTATTTTATTATTTACTTCACCAATTTACTTGATCGTCATTTCTTTACACTGAGGAAAAAGTTGCTTTTTTTTGGGGGGGGGGGGGGCATGATATTGTTTTAAAATTATTTTTTAACAGATCTCGAAAATACGGTATCGCCGTGATCCCGCTGATTCTAAAATGTTGAGGTTCAACTGTATCATATTTTCGTTAAGAGGCTACTTCAGTCAAGCGACCCGCTCGTTAATGCTAATCCTATGGGAAACATTTATAAAGATATTTCGTTTGAATTTAAATATTTTTAAATGATTTTTGCATTGATTAACTCTGATAGATTTGTAGAAAGAACATTTTTCGCTTTTTGCTTACAGGTATTTTTCAATGAGGGCACTTTCATTTTGGGAGTCGGTTTCGAAAGTGAAAACAATCTTCAAAATCGAAAAAGTATAAAACGATCTGCATATAGATGGGCTTGAACTATCCAATGCCCAAAAATCATTTAAAAATATTGAAATGCAAACACGATATCTTTATAAATTTCATCCATAGGATTAGCATTAAGGAGGTCTTTGTGTGTGACTGAAATAATATCTTAACTTAAAAAAAAAAAAAAAAAAAAAATCCTACACTAAAATTAATTTGAAAAAGTCTTTGATCGAAAATCTGACGGATTTTTGCTGGAAAGAACTAGAACTTTGTGGTGTTAATAGTGTTATTTATGACGGCCGATTATCTGCAGGAGGGATATAGGCCCTAGGATAAGTGCCCTCCGTGGGGGGGTCTTTCTAAGGGAACCTAAACCGCATTTACACAAGGATGACCAAGATTCGAAGAAAAGTTTAGAACTTTGTGGAAAGAACTAGAAGTCTGTGGAAAGAGCACTTAGAATTGAACGCTACTAGGAAAAGATGCTAGGGAGGAAGCTAGCATCCTGCTGCGCTCCTCTCATTGGCGCAAGTAATTGCGCCTATTTCCGATTGGATTTTAATTGCGTACTACAAACACGTTTTTTTTTTCTTTTTAGCTGAGAATTATTTTACAGTACTGTTCTGCTCTTTTTGTCTGACGCTCTTATTTAAGCAATTTATTTTTTTTTTCAAGTGAAAATGGCTCCCAAAAAGTTAAAAAGTTACACCGCCGCTTTCAAGCTTGCTGTGGTTGATAAGGCAGAGCTAATAGGTAATCGTGCTGCAGGACGAGAATATGGAGTTGATGAGCGTTGCGTAAGGAGATGGAGAGCTGAAAAATCTATTTTGAAGGAAATGCCAAAATCTAAGAGGGCACGAAGAAGTGGCGTTGTTGTTTGGCCAAATCTGGAGAGAAATTTAGCCAAGTGGGTAAAGGAGCAAAGGGAAAAAGGAATGCCCGTTTCAACTGTTCAGATACGGTTTCAAGCGAGGATTATGGCATCGAACATGGGATTTACAAATTTTAAAGGTAGTCCCAACTGGTGCTTTAGGTTCATGTCGAGAAATAATTTGTCTGTAAGAACCAGGACAACTGTGGGACAAGAACTGCCTGCAGATTGGGAAAAGACAAAAGCATCTTTTTTAAAGTATGTCGCTGAAAAAATCAAGGAAAACAACTTTTCAACAGCACAGATTATTAATATGGATGAAGTTCCATTAACTTTTGATTGCCCCCCCAGTAGAACTGTTAACACCATTGGGGAAAAAACAATCGGCATCGTAACAACTGGTAATGAGCGAACCTCATTTACCTGTGTTTTAGCTTGCGCTGCGAATGGAGACAAATTAAAACCACTAATTATTTTCAAGCGCAAAACTATGCCTAAGGCAAATTTTCCTTCCGACGTCGTAATACGGTGTAACGAAAAGGGATGGATGTCGGAGGAAATCATGTATGAGTGGCTGGCGGAAGTGTGGAGGAAAAGAAAAAATTCTTTTTTTCAGCCTAGTGGGCTTCTTATTATGGACTCAATGAGTGCCCACAAAGGTGATTCCGTAAAAACTGCTTTGAAAAAAGTCTCAGCCGAGCCAGCAATAATCCCTGGCGGATTAACTAAAGTTTTACAGCCTCTTGACTTGGCTGTGAATAAATCTTTCAAGTCCAAAGTAAGAAAACTGTGGGAAAAATGGATGATGGAAGGGCTACATTCATTTACAAATTCTGGAAAAATGCGCAAAGCCACTTACGAAGAAGTAGCGTCGTGGGTTTCATCGGCATGGAAAGACATTAGTGCTAAAACTATTATGTCGGGCTTCAAAGCAGCCAATATCATGGAAAATACAGTTAGTGATGATTCATCTGAATCTGATGATAGTGAAGATGAAAATTGTGACGTATTAACTGATAAACAATTTTTAGAACTATTTAATTCCGACAGTGAAAATTCCGATTTTGATGGATTTGAAGATTTTTAAACATGTTGATAAAATCTTGTATATATTTTTTTCTATATTTTCACTTCATTCCAATAATAATTTTTCATATTTTAAAGATATTTTGAAGTAGTGTTCTCTTATTATATGTAATCCAATATTTTTTTAGAAAATTTTATAAATATTACAAAAAATTGAAATCTTAATATTAAAATTACATACCTGCTATTTCTAACGGATCAGTGATAGGAAACGTTATTAAATTGAAAAACAAATACATAATAATAATAAATCAACAGTCAAGGGAAAAATGATTCTGCAATATTTACAGGTAAGATTATAATATTATAAATAAGTTTCTGATATTTATTATATTTTTCTCTGTTTGTTATTGATCCAGTGACAAAATGTTGCTTTTTTGCAGTAATCTGAGGAGTTAACATAAACTAGTATGCATTTAAAAAATATTTTTTTATAGCAATACGCTTTATTACATCACATTTTTCAGTAATATTTTTACTACAGTTTTTAAGGCATTTGCATACATTAAATCTAAGTGTCTTTCGTCCAATGATTTTTTTCTTCAACAGCTTATTTTATTTATTTTATTTTTTTCGTCAGTGTCTCTATACGATATTTCTTTACATTTTAAATATATTTTTTAGGCACTTAAGTGAAAAAAAAATTTTTTTTTTAACTGTTCAAGTGAAAATATTTTATATACTGTAACAGTCTCTAAAATCTGGAAACCTCAAATACAGATAGCATAAATGATCATCAAATGTTTTATATTTATATAGTTCAGTTATCCTATCTTATCGACAGATGGCAGCACCAAAAATGTATTTAACTTTTTAGTATAATCTAGATTATATTCTGCATTTTGCCGACAGATGGCCGTACCAATCATTTCTTCTAATTCATTTCCAAGTTTATTTATCTTGATATAGTAAAATAAGAAAACAAAGAAATATCAACAGAAAAATTCATAAACAGTTTATATAAAATATTAGGCCTGGAACAAAGGAATTTTATTACAGAGATTGAGCTAATATCATTGTAATTGGGGAAAAAGTAATGACCAGTAGGCCTAAATTAAAGCAACTAAATACTAACATATAAATAAAATCGTAATCGTGAAAATGCTCTGTGTATATTTAATTTTAATAAGATTAAATGCTTGGCTTTGCTGTTAAATAACTTAATGTGCCATTTATGATTTTTTTTTATAAATATGTGATTTTTTTTCTTTTTTAATGATGATTTTCAATAATTTTTACTTACATTTTAAAGTTGTTTTTTGAAGATCACTAAAATTCGGAAATAACTAAAAGCCGCGTCTACGAACGATTTCGGAATTTAGAGATTTATACTGTATAAATATCAGCAGCTTGGGTGCGGCGCTTACGTCGATGTACTTTTTTTTTTTAACAGATTGTCATTGGTGCGGCGCTTACGGTGGGTGCGGCGGGTATTCCCGAAAATACGGTAATCTTTTTTATATACATTTCTAAGCTTACGTTGCTCAGCAACTTTTTTCAATAAAAGATAGGGCTACTGCAGCTTCATCTGGTGCGTAATTGATTTTAGAATAATGATGCATAACGAGAAAAAGCTATTGTCTCATCCTATCCCACTCTCCCCTATATACTCTCCATTTCATTTATTGTTTTGTGAATTCTATAAATTTAAATTGTGAAAATTGTACATCCACATCTTCTTCCTTCATAAATGTCTGGCAAATACTTAAACTTCAAATAGCCATATTTTATTAATATCATCGTTCTTATTGTCTTAAATAGTTGATTATTCATACAATTTTTAATTTTTTTATACATATTAATTAAAATTCACTAAAATCACAGACAATACAAATAACTAAATTTAAAACATAAAAGTTAAAATGTTTCGGATTCTTTCTAAATCTCTCATCAGTTATTTCAACATATAAGTCAATCAGATTTTAAAAACCAACACATAGAAAAAAATCACAACAATTTACCCAAAAAAAATAAAAAATAAATAAAATGTAGTTAAATGAGCAGCGAATACTCAGAAACGGATTAACTATCACCCGGGCCCCTAGGCTTGACTTTCTGAGGGCCCCCTTTCACTCCTTCAAAGTGGTATATACTGGAAAAATTAAAACACATGCTTGCTTCATTAACTCATAAATCATTGTTGATTAAAATATAAAAGATTACGACAAAGAATTTCGCACACCTTTTGTCTTTTGTATTAATGTCTGACCAGTGTAAAAGAATATTTTCTTGTTCTTTATATAAGGAAATTTTTAGCACCGGGCTCCCTTTTCTTCTGGCCCCCTAGGCTTCAGCCTACTCAGCCTAATGGGTAATCCGCCTCTGCGAATACTAAATTCGTATCGATGCAGCTTCATTAATTACGAATGCATTTGTTTTCGAGAACCAGGCGCTTCGAAAAAGATACGACTCACGTAATTGGATCTAATTGTTGGAAATATAAGTTAATTTAAGTTTATTTTTAGTTTCCAACTATTCTTTAATATTTTTAATCCCCATTTAATCTTTTCGTCCATATCTGCAGAGAACAGCACGCTATCTTTTTGCCGCGATGTTATGTTTACGTTTTTCAGCTATCGTGTGGAGTTGAGTTGTTGCGCGCTTGCTTTTCAGGAAGGAAAACTTCCATTTTCAGAATCTATAGGTGGCGCATGTGTTCCGGCAGAGCATGACGTAATTTCAGTTTGTGACGTTTGCAGTACTGTGATTCGTTCAAATCAGGTAACTGTTCGTTTCGCGGTACATTATGCAAATATCTTACCTTTTGATTTCATATATATATTTGTAAATCTTTCAGACAGTCATGCATGCATGCTTGCTTGCACTTTGCTCTTTGGCATGCATCATTGTGTTCGTTCTTTGAACATTATTATGTTTCAGAAATTGCCGATGCTAATGTTTTAGCTCCAGTAGAGCTCTTGAAATTATACTATGCTTTAATTTTAAACTTTAAATAAATTTGTTATGTTTCTTTTAAAAAAGACTGTCATATTTTACCACACCATCTCAATTTCAGTTTCAATTTTATCTAATCTAAATTTAAGACCTCACTTTTTAATTTGGGTGAAGAGGACAATGTTTAATAAAACATTGGTTATGGGCCGTTCTTTTTGCCCATTAGTGAGAATTGTTAGATATTTAATTACGAGATGGTGTTAACGTTAAGCAGGCTAAAAGTTTTTAAAGTCTAAAGATAGGGGGGCTGCGAATTAGAGCTAAAAATGGAAATTGACAAATAGAATAATTTTAATTATGCCACTTGGAAAGACGATGTATCAGCACTTTTAATGGAGAAAGGGGCATATGAACATGTAATTAACAAAGATTTAAAACTTAAAGAAGGGGCAACCGCTAAAGAAGCTCGCGACCTTTGAAATAAAAAAGAATCAAGCCTATAGTACTATTTATTTAAATATTAGTAAAGATTTAAAGCCATTGGTTCGTGATACTAAAATAGCTTCAGAAGCTTGGGACAGATTAAAAATCCATTTTCAGCCAGCTACAAGGGGAAGAGCTATTGGTATATTGGACACCTATTTTAGTTGTACCTATGATTCAAATGAAGCGATAGGACTTTATGGGGCTAGACTAAAAGAAATTTTAGTGAGTATGGGAGATACAGAAATCGTATTGTCCGAAATTGTAAAAACTTATCAACTTATCAGATTCCTCCCAAGTACGTTTTCTGGTATAGTGCGAGCCATTTATAGATGGGAGAGAAAGGATTTTACTTTTGATAAAGTTTTAGATGAATTAATATTAGAAGAGGACCGTTTGAAGCAAAGTAGAAGCGATATGCTTAAAGGGGAAAAATCGGCGTTTGAAATAAAATCTGTAAGGCCTAAAGAAGTCTGAAAAAAAGATAAACCCCAAACTCAGAATTGTTTTAAGTGTGGCAAACCTGGACACAAGGCAATTAACTGCAGAAATAACTCTAAAAGTTTTAAAAAGAAAAGTTACGTGACCGAAGCAAATTTTGGTCAAAATGACCATTTTCAAGATAAGTTTAATTGGGTGTTCGACACGGGAGCATCGAGTCACTTCTGCAATAATAAAGATTTGTTTGTAATGTATAAACCGGTAAATAATACAAAAATGACTTTAGCTGTTGGTCAAGTAACTAGTCCTATAGAAGGCATGGGTAGTGTAGATGTAAATTTTAAAGTAAATGGGAAAATTAATGAAATACGTTTAAATAATGTGATGTATTCCCCAAATTTAAGAAGAAATCTCATTTCAGGAGCGGTTTGTGAGGAAAAAGGGTCAAAATTTGTGGGGATAAACAGTAAAATTACTCTGTTTGATGAGAAAGGTGAAGAAATGTTTTCTGCTTATAGGAAAAATGGACTCTACAGTGTGAAACCTATATATCCAGCTATATAACCTATATAACCTATAAACTTATGTTGACAGTAATGTAATCACTTCAAATGTTTCAGAGCTAGCAAAATGGCATGAGCGGTATTGTCATATAAATAACCAATATATCGTAAATACATCACAGAATGAAAAAGTAAAAGGTCTGCCTAAGATGAAGTATCAAGAGTTAAGCTGTGAAGCATGCAAAATTGCGAAAACCAGAAGAATATCCTTTCAGTCTAAACAAGACTATAGAACGAATAGACCGCTGCAATTGCTCCATATGGACGTCTGTGGTCCAATGCCCACTTATTCGCTAGGAGGTTCAGAATACTTTTTGACGATTATAGACGATTTCTCAAAAAAGGTAACTGCTTATCCAATTCAGCATAAAAGCGAAGCCTTTGATTGTTTTTTAAAATTCCAGAAGAGGAACGAAAGATTTTTAGGGAAGAAAGTGATAGCTATTAGAACGGACAACGGCAAAGAATTTGTGAACGACAAATTTAAAATTCATCTAGAAAGAGAAGGCATTCATCATCAGAAGACTAATACATATTCTCCTGAACAAAACGGACTAGCTGAATGTTTCAATTATACAGCATTAGATGCCATTAAAGCCATGCTGAAAAGTAGTAACATGGATGAAAAATTTTGGGCGGAGGCGCTTTGCTGTTTTGTCTATGTATGGAATCGAGTAGCCAGAAAAGGTCAAGAGAAAACACCATTTGAATATTTTTGTGGAAGAAAGCCATCTGTAACACATCTGAAAAAGTTTGGAAGTATTGCCTATGTTGGAATGCCAAAGCAACAAAGAAGAAAATTTGATATGAGGACGAAGAAGGGAATTTTAGTTGGTTATGCCCATCAAACCAAAGGTTACAGAGTTTATGTTCCAGAACTAGGTCGTGTTATCGAGACCATAAAGGTTTCTTTTGATGAAGAATTTGACAGTATTCAACAGAAATCGAAAACTTTAAGAAACAGACAGGAAACAAGGCGCAAAAGTGGAACAGAGCTGGACCCAAAAAGTAAAAAGACTATCCAAAGAAGAAAGCATAAAGCAATTGAAGACTATAAAGAAACTCCGGAATTACCATCAGAATCTGATTTAGAAGACGAAAGAAAGTACAAGTATCAAATTTCGAAGGAAGAATCAAGTACTGACTCTGAGGAAGAACAAATTCAATGCAAAAATATAAAGTGGATAAGAGAAGCAAAAGAAAGAAGAGATGGTTCAAGAACTGACATCTACTACAAAATTGAAGGGACAAAAGTATGTTTAAGATCACATCCAGAAGCCAAAAAGTATTGCCTGAGCAACAACATCAAGTACGATCCAAATTTCTTTAATTTCTCAGGAAATGATAAGTATTGTGGACCAGAATCGAGAACTGAACCTATACTTGAAGATAAGAAATTGTCTGACAACAATGAAGAATCTGACACAGAGTTAGAAGCAAATTGTATAGAAGTAAGAATACCTAGATCATTTAAAGAAGCTGTTGAATCTGACCAAAAGAAAGAGTGGATTAAAGCCATGGAAGAAGAAATGAAGATGATGAACCAAAGAAAAGTATGGGAATTAATTCCAAAGAAAGATGGTGAAAAGATAATACATAATCGGTGGGTGTATACTATAAAGAAAAATGAAGAACAGAAGATAGTAAGATATAAAGCAAGACTGGTGGCGAAAGGCTTTAGCCAGAAAAAAGGAGAATCATATGAGGAGGTATACAGTCCTGTTGTTAATTTTGCCATAATTAGATTATTTTTCACTATTTTAGTTGGACTTTATGGATGGTTTCATCAACAATTAGACATAAAATGTGCATATCTTTATGCAAAGTTAAAAGAAAGAATAGTGATGTATCAACCAAAGGGATTTGAAGATCAGAAACATCCAGATTATGTTTGCCTTTTAAGAAAAGCAATCTACGGTCTCCGACAGAGTGGAAGACAGTGGTACTTCGAGATTCAAGACGTTTTAGAAGATTTAGCTTTCACCAGGTTAGAATGGACAAATTGTGTATTTATTTTTAAGAAAAGAATTTTATTACTCCTATATGTTGACGACATAATAATATTCGGGAAGACAGCAGAACATGTAAAAGAAACCATTGAACTTCTGAAAACTAAGTTTGACCTAAAACTCCTAGGAAAAACCAAGAAACTACTTGGCGTTGAGTTTGAAAATGAAGAGGGAAAGTTGTATATCCTTTAGAAAGAGTACATTGAAAAAATCTATCAAGCCTATTCAAAGTACAAAATCCCAATTGTATCCTTACCTATTGCAAAAGGCGTAATTTATTCTAAGAATGACTGTCCGAAAACTGGAGAAGAAATCATCGAAATGGAAAAATACCCATATAGAAATCTAGTAGGATGTTTAGCCTTTTTAGCAAGTCAAACAAGACCAGATATTGCATTTGCAATAAATATTTTCAGCCAGTTTCAAGAAAATCCAGGAATGATTCATTGGCAAGGTCTACTTAAACTGTTGGGATATGTTCAAGCAACTAAAAACCTCAAGTTGAATCTATCAAATCTAAAATCTCTCAAAGTAACATGCTATAGTGATGCTGACTATGCAACTAATAGAGACGACAGAGTATCCATGAGTGGAATTATCATGTTCATCGACAAAGCTCCAATCATTTGGCGAAGTTTTAAACAAAAATGTGTATCATTATCAACAATGGAAGCTGAGTATATTTCATTAAGTGAAGCAGCAAAGGAGATGGTTTGGATAAGAAGAGTTTTAGAAGAAGTAATTAAATGCAAGTTAGTTCATCCAGACGGTACCGAATACACTTTATTATGTGATAACAGAGCAGCTATGGACTTTTCAAAATCACCAATCGAAAATGCACGTACTAAACATATTGATGTAAGGTATCACTTTTTAAGAAATTTAGTGTTCGACAAAATGTTTGAATTAAAATACATCCAGTCATCAAAGAATCTAGCGGATGGTTTAACAAAGCCACTGATGAAAACTACCTTAAAATATTTCACTGACGAACTTTTTACTGATCAGTGACTGTTGCTTTAATGAACTGTGTTGCTTTAAAGACTGTGTTTAAAGTTAACAGAAATGAACTTTCAAAATTTTTCTTATATTTGCAAATTTATTTGTTATGTAAAAGATATTTGCATAAATGTTTCAATTTATTAGGAAATTTTCAGTCGCGACTTAGCATATCTTTAAAGTAAGTCTAAAATTTTAAGTATTTGTTTAATTTGTATTTCGGCAAAGTACCGTTTCGTTTTGAAAATTTAAATTGGTAATGTAAGTTTATGTGTAAATGTTTAAACTTTAATGAAAAAGAAGAAAAACTTTCATTAAACCTGTCTTGTAAATTTAACTTTTCAGAAATTTTTATGTCAAAATTTAAACTTTGTATATGTTTGGCATAACTTACCTTTTTAAAGCTTTTTTTGATTTGTTCTCTGTCAGAGTGTACGAGGGGGGCAATGTTGGAAATATAAGTTAATTTAAGTTTATTTTTAGTTTCCAACTATTTCTTTAATATTTTTAATCCCCATTTAATCTTTTCGTCCACATCTGCAGAGAACAGCACGCTATCTTTTTGTCGCGATGTTATGTTTACGTTTTTCAGCTATCGTGCGGAGTTGAGTTGTCGCGCGCTTGCTTTTCAGGAAGGAAAACTTCCATTTTCAAAATCTATAGGTGGCACATGTGTTCCGGCGGAGCATGACGTATTTTCAGTTTGTGACATTTGCAGTACTGTGATTCGTTCAAATCAGGTAACTGTTGGTTTCGCGGTACATTATGCAAATATCTTACCTTTTGATTTCATATATATATTTGTAAATCTTTCAGATAGTCATGCATGCATGCATGCTTGCTTGCTTGCACTTTGCTCTTTGGCATGCATCGTTGTGTTCGTTCTTTGAACGCCTATTATGTTTCAGAAATTGCCGATGCTAATGTTTTAGCTCCAGTAGAGCTCTTGAAATTATACTATGCTTTAATTTTAAACTTTAAATAAATTTGTTATGTTTCTTTTAAAAAAGACTTTGTCATATTTTACCACACCATCTCAATTTCAGTTTCAATTTTATCTAATCTAAATTTAAGACCTCACTTTTTAATTTGGGTGAAGAGGACAATGTTTAATAAAACACTAATTATCAAGTTAATTTTGAAAATCAAGAAAATAGTCTGTCTTTATGAAGTGATCAACTATCTTGGAATTAAATTCTTATTCCTGAAAGCCTATTTATGTTCCTTTAATCTAATCTCAAATGTTCTACCAGTTTCACCTATGTAGATTGTAACACATTGCTTGCATGAGATTCCATAAACTATATTGTAAAGCTAAATGTCGATGCTTATAATTACATAACAGATTCTTAAGTGTTTTTTACGGTACAAAAGAGGTATGAATACCAAGAGGCTTCAAAATATGAGATCTTTTCTGAGATACATTTGTAGTATGAGATACTTGCGAATTTATTTGGTCTCGTACGTTGGAAAAGGGGAGCCTATTTGTTGGTTTTTAAAATCTGATTGACTTATACGTTGAAATAACTTATGAGGAATTTAGAAAGAATCCGAAACGCTTTATGAAATTGTTTAAATACTTTCATGTTTTAAATTCAGTTATTTTGTATTGTCTGTGATTTTAGTGATTTTTAATTAACCCATTAACGTCCAGCGACCTCTTTTGAGGATGGCTACAAAAACAGCAAGAAAGTGGTTTTCCCACCAGTAAAGAGGAAGATAAATATATACTTTATTTCGCGAGACAGAATCCTCAATAAATTTAGATAAAAGTTAATTTACTTTTAAAAGTGGTGGGAAATACAAAATTTAAATTTTAGCGAAGAAAATAATTCGGGCATTAATGGGTTAAAACAAATATTATCAGACGTAATCCATTTGCTCATATCAATGGTTTATACATAGCTGTATATCTGAAAAGTGTATTATACTAATTTTATAGTTTAATTTCATACATAATTTCAATATATATATATATATATTATATCTGTCATATTTTTATATATATATATATTTTATTTTGCAAATTTCGGATATTTCTTTTAATTCATTTTTTCATGTTTATTGATATACAGGGTGTCTCCTCTCAACGGTGGCCAATGGCTAATTTCTAAACCGTTGGTCATAGACATATAGTTCCAATTGCAAAAATGCTTTAAAAAAGGTAAAGAATTATTTTTTAAGCGATTTAGGTCAAAAAAAATGTTTTACTAAAAAATTACGAAAATTAAATTTTTATACGGTCCCCTGGTCCTATGAATGATATTTAGAAAATTTTTACCACTACTCTAACAAGTAAGACAAAAAAAGTCCCATTCCTCTGCGATCAAAATTGACCGAGTTATAACTGTTCAAAGTTGAAGCATATTTTTTATTGCAAAATAGGGGTCAGTCACAAATTTACTGGAAATAAAAATAAACAACAGATAGAAAATTTAACTTTAAACATTGAGAGTAAAAATAATTTTTACAATGTTGTTTCTGAATTTATGTTGACATTTACATGTTAAAGTAAAATATACAATTTGTGCTAAAAATGTAAGTAAAAAAATAACAGAAATTTTGTTAAATTAAACTATGAAAAGAAAGTCACAAATCGTTACAAAATGATACATATTTAAAGCTCTATTAGATTACTCAACCTAATACAATTTGATGTAGTCCTATGAAATAAATAAATGGAACGCACCTAAAATCGTATTAATATTACATTGTCATCGGGTTTAAATAAGTATGGGAATTGAACCTCAATCAGATATTTGGAAGTGAGTTAAAATTTGAATATAAATTTTGAACTAGGAAAATTTACATACGAAAACTATAAATAAAATAAAAGCTTATCAAAATAACATACCTTTTTAAAATAAAATCACGAAAAGAATCAGCTTCATTTGCTTACAAAATAAAACATACGTAAAAATACAATTGAGAATATGAATTTCAAAACTCGACTTATCGCTTTTTGATTTCTCTATCAGTCTATACAAACCTCCACTATTGTAACAATGCAATCTCAAAATTTATAATGAAAACCAATAGATGCATTTAAAGTTTTTTTTGCTATTTCCCAAAATTTGATTTTTACGATAAAGAGAATTTTGAAATTCATGTCTTCAGTTATTTTAATAACCAATCTAGAAGTTAATTAATTATAATTAACGCTACCATAAAACTTATACGGTGACAGCGCCTTCAGTTAAATCGCTCATTTAAATTATTTTGTAATTGGAATTATATGTCTGTGACAAATAGTTTAGGAAGTAACCTTTGAACAGCGTTGGAAATCAACTCCCTTTATAATACTTTAAGCACTTAGTGTACATTCCCTTAAAGCTCAGTCGAGCTCATCCACTTTCAGCTATAGAAAAGTGGTTTAAGTCATGAAATTTAAAGTTTCATAACTCGGTCAATTTTAATGTTACATGAATGGGACTTTTTCTGTATTACTTGCTAGAGTGTTGAAAAAAATTTACTAAATATCACTTATAGGACCGGGGGACCGTATAAAAATTTAATTTTCGTAATTTTTCAGTAAAACATTTTTTGGACCAAAATCGCTTAAAAAACAATTCTTTGCCTTTTTTAAAGCATTTTTGCAATTGGAACTGTATGTCTATGACCAACGGTTTAGAAATTAGCCATTGGCCACCGTTGAGAGGGGACACCCTGTATATTGTTGTCACATTTCATTTTTTACATGTTAGAGATACGCAAGCAATGTAAATTGCAAAAATATTCAAAAGATAAAATAAGTATCAAGATTAGGTTTATTAAATAATTTTATCATTAATTTTCAAAGAGTTATACTTTTTAAATTTTTATATAGTTCCTCGATTCTATATAAATTATATAATTAAAAAAAAATTTCTCCATGCTTTGACAAATAAAATAAGGTTTATTTTATTTATTTATTTATTGAACAGTATGCATCTGAACTTGCGTGCTCGACATGAAAGCCTGCTTATAAGTCATCGTAAATATACAGGGATGAGATGGCACAAAGAAATTTTACATCACAAGAGAAATACAACCAAGATCTCCACACAAAGAGTATGTGCAATGGAGCCAGCGGGATTCGAACCCACAGCCACTTATGCTCGCAAGCGATTAGCGAAGTGGTGTCTTAACCACTCGGTCACGGAGGCCCTGTAAAACAGATGGCCAAGTGGTCAAGGCACCAAGCCGGTAATCGCTTGTGAGCATAGGAGACGGTGGATTTGAATCCCGCAGGCTCCATTGCACGCACTCTTTGTGTGGAGCTCCCAGCTGTATTTTCTTCGTGTGTTGTAAAATCTCCTTGTACTACTCGTCATTGTATATTGACGATGACTTACAATCACACAAGTCAGATGTATAGTATTCCAAATAAAATTCTAGTATGACCAAAGCACCCCGAGTACATTGAATTTTATGAAATTTCGGAGCTATAATGATATAAAAAATGTGTCAATTTTTAGTATAAAAAAATCTCCAAAATATCATGAAATTCAACACATCATAACTTGGTAAGTTTTGGTTGCTCAAGAATGGATGCTGTGATAATATAACTTAAAAGACAAAGGTTTATATAAAAAATTTAATTTTTATAAATCAATGGCAGTTATTTTTTCTGCAACATAATATTTGATCCTATCTTATTTTGAACACTTTTTCAATTTGCATTATTTACAAATCTCCAACAATTAAAAGTTTAAAGCACGTTTTAATCTTTTTGAACCGCCCTGTTTGTGTGTGTGTATGTATATATATGCATATATTTGTGTGTGTTTGTATGAATTTAGTTATTTTATAGAAAGCTTTGTAAGCTATTGTAAAAAGCTTCATATTCTAGTAATATTATGTTCAAAAACTTTTAATCTGGATAAGCTTTTATTGCTAATTGAATGTAAAATTGGACAATTGCTAAACATATCAAATGCTTTTTTCTTTATTATTTAAATGAATAAAATATGTGTATGCATTGTAGATAAGTGTCCAGAGTATGGAATTTCCTATTTAGAACTCTTCCTTTTCCATGAAATTTATTTTTAGAAAATTTTATTTAAAAAAAGGTAAATTGATATTTAATGCTATATAAATAAAATTTCAAGAAAGTGAAGAAACTGCGACTTCTTTTCAATTAATCTCTCTTTTCTAGGTACAAAACATACTATTATTATGAGAACAGATGAAAAACATCTGTTATCGTAATGGTAGCACGTCCAGAAGTGCCTGATTAATGCATTGGTTTTATTAATTCGACCAATAAAAATGAAAAGAAATTTCTCCCTAGATGAATTTTGAATAGTTTTCCCACCGGTAATCAGGTCTTGAGCATATCATTTTGCTTACTTTTCCCTTTGTGTTTTATTTAAAAAATTTCTGTACATGGTATTGAATTATTCATGAATAATTATAATACTTACTTGTAAGCTGTTATTTAATTGCAAAAAGTACAAAGATTAAAAATTATGGAAGAATAGGAGGCTTCTTTTTTTTTTTTGCCCCCTTCACATAAAAAAATTATCATAACGGCAATATGTCCTAACATGTATAATCATATTGGCTGGAGTCAGAAATTATAGCAGCCTTATTATTCTTTTGACCCCTTCGCAACGGGAGCTTTTTACGAAATTTTTAATGTTTGATCAACAGTTTTTTAAAAACAGAAATTTGTGACTAATTAAATCGAGAAAAGGCTCCGATTAAATAAAGCAAATTTTACAGTAAAGTTTTACTGGTAGTAGAAATAAACAAGGAACCTTAAGCCTTTTAGCGGCATGTGTACCGTAATTTCCGGCATATAATCAAACAATCATTTTCCGACCCAGAATATTTTAAAAATAAAAGGTAACTTCTTAGATCACGGAAAATATTTGGCTTCAATTACTAAGTAAAATTTCTGGGTCCAAAAATAAATGTTTGATCCGCGGATTATACACCGGAAATTACGGTAAGTGTCGCTCGTCCCCAAGGGGTTAAAATATAAAAGTTAATTATGATTTCACGAGTGAATGAATTTTATTTAATTCATGACAAATACTAGATGCGCCTTTTTCTTTTCAGTTGTGAATAAAACCTATCTTCTTGAAATAAACAGTCATGCGCTGCTGACTATTTATCATTGCCACAGATTAATTTCGGAAAATGAAGATGAATTTGTTATCAATATACGCTTTAAAAATTTGTCATTCACCACACACATTACCCGGATAATGGGTTTTTCACTAGTTTTAAATATATGTACTCTATTTAAAGACACTGTCTAAAAACAATAGTTAATTATAATAGAACTTTACATATATTCCAAACACACAAACGCACGCACATTTATTTTTTACGCATAAGGTTTTTGAGCTGAGCCTATTGACGTAGCCACAGGATTTCGTCTTAAAAAGGAAAGGGGGTGCCCAGAATTTTTCTTCATGTCATATATATATAATGAAACCTACTAAGACGGAATTCGAAGACGAAAAATTCCGCTTGCTGGATTTTTATCTTAATAGATGTAATTGCAAGGTTACTTTTTTCAACGGAACTATGGCATTTTTCCGATTAAGATAGGTTCTGATTTCACAGCTTTTGCTGTATTTACATATATCTATATATATTTGTTATATGTACATTAAAATTGTCAAATTGGAACTTGTCTGTAACAAATTCTTGTCTTAAATGGAAAATTTTCGGGCTTCGACGAAAGGATTACTATACAGTCAAACCTGCTAATGTATGAAAAATAAATAAATAAATAAAAAAAATAAATAATAATAAAAAAAGGTCATACATTTTTTCAATCCTTTACTTTTGATTTTCACAAGTTTTCTGCATAAATATTTAACCTGTTTAAACAAAAATAGTCTATAAAAGAATCCTGCTTCAGCCGGAAAAATTCCATAACTACAGGGGTTGGACAAAAATATGGAAACACCTTTTGGAATGCATGTTTGAAATGAAAGATTGATTTTAACGAGCTATATAGATGGCGCTGGCATTTTTGTCTACTGACGCCACCTATATAACTTCATAATATCGCTGCACCGTTCGGTCGTTGTTGGAGTACGTTTATGTGAGGTTGTCCTTGCATTATGTCGGAGTTAACAGACTTCGAACGTGGTCAAATAGTTGGCGCGTGTATTGTGGGTGCTTCCGTCAGCAAGGTAGCCGAGGTTTTTAATATTTCAGGAGGTACTGTATCGAAGATTTATTCTGCATATTTGAAATGCGGAAAAACATCATCCGCTAAATCACAGCGCGGACGAAAGTGTGTGCTGAGTGATCGTGACAGACGATCAATTAAAGATGATTATCGCGAAAAAAAAGAAGACCACAGCTGCAAAAGTTACTGCTGAAATGAATGTCATGTTACCAAACCCTGTGAGTACCAAAATAATTAGAAGGGAGCTTTATAAACAGGGAATTGCTGGCCGGGCTGCAATTGAAAAGCCATTCATCAGTGATGCTAATGCCCGTAACAGAAAAAAAGTGGTGTTTAAGTCATAAAGCTTGGACTATAGAGCAGTGGAGAAGAGTAATATGGTCTGATTTCTACTTTCACATTGTTTCCCACTTCTGGTCGAGTTTACGTGTGGAGAACACCATCTCAAGCCTATAATACAGACTGCTTGTTGCCAAGAGTGAAACATGGCGGGGGTTCGGTGATGGTTTGGGCAGCCATATCGTGGTTCTCTTCTGGCCCCATGATAACTCTGTCAGGGCGTATTACTGCTCAGACTTATGTGAACATTTTGGCCGATCAAGTCCATCCAATGGTACAAACATTGTTCCCCAAAGGTGATGGTATCTTCCAAGACGACAACGCTCCCTCACACAGCTCACATTGTTCAGGAATGGTTTTCTGAGCACGAGGATGAATTGTCGCATCTCCCCTGGCCACCACAGTCACCAGACCTGAATATTATCGAACCTTTGTGGTCTACATTGGAGCGGAAAGTGCGTTCTCGCTATCCACCGCCAACATCGTTATCTGAACTTGCCACCGTTTTGCAGGAAGAATGGTACAATATTACCTTGGCAAACATACAGAAACTGTATTTATCCGTTCCGAGAAGACTGCAAACTGTTTTGAATAATAACGGGTACCCTACACCATATTAGACAAGGAAATGTATTTTTTGTAAAATGTTTCCATATTTTTGGCCAACCCCTGTATAACGATATTAATACATTAAAAGTTTACCTGCAAGGCAAAAACTTGTTTAAAGCGGAAATTTTTCTGATTCCTTGCAATTTCATATTAGAAATTGTTACAATTTTTGTATCCGTCATGAAATAATTAGTGCATTGTTTCAAGGTGGGGGGAGGGGGTTCGGACCCCCCCCCCCAGTCCCTGACTGGGCCCCTCCAATAATTTTGAAAACTCTACGCCTATGTATACATGCATATTTATCAATAAAATTGAATATTTTTGAATATATAAGTAATAATTTCATTTAAAAGTAATTCTAATCAATGTAATTATTTAAAATACAATCAATTATGTGGAAAATTGAAATCATTTAACATTTAAGCATTTTCAGGAAAAGCTATGCCTTATATTTCATAAAATGTTCTACAGAATGAAACATTGATACCTTGAAAATCTTAATAACAATCTTTTGATTATTAGCACTATAAATAAATATATGATATAGTTTTATATATAAAACTTCATACATATTATTTTCACTGTGGCTATTCAAAATAATTTTTTTGAAATACTCATTGTATGAGATGTCTGATTTTTCTGTTAAAAATCTTACGTAAGATATATCGCAAGTTTTGACAAATAATTGGGGAAAATATTTTCGTAAATTAGTGGGAAAAAATTGCCAATTTTGTTATAGGATTGCGGGAAAAACATGAATTTTACCAGAGGATCGTGAAAAGATGCAAACTTCATTCAGGGATTAAAAAACATGAATTTTGACAAAGAATCTCGAAAAAAAGGGACATTTCATCAAGAAATCGCAAAAAACGACTAATTTGATCAAAAGATCGCGAAAAAGTCACGTTTTATCTGCAGCCCTTTGATGAATTTTGCAGTTTTGTGTAATTGTACTTTGATGAAATTCGCGGTTTTGTCTGTTGTACTTTGATGAAATTCGCGGTTTTGTCTGTTGTACTTTGATGAAATTCGCAGTTTTGTCTATTGTACTTTGATAAAATTTGCGGTTTTGCCAGTTGCACTTTGATAAAATTCGCAGTTTTGTCAGTTGCACTTTGATAAAATTCGCGTTTCTTCAGTGGCACTTTGAAAAAAGAAAAAAAAAAAATGCATTTTTTGCAGTCATTTGACAATGTTTGCTTTTTGTCAGTGATCATTTAACAAAATTCGCGTTTTTTGCTCGACTTTTTGACGAAATTCACGTTTTTTCAATGGTTCCTTTACGAAACTCGAAGTTTTCCGATTCTTATTTGCATTATTTCTGTGAGGGGATTTAGGAAGCGCCGAATTTATACTACAAACGTCATTTTTGGGTTGCCATAAGAAAAAGTTGGGAGGGGGGAATCAAATTCTAATTATGATTGTTTATTCCCGGATGCAATTTTCTCTTCGCACACCCCTGATTGTGAAGCAGGAAAATCCGATTTTGTAGCAATAAAAAACACAATTTTGAAGCAGGAAATTAGTTTTTAGAACAGAAAAATTAGGGTTTTTTTTGTTTTTTTTTTCTGTGCCCCTTCAATGAATTTTGTATTTTTCACAATCTTTTGACAAAATCTGCCTTTTTTTTTAGATATTTTGCACTTTTTCGCGCATTTTTCACGATATTTGCCACTTTTTGCAAATCTTTAGACTGAATTTTTCATTTTATTGCAATTTTTGGATGAAATTTGCCATTTTTTCACAAATTTTTTGACGAAATCTGTCATTTTATCACGATTTTTTGACAAAAATTGCCATTTTTCCGGATCTTTATGCAAAATTTGCCTTTTTTGCAAATTGTTTGACAAAATTTTTCATTTTATCGAGATTTTTAGACAAAATTTGTCGTTTTTTCATGATATTTTGAGGAAATCTGCCGTTATTTCGGGATTTTGTGACAAAATTAGCCATTTTTTCGCGAATCTTGCCGAAATCTTGTATTCTGTCACCGATTTCTTGTGTAATTTATTTGCTATAGCGCGTCCGCATTATCGCTGAAGGGCTGCGTTTTTTCAAATATGGGGCAAGAAGGGCGCTATTTTTTTGAATGAGCGACAAAAGGGGCCCTATTTTTTTAAACTAAAGGGCAGGAGGGGTGGTGCACCCTTCTGAAATATCAATATGAAACATAAGCGAATAAAATAAAATATCTTTTAATCCGAACATATGCATCTTAGGCATACAATCATATTGAAAGTCTGCTAAAAACCAGCCTACCACGTATTTCAGCACCCTCATTATTTACCAAAATTTCACTTTGTATTTTCGAACAATCCTGCGTATTAAGTTTCCCCTCCTGATTCTTACTCCGTAGTGCACACACTGTAATAGAAAACGGATCATAGAGCTTTTAGTAGTCCAAAGAATAACAAGTTTATTGGGGTTACAGTATGACACATGCAAACAAACAATAAATTGTCAGTTTGGCACCCTTCTTAAAAGCATCAAATGATGGACTGAAATAGGATTATGCCCAATTCAATTACTACACTATATGTACACCTCGTATAAATTCCAGTTAATGCTATTTTATAATCTTTCAATGCAGATATTTTTTTTATTGATTTTTTAAACATTGGTATTGTAGAATTGCTAAATACATGTTTGTAAAATAGATATATTAAAATATTTTTAATAACTATAACATATGTATTATTTTATAAGAAATAAGTAACACTGCAGACAAAAGAATTATTCATTCGAAATTATAAATTTGGATTAAAATATTTACTGAAATATGTTACGAGCTAATAGCTGAAGAAAGAATGTTTATTAAATTTAACAAAACAAATATATACAAATATTCTTACTTTATTAAATCTCTGAAATCAACATGAGAGAAGATTTTGCTAATTAATTCGGCAGGTAGATCATCCAAACTTCTTTGACAAGTCATACTGTTATTAATATTTTAGATAGAAATATCGGCTAAGACTTAAATTACAGCTGAATTGTTTGATAAAAACAACATAGTACAAATACACTCACACATTACATCATAGGCAACGCAGAATTAAAAAACAAATGACAAAAATCGTCGGCTATAAAATTCGGCACAAAGTTATGGCTAAAGTCAAATTATCTCTAAAATGCTTTCAGTTTCGATATTTTACAAAAAAAACAAGCACAAAAGAAAAAGCAATTTTTAAATAATTATACATTTATGAAACTTGTTTCACAGTATAATAAATTTTTATCTGAATAAAAATATTGTTTAAACGGGAAAAAAATGTGTATTATGGTATTTTTTATTTTTACTTTTTACTTTTTCAATTGAAATAAGGTCATATATAGAATTAATTTGAAGCCTAAATGTTATTTGAAGTATTTTATACAGATGACAATGTTAGAAAAAACAATTATATAAGTTATTCAACTGTTGCGCATTAATGCCCTTTAAAAGTGACATGTTTACATTTTTTATTTTTATATCTAAATGTGGCATCAAAGATCCAAGTTGTCGCCATTTTGTTTGCTGTTAGTCTTGTTTCTGTGAAGTGTAAATTGTATTGTTTGTGTTATCTTCGTTGTGACGTAGGTATGTAACAGGTCTTTGCTCATTACTTTGCTAAGTATACAAACTAATTTTAACCAATATTAGTGAAATGCCTTGTATAGCGACCTTGTCATAGAGTTTTAAGCCAGGACCTGAACGCGGAAATTTAATCTTTATATATAACCTTTCACGTAATACCTTTAAATGTACTGTTCTAATTACGGCAACTGTTGATTGTTTGAAATTTATAAGTTTCCTGTTTTATTGTATTATAAACAGAACACTTCGTAATTTCCGATTTCTAGAAATAGAATAAGTAAATTTATCGAAAAACATTAGCAATTTACTGACATATGGAGAGCTTATTAACTGTAAATTATATAGCAATTTTTAGTTTCAACTTAATTTATATTTATTTGTTAAGATAGATTTTTATATTTTTTCTGTATACTTTTATTTTCATTGAGATCGCACCTTTAAACATTTTAAAATGTGTAAATATTATATTTCAAATACCGTATTGTTGTTCAGATGACAGGCTTTTCCGTGAATAACTGTTTATAACTATGAAATAAATAACAGGAATAGGTAAATGATACTGTTAATAAATGAAAAATATGTTATTTCTTAATTTTTAATATATTTTTATTATTATTTTACTTTTCTTATAAGTTTCTTTTAATTTTTTGTTTTGATCTTAAAAGCAAAATATTTGTATTTTTTCTAGTGGTGATTGTCATCCTGTAGTACTTTATCACATTGGAACAGTCCATTTTCAAGTATGTCCTCTTACTCCCTTATTTTTTGATTAATTAACGAGGTATCTTATTTTATGTAATTGTTACGCTGAACCAGGGCCGTAGCTAAGGGGGTGCTATGGGCGGCTCAACCCCCCCCCTAAAATATTTTGAGCCCCCCCCCTGGAAAAAATTCCAAGGTCACTCAATGAATTTCTGTTCCAAAAATTCAAATGAAATTCTGTTCAAAAATCTAAGTTAGTTTTGAGAACCTTTCACAATTTTGCAGGATTATTAAATTGTATCTAAAATAAGTGTTTCAACTCTCCCTCATCTTCTTTGTACATATGAAGCTAGCATAATGTTTAATTTTGATCAGCTATAAATTCAAAATTTTCATCATCCTATAATTTTCTTAGTATAAAATGAAGTTATTAGAACACTTTTTAATAAGAAACATAGTACCTACAATATGAATAATGCGTTACTTTATCTTTCTGTGGCAATGCGCAAGAAAAAAAAATATGAGCCCCCCTTACATTCTCTTGAGCCCCCCCTATTGTTCACTTCTAGCTACAGCCCTGCGCTGAACAATATATATTCATTTCATTATTATTGTTTTTCAGTAAATTATTTGATTTTGAATGGTTTTATTAATCTTATAACGCATCAATGTTCTTAGTTTATTTTGGTATTCTTCAGTTTATTAAAAAAACATGCATATAACTCTTTTTTTTTTTTTTTTAAATCTTTGAACATAGCTTTTTTTTTTGGGGGGGGGGGAACCATTTTATTCAAAGTAAAAGTTATTTTTGTGAAAAGTGACCTTTTTTTTTTTTATGAAATATGAAATCTAGTTACTATTTTAAACAGACATTTATAAATTTTTTTAAGTCCTTCAGCTAAAGTTTAACTTTCTGGTGAATTTGTTTTATTTGCAATTTTCACGTTTTAAAACCTAGCATAGTAAAAATAATTAATGAAAATGTTTTTATTGAATAGAATTTTGTGGAGGACCCTGTTTTATTGGGAGGAATTTTGTAAAGAAATTTTTATTGGCAGAAATTTTATGAAAAAGCCTGTTTTATTAAAAGGAATTTTGTAAAAGGGTCTGTTTTTTAAGAATTTTATGAAGAAACCTGTTTTATTGAAAAGAATTCTGTAAAAAAGTCTTTTTTAAAAAGAATTTTGTAAAAGGGCCTATTTTATTATAAGGAATTTTGTAAAGGGGCCTGTTTTATTAAAAGAAATTTTGTGAAGGGACTTTGTTTCATTAAAAAGAATTTGGAACAGATGTTGTACCTTCTCATGATCCACCATTTTGGATTTTTTAAAATTTCTTTAAAATTTTTTCTTCCATTTAAATTTTAAACTTAGATTATAAAATGCAACAGAAATGATTATTTATAAAAAATGGTATTAAATTAAACAAGACAATCTACTGATGAAACTCAAAGATTGAACGGTTAAATTTTTAATAGTAAAAATCTTTTTTTTTTTTCTTTTTTTTTTATTTATTTATTTTGTAGAATATTCAAATAAAATGAAAACAAATTTTTTAGTGTCTTAATCTTAAAGTTGTTCCTTTTTTATAGGAAACAGTATTTTGTCAGTTTCTAAAATCTGCTTTTCCAATTGATTTTTAACTTCAATTCCTAGTAGTTAGTTGCCCGTCAGTTTAATCACCCAGAGTTTTCAGAGGTTTTCTTGAAATCTTAGAGAGACTTTCTGAACGGCAATTCCCTTCTTGTTTGGAGCCATATCCCTCATGTAGATAATTGGCTGTCATAAACAGCACAACCCTTGTACTTAGACCTACTGCTTGAGATTCAACATTATTGGAGAAAAGTGGTGCCCATTCTGCAAACTTGCAATGCAAAGTAGAACAAGGTGCTCCAAAACTTATAGTTCTGACAATACATTTTGAATGGCCTTAATTTTACTTCCTATCTTGGAATAGTGTTCAATCTAACCATTTTTTAAGAGCACAGAGCTGTCTTTTTTAAACTTAGTAAAATGAGGCCTGTTTATAGTAAATATTTTTACAATATTTTGTGTAGTATTTCTAAATCCATGTGCCTGAAATCTTGCAAAAATTATGCAACTTTCATTTCTTTCGAAAAATAAAAGAATCATTAAATCATGCTGTGATTTTATTGAACTTTTTAATTTATAAGTTATAAAATTTCTCAATGTTTATAAGTTTATCATACCTAAACATTATATATCATTCCTCTTTGATTTTATCAATGCAGTAGAACCCCGATAATTCGGATTAATCGGGACTAGGCCCAATCCGGATTGTCAAAAATCCTGATTATCCAGAGAATGTGTACAAATGAAATAAAATAAAACATACTCACAGAAAAACACCTTTATACTGATGATATTCAATGTTTACAGACAGTAAAAATGTTTACTTTCTAATTATAAAATTTGTCATTCTGCTGTGCCAGTTTTGCAGGCCGCATGGTCACACATTCCTTTGAACATAAGTAATTCGTTCGACATTGTCTCCTCATGCCGTTCAAAAGAAATACCGTATTTTCGGGCGTATGAGCCGCGGCGCATACGAGTTTAAAAGTATAAAATATTGTAGGTGCGGCTCTTACGCCGGGGCGGCGGGTACGATGATTTTTTTTTTTTTTTTTTTGTCAAATGATTTTGACACTTTTTTTTCATTTAATCAACAATTATATGCTCTCAAATTGGTATCAAAACATTTGAAAACGTCTCTCAACCGCAGGTGTCCGTGATGCGTTAGTTGTTTATTTTTAAACAATCAACATTATTCAAAAATAATGTTGGTCTCACCGGTTCTCATGTTAAAAATTATTATATTTTCCCCTCATCTATTAATGATTTTACCTGTAGGATATTGGAATGTACAGCTGTCACATTTTTTTCTTCTAATGATCCTCCTTCCAGTTAGAAAATAAAACTGCCCAAAGAGAGCTCAAATCCCGGTATAGAACTCTTTTGAAATAGACTTCCTATACATAGTAAAAACTTTAGAGAGCAAGATTTTTCTTTATTTTTTTCAATAACTCACTCTTTTTCTATCCGGCAAAAATAATCCAAACTTTGAAACCGGTCGAATCAGCAAGTTTTTTTTCCCCCAAATGAGTTAATTCAGGTGATAAACAACAAAAACGGGCCTGGCGAATAATAAAAAAATAATAAAAGGCCGACTTCCGTGATAAACATTTAAAAGAAGCCAATAGAATATAAACAATTTTCAATGCATATGACTTTGCAAGAATAAGTTTAAATGTGTTACACGAGTCGATGTTAACTTGGCAACTTTAAGGGCTATTTCACCCACGTGCAAACATCGGCTAACTAATGTTAATCTCAAAGAAAAAAAAAGTGTCATTCTCATTCCATTATTTTTAAATGATATTTTTTGCTTTGGATAACGGAAGTCAATCTCCACAAAGAGTCTTTACTTTTTCGATTTTGTTTACAGGTTTTTTTATTAGTATACTTTCACTTTCGAAACTGGTTCTAAAAGTCAAAGTATACCACTAAAAACATCTGTAAACGAAATCGAAAAGGTGTCTTCTTAGGGATCAACATCTCAGATATAAAATACAAAGAAATCATTTAAGCATATTGAAATGCAAACGCATTTGAAAAAAAAAAAAAAAAAAAAAAAAAAAAAATCCATAGGATTAAAATTAGCGAGTAGATGTTTTTACTTGAGTGAAGCAGTCCGATCTATAGGGGGGGGGGGGGATCAGCTCGGTCCGGCCCATATAAAATAATAATAATAATTAATAAATAAAAATAACAATCCGGCACCCGGAAAATTTAAAATATCCGCATCATCCAAGTGAATTTTTTCAATAGATTAATTTTTACTATGATATGGTTAAAAATTGTTTCGTACGAAAAGTTCTGAACAAAACTACTTATTTTATCCTTTTTTTTCCTTTTACTATGTTTATTTTTAAAGAAGTGCCTAATAAAAGCACTCAAGTAAGTATTTATAACTATAAAGCAAACGTGCAATTTTGTTATCTCTTGTTTCTGCTAATAAAAAAAAAAAGAGAGAGAGACACTGGTTATTTAAAGTCACCTTTTCTCCTCATCCTCTTCATGACTCAATGTGCGGACATGTTGCCCTTTGACCTTGATGCGTAAGTCGGCTAATATCGCATTGCTTCTGTTTTGTTTCTTTGAATACAGTAGAAAAAAAAAGAACGAAAATAGTTTTTTTTTACGCTAAGTGGATTTGTGGATTTTTTTTTTTCTTTTCTTAATTTATATCTACATAATATAATCATCGAAATAACTTAAGATGAATATAAAGTCTAAATTTGAGCAAGAAATATTTAAACTTACAAAATTTTTGTAAATGAACAAGGATAGATGCGTATGTACCAAATAAAAAATAAACTAATCTACCACAAAAGGAATCATTAAATCAATTATCAATAGTTAAAATATTAAATAAAGATATGCAGGTATATATTTATATAAAGGAATTTGTAGTGCTGTAAGCTATTTAAGAATCGATTTTTTGCCGCAGGCATGATAAACAATTGTGGATTGTATTCGCTGTGGATAATGATTTGTAGTATTATACAATGGTTATATATATATTTATTAATCAATTGTGGTTTAACATGTGTAATTTAATTTTAGCATATGTGCTGTGTTTCAATGTAATTCGTATTTTATTATTTACTTCACCAATTTACTTGATCGTCATTTCTTTACACTGAGGAAAAAGTTGCTTTTTTTGGGGGGGGGGGGGGCATGATATTGTTTTAAAATTATTTTTTAACAGATCTCGAAAATACGGTATCGCCGTGATCCCGCTGATTCTAAAATGTTGAGGTTCAACTGTATCATATTTTCGTTAAGAGGCTACTTCAGTCAAGAGACCCGCTCGTTAATGCTAATTCTATGGGAAACATTTATAAAGATATTTCGTTTGAATTTAAATATTTTTAAATGATTTTTGCATTGATTAACTCTGATAGATTTGTAGAAAGAACATTTTTCGCTTTTTGCTTACAGGTATTTTTCAATGAGGGCACTTTCATTTTGGGAGTCGGTTTCGAAAGTGAAAACAATCTTCAAAATCGAAAAAGTATAAAACGATCTGCATATAGATGGACTTGAACTATCCAATGCCCAAAAATCATTTAAAAATATTGAAATGCAAACACGATATCTTTATAAATTTCATCCATAGGATTAGCATTAAGGAGGTCTTTGTGTGTGACTGAAATAATATCTTAACTTAAAAAAAAAAAAAAAAAAAAAAAAATCCTACACTAAAATTAATTTGAAAAAGTCTTTGATCGAAAATCTGACGGATTTTTGCTGGAAAGAACTAGAACTTTGTGGTGTTAATAGTGTTATTTATGACGGCCGATTATCTGCAGGAGGGATATAGGCCCTAGGATAAGTGCCCTCCGTGGGGGGTCTTTCTAAGGGAACCTAAACCGCATTTACACAAGGATGACCAAGATTCGAAGAAAAGTTTAGAACTTTGTGGAAAGAACTAGAAGTCTGTGGAAAGAGCACTTAGAATTGAACGCTACTAGGAAAAGATGCTAGGGAGGAAGCTAGCATCCTGCTGCGCTCCTCTCATTGGCGCAAGTAATTGCGCCTATTTCCGATTGGATTTTAATTGCGTACTACAAACACGTTTTTTTTTTCTTTTTAGCTGAGAATTATTTTACGGTACTGTTCTGCTCTTTTTGTCTGACGCTCTTATTTAAGCAATTTATTTTTTTTTTTTCAAGTGAAAATGGCTCCCAAAAAGTTAAAAAGTTACACCGCCGCTTTCAAGCTTGCTGTGGTTGATAAGGCAGAGCTAATAGGTAATCGTGCTGCAGGACGAGAATATGGAGTTGATGAGCGTTGCGTAAGGAGATGGAGAGCTGAAAAATCTATTTTGAAGGAAATGCCAAAATCTAAGAGGGCACGAAGAAGTGGCGTTGTTGTTTGGCCAAATCTGGAGAGAAATTTAGCCAAGTGGGTAAAGGAGCAAAGGGAAAAAGGAATGCCCGTTTCAACTGTTCAGATACGGTTTCAAGCGAGGATTATGGCATCGAACATGGGATTTACAAATTTTAAAGGTAGTCCCAACTGGTGCTTTAGGTTCATGTCGAGAAATAATTTGTCTGTAAGAACCAGGACAACTGTGGGACAAGAACTGCCTGCAGATTGGGAAAAGACAAAAGCATCTTTTTTAAAGTATGTCGCTGAAAAAATCAAGGAAAACAACTTTTCAACAGCACAGATTATTAATATGGATGAAGTTCCATTAACTTTTGATTGCCCCCCCAGTAGAACTGTTAACACCATTGGGGAAAAAACAATCGGCATCGTAACAACTGGTAATGAGCGAACCTCATTTACCTGTGTTTTAGCTTGCGCTGCGAATGGAGACAAATTAAAACCACTAATTATTTTCAAGCGCAAAACTATGCCTAAGGCAAATTTTCCTTCCGACGTCGTAATACGGTGTAACGAAAAGGGATGGATGTCGGAGGAAATCATGTATGAGTGGCTGGCGGAAGTGTGGAGGAAAAGAAAAAATTCTTTTTTTCAGCCTAGTGGGCTTCTTATTATGGACTCAATGAGTGCCCACAAAGGTGATTCCGTAAAAACTGCTTTGAAAAAAGTCTCAGCCGAGCCAGCAATAATCCCTGGCGGATTAACTAAAGTTTTACAGCCTCTTGACTTGGCTGTGAATAAATCTTTCAAGTCCAAAGTAAGAAAACTGTGGGAAAAATGGATGATGGAAGGGCTACATTCATTTACAAATTCTGGAAAAATGCGCAAAGCCACTTACGAAGAAGTAGCGTCGTGGGTTTCATCGGCATGGAAAGACATTAGTGCTAAAACTATTATGTCGGGCTTCAAAGCAGCCAATATCATAGAAAATACAGTTAGTGATGATTCATCTGAATCTGATGATAGTGAAGATGAAAATTGTGACGTATTAACTGATAAACAATTTTTAGAACTATTTAATTCCGACAGTGAAAATTCCGATTTTGATGGATTTGAAGATTTTTAAACATGTTGATAAAATCTTGTATATATTTTTTTCTATATTTTCACTTCATTCCAATAATAATTTTTCATATTTTAAAGATATTTTGAAGTAGTGTTCTCTTATTATATGTAATCCAATATTTTTTTAGAAAATTTTATAAATATTACAAAAAATTGAAATCTTAATATTAAAATTACATACCTGCTATTTATAACGGATCAGTGATAGGAAACGTTATTAAATTGAAAAACAAATACATAATAATAATAAATCAACAGTCGAGGGAAAAATGATTCTGCAATATTTACAGGTAAGATTATAATATTATAAATAAGTTTCTGATATTTATTATATTTTTCTCTGTTTGTTATTGATCCAGTGACAAAATGTTGCTTTTTTTGCAGTAATCTGAGGAGTTAACATAAACTAGTATGCATTTAAAAAATATTTTCTTATAGCAATACGCTTTATTACATCACATTTTTCAGTAATATTTTTACTACAGTTTTTAAGGCATTTGCATACATTAAATCTAAGTGTCTTTCGTCCAATGATTTTTTTCTTCAACAGCTTATTTTATTTATTTTATTTTTTTCGTCAGTGTCTCTATACGATATTTCTTTACATTTTAAATATATTTTTTAGGCACTTAAGTGAAAAAAAAATTTTTTTTTTTAACTGTTCAAATGAAAATATTTTATATACTGTAACAGTCTCTAAAATCTGGAAACCTCAAATACAGATAGCATAAATGATCATCAAATGTTTTATATTTATATAGTTCAGTTATCCTATCTTATCGACAGATGGCAGCACCAAAAATGTATTTAACTTTTTAGTATAATCTAGATTATATTCTGCATTTTGCCGACAGATGGCCGTACCAATCATTTCTTCTAATTCATTTCCAAGTTTATTTATCTTGATATAGTAAAATAAGAAAACAAAGAAATATCAACAGAAAAATTCATAAACAGTTTATATAAAATATTAGGCCTGGAACAAAGGAATTTTATTACAGAGATTGAGCTAATATCATTGTAATTGGGGAAAAAGTAATGACCAGTAGGCCTAAATTAAAGCAACTAAATACTAACATATAAATAAAATCGTAATCGTGAAAATGCTCTGTGTATATTTAATTTTAATAAGATTAAATGCTTGGCTTTGCTGTTAAATAACTTAATGTGCCATTTATGATTTTTTTTTATAAATATGTGATTTTTTTTCTTTTTTAATGATGATTTTCAATAATTTTTACTTACATTTTAAAGTTGTTTTTTGAAGATCACTAAAATTCGGAAATAACTAAAAGCCGCGTCTACGAACGATTTCGGAATTTAGAGATTTATACTGTATAAATATCAGCAGCTTGGGTGCGGCGCTTACGATGGTGCGGCGCTTACGTCGATGTACTTTTTTTTTTTAACAGATTGTCATTGGTGCGGCGCTTACGGTGGGTGCGGCGGGTATTCCCGAAAATACGGTAATTGTTTGAAATGGGAAGTTGCTTCATTATAGTTTATAACTTCTGGTTGATCATCATTGATAATGGTTTTCGTCTGCATCATCTTCATTTGCTTCAGTTGTGCACAAAGCTATTATTAAGTCATCTGTAAGCAAGGCATACTTTTCATTATTTTCTGCTTCCAACCAATTGCTAATGTCGCTGATATTAACATATGAGCAACCATCAATTTTTTAAGACAAGCTGACAAAATCTTCAGGTGTAATTTCTCTTTCATTCTCATTTATTCCTCCTTCTATTTCGATTTTCCCTCAAGTGATTTGTAGAAGGGTTTTGGCACGAAGACAAGGAAACTGTCCCAAGAGACCTATGGATTGACTGACAAAGATCTGATACGATCCTTATCAGTCAGCGTGTTTATTAGGACTATTTTACTTTGATGCTCTGAGTAAAACTTTATTAAGTAGTCATCTTTTGATGATATTTCTAAATAGATTAAATAGAAAACTGTGAAAATTGGAATTGCCAAGGTTTAAATGATGCATAGCTCAGGGTGGTGAGTGATCAGGGAAAAACACAAACAAAAACAGTGTTAAATAGCAGTAAGAGATAAAGATAAATTAAAGATAAATTTCTTATCCTAATCTCTTTATATTATCTGAAGTGTTTTATATAAAAAAATTACTGGTAGATTCATCATTTCTTTTACTGTGTTTTTCCCTGACCACTCGCCAGCCTGATAGTTGTTCCATTCATAGATATCATTAAAGAGTTTAAATAAGAAAGCATGAGGTATTCTTCCGAAAAGATTTCAGAAAATACTTTTTTATTCAGAATGTGAGGCTGAAATAAATTTGTTATGGAAATTTAAATTTGCAGATCACTTCTCAAACTTGCAAAAAAAATTCGATCAAACCAATCCGTATTAAGGGGGTCCAAATTAGTGGGGTTCTACTGTACTAAATACGAATTTAGGAAAAAAGGTCAACAAATAAAAACGGTAACAGTAAATAATAGTAATAAATGTCAGTTCTTCAATAAATCTAAATTTGAGATTTATTGATGAATTAAAGAATATATCTAAAGTTATAGAAAACCGCTTCTACATTTCAAATAAGCATACATGTGCTAAACACACGTATCGGTTATTTCAACTCGATTGATCCAGCATTCGAATTCCTAAAAAAAAGTCACTGGCCCTAAGGACCAGTAAGCATGAAAATTTACTGGTCCGCAGACATCATCACTGGTCCGCTAAATAAAATTCTATAAAATAATTTTAACACTTAGAGTGGCCTCCTCCCCCCCCTCCTTGGAAAATAAATCAATCCTACTTTGCATTAATCCAAATTTTTCAGCATAATACAATGTAAAATTATAATTTGCTAAAAATTAAAAAGAGAAATTTTCTGTACTTTTTAAAGAATAAATGTGCAAGATGCAAATTTAATTATAAAATAATGCTTATTTAAGTGTAGAAGATAACAAGTATCACTATTGTTTGCATTTCTCTTAAAATGGGGCGAAACAGGTTTATTGAAAAAAACATTTTTGCTGAAAAAAGGGATATTTTTGTTGAGTAAATGGGTAGATATTTTGCTTAATGAAATGGTGCTTTCAGGAGTCGCATTCACTCAGAAAGATTTGCAGCAATAAAAAACAGATTGGGAAGCAGGAAAATCAGTTTTTAGAGCTGCAACAACAATTTTTAAGCAGGAAAATTAGTTTTTAAAACAGAAAAATTCTCTCCTGGCATTCACTTATTTATTTTTTTTGTTCTTTTTTGTCGAAATTTCCGTCTTTTTGAGTTATTTTGATGAAATCTTTTGTTTTTTCGGGATTTATTGACAAAATATACCGTTTTTCGCGATATTTTGTTTCAAAATTTCCCGTTTTATCTCGATTTTTGGACAAAATTTGCCGTTTTTTCGCGATCTTTTGAAGAAATCTACCGTTTTTTGGGGTTTCAGGATGAAATTAGCCATTTTTCGAGATTTTTTTTTTTTAAATGATATTTGCCAGAAATTAGTTGTTATTTAGCGCTTTTTTTAACAAAATTTGTCGTATTTTCATGATTTTTTGCAATTTTTTGAAGGAATCTACCCTTATTTCACTATTTTTAAAAAAAAAAATCTGCCGTTTTTAGTGATTTTTTTGGGCGGAATTTGCCGTTTTTTGAAGAAATCTGCTTTATGTTTCGAGTTTGGAATAAAATTAGCCATTTTTTCGAGAATTGTTTCACAAAATTTGCCGAAAATTAGTCATTATTTCGCGATTTTTTAACGAAATTTGCCGTTTTTTCACGATCCTTTAATGAAATTACGCGTCTCGTGAGACGCATAAGAACTATTTTTTTGTGTCCCATTGCCATTTTTTTGCATATTTTACGCACTATAGTGCGTCCTCAGCATCGCTAAAAAAAACCTTATGTGCGATCGGTTGCGGTTTTCTCAGGACCTGAAAAAAGGCACTGGTCCTGCGGACCACTAAATTTTTCAGATTAGTGGTCCGATTGAATTATCAGTGGTCTCGGACCAGCGGACCACCAAGGATTTCGAACGCTGTGATCAATAGCTTACCTATAAAAACAGCGACTTTCATATCTTTATACAAACTTTGACTTATAAATGATTTCCATATTTTAAAAAATAATCTTTTTTATGATGATCACAACATAGCTTACGTAATAACAGAGTCATATTAATTTCCTTGGACATTTAGAGTTTTAAGTTTGTAATAAAATTTAGAGTCATGTTAGTATTTCTAAGCCAGTTATAAACAATTATTAAATGACATTTCAGTTTAACACTTTTTGGTAATGCAAATTAAATTTCTAAACATTGCACATTTTTAATTTTTACACCGTCATATACAGAAAAAAATTTACTTTTAAATGTAGCTTGCTTTAAATGTAGTATGTTGCTTGTTTGAAACTTATCTGAATTTCTCATTGAGTTATTAATTTTTTTGTAGGTTTTAATACTTTTTCTGTCATTGTGGCTACAGAAGTATTTCAATTATAAACATTAAGCATGGACCAATCATAAAATGAATAAAATAAAAAAACAGAAGTATTCCATTTTTGGACATTAAACATAGACCAATCAGAAAATGAATAAAATGAAATAAGTTGCGGAATTCGACCAATGAAAAAATCATTCAGATATATACTTCAAATTTCCCAATTCTCTGCCGTGGACAAAACTATTTTCCAAATAGTAAAAAATAAATAAAAAAAAATTAATGTTTTCTTGAAAACTAATTTATAGCATGAAATTGAAACTTTTGATTTATATGTGGTCAATAATGTGCGTATATACTGTTAAAAATTAAATATTTAAAAAAATGTAATTTAACAAATTACAATGGCTATTTGGAAAGTAATATTTTCAAAGACTATAATTTTAGACTGATAAATGATTTTTATATTTAAAAAAAAATAACATTTTTATGATGATCAAAACGTAGCTTACGTAATAAGAGTCATATTAATATGCCGAGTCACGTTAATATTCCTGGACCAATCATAAACAAATATTAAATGAAATTTCAGTTTAACAACTTTCAGTACTGCAAATTTCTAAACTTCTAAACATCGCGCATTTTTAATTTTTACACGGTCGTATAAAGAAAAAAATTTACTTCTGAATTCAACTTGTTTGAAACCTATATCTAAATTTGTTTTGGGGTTATTAATGTTTTTATTGTTTTTAATACTTCTTTTTGTCATCGTGGCAACAGAAGTATTCCATTTTTGGACATAAAACATGGACCAATCAGAAAACGAATAAAATAAAATAAGTTGCAGAATTCAACTAAAAAAAAAGATTGATATATACTTCAGATTTCCCAATTCTCTACCGAGGACAACAACTATTTTCCAAATAGTTAATAACAAAATTACAGATACATATATTTTAATGGGGTGGAAAAAAATGGCAAAAAAAAAAAGAATGTCTTCATATTTAGTCATGTTATTACAATGTTAATGGGAATAACAGAAAACGAGTCAAAATGTTGAAACTTTGCACAAGAAAACTCAATTTTTTCGACACACACCATAAACCATTTAAAATAAAATTTAAATCATGAGGAAATTTGCTATGGCGGTTCTATTGATTATATTAATAATAATAATAAAAATAAATGAATAAAAATTTGTATGTATATACATATTTCACTTTTCGACAAGTGGCATTTTTAGTTATAAGATTGTGTTTTCTCGTGATGACTTTTATCAGGTTGTCTCGTGCAAAAATTCTGCCAAATACATCATTTTGGACTGCATTTTCTGAACCTGAATTTATCGAAAAATGAAAAATATTATTCGACTTTATGATTACTAAATAAATAAGAATCCCTCCCATCACCAATTCTGCCACATCAGGGGCTGATAGATGGTGCTCTCAAAGCTGGTATACAGGAGGTGCTGGGTTCTAACCCAATCAAGTCAGTCGGGCAAAACTTTCGGAGTTTACTATGATTTTCTTTTACTTTAGGTAACCTTTGAGTAAATATGGTTAGAAAGATCTCCACGGAGGGCTCTCCTCCAAGGGCTTATATACCCCCATGCAAAGTGTATTCGCTGACATTTGACCAACATTAGCAATTTGGATAATTAAAAATAAAAAACATTCGCCAAATGAAGAAAGTAGTAGCAAAATAGATTCGCCATATAGCACTAAAAAAATAATTTTTAATCCTTTAATGTACCCCTTATTTTTCAATATCTTCTAAAATAACCTAACTGTGACAATGATTGTTATTAATCTAATTTCAACTATCCACTACAAATAAAATAAAAATATGTATGTATGCTTATCTATGAAAAACGAAAAAGAAAAGAAAGAAAAAGCAAAAATTGAACACCAGCAAATTGGCGAATCTAATGGCTTGTTTACTCGCCAAATGAAGAATTTAGTCACAATTTGGCGCAATGGCGTGACAGCGAGAACCCTGCCCATGCAGATAATCAGATGTCATAAAGAACAACAATAACAAATAATTATTATTATTTAAATATTAATAATTAAATATTATAATGTTTTATTCATTACTAGTTCTTCTAATTATTATTGTTAATAGAACCGACATAACAAATTTCGTTATATTTTAAATTTTAATTTAAATGATTTATGCTGCATGTTGCCAAAATCAGTTTTCTAATACCAAATTTCAAAATATTGACTCTTTTTCTGTTGTCCCCCTTAACATTCTAAATATCCAGACAAAATTTTTTTCTTTTCTTCGTCATTTTTTCTACCCTATTGAAATATGTGTACCTTTTTTTTTCATCTTTGCCCCTTTTTTCTCACTCCAAAGAATTTTCTTGGCCAAAGTTTACATAAAGATATGAAAGTTGTTGTCTTTATACATAAGCCATTCACCAATCGAGTTGAAAAAACGGATACACATGTTTAGCACATGTAAGCTTACTTGAAACAAAGAATAGGTTTTCTATAACTTAACATATATCCCTATTATTTACCGTTGCCATTTTTACCTGTTGATCTTTTTTCCATTGACGTTTTTTTCTGTTGCCTTTTTTTCCGTGCACCATTAAATACTATGTATATTCTTTGTCAATGTTATTCTTTACTAACTATTAGCACAATGTCTTTCTTTCTAAAGTGAATTATTTTTTGGACTGAGAAAAACAAAATCTCTTTGATAGAACTGCTATCGGCCTTGCTCTTTTTTACTGAAGCACTTACTATATAAAACAAAACTAAATTTATAATTTATTTTGCTTTTTTCAAATTATTATTAATAAAAGAAATTATTTTAGATCTGAAATTTATTTCTTAAAAAATTCAAGATATTGCTAATATCACTGGTCATCTTAATCTTTTTTACGATATATATAATATACATATATAAAACTTTTTTGGTTATTAGGTCTGGCTAAACCTTAAATAAAACTTCCTTATTTTATCATAGAGTGTTTTAATTGCCTGATAAGCATGAAGTTACAATAAAAGTTTCATTGAATAATTTAGGAAAGATGTATTTCATCTTTATTATGCATATTTAATTTTAAATGTACATTATTAAATATTTACTTTTGGTGGTTTTACCTTTACTTTTAATATTTTAATCATTTTTAATATCTTAATTTTTATTAGATTGAAACTTTACTTAATTATTTTGGTATTTACGTTTTAACGCCACCGCAGCAGAAGTTGTGCTAATGCGCCAAAAAAGGCAATCTTGTTGTTTGCACGTACATGCATTTATCTTTTGGATTCCTTGTTGCCTTGTTGTTTGCTGATTTTTGATGCCATTTGTTTATGTGCATACAAACAAAATTGCCTTTTATTGGCACATCACCACAACTTCTGCTGCAGTGGTGTTAATACGCAAGTACCATTATTTTAATATTTTACTATATTGTAAGTAAGCATTAGATATAATTTTGATTGCTGTGTTACATTCAAATTACTCTTTTAAAAATGTAAACAAAGCAATGGCCAGAAATCTGCACAACCCATCTGATCCCCAGCTATGTAGATTTAAGGGAATCTAATCCATACTAATAAAAGAACAAAACGCTCTGTCTGTCTGTGTGTGTATCTGTGTGTGTGTCTGTGTGTCTGCGATGGCTAGCAAAATCTACTGTACGTACGAAGCTCAAAATTTTTTTGAGAGTAGCTCAATGTCTCTCCTGATGCACCTGATGCTCAGAATTTCAAAATTCTATTTATTAAGTGAGTGATTAATTAAATTCCAAAGTTCACTCTCATAAAAAATCTCCTTTTTTTCGCTTTTTTTCCCTTTCATTTTCTTATGGTTGATTGGTTGCATAAAATTTTTGCAGAAATAATTAAAAAAGCTGAGACAGACCTTTAAAATTCATAGATTGGCAAACTGTCAGTTAAATGAGGTTTTTTTTTTTATCACAGCTGCTGTACACCATGGAGAAAAAGATAGGTGGAGGCGAAGTAAACCGAAAAAAACGTTTGCAATATTAAACCATTTATCGCTGAAATTTTAATGTCTCAAACAAAAGCACGAGGAAGGAATTTTGTATTAATAAAACGAATTGAAAGAAATGAATTACAGCTGAAGCATATTTTACGAAGAAATAGTAATTTTTTAAAATGGTTTTTTTCTATTATATTATTTAGGTTAAAGTTAAATTGCATTTATGTTATGGTTAGAATAAGGATATGTTACAATAAAGTGAAGGCTAGGTTACATTTCTGTTACACTTAATTTACGGTAGGGTACTGTTAAGTCACTGTTAGGGTGTACAGACAGGTTCCGGTTACGGTACAAAAGTTTAAGGTTAGGAATTTATACACATAGTGAACATTACACAAGATTTGATTAAAAATAATAACACTTACTTTTGTTAAATAGCTCTGAAATTATAATACTACTAGTATAACAACCCCGTCAAAAATGACGGAATTTTCATTTTCATTTTATTTTCATAATAATACAAACAGAATGAAGCTTTTAGTATTGAAGAGTTTGTATTGTAGAAAAGCACATTTTAAAAATAACAATAGATTTCTACAAATACAAATAATAGTTTTTTTATTTTTTTTTAACTTGATATTTAGTTTTTGAACAAATTTTAATTTCAAAACAAAGAGCAGTATTAATTACAATAACGATAATAATAATTAGCAAAATGAAACTCAATTTCTGAAGATTTCACAAAGCATTAAAATTAAATATTGAAGTATTTTAAATTTTAAAATACATTATTTTTATTAAAAGTATGATTCGGCAGTGGCTTTAATCATGAGCATATGATACTTTTAGTTCAATGCTTTTAGGCATGAATTAAGAAGCTTTGTGTTTTGTTTTTTAAATTTGGATTTGGCGCTATCTATACGCAGTTAATATAAACAAAACTTTTTTTTTAAAATAGCAGTTTTATTTTGAAAATAGCAAGTTTTTCAAGAAAATTCGCATATTTTCGACTATCTTTCGAGAAAATTTGTTTATTTCCCTTGATTTTTTGAGAAAATTTGTTTATTTCCCTTGATTTTCCGAGAAAATATGTTTATTTCCCTTGATTTTTCGAGAAAATTCGCATATTTTCCACGATTTTTTGACAAAATTTGCGTATTTTCTGTGATTTTTCGACAAATTTCGCTTATTTTCCCCGATTTTTCGACAAAATTCTCGTATTTTCTGCGATTTTTTGACAGAATTCGCGTATTTTCCTTGATCTTTCATCAAAATTCTCGTATTTCTCACGATCTTTCGTTAATATTCACCTATTTTCCGCTATTTTTTGACAAAATGTGGGTATTTTCCCCGATTTTTCTACAAAATTTTGATATTTTCCCGGATCTTTCTTCAAAATTCACGTATTTTCGGACGATTTTTCTGCAAAATTTGAGTATATTACACGATTTTTCGATAAAATTCGAGTATTTTTCGAGTATTGCCATCTCGATTTTCTTTTGCGAGCTAATCGCTGTCTACGTTCAACCGCCGTTTCGTTATTTTCATCAGGCATTGCTAAAATTATCGTTAAATTACAGAAACAACGCACACACGTGCGTTCTCAAGTACAAATAATTTTGATTGAACGATTCTCAAACGTGATTGATTCACTACATTTTTTGCGAGAAGAATACCACGATCCAGGCTACTTTCGCTGATAGCGAAACGTGACTAACCAATCAGAATTCTGCATTTTAAGAAACAGTGAAAAGTTCTTAAAAATGCATGCTTCTGATTTAGATCTCTATTAATTATTAGCAAAGTGAAATGTAATTTCCGAAAATATCACATTAACTTTTTGATATGCCGAACATTAACTCGTGTTTATTACAAAGTTCGATTCTTTATATTATTTGCCAATAGATGATTGCAAAAAGAGTTTTTGACAGTTTTAAACAAAATCAAATTACTTAAAGAGTTTAATATGATTTTATAAATATTTTAAGAACAGAATTAGATAATTGACGTGTATTCTTTTTTTTTTTTTTTAATAATGTGTTCAAAGAGTCATTCATTTGTTTCAAGATTTGGAAAATCTGAATGGCAACAGAGTTCGTTTGTTTATATCGTAATCTGATGTTTACAATTACTTATTTTTAATTTGGAGCCTAATACATTATAATTGGATATGATATACATGTTTTATAGAAAAATATGCTGTTTAAACGTTATTTTAAGTAAAAGAAATTATCTTTTAGCTGTCATATGTCTGCATTTCTTTTCCATTAAGCCTAACGTGGCGTATTGCTAGGGTCCATTCACAGATAGGAGTGGTGAATCCTGGAACCGTTCCACACACCTCTCCAGAACGCATTTTATTATAAGTAGATATACCAATCTTTTAGCTACCATCGTGTATCGATTTCATTCATGGTATAGTCTGATTTAAGAGTAATATAATTAGTTTGAAATTCAAAATATTTCACTTGGGATTTGTATGTGAAAATAATAATTAGTTACGCGTCTTAACAGTGATTTTTACGGGTAAATATCAACTTTTTAACACGAAAATCATGAAATCGTTGGATACATATTCCCTCCCATGTTTTTCATTGCTCATTTTGAGTATTTTTAGAGCTTAATATTAGTTGTTGTTTTTAAAACCGATTTTTCACACAGTCAATGGCTACGTATTTCAGACAATGCATTTCTGCATGTAACGAGTTAATGATAAAATCATACAAATTTAAAGTTCGTTTAATATTGTTAATACAGACCCGGGCAACGCCGGGCGGGTCAGCTAGTGTAATAATAAAAAAATTGTGTTGACGAGTGCCATTATGAAATCAGCAGAGGTGGCATCACAGAATTATCTGGTGTAGCCAAAAAAAAAAAAAAAAAAAAAAAAAAAAAAAAATAGCCAAATAGAAAATGAAATTTGGCCCCCTTTTATTAAATTTGTTTATCTGACATTATTCAGATATAAGTTCTTACAAGATATTAGATTTGAGTACAGCAAATGTCCACAAATTAATGGAATTCTTCAAATTATTTATTTTTTAATAAATTCTGGTAGAATCATAACATGATCATGGAAAAATTTACAAATTTTGTCAGTCACCTGTGAAATAAAAATGTGAATTTACAGTCACCGCCAAAAAAATCTTGACACTTTCGATTTTTGATATTTTGTTAAATATCTAGAAATATACACAAGGAATCATTCTGAAACTACTGGTGTGTAAACAAAATAGCACACGTCATATATTTTGACCAAAATTTTTCCCCGAAATCTAACAGGGGACCGTCAATAAATTGAAAAAGAACGAAGATCTTTTGGATCACCCTGTCAAAACTAATGAAGCAAAACAGTTTAAACTGCAGATAATGATTAAGTGGCTTATTGTGATAAGTTGTGTCGATTTTTATGAATATAGCTTGAAAACTCGTAGAAAAATTAGTTTTTATAAAAACGGTCCAAAATTTTTCCACGTTTTTTGCTTATACTTTTCAGAGATCTTCATAAAACACAATAATCTTTTCAGAAAATATGACAAACAACATTGCACATAACACCCTGTAATCAGAATTAAAAAATAATAAAAAATGTATGAAAAATGAACGGGTTTACTAAATAATTTTTTATTGCGCATGTGTCAACGCTATTAAAATTTCATTTGCATATTATGTTAGTTAAATGTATAGAGCAACTTTTGTGAAAGTCTCAAAAACATAGCTAAAAAGCTCTAAAAATTATCGTCAATAGAATATGGTCAAAATCCGTTATTTCCAAAACAAAGCAAAAAGATAAGGAGTCGTATCCAAATTTAGTACTACGTGCAATACTGTGTAGGTACTAATCAATGGAATATGGATACAGCCCCTCATCTTTTTGCTTCATTTTGGGAATAATGGATTTTGACAATATTCTATTAACGATAATTTTCAGAGTTTTCAAGCTATGTTTTTGAGACTTTCACAGAAGTTGCTCTATACATTTAGCTAACATAATATGCAAATGAAATTTTAACAGCGTTGACGCATGCGCAATAAAAAATTATTTAGTAAACCCGTTCATTTTTCATACATTTTTTATTATTTTTTAATTCTGATTACAGGGTGTTATGTGCAATGTTGTTTTTCATATTTTCTGAAAAGATTATTGTATTTTATGAAGAGCTCTGAAAATTATAAGCAAAAAACTTAGAAAAATATTGGACCGTTTTTATAAAAACTTTAATTTCTCTATGAGTTTTCAAGCTATATTCATAAAAATCGACACACCTTATCACAATAAGCCACTTAATCATTATCTGCAGTTTAAACTGTTTTGCTTCATTAGTTTTGACAGGGTGATCCAAAAGATCTTCGTTCTTTTTCAATTTATTGACGGTCCCGTGTTGGATTTCGGGGGAAAATCTTCGTCAAAATATATGACGTGTACTATTTTGTTTACACACCAGGAGTTTCAGAATAATTCCTTCTGTATATTTCTAGATATTTTACAAAACATGAAAAATCGAAAGTGTCAAGATTTTTTTGGCGGTGACTGTACTTTTGATCACTTGTGTAAAGCTACAAGTTTAATTTTAAGGTTTTATTCATCTCACAGAATCCTCATCTTATCCTTTTTGTGTGTGTGCATAGAATTGAATATTCCCTGACTCTGATGGCAGGAAATTTATTTTTTCATGTGGCACATTGTTTTAAAGCTCTTGGCCTATATATATTCCTAGTAACTCAACCTAACCTTCTTAACAGATTTTTTTTCACCACTAGGCAGTGTTGTTATTATTTTTCTTATTTTTTGTTGTTCATTACTACCTTATAAATTTCTCAAAAAAAAAAAAAAAAAATCTGCATAAGAAGTTTTAGCAATTAGCATTTTTTCACCCATTTTTGTGTTTCTGTCATCATAAACGCTCTTAAAAAAAAAAAAAAAAAAAAAAATCTGCAGACTTCAAATTTAATCTATAATGGGGCCATCCATAAATGATGTCACATTTTTCCAGTATTTTTAACCCCCCCCCCCTCCTCCCTTGTCACATGTCACACTGTATTATGTAAAACATATACTTACAGTTTAGCAACAAAGCACAATGTTATGATCATACTTCAAATTTTATTTTTAAACTTTAACAATCTGTCTTAATAACATTTGTGTGCATAACAAAAAAAAAAAAAAAAAAAAAAAAAAAATTGTGTACTTATTCTGTATCATAAGATTAAGGTTTAGAATAAAAAAACATAGTTAACATCCAATAATAATAAAATATTAATGTGGAAAAAAAAAAAAAAAAAAAAAAAAAAAATTGAAAAGTCTTTTGGAATTTAAAAAGGAATTTAATATATATTTTTTTAAACTTTATCTTTAATTTATAAATACAAATTTCATAATTTAATCAGCTGACTTTTTATGTTTTTTACTTTAATCAAAATGTATGATGTCACACTTCTTACCCTTCTTACCTCCCACCCCCTTGTCACAATATCACAAACCCCTTCCCTCCCATCCAAGCATGGCATCATTTATGGATGGCCCCTATATGTCAGGTAATATCTTAAATGAAAGACCAAGTGCCCAATAATGTTATTTTTCACGCTCCCTCTACTTCTATCCTCAGCTTTCTTTGTCGTTTAATCTATATATGGACTAAATAATTATAAATTAACAATTTGTTAATTGGAGGATAGTGTGTTTTGAAAAGAAAATTGAAACCCTCTGTGCGATCTGTGTTCTCACTTACCTACTTGTAATTTAAAATAGTTTTGAAAATTTTGTGTACCTTAAAATCCCAATTATAAGTCTCCTTTATCAAAAATTAAAAGAATTAAATTTATATAGAAATATTAAAATCAAGTTTTAAAAAGTAAATAAAAGGATGAAAATGTTCCATATTTTGGCAGATTTCCCCTTAAGCAAATAAGTGTGATCACATTTTGTTTAATATATATTTTAAAACATTTTATCCTTAAATTAATAAATCAAAAATGTTAATTTATAATTATTAGAGCCTAAGATAAATGGTAACATCATGACATTTAATTTTATAATAATTAGGAAAAAAAATTTATATCATTAAAAATATTCAACAAAAATTATTTAAATAAAAATTAAGTAGAAAATAGTTTAAAATGCTCAATTCAAAAAAAAAAAAAAAAAAAAAAAAAAAAAAAAAAAAAAAAAAACTTTCTGAATAATTTTGATGTTAAGATGAAAGAAAGTTGCCCTATTATTTCAAAAAATTGCAACAGCAAACAAAAACTTGTCAGATGTGGCCATCCCAAAGCTTTTTTATTTCATACCTGTCAATACTTCCTGAAATAATACAGTATATTAGCCACACAGGTTTGGTGATTTGCACCAAAATCTAATCATCAACAACTTATGTCAACTTCTAACTGAATCTGAAGTTTGATGAAAATCCGTGTATTAGTTTCTGAGGTAGAGCTATTACAAAAACTTTAAAATTTCTGCGTAACAGCGCAACCTATCAGGAGATGTACACCAGAAACTAATCAGAATCAGTTTTTATCAGTTGTTAACTGAATCTGGAGTTTGATGAAAATCCATTGCATTAGTTCTTGAGATACAGCTATTGCGAAAATGTGAAAAATACAACATACAGTGCCACATATAAGGTGATTTATGCCAAAAACTAAACAATGCTAATCTATACCAGGGATTAACTGAATTTGAAGTTTGATGAAAATTTGTATATTAGTTTTTGAGATAGAGCTATTGTGCTAATCATGAATAATGCAGCATAACAGTACCACCTGTTGAGCTATTTGTACTAAAAAGTAATTAGCACCACATTATGACAAGGACTAACTTAATCTAAAGTTATATCAAAATCAATGTGTTAGTTCTTGAGGTAGAGCTATTGTGAAGATTGTGCATAATGCAGCATAGCAGCTCCACCTGTTGAGCGATATGCACCAAAAAATCAGCTCCAGTTACCATAAAGGTGTGATTGAATCTAATGTTTTGTGAAATTCCATGCATCAGTTCTTGAGATAGAGCACCCACAAAATTTTTCGCACAGACAGACATTTTCTAAAAAACATCAAATCATATTCAGTTCAGGACCATCTAAAATATATAAATTCATCAAAAAAGAGAAGTCAAAATTTTTCACGAATCCAGTCCAATACTTTCTTTTTGTTAAGATAGAAGAAAGTAAAAATATTGGTTCTAGATTGAAATTCCAGATTTTCTCTGTCTAAAAAAAAAAAGCCTTTAAAATGGCAAAAAACTGGAACTTTTGGTACTTTTCAGTTAGCTTGGCACCAGCGTTATATATAATATATGTATTACTTATATGTGTGTATTAGGGATGCACCGAATATTCAGTATCTATTCGGTATTCGGCCATGTTGCCGAATATTCGGTTTGGCCGAATATCAAACTATTTGGTATACCGAATATTCGGCTTGGCCGAATAGCAAACTATTCGGTCTGCCGAATATCGAAATATTCGGCCAACCGAATACTTAAAAAAAACTTTTTAAATATATATTTTTAAATCTCTTAACACTTATACATTTAACTGTCAACTTATAAAGATGTTCAGAATAATTAGAAAGAGAATCATATATTTAAATAAAAGAGAATGTTTTTACATTATTTGCTGTTTCTTAAGTATTATTTAAGAAAATTAACCAATCACAAGGATTTTCATAGGAATTAATTATGTACAAATGCAAGTTCCTGAACATTGTCCAGTAAATAATCTGTTTCTCTCTAAGATTTTAAGAACAGCATTTATAGTCACTGAAAAGGATCGCCCATTCCAGACACCGATCTTGGATGTATTTAAAAACTTCCTCGCTTAATAAAAGGGAGTAGAACAGTTATTCTTGCTGAGTTGGCACCATATAAAATCTGAATAGATTGTATTATTTATTTACTTTTACTTTAGTCTCTTCCTGACACACAAATAATATATGATTCTGTACAATTTTTCTTCCAATTTTTTCACAATTTGTCTTTGATTTTAAAATGTTTGTTTTAGAATTTAAGAAAATTTTATTCATTTGTTTTAATTCACAGAAGAATCCATGGAATTTAAAATTTTATTAATTAAAAATGTTTTATAACTATACTCTTCTTAAATAACTCAAAGCAGATTTTCTTCAGCATAAAGTTTACTTGAAAAAAGCTCTTAAATATCAAAATGAAAATTTCTGTTTTAATTATCATGTAAAACTGTTTTAAAATTTAACATTTTAATGCCTTTAAACTTTGAAATGTAAAATTATTCGACAAACCGAATATTCGGTATTCGGCCGAATAGTTACTATTCGGCCTAGCTGTTACTATTCGGCTAGCCGAATATTCGGCATTCGGCCAAAATCACTATTCGGTGCATCCCTAGTGTGTATATAATAATACTAGCTGAGTCGCCCGGCTTGGGCCGGGCCTGTAATAATTTTCTTAAATGTACCTAAAATCTGTACTGCAAAATCTCGTAAAAAGTATCCAATTTGGAACAGAACAAACATTGAACCAGATCCACGCTGCCTGTGACACTTTAATAGGCATACTCTTGCAAAAAAAGAAAAAAATTAACCCCAATCTCATTCTTTTAGTTCCACATTCCACTACTATGGAGCAAACTGTTTTTAAACAAAACCCTGTAAAAAAAAAATGTAGGTATGTTAGTCAAGCTGGTAGTGGATTTCAGCAAAAAATTAAGATAATTGATGAAAATACTATTAGAAAATAGTGGTTAGTACTCTTTTGAAATTTTATATTAAATAAGTAATATTTATCCCAATGCTCTGTCAAAAATCTGCACCTGAAACAAAGTTGGGTTTCTTTCAGAAGAAACCTGTTTCTCACATTACAGTGGAAGAAAACAGAAGAAAACAAAACATGTTAAAAATTAAAGCATAGTAACAATGTAAAACAAATAAACTAAAAGTATAATTATAGGAAATCTAAATTAGAAAATTTAATTAATATTAAAAGATATTATTTGTGGAAAAACAAGGGTTTTTTTTTTTTTTCTTTTTTAAAAACAAACTTCAGATTCAGCAGACATTTATGGGTGAAGGATTTTATAACTTTAGAGGTAAAGAAATTTTTTTATTTATTAATGTGTCATTTATATAAAAGGAAATAAAGATACTATCTGCAAAATGTTTATTTTTCGTGTAAAAATACATTATTTTCATATAAAAATGCATTATTGAAATGAAAACTGTACAACACAGTAAATAAACAAATTTGCAATTATTTATATTAGCATCTAACGTGTATATATGAATGCTGATTTAAAAAGATTATTTTTCTGAAAATATCTATGGGCAGGAATATAAAAATCTAAGAGCCAGTAGGCAGTTTTTCACCACTCAATTTTATTCATTATAGGACAAAATTGGGAAATTTCAATAGCCGCCACTGGCCAGTAAAACTAGTTTTCAAGTGGCCACTTTTTTATTTAAAAATATTATGCAATAAAATTTCTATTAGTATTCTATACTATAATACCAGCAAAAATTGTGTGTGTATGTGTGCAAATTTTATCTCAAAAACGGCTCTAGCGATCTCGCAAAAATTTGTATTTTACCATTTTCGGGCACGAAAAGACCATTGGGCTAGGTCACATGTTCGAGAAAATTGTCAGAGTCATGCTATTTATATCTAAAGAATGGCTGGATTGATTTTAATGAAATTTTGCATCCAACAGTTATTTGGCATGAGAAAACTATTGGGATGGGTCACATATTCAAAGAATTTCGATTAGTGGGTCATTATGCAGGGCTCCCAAATGGTCCCCTTTTTCCCCCTTTAGTCCCCTTTTTTATATTTTAGTCCCCCAAGTCCCCTTTTCTGTGTTTTAAAAAAATCGCCGTAAAATAAAAAAAAAAACTTTGAAAATCACTAAAAGTTTAAAAATCCAAGAAGACAAAATTTATTAAAGTGGGCGTAAAAAAGGTAATATAATGGGTGTAAAAAAGCATTGTAACTGAAATTCTTTCATGAATCTAAATGTTAAAAAATCACCTCAGAATACAGGCAAATTTTAAGAATCTCATTAAAATTCTTAAAAATTAAAAAAATTGCAGAATGTGAAATTTACTATATTAAGCTACTGCTTGACCAGTCTTCAGTAACGGCCCTTGGCAAGCAGTATGCCCGGTGACTTAGCAACAAAAGACATTGTGATAATTTAGATTTATCACAGGCTTTTAAAGACATTTTTTCTGAAAAGAGATTTCACTGTGGAACTGAAAACACAAAATGGCTTTCATTCTCAAGATGAAAAGATCGGCGATATAAAGGATCGCTAAATCATCATCGATCAGCGGAAAAGACAGGCGGGCGACACTAACGTGAATAGGAGACCACACAAGTTGCACCTTTGTTAGCACGCCGATGCAAAAACGAAAGCACGGAGATGATCAGAGATCAGACACATTGGCGCCATAGGCGTGTATTTTCAGGTACGAATGATAAGACGATGTTACGAATCTCTTAATGAGAAAAGATCATTAAGGTTGATGATTGGTTCGTGACCTTTAGGGGAGGTCTTGGCTGAGAAGAAAAAGAGGAAGCCAAGGTTTTGCAGAGAGGATTTTTGGTCTCGGAGTGAGAAGAGGAGAGGACAGAGCTCGGAGCTCAGATTGGTTCTCTGAGAAAAGTGGATCAGCTCGGATCGGGAGCTGTAGAGGGTGACGTCACCCAAGTGAGCCGGAAGAAGAGGACTCTCGCTAGGAGAGTGCCGGTGATAAGTCTCGTCTTCGGTGTTTAGTTAACGCCGTGTTATTGATTTGGAGAAATTTTACGTTGTTTATGAAACGGAACATTCTATGGACTAAACAGAACTTTGGACTTAGAGCTGGTGGTTTAAGATCCTACGAGTTCTAAAATGATTTATGCTGTATATAAATTTAATACAGAGAATTTTTTATTGTTACAAATAAATAATTGATTCTCCATTAAATTGCCTGGATTATTTGCCGAGCGGCACTTATGCTACCAACCACTTAGCTTTTAATCTATATGAGGCCAAGTTATTACAACTAGGGATGCACCGAATAGTGATTTTGGCCAAATACCGAATGCCGAATATTCGGCCGACAGGTGAACCGAATACCGAATATTCTGCTAGCCGAATAGTAATTGTTGGGCCGAATACCGAATATTCGGCCAGCCGAATAGTTAACTATTCGGCCGAATACCGAATATTCGGCTTTCCAAATTTTTTTTATATTTTAAAATTTAAAGGTATTAAAATGTTACTTTTTAAAACAGTTTTACATAATATTTAATAAAAGAAACTTACATTTTGATAAACAAGAGCTTTTTATAAGAACATTTAGTATTGAAAAAAAAATCTGCCTTGAGTTATTTAAGAAGCATAATTATGAAACTTTAATTAATAAAATTTTCTACGAATCAAAACAAACATTTTAAAATCAAATAATGAAAAAATGGCCGAAGAAAAATTTTACAGTATGATAATTGTCCTTTTTAAATAACTCGAGGCAAATTTTTTTCTATATAAAGTACAAATACTTTCAACTTAATTTTGAATAAAGGCATGTTTGGCTCATAGTTCTTTTCTTATGAATGGTGGTATTTTCCATCCTTCCCATGATATCATATTTTACAGAAATCAAAGCATGTGAGTTGAAACTATGTTATCTTATTTATTGTTAATATAATAAACGAACACACAAGTTTTGACGTAGAGTGAGATGAAATACAATGTACTTATGACTAATAAGTTGATTATGTTTATGGTTTCATGAACAAAAATTGTCTGCCTTGATAGCTATTACTAATCTCAAAAGTTTTTTTTTTTTTTTTTTCTTTTAAAAGACTTTTATTTGGGGGAAAGCAAGAAACAGATTATTTACTAAACAAAATTTAGAAACTTGTATCTGCACATAATTTATTCCTAAGGCGAATCCTAATAATTCACCATTTTAATCCTTCTCATGTTTATTTTTCTTAAGTTATACTTTACAAACAGCAAATAAATAATGTAAAAACATTCTATTTTATTTAAAAATGATTTTGTTTCTAATTGTTTTAAATATAAATTAAAAAACTGACAGTTAAAAGTAGAAATAGTGAAACATTTTTAAAAGTTTTTATTAAGTATTGAATGGCCGAATACTATGGCCGAATACTTTGATATTCGGCCAAGCCGAATATTCGGCAGGCCGAATAATTTCATATTCGGCCAAGCCGAATATTCGGCTCAACCGAATAGTTTAATATTCGGCCTAACCAAATATTCGGTAACATGGCCGAATAGGCCGAATACCGAATAGATACCGAATATTCGGTGCATCCCTAATTACAACATGATTCCAGATGTGTTATTCTTGCAATTAAGCATGGTGGAAGGTACGTTACATTATGAGGAGCATTTTATGGAAAAGATGCTAATCAGTCTGTTAAAATCTGAGGCAAGATGAATGATGCACTATATAAGGATATTTTGCAAGATAATTTGCTGGCTTATTGGATCCAAAATTTTGGTCACAACTATTAGTTTCAGTATAATAAGAAACCAAAGCATACATGAAAGCTTGTCAAGCAATGGCTTTCGCACAAAAATATTTCGCTTTTTAAATGGCTAGCCCAAGCACCCAATCTAAATACTATAGAAAATCTTTGGACTGAAATTTAGAAACATGTTTGAAATTAATAAAACTCCAATTCAGTATGGCCGGAATTTTCCCCATAAATTTGAAGATGAGTGGGAAAACATACCACAGATGATTTTCAACTGTTCATTGAATTGATGCCAAGTCGCTGCACCTTCATACATTTTGCTAAAGGTATGCCAACATACTAATTGTAAATCTAATTGATCAATGATTTTCTATTATAACACAATTTTTTTTCAAGCTTTCCAAGATGGCCAATAACTTGAAAGCATGCGTTTTTCTTTGCAATTAATTTTGTCAGTTGTATTTATTGATATTCATTTGTTGTTCCATAAATAAGTTTCTAACTATTATGTCAATAAAATATACGAGTATCACTTGAGATTCCTCTTTATATGGGTATACTTTCAAAATAACGAAAAATTTTATACTGGCTGGAAACTTTTGACCGCCACTATAAATTGGTGTTGATTAGTTTTTGGTGTAAATTTCTCGACATGTGGCGCTTCTATGCAGCATTTTTCATGAATTCTGCAATAGTTCAATCTCCAGAACCAATGCACAGATTTCTATCAAACTTCAGATTCGGTCAGTCCTTGACATGAATTGACATTTTTTATATTTTGGTATAAATCGCTCAACAAGTAGCATTGTTAATCTGCATTTGTTGCGATTTCTGCAATAGTTCTATATCCAGAATTAATGCACGGAATTCCATCAAACTTTAGATTAAGTTAGTCCTTAAGATGAATTGACATTTTTTACATTTTGATATAAATTGATTAAAGATAGTGCTGCTATGATGCATTTTTTTTTTTTTTTTTTTTTCTGCAGATTTATTTGATTTAATGCACAAATTTTTGTTTAACTTAGGCTTCAGTTAGACATTGACGCAAGTTGCTACTGATTAGGTTTTGATGTTAATCTTTCAATAGATGGTGCTCCTAAACTGCATTTTGTGGGATTTGCATAAGTTTAGTGATAGTCATATTGGAAGAACTAATATACAAAATTTCATATCTTTAGAATTCTCATGATGGGCATAAGTTGCAATTTAATTTTGGGACTGTGATAGCGAATTTTGAAGTATTAACATGTATGAGATAGAAGAAAGTTTTGGGATTGCCACATCCGATTAGTTTGACAAGGACTGTTCCTGGGGGTAGATAATATTTACATGTACTTCATTTATAGATTTTAAACTTGTGCATGTATGCATATTTTTTGACACTAATTCTGAATGTGTAATTTTCGTAAAAATTAAGATTTTATTTTATTCAAATATCACTTTTTTAAAAGACAAAGAAATGCTTTTATATGACATGTTATTTAAATCTAAGCGTTTCTCCACTAATTATCATTATTTTATGTCTGATTTGTTATTATAGGCTATATAAAATGAACTTATTGGCCCCTTTTATTTATGAATAGTAGTAGTTAGCACTAATCCAAAAATTAATTTTAGCAAAAAAAAAAAAAAAAAAAAAGATGAAATTAAGAAAAGTAATAATCAAGTTATTGATTTTAAAATCTCTGATATTTTTTTATAACATACAAAAAATTTTAAGTAGTGTGTGTGGAGGCAGTGGGATTAAATTTCCAAGTTTCTTTTTTACTTCTCCAGGCTCTAATTTAAATATTTTAAGCAATTTTCTAACTCAACCCCTAATTAAACTACAGTGAGATTCAATCTCATTTGAAGGTTGGCTGAAGGAAATATCTCATCAAGCCCAACATCTTGCTAGGGTCTATTTTGACCCTAGACAATTAGGGGCATTTCTTCATGTTTACGTGTGTGTGGGGTGGGGAATCAGTAAATTGATTTTTTTTTCACACATCCTTTTAAAACTCTTGGCCTAAGCACCCATTTTCCACCGTCTTAACTCATTTTTTCACCTCTAGCAGATGTTTTAATGTTTGTGTTCATTACCACTCCATAAATTTTCTAAAAAATTAAGAAAAAAAATATCTGCTCAACATATCCCAAGGGATAGCATCTTTTCATCCCTTTCTGTCGCCAAGGGGACGCTATTGAAAAAAATTCTCAAAAAATTTAATCTACAATATGTCATGTAATATCGTAAATGAAAAGCCAGGTTATGAATAATGTTATTCTTCACTCTCTCTCTCTACCTCCATTCTCACTGCTTTGTGTCATCCCCATCTATCTAAGGATTTAATCATTATAAACAATAATCAATTTTTAACAAATTTAATTAACAATTTTGGTTTATTAATTAAAGGTTAGAATGTTTTGAAAAAAAAAAAAATTAAATAAAAGTTTCTGGGTGATCTGTGATCATACTTAACCACTTACTTGTTTTTATTAGCTGATCACTATTATTTTTTACCTATAACGAAAATTATCAAGGTGAATGCTGAAATATTGAATGTTTTATTTACTTTTTCAGTAGGATATTTAAATAAGTTTAAATAAAATTGTGTACATTGTTTAATGAAATCAGATAAAGATAACCATCAAACACATTTTCTGGGGTAATTTTAAAAATTTACTTTCTTATTTATGAAAATTTTTGCTATATTTTTTCACACATATGACCCTTATTTGGTTTCCATTTTTAATAAAATTGGTTCCCCAAAGTCCCCATTTTAAATAAAAATGGTCCCCTTTTCCCCTTTTTGAGGACTAAAATGTGTTGGGAGCCCTGATTATGGGTCAAACCAATTTTATCTAAAAAAGGCTCTAATGATTTTGATCAAATTTTGTTTTTTACCATTTTGGATTATGAAAAGACCACTAGGTTAGAGAAAACACAATTTTTGTCAAAAGATCGCAGTGAAAACGAGATTTTTGTCAAAAGATAGCGCGAAAAACAAGATTTTTGTGGAAAGGTCATGGTGAAAAATCAATTTTTAGCAAAGAATCTCAATATAAATGCAATTTTCGTCAAAGGATTACAGGAGAAATGCGATTTTCATCAAAAAATCATGATAGAAACACACTTTTCATCAAAGGATCATGGGGAAAAAAATTTTATTTGGAGGGATTCCCCTCTCCTCCAATTGCTGTTCCCTAGCTGCTCTATCTGCTATACCTCTGATTTTATTTTATTTATTTTATTTATTATTATTATTATTTTTTTTTTTTTTTTTACTTAGAATCACCTCTGGTATTGTGTTATCCATCTCAATCTCATTTCAAAATTATCCAGAAAATTGCATATAGAAATGCTAATCATAATATTAATCTGCAATATCCAGATAGAAAAAATTGACCTTATGTGTATGAGTTAGGATAAAAAAGCAAACAAAATTTCTTTAACTAAAAACACTTAAAATTTCATCTTTTTTTTAATCTTTTCCCTCCTAATACTGAGTCATTTAGAAATAAAATTGGTTTTAACTTTTTTTTAGGTTGATTTAACCAAATGTCATATGATTTGTACTAAACCTACTTAAGAGATCATACTTTTAGTATGTAATTTGTTAAGACAAACTGTACTCTCCATTTGATGAAGTCATTCAGTTTTCTGTGAAATCAATGTAAGTTTATCAAAATATGTTTTTCTGCAATTGTATATTTCAAACAATAGCAAAAATATGTCATTTAACTGTCATGCAATTACAGCATCAGTTACGTGAAATGATTTATCTATTGTTTTGTATCAATTTTCAGGGTTTTTCACTCTGACAAGGAAGATCTCCATAGTGGGCATTCTCAGATTTTTTTGAAAAAAATACTAATTAATTTACTCATGTATGTAATAAAGGATCAGTCAAATTTAGCGGCGGAATTACATTAAAAATTGTGTAAATAAATAAAATACTTTCAAATATTTGGCGTGAAAAGACGAAAGAGTCAAGCGATTTGGCGAGCTGCACTTTTCCTCGCCAAAAGCAAACGATTTTAATGTAACTGAAAATGCTGGATGTTTGAATGCGTGTTAAAGGTATTTAATGAATTTGAAATAAACAATGAGAGAGTTTAATGTATTTAATGCATATATATTGCATTATATATATATGTATATATATCATCAGTTAGGAGTAGTTATTTAAATTATCACAGGAAAAAATATTTTAATAAATAAAAATAGTTATAGAGAATTTTTTTTCACGCATTTAAGCGTATTCTAAAAGAAAAGCCAGCTGTTTCCATGGCAACCAAATCGAATTGACAATGTTCAATTGGGCTTTCAGCTTGAAACAAATTTAATTAATTTAAATTATGAATTTTGTTTTAAATCGCAAATTTTGAGGATTGAATTTGAATATAAATATTAATATCGATATAACAAAATAATACTCAAAACAAACTAAAATTATTTAAATTAATCTAAACAAGTGCAGCAGGACACTTTTTTTCCCCTTTAAATGTATTTGAAGTGAAAAAATATTTTTTGAAATTGCATTCTATCGCCAACCGAGGATGAATCACCAACTAAATTAAATTTTCATTATTTTTTTACAGACACTGCAATGAGGTTCCGCCGAAAAAAAATTTATAAACATATATACCTTCATGAGAAAAACATTCTGTAATTTTCAGATTTTTTGGAGTATGCCCGTATGGAGACCTTCCTTGTGAGTCACAATTGCCCCTGCTCCAAGTATCCCAAAAAATCCCTTCTCCCTTCCCCAGTGAAAAAAGTTTATCATTATCACAGTACAAAAATGTGCCCATCAACAAACAAAAGATGTATACAAACATTAATTGTATTGCTGATGGACATTTATCATCATTTAATTTTAACATTGTAATAGCGAATTTTGAAACATTAATATGTATGAAATAAAAGAAAAATTTGGAATTGGTCCATCAGACTAATTTATCTTAGTCTTTAATTATTTACATTTGCTTATTTATATATAGCTTTTTTTTTAGTCTGTCTGACAATGACAAAACTTTTCTAAAAATGTAAACTTTTGATTAAATATATAATGTATGTCAAAGTTATACATATAGTATGAATATATATATAGATTTTATATCTATCATTTTATTAGTTTTTTTTTAACAATGTGTATATTTTTATGAGAAACTGGTTATAAGAAGAATATTTTAATGTGAAGTTTTTTAAAAAATTGGATGTATGAATTTCTAAAAGAGAAATTAAATAGTATTTTTTCAATAAATTAGAAAAAAAAAAAGAAAAATCTCTATGGTGGGGTTATTTTGTATTGTAAAAATAAGGTATAATAACATAAGAAAAATTTTATTACTTTGTTCAATTTCATACGTTACTTGATAACTTATTACTCTGTTCATAAATCACGTTATCAGAATATCACAATAGAAAGATGCTAACTTGTGCAGATTTAAGGAAGTCTATTGTATTAATGCACATCCAAACATACATAATAAATCATTGTAAAAATAGTTAAAACTCGTTCAGGGCACCTCAAAGTGTAACAGTAGGTACATCAGTTAAATCAAATATCAATCATCATGCAAATCAAACTTGCAAATCTTATTTTTTCAGGATGCTTAAAAACAGAGCTATATAAGAAAGGGCTATTCTTGTATATAACATTTATTTACTGTCATATAGTGTATAAATTTTATTTACTTTTTTTTTTGCAATAATTATTGAAAAATATATAACTAACGTTGACTTGTATTTACCAATGATTTTTTTTTTTTACTTAACCCTCCGTTACATTTTTAATATGTTAGTTTATTTTGTTCTGTTGAGTTATATTGTGTTTATAATTTTATAATCTGGAAAATTACAGAACACTGCAAAATGTAAATAAAAATTTTTTAACTAAGCACTTACAAATAATGTGAAACCTAAAATTAAAATATGATGATCAATCTCATCTTGAAGATCTAATTATGAGTAAATAGGCAAGTGCTGTAAGCAACAAAATGTATTCAAATCAATTAATCAATTGGTGATTAATACATGATTTTCGCAACAAGTGTCAATTGAAAAATCTATGACTGCATGCGAATGTTGCTATTACTGCAGCTCCCAGTGGCAGAAACATTGCAACATGGTGACATAGTACTAATGTTAAATTACTAACGTTGACATGGTGACATAGTTACGGACAAAGAAAATCTCTTGCAGACAATTTTTGTCTGCACTAATGAAATAAATTAAAAAGATATCTGCATCTTTCAGACTGTAAAAATGGAAAAACAAGGGTAAGATTAAAGATCAATGTAAAACAGAAAAAACACTTGGTATGGCCATTTTATAATTTAGCTGACATATTTGCAAATCTGACTATAAACCATTAGCAACTTCATCAATGTGTTATTCTACTATTAATGTCTTCATTATTCAAAAATTGGGTTATGACTAGGGATGCACCGAATAGTGATTTTGGCCGAATACCGAATGCCGAATATTCGGCCGACAGGTGAACCGAATACCGAATACTCGGCTGGCCGAATAGTAATCGTTGGGCCGAATACCGAATATTCGGCCAACCGAATAGTTAACTATTCGGCCGAATACCGAATATTCGGCTTTCCAGATACTTTTTATATTTTAAAGTTTAAAGGTATAAAATGTTACTTTTTAAAATAATTTTACATAATATTTAATAAAAGAAACTTACATTTTGATAAACAAGGGTATCTTATAAGAAAATTTAGTATTGAAAAAAAATCTGTCTTTAGTTATTTAAGAAGCACAATTGTGAGACTTTTTGAATTAATAAAATTTTAAATTTCATGGTTTCTTCTACGAATTAAAACAAACATTTTAAAATCAAAGAGAAATAATGAAAACATGGATGAAGTAAAACTTTACAGTCTCTTAATTGTCATTTTTCAATAACTCAAGGCAGATTTTTTTCAATATAAAGTACAAATACTTTCAACTTAATTCTGAATAAAGGAATATCTAGCTCATAGTTCTTTTCATATGAATGATGGAATTTTCCACCCTTCCCATCATATCATATTTTACAGAAATCAAAGCATGCAAGTTGAAAATACAGTATGGTATCTTATTTATTGTTAATACAACAAACGAAAACATAAGTTAGATCTAAAGTGAGATGAAATACAATGTATTTATGAGTCAATAAGTTGATTATGGTTTCATGAACAAAAATTGCCTTGATAGCTATCACTATTCTCAAAAGTTTTTCTTTCTTGTTGAAGGTCTTTTATTTGGGAAAAGCAAGAAACAGGATATTTACTAAACAAAATTTAGGAACTTGCATTTGCACATCATTTATTCTTAAGGAGAATCCTAATAAATCACCATTTTAATCCTTCTCAAGGTTAATTTTCTTAAGTTATACTTTATAAACAACAAATAAATAATGTAAAAACATTCTATTTTATTTAAATATGACTTTCTTTTTAATTATTTTAAATATATTTATAAATTGACAGTTAAAAGCTGAAATTGTGAAAAGTTTTTAAAAATGCGTTTTAAAAGATTTCATTGAATATATAAGATTTGGCCGAATACTTTGATATTCGGCTAAACCGAATATTCGACACGCCGAATAGTTTGATATTCGGCCAAGCCGAATATTCGGCAGAACCGAATAGTTTGATATTCGGCCTAACCGAATATTCGGTAACATGGCCGAATAGGCCGAATACCGAATAGATACCGAATATTCGGTGCATCCCTAGTTATGACCCAATTTCTCATTTATGAATCGTAGTTAAAATCCCAATTTTTCATTTTAATAAATACATTTATTAAACTCAAAGTAAATTAAACATCATTAAAACTAGTTAAGACACTTAAAAATGTGTAGCTTATAATTAAAATGCTTCACTGTATAAAAGCTAATTATGGCCAAAAAAGGCCAATTTTGGCCAAAAAAAGCTGATTAAAACCAATAAAAGCCACCGGCCTGGCTTTTTTTTAATTTTAGCCGGCTTTTTGCAACCCTGTAACAGGACCAGTTTCGTCAAAGAATCATGATAAGAAGGCAAGTTTCATCAAAAGATCTCAAAAAATGTCAGTTTTCTTCAAAAGATTGCAAAAAACTGCAATAATTGTCAAAAGAACGTGAAAATACGATAAAATTTCACCAAAATGTAAATTTAATCAAAAAGGCACAAAAAAAAAAAAAAAAGGTTACTTCCATGACTTAAGAGTAGGGATGGGACGAATATTCGGCCACTATTCGGTATTCGGCCTATTCGGTCCTTTTGCCGAATATTCGGTTGGCCGAATATTGAAGGCTTGTTGACCGAATACTTCGGCTGAATACCTGTAGCCGAATATTTAGAGATATCTGGCCGAATATTGCTAAAATCTCGCCGAATAGTGAAAGATATTTTGGCAAATAAATTTAAGATTTAAAGAATTTCATTTCTTGCATTTTTTTTCTCTAATCCAAATTGCTACTTCATTCATGAAGTCATTCTCATTCTTACTTACAAAATATACAGTTACTCGATTGCTAAAAAATACACAGCCTTTTTGTATTTCCTATAAAAGTTAGTGATATTTTAGAAAATGCTGCCCAAGTTGGAGATTTAATGTACTTCATTAGAGAATGATATATTACAATTCAAGATACAAAAACACTTATAGAAAAAAAAAAAAAAAAAAAAAAAAAGAAAAACACTGCCTTATTTTAACACATGAATATTTATCAATGTCTGCAAATTCCATGCACAACTAAAAAAAGTTCTTATGAAATTTGTAACTTATTTTCTGTAAAGTAAGAAATGAAAGAATTCATTCACAGTGTGTATTAACGAAGATTCATTTTCAAAATTAGATAGCAAATATCACTGTGCATCTGAAGACAGAACTGGTGGCAAACTAGATATGCATTAGATGACACAACTTGCTTTATGAAGATGATTTAATAAGTATCTACACATAAATTCTAAATGCTGAACAAAATAAATTTTTTATTCTATAGTTTTCACTTTTAAATAATTTGCATAATTACTGACTTAAATATGCAACATTACTATGTCTATATTTTTAATTTACATATTTCTTCATTCATGTTGTTGTCAATTTCTGTTTATCCTTTTAATGCTTGTTGAATAAGTGGAATATTGATGTTGAATATAGTACATGCCAATTCAAAAATCAAAGATTTTGTTACCATATGCATTCTACTTTAAGCATAACCTTTAGCTATAACGGAATTTGTAATGTAAAGCCTGGCAACTGATTTCAGAGCAATCTCATTCTTACGAATTTGCTTATTATTAGGGACACAAACTCTAAATGATTAAATTTACTTCGTTATTTCAGAAAATATCTCCTTGTGAGTTCTGAGAGATAGAGATTAAGAATATTATTAATTTTGGATAGAAGAAAGGATAAAAGTATCATTTGATAGTAAAAGTGAAGTACATTCTTCATATTTTAATGGAAATATCTTACCATTCTGACTTACTGAAAATCAATTTGATTTACATTAAGATAAAAGAATATAGTGCAATTTCCTAATTTTTTTGTGTTAAAATAAGTGTTTTAAATTCAAAAATACATTTAAAAGCACATTTAAGAGTAATAATTATTAATGAGCTCTTATTTTTTAAATTATATGTAATCAAAATTTATTTTCTTTATTGGGAAAAAACTTTTACTATTCGGCCGGCCGAATATTCGGTATTCGGCCTAAAATTTGGCCGAATATTCGGTATTCGGCTATTCGGCCAAATCACTATTCGTCCCATCCCTACTTAAGAGTAGATTTTCCTGTTCCAAAATCAGTTTTTGACTGCTCTAAATTTTTAAGAATGCCATCCTGGTCAAAGTGTTAATTGGGAAATTTCCTAGTCTAAATATTTGGAAAACATATTTAAAAAAGTGGAATATCCCCAACTCCAAGAAACAACAAGTCAGCTCTTTTTAGAAATCCTACAAGAAGTTAGATGATAAAAAGTTATAAGCAAAATTAATGAGAATGCATCATGTTTGCCATGTTAAAAAATAAATTCCTAAATTAATGTATTATTTATTCATTAAAATTATATGCAAAATTTGCAGACAGATTAGGAAATTTTAAAAGCTTGTCGCAGACAGCTACAAAACTTTCTGCCACTGGGTTTGCAGCTGAGATTTGATGCTGAAATTTGCAAATTGTTAAGCATGATAAATTTTCTACAAGAAAAAGTAAGTAATGTCACGTGACTACGGTAGTGTTGCTATTTGTAACAATGCCGGGTGCAGAATTGGTGCAAAGTTACGATGCACGTCACAGACTCTTGGGAAGGTCTGCAGACTATTTTTCAACTGTTAAAAATTTAGTAAAAATTCAGAAATAAAATGTATCGTGAATTTCGATGAATAGTCTTTGAAAAGAAATTAATTTTGTCAGAGATCGCAGGAAACACATGAATTTTGTCAAAGGAATGCAGAAAATGCAAATTTTGTCCAAAGATCGCGAAAAAAAGCAATTTTCTTAAATATCACAAAAAAAAAGTTTTGGTCAAAAAATCATGAAAAAACTGCAAATTTCCTCAAAAAATTCCAGAAAAAACGTCAAATTCCTTGAAAAAATCACAAAAAAGGCAGTTTTTGTCAAAAGATCATGAAACAATGGCTAATTTCTTTTAAAAAATCACAATAAAACATCAAATTTCATTTAAAAATCACAAAAAATGGTAAATTTCTTCAAAAGATAGCAAAAAAAAACTGTAACTTACTTTAAAACATTGCTTTAAAATGGCAGTTTTCGTTAAAAAAATCATGAAAAAACAGCACATTTCTCAAAGCAAATTTCTTCAAAAAATCACAAAAAAGCGGTAAGTTTCTTCAAAAGATCATGACAAAACGGCAAATTTCTTCAAGAGATCGCGACAGAATGGCAGCTTTCGTCAAAAGATCGCAAAAAAACAGCAAATTTCATCAAAAAAATGTATATTTCGTCAAAATATTGCGAAAATGACATTTCATCAAAATATTGTGAAAAGTCCACAAATTTTCTCTAAGGGAAGCACCCCCTCCCCACCTTTCGGACAATGCATGAGGTGTTAAAAATTCTGAGAACAAAAGGCATCTTTAACAGTACTTTCCTTTTAAATCTATCACAAATACTTGGGAGGTTTGAGTGTATATAATGTAATGTGAAGGATTGGTCTGCAGACTGTTTTAAGTTTTTACTTGTGTTGTAGACTGCAGAAAAAAATTCTGCTGCTGGGCTGATCCCATAGCATGTATTATATAACATTTATAGATATTTCATAAAAACATAATTGTTCTAATGAGGTTTTAAATTGCTAACAAAGCATTCAACACTATTGTCTCAAATTGTGCAGATTTTGTAGTTAGTACTATATATACTAGTAAATCTGCAGATCAGGAGCCTCAACGTCAGCTTTGCACATCATTTTTTTTTAAACACACTTTGGGCAATATTCAACTTCCTGAAAACTATAATTTAAAATTTTCAAATTACATTTATAAGAATAAAATCAGAATAAGAAGTTTTCAGCCATCAAAAGCGTTAAATTAAATATTTAGTTATGTTAGGATATTCTGAAATTTTCATGATCTATTTTTTTTTTTATTATTAATATAACATAGTAGATTTATTCAGGGGAGCTCTGCCCCCCCCTGAACCCCCCGTAGTCTCCTTAAACTTAAATTTGTAACTTTCTATCAATTTGCATACCTGTCCACCACAAACACCTAAATCTGATTGTGGTGGTTACTCGATAACCCCCCATATGTTTTGTTTAATTCAATTTTATTAGCCATTTTATTTCATATCACCTTCCTTTTTATTAATGTTCTCAATTTAAATTTTATTTCGGTTTCGTGTATTTTCATTTCGTCGCCTGTAATGTTTTCTTTCTTACTTAGCTTTCGAATGTTCCAAGCCGGTAAAATCCTGTTCGAAATCATTCCTTCCGGTTTTGGAGATCGTTCGAGAACATTCTCGCTTGTTCTTTGGGTGGAACTTCCGTTTATTCGGACACACCCCTAGCCTATCAAATTCGTTTCCACAGGTGACGTATTTTAAGTCATTCGGCTCTGGGCCACCTGCTTTGGCCTCCCCTCTTTACGTGTTTATCAATTCTGTTTTTATTAAATTCATATTTCTCCATTCTTTGCATCGTAACTTGGCTTATTTTGTCACCCCCCCCTCTCTCGCTCGCTGCCAAATTGGCGTATTTTGGGATTCCAGTAACCTTTTCTCTTTTTCCCCTGGGCTCTCGGCCACCTGAGGGAGTTGCGCTGCTAGACACCTGCCGTAATGGATGCGGTCGGATGATTGGAAGTTTTGGGTGGAATTTTTCGGGGCATGTGTGTGTGCGCCCCTCGAGACCGTTGTATACGGGCAACATTTCAGGGTGCTATGATCACGCCATGGTTTCAGGAAAGGTTGATTTTTCAAGGCTGCGAGGAGCAAAGCCCCTTCAAAGGCATCCCGAAATTTTTATGTTTTGTGCCTTCTCTTTTTCGGATTACAAAAGTTAAATAAGGACCCACCATAGACCTTCTGTTGGTTGTTCTCGTGGTGCCTTCATATCTAAAATTGGAATGTCGTCATATGTCTTCTAAGTATTAACTTGGTTTTCATCATCTCATCGTTAACAATTTTCTTCAACTGCCCAAATTTCTTCATTAATCTTTTCATATAATCGCCGTCCTCTGAATAAACAAGCAGAGGTGAAGATGAGAAGATTTTCGTTTGTGAACTGAAGAAGTTTTATTTACATAAAGTTTATTTTATTTCATTATTTGGCCCATCTTTATTCTAATATATTTGAAAAATTCACGGGGCGCTTCAAAGAAGATATTGGTGTACATCTATGCATAATTGAGAATACAGGTATATCTCTATATTATTCTTCTTCTGATATAAATGTTTTGAAAATACATGTTTGAATGATGTCTTGAAGGAAATGATGATATTTTCCCTTTTTGAATCACAAAAAAATTTGTAGTTCGTGCTCTCAAGAGATATATATATATAAAAAAAATGTGTTGTACTGAAGAATGTTGGTTTTGTTTGAAACATGTTAATTTTCGAGAAATATCTTCATTTATAAAGTTATTGCTATAATGCAAATGTTTAACTACTATGAGAAACAAAAAATGTTTCTATAAAGAAGAATTTTGATTTTCATGATAAAAAAAAAAAATACAAGTCTTACACAAATAAATAAATATTAATTTTCAACCAAATAATGTGTATTAATTCCTGGGCATGTGTTTGGATTTACTACTCATCATCTGCCAAGGACTTCACAGGTAACTTTGTTTTTTTCTTCAAATTTATATTTTATAATTTTGTATTTAGTTTATCATCTTCATGGTTAAAAGAATATTTTTACTATTTTAAGTGAAGTAAGGATGGTCACTTGGGTCGTTTGCAGGCCCCCATTCTCCGCGATGTGCTGTCATTATCACGATCATTTATTTGGCCTAATTGTGGGTAGAGGCAAATAAAAAGTGTTTCTTCCCCATCTCTTCTCCTCACCCACCAAACCAAACACAACATTTCTTATTTCCTTTGGTGCCATGACCAAAGCGTGTCCAACATTCCATGACCATCCATTTTTCCTTTGCCACCATCGTATTTTTGTTATATTTATACATATTGTCGTCATTATCTTCAGTTAATTCTTCATTATTTTTCAAGTTATTTTCTTCATACATTAATATTATTAATTATATTTTATTGAGAGTGGTGCAGTAATTAATTGCAACATATTGATTCTATAATGAAATAATATTTTTCTGGAGCAGTGCATGATATATATATAACATAATTTTTCCATATATATTTTTTCTTGTCTTGCTATATTTTGCAACTAATATATATATGCATTATTTAACGGAGGTACTGGTAAAAATTATTGTTCATGCTAAGATAAATTATTCTTCTTGTCATACATATAATAATTTATGTTTTGAGCCATATTATATATAAATATTTACATAAAATATTTGGGTCTTATATTCTTCATATGATACTAATATGTTAGTATATATTTTTCTTCTTTTTTTTAATATATAAAAATGGTTTATGACGTATATGAAAGTCATCAATATTTTAAATAACGAGTCAATTTATATATATATATTATTCATCACAAGACCAGTCAATAACCAAATTTATCATGTCATATATTGAGCTCTTATATTAAATTTTTCATCATGCCTCCAAAGGCCAAACTAAATATTGCAATCCAACCTTTCGACGGTAACCCTCAGACTGTAGAATTTTTCTTCGATCAATTATCTGACTTACAGGAACTAAATAACTTTACAGACAAGGAACTTTTTGTTCTCTTTAAATCAAAACTTGAGGGCACCGCCTTACTCTTCTTTCTTGAAACTCAGTCACAGCTCAAGAACTCTAATTTTAATGAAATTCGAAAGGCATTTATAGACTATTTCTTACCCACAAAAAAATCTGTTTCTCTAAAATCTTTACAGAACTTGACCTTAGATTCAAATGAATCAGTTAAAAATTTTGCTTTTCGGTTGGATAGACAACTTCGACTTGCTTATCCAAAATTGGATCTTTCTGCTCTTAATTCATTAAAATTTACTCATTTTCTTGAGGCTTTACCTAAACAAATCAAACGTAAAATCTTAGAAGAAAATATTACGTCCTTCGAATTAGCTCTTGAACGAGCAACTTTTCTTCAAAATATTTATGACTCTCCCCCTAAAAAATCTTACGAAAATTTTAATCAAGCCTATTGTATCGATTCTGAAAATGTCCACGATAATTCTAGTAATACTCTTCATAAAACTCCTATAAAGCATATGAAGGATAAAATTTATCACAATTCTCAAACCAACTACTCTCCTTTACAAACTCAAAAGGACAGTTCTCATACTTCTCGTAATTTTCAAAGAAGACCTAGGACATTTTCGCCTTCTCCACCGAGACAAGAGGCTACTATAAAATATAAATTTGAAGAAAAAAACAAAGTTACCTGTGAAGTCCTTGGCAGATGATGAGTAGTAAATCCAAACACATGCCCAGGAATTAATACACATTATTTGGTTGAAAATTAATATTTATTTATTTGTGTAAGACTTGTATTTTTTTTTTTATCATGAAAATCAAAATTCTTCTTTATAGAAACATTTTTTGTTTCTCATAGTAGTTAAACATTTGCATTATAGCAATAACTTTATAAATGAAGATATTTCTCGAAAATTAACATGTTTCAAACAAAACCAACATTCTTCAGTACAACACATTTTTTTTATATATATATATCTCTTGAGAGCACGAACTACAAATTTTTTTGTGATTCAAAAAGGGAAAATATCATCATTTCCTTCAAGACATCATTCAAACATGTATTTTCAAAACATTTATATCAGAAGAAGAATAATATAGAGATATACCTGTATTCTCAATTATGCATAGATGTACACCAATATCTTCTTTGAAGCGCCCCGTGAATTTTTCAAATATATTAGAATAAAGATGGGCCAAATAATGAAATAAAATAAACTTTATGTAAATAAAACTTCTTCAGTTCACAAACGAAAATCTTCTCATCTTCACCTCTGCTTGTTTATTCAGAGGACGGCGATTATATGAAAAGATTAATGAAGAAATTTGGGCAGTTGAAGAAAATTGTTAACGATGAGATGATGAAAACCAAGTTAATACTTAGAAGACATATGACGACATTCCAATTTTAGATATGAAGGCACCACGAGAACAACCAACAGAAGGTCTATGGTGGGTCCTTATTTAACTTTTGTAATCCGAAAAAGAGAAGGCACAAAACATAAAAATTTCGGGATGCCTTTGAAGGGGCTTTGCTCCTCGCAGCCTTGAAAAATCAACCTTTCCTGAAACCATGGCGTGATCATAGCACCCTGAAATGTTGCCCGTATACAACGGTCTCGAGGGGCGCACACACACATGCCCCGAAAAATTCCACCCAAAACTTCCAATCATCCGACCGCATCCATTACGGCAGGTGTCTAGCAGCGCAACTCCCTCAGGTGGCCGAGAGCCCAGGGGAAAAAGAGAAAAGGTTACTGGAATCCCAAAATACGCCAATTTGGCAGCGAGCGAGAGAGGGGGGGGTGACAAAATAAGCCAAGTTACGATGCAAAGAATGGAGAAATATGAATTTAATAAAAACAGAATTGATAAACACGTAAAGAGGGGAGGCCAAAGCAGGTGGCCCAGAGCCGAATGACTTAAAATACGTCACCTGTGGAAACGAATTTGATAGGCTAGGGGTGTGTCCGAATAAACGGAAGTTCCACCCAAAGAACAAGCGAGAATGTTCTCGAACGATCTCCAAAACCGGAAGGAATGATTTCGAACAGGATTTTACCGGCTTGGAACATTCGAAAGCTAAGTAAGAAAGAAAACATTACAGGCGACGAAATGAAAATACACGAAACCGAAATAAAATTTAAATTGAGAACATTAATAAAAAGGAAGGTGATATGAAATAAAATGGCTAATAAAATTGAATTAAACAAAACATATGGGGGGTTATCGAGTAACCACCACATATTACCCAGGGTCCCCCAAAAGAAAATATTGGTGAGATGACAAAAATGACAATTATTCATCGAGACAATATTTTCTAACACATGTACAAATATACTAAATAATTACACAAAATAAATGTATCAGAAATAGTTATAGGAATATAAATAACTGTTTTACATGATGTTCAAATACTAAAAGAAAAATACTTATTGTTATGATAGTAATCCTTATATGTTAACATGGAAGGTATACAAAATTTCTTCCAGAAGTATCTATCATATATATCAAAAAAAAATTTAAAGTCTATGTCTATGTGCAACAGTCCTTAACTTTAACGAGTCTCTTGTTAGGCTGTGCAAAATGCACTATAACAGTAGAATGCTTTAGCATATGTCAAAATATTTGATTATACAATAATATGTATATCTATTTTCTTAGTTGTCAACAAAATGAAACATACTATAACTGTATATGAATCATACTATAACTATATATAAAATATATGGTTTCAAATAACACATGATAACTTGAATGAATTTGTAAGTTGAAAATTGAACAATAAAAAATATATATATAAATGGTGCAGAGAGATTAGTTAGGCTCTCATAAAAAAAATATTTACTTATATCACCACATAGCCTTTTAAGCTTTCAATAAATCTTAAATGAATAACCTTAGTATTATTCAATAACACATTTTCGCAGAAAATAAAATAATAAGTTGCAAAAAGAATGGTAACAAAAGCATGATATTATTTTCCAATAAAAATATCTTCAAAGTGAATATAATAATTTTCAAAGAGAGAATTTTTACACTCTCATAAAGGAATATTCTTAAACATTTTCAATATAAATTGCCAATAATTGCATAAATACCTTTAATACTATACTTCGTTCAAAATAAACATAAAACATAAGATGTTTAATATTCTGAAAAAGGAAGGAACTTATATGAATATGTCAATCTTATATATGACTTGATAATGTCAACTTACAAAGAAAAATCAATTGTGTCAAAATTTCTATATAGAAGATATCTAGAACATATTTACTTGTAATTTTCAAACATTTTTAAAAAATTAAGTAAGTGATCACTTTTGCATTTGTCATAAATCAAGATTTTGCTTTATATAAATATATATAATGACTCATTAAACATCTTTGGATCCAAAGTATAAACACTCAAAAGTATACAAAAAAAAATATTATATACTACTTATGGTGAGTCATTCACTTTCTATATTTCACCAAGAAGAGAAGAAATATTAGTATATATAAGTTTATCATGCACTTTCTTTTCTCTTTTTTTTTTAAAAGAGGTTAAATGTTAAAACATGCATGCATTGTAAAGAGCAGACACAATAGAGAAAATAATTTGATGAGTACTCATTTTTATGTTTACCTTATATCAATTACAATTTCACCTTTCTTATTAGAATGCACATTTGTCAAAAATAACTTTAAATAATGATATAGTATTATAACAAGAATATAAAAAGACAAATTCTTTCTCAATTTTTTGCATCAACTATTGTAATTAAAGACTTTATAAGATTTAACAGTAGTAGAGTATGGCATCCATGAGATTATATGTATATATTGTAATAATTATGACTTATAGATAAATACAGTAAATAATAAAACTATTGAAAATCATACATACATCAAGAGGATGACTGCTGAATTGTATCAGGGAGAAGAAGACTTAAATAATGAAGAAAAAAAAATAACAACAGCTGCCTGCAGCTTGGAGAAAAGAAAAAAAAAATTACATAGTGATTCTTCTTACTGGAGTATCAGTCTGGCTAGCTTAGACTGATTATACTACAAAGCAATAGTCATCCTGAAAAAGGAAATAAGAAATGTTGTGTTTGGTTTGGTGGGTGAGGAGAAGAGATGGGGAAGAAACACTTTTTATTTGCCTCTACCCACAATTAGGCCAAATAAATGATCGTGATAATGACAGCACATCGCGGAGAATGGGGGCCTGCAAACGACCCAAGTGACCATCCTTACTTCACTTAAAATAGTAAAAATATTCTTTTAACCATGAAGATGATAAACTAAATACAAAATTATAAAATATAAATTTGAAGAAAAAAACAAAGTTACCTGTGAAGTCCTTGGCAGATGATGAGTAGTAAATCCAAACACATGCCCAGGAATTAATACACATTATTTGGTTGAAAATTAATATTTATTTATTTGTGTAAGACTTGTATTTTTTTTTTTTTTTATCATGAAAATCAAAATTCTTCTTTATAGAAACATTTTTTGTTTCTCATAGTAGTTAAACATTTGCATTATAGCAATAACTTTATAAATGAAGATATTTCTCGAAAATTAACATGTTTCAAACAAAACCAACATTCTTCAGTACAACACATTTTTTTTATATATATATATCTCTTGAGAGCACGAACTACAAATTTTTTTGTGATTCAAAAAGGGAAAATATCATCATTTCCTTCAAGACATCATTCAAACATGTATTTTCAAAACATTTATATCAGAAGAAGAATAATATAGAGATATACCTGTATTCTCAATTATGCATAGATGTACACCAATATCTTCTTTGAAGCGCCCCGTGAATTTTTCAAATATATTAGAATAAAGATGGGCCAAATAATGAAATAAAATAAACTTTATGTAAATAAAACTTCTTCAGTTCACAAACGAAAATCTTCTCATCTTCACCTCTGCTTGTTTATTCAGAGGACGGCGATTATATGAAAAGATTAATGAAGAAATTTGGGCAGTTGAAGAAAATTGTTAACGATGAGATGATGAAAACCAAGTTAATACTTAGAAGACATATGACGACATTCCAATTTTAGATATGAAGGCACCACGAGAACAACCAACAGAAGGTCTATGGTGGGTCCTTATTTAACTTTTGTAATCCGAAAAAGAGAAGGCACAAAACATAAAAATTTCGGGATGCCTTTGAAGGGGCTTTGCTCCTCGCAGCCTTGAAAAATCAACCTTTCCTGAAACCATGGCGTGATCATAGCACCCTGAAATGTTGCCCGTATACAACGGTCTCGAGGGTAATATGTGGTGGTTACTCGATAACCCCCCATATGTTTTGTTTAATTCAATTTTATTAGCCATTTTATTTCATATCACCTTCCTTTTTATTAATGTTCTCAATTTAAATTTTATTTCGGTTTCGTGTATTTTCATTTCGTCGCCTGTAATGTTTTCTTTCTTACTTAGCTTTCGAATGTTCCAAGCCGGTAAAATCCTGTTCGAAATCATTCCTTCCGGTTTTGGAGATCGTTCGAGAACATTCTCGCTTGTTCTTTGGGTGGAACTTCCGTTTATTCGGACACACCCCTAGCCTATCAAATTCGTTTCCACAGGTGACGTATTTTAAGTCATTCGGCTCTGGGCCACCTGCTTTGACCTCCCCTCTTTACGTGTTTATCAATTCTGTTTTTATTAAATTCATATTTCTCCATTCTTTGCATCGTAACTTGGCTTATTTTGTCACCCCCCCCTCTCTCGCTCGCTGCCAAATTGGCGTATTTTGGGATTCCAGTAACCTTTTCTCTTTTTCCCCTGGGCTCTCGGCCACCTGAGGGAGTTGCGCTGCTAGACACCTGCCGTAATGGATGCGGTCGGATGATTGGAAGTTTTGGGTGGAATTTTTCGGGGCATGTGTGTGTGCGCCCCTCGAGACCGTTGTATACGGGCAACATTTCAGGGTGCTATGATCACGCCATGGTTTCAGGAAAGGTTGATTTTTCAAGGCTGCGAGGAGCAAAGCCCCTTCAAAGGCATCCCGAAATTTTTATGTTTTGTGCCTTCTCTTTTTCGGATTACAAAAGTTAAATAAGGACCCACCATAGACCTTCTGTTGGTTGTTCTCGTGGTGCCTTCATATCTAAAATTGGAATGTCGTCATATGTCTTCTAAGTATTAACTTGGTTTTCATCATCTCATCGTTAACAATTTTCTTCAACTGCCCAAATTTCTTCATTAATCTTTTCATATAATCGCCGTCCTCTGAATAAACAAGCAGAGGTGAAGATGAGAAGATTTTCGTTTGTGAACTGAAGAAGTTTTATTTACATAAAGTTTATTTTATTTCATTATTTGGCCCATCTTTATTCTAATATATTTGAAAAATTCACGGGGCGCTTCAAAGAAGATATTGGTGTACATCTATGCATAATTGAGAATACAGGTATATCTCTATATTATTCTTCTTCTGATATAAATGTTTTGAAAATACATGTTTGAATGATGTCTTGAAGGAAATGATGATATTTTCCCTTTTTGAATCACAAAAAAATTTGTAGTTCGTGCTCTCAAGAGATATATATATATAAAAAAAATGTGTTGTACTGAAGAATGTTGGTTTTGTTTGAAACATGTTAATTTTCGAGAAATATCTTCATTTATAAAGTTATTGCTATAATGCAAATGTTTAACTACTATGAGAAACAAAAAATGTTTCTATAAAGAAGAATTTTGATTTTCATGATAAAAAAAAAAAAATACAAGTCTTACACAAATAAATAAATATTAATTTTCAACCAAATAATGTGTATTAATTCCTGGGCATGTGTTTGGATTTACTACTCATCATCTGCCAAGGACTTCACAGGTAACTTTGTTTTTTTCTTCAAATTTATATTTTATAATTTTGTATTTAGTTTATCATCTTCATGGTTAAAAGAATATTTTTACTATTTTAAGTGAAGTAAGGATGGTCACTTGGGTCGTTTGCAGGCCCCCATTCTCCGCGATGTGCTGTCATTATCACGATCATTTATTTGGCCTAATTGTGGGTAGAGGCAAATAAAAAGTGTTTCTTCCCCATCTCTTCTCCTCACCCACCAAACCAAACACAACACTGATGTATCAGGAACTTTTGAAAGTGTAAACTCAGTGATCTAGGGTTTTACAATTATGTTTCCAAGAAAAAGAAGTTTTGATTGCATTTTGTGGCAGTTATCGTGGACAAACAGACTGACAGACGGAAAACAATTAATTTTATGTCACCAAAATAAGCCTTCAATGAAATTTCAGCAATGACGTCATTATTCATGAGTTATTGCTATCCATGTTTCTAGTATTTTTTATGACTACTATAAAATACCTGTTTTATTTCAATTATGACATCAAATTTTATCAGGTGAAACAATTGTTAAAAATATAATTATTTTTTATTTCTTTTACTTCTAATTATGCTCCCATTTTTTGCCAGAAAAATCCTTATTAACAAAACAAATTTCCGTGTTTAATATTTAACAAAGTACTATATTTATTTTTATTTTAATTCTGACGTCATATTTATTTTTTCATAGTTTAATTTTTCGAATGGAAATTGCTCAATTGAAACTTATTGCCGTTGAAAAATTATTCCATATTTTGATTTTTTTTTTCGCAACGATAAAGGAAATTGGTTAAACTTTATCTAAAAAATCGTATTAATTCTGCATGAAAAAGAAGGAAATTTTGAATTATTAAGGAAAATATGTGAATAAAATTAATAAAACATAGCCTATGTTGTTTTCTGGGCTATGTTATACACAAAGATACAAACACATTAATTCATCAGTTTTGACGTTGACTTCATTTAAATTAACATTATAAAAATAAGGATTATGATGAATGGTTGCTTAGCAACCATTAAGAGAAAATAAAGAAAATGGAATAAATACATTTGAAATAAATAAATCTCTATAACAAATTGGTTTATATTATTGGAACACATTTATAAAAAATCTCGAAAATTTACAGTAATAATTTAAAAAATCTGACAAATGTGTAGACAAAATTTCAAAACAATACGAATAATTTAACTGGTAAATTTCAGTATCCCTTTATCATTGAATTCCATTAATGAAATGTGACATTTTCTCTCAAGAAAAAAAAAATTAAAAATCATTGAATTTGCCATAGAAAAGCATTATTGCGCAAAATAAAATATTCTATTTTTTTCGAACGAATGAATCAAATCTTACAAAAAACTATACAGCTTAATGCCAGTGTCTTACTAACATACCCACTTAATTTCAAACCAATCGGATGCTTTTTACGGAAATTATCGTGGAACAGACAGACTGACAGACAGACAGAAGCCAAAAAATTTCGTGTCTCCAAAGTAAGCCTTCACTGATGTTTCGGCAATAAATCTATTTAAATTCTTCATCTTTTTTTTTTTTTCTCCATTGTCTATTATTATTATTATTATTATTTTGTTAATTACATTTTTCAACCTGCCATATCCAACTTTGTGCTATGATATATATCTTATTGTATAAGATGTTACACAAACAATGGCAACATTTAACAGCATCAATCACTATTAATTAATTTCTTCTTGTTTTCTTATAGTATGAATTCTATTCAAAAAGATCAACCAGATCCTGATGCCATTAAAATGTTTGTTGGACAGATTCCTCGTAATTGGGATGAAAATGATTTAAGAAAACTGTTTGATGAATTTGGACCTGTCCACCAAATAAATGTTTTAAGAGACAAAATTACTGGGCAAAGCCGTGGTAAGTTGAATTTAGTTTTCTTTTAACTAATAGAACTGTTTTGTATATTGAATATTTAAAAAAATGTATATTTATAAATATAATAAACATATACATAAATTACCAATCTCCGTTTTATTAGTTTTGAAGATATATAAATCTTCTTATCAAGATCCTTATAGTTATGAAGAACCTTTTTCTTTTTTTTGGTTCATTTTGTGACAGTGTTGCTAAATTTTGTCCAGGCCAAAAAAAAAAAAAAAAAAAAAAGGCCGGACGGCTTTTATTTTTTTATAAGATATTTTACAGATATTTCATATTAAATTTGATTTAATTTTTAATACATTTATAAATATTTTCTACTAAAAAATATATTAACTTCTTCTAAATTTTATAAAATAATTAATTCTAACTGCTAGAGTGCATCTGTGAAGGCATTATGTCTGAAAAAAAATTTTAAATATTCAGAAGGATACATTAAATTAAACTTTAAATTGGTGGTTTGGAATTCTTTTTTTTATAGCTCTATGTGTATCACATATTTTAAAGATTATATCAAATAAGAAAATGTCACGCATCAAAATAGAATTTTTCTTACATACTACTACTATTGATTAAAACTAAATAGCTTATGCGTATTTAGTAATTGAAATTATCTTATATATTACTTTACTTTAGAACACCCAGTAATAAGTAATCTATATTCTGATAACATATAAACAATGATAATATAAAAAAATTTTTACCCTTCTAAGCAGTTATGTAACTTATTCCAGATATGACCATACGGATCCTAGAATGAACCATGTTGAAAGAGAAATTAGGAAGAGTTTTAACATTTGAGGAAATTTTAATATGTGTTAATGCATAAGATAAAAATTTAAATAATCCAAATTAAAATAGCAAAAATGTTATTTTAATCCTAATAAAAATAATATAATAAATTGTTAAATTGTCCAATTAAAACTTGTTGAATTAAAATTTTGAAAAGTTTATTGCTATTTAAAAGAGTGCATATTTGTGCATAAACTATTGTATAAATTATTTATAATATATATATATATTTTTTTTTTTTTATGAGAAAGAATTACTGTTTTTATTAAATGACTTTATGTGCAGTTTTAAATAAATGTTTATGAGCAATAAAATAAACACTTGCATATTAATGTCACTTAAAATTTGTTAGGTAATAAATTATATAACTAAACAACTATTGTCCTTTTTAGTTTCTTCTATCATCAATGGACAAAAGAATTGTAATTGAAATTTTTTTCGCCTTCTGGTTTTTTATGTATTTTAAAAGTCAGAGATTCCAAAAGTCATTTTTTTACAAAATATCTGTCTGCTCAAGTATGTGTCCGTATGTCACCATTGTACCATCGAAAAGTGTATGAAGGTATGCATGGAATTGAACCAAATTTTTTGTGCATGTGTTTGGCAGGTCCTCCTTCAATTTTAAAATATTCTGCCAAAAGAAGATGCTGCAGTAGCAATTTTTGTGCCATTTTCAATATTGTACCACCGAAAAGTGTATGAAATTATCCATAGAATTGAATCAAATTTTTTGTGTAAGTGTTTGGATATAGCTAGTAGGTCTTCCTTGAATTTGAAAAGATTCATCGAAAGGGGGCGCTGCAATAGCGATTTTTGTGTTATTTTCAATATTATACCACCGAAAAGTGTATGAAGTTATGCGTAGAAATGAACCAAATTTTTTGTGCGAGTTTGGCTATGGCTGGTAGGTCTTGCCTGAATTTGAAAAAAAATCTGCTGGAAGGGGCCACTATAATCGTGATGTCTGTATTATTTTCATTATTGTACCATCCAAAACTGTATGAAGTTATGCATAGAACTGAACTAAATTTTGATTATTTGATTTAAAATATTGATTAAAAATAAGATTATTTTTAGGTATGACTAGCAGGTCCTCCTTGAATTTGAAAAAAAAAAAATCTGATGGAAGGGGTCACTGTTAAAGCAATTTCTATATTGTTTTCAATATTGTACCACCCAAAGATTTATGAAGTTATGCATAGAATTGAACCAAATTTTTTGTGTATGTTTTTTGGCTATGGCAGCAGGCCCTCCGTGAATTTTAATAAAATCTGACAAAAGGGGGGTACTGTAATCTTGTGATGCCTGCGTCATTTTCATTAATGTACCATCAAAAAATGTTTGAAGTTATGCATAGAATTGAACCAAATTTTTTGTGTACGTTTTTGGCTATGATTAGCAGATCTTCTTTGAATTTGGAAATATTCTGTGTTAAAGAAGCATTGTGATATCGCTTTTTGTTTCATTTTCCCTATTCTTCGTTGTTCTACTGTTCATCGGCTTGTGCAGAGTCAGAAACTCGCGTCCTGCTAAGCTGGCTATTTAAGAACAGCTGTTGATAACAGAATAAGGGAAAACTATTCATTTTAATAAATATCATGTTCCACATTAACATGTTTTTACTGCAATTTATTGACTGAAGCAGAAATTTAAGATAAAAACAAAGCTGGTACAGTATTGAATTAATAATATTAAAGTATTAGCATGTAGAACAAGAGATGTAAATTTTCCAGAAAAATATAAGTGGCGGGAAAAAAACTGGTTCTTTTTTTTTTTTTTTTTTTTTTTGGAAAAGTTGGAAAAATTGATTTTTTATGATTGCTTATCCCAAATAAATTATATTTTCTTAGAGAATATTAAATAATAAACAATTTCTTCCATTTATTTGTATTAAAATAAAATTATTTTCACTTTATGCCAACTTCTCCAGAAATTCCGGAGTTTCTCCGGAAAAGTAAGTTAAAATACGGTAGTACGGTAATAAGGTAGAAAATACGGAAATTTGCGGCAAAAAATCGCGATATTTTTGATCATTTGGGACCAAAAAATAACGATCTTTTTCGATCAATCATTGCAAAAAATCGCGAAATTCGACAATAGGTCATTGAAATACATCGTAAATACATTTCCGTCAGTTGTTCGCCACAGCAGATCACAATTTTCTTCAGTTACTCTCAGGAAAAGATCGCGATTTTCGTCAGTAATTCGCGATAAAAAATCTCAATTTTCGTCAATAAGTCATGGCAAAACACCGCAATTTTTGTCAGTCGCGATAGAAGGTCGCGATTTTCGTCAGTCATTTGCATAATAAAACCACGATTTTTGGCATATGACACAAAATCGCGATTTTCGTCTATTAGTCTCTGGAAAAGATCGCGATTTTCGTCAGTTAGTCTTCGGAAAAAAAAAACAGGGATCTTCCATAGTATGTCTCGGCAAAAGATCGCGATTTTCGTCACTCAGTCTCGGAAAAAAATCACCATTTTCGTGAGTCATTCCGACAAATGATCGCGGGTTTCGTCTGTCAGTTTCGGGAAAAAAATCACGATTTTTGTCTGTCATTCCTGAGAAAAGATTGCAATGTTCGTAAGTCACTCTGGAAATTCGTCAGTCACTGCAGGAAAAGATCTTGATTTTCGTCAGTCATTCGTGATAAAAGACTGCGATTTTCGTTAGTCATTCGCGATAAAAGACTGCGATTTTTGTCAGTCATTCACGATTAAAGATTGCGATTTTCGTCAGTCATTCGCGATAAAAGACCGCGATTTTTGTCAGTCATTCACGATAAAAGACTGTGATTTTTGTCAGTCATTCGCGATAAAAGACCGCGATTTTTGTCAGTCATTCGCGATAAAAGACCGTGATTTTCGTCAGTCATTCGCGATAAATGACCGCTATTTTCGTCAATCATTCACTTAAATCACCATTTTTGCCACTTACTCACGTCAAAAGATTGCGATTTTCATTAATTACTCTCGGGGAAAGATTGCGATTTTCGTCACCTCTGTAAAATATCCTATTTTCGACTGTCAGTTGTGGGAGGAAATCACTTTGTTAGCAAACCAGTTGCGAAGAAAAAAATATTTCATGAATTTCACAGCTAGTATAGAAATCATGGATTTTTTGCTTTGTAAGGATAAAAAATATTCCATTTGTATAAATTCATTAGATTTTTTTTAACTACATAAAAAAAGTGACAACATTTTTTAAAATTTTGTTTGTATGAATAAATACAAAAGCTGTCAGGGTTGAGGATTAAGAAAGTATGTGTAAAAGATATTTTAAAAATACCTCAAAAAAATTATGTGCAACTCCTGAAACGACTCCTGAAAGGTGACTATTTTACTCCTGAAGAGTGTCCAAAACTCCTGAAATTTAACTAGTTCACTCCTGATATGGTATTTACAATGTTGGCATCTATGCTTTGTTACAAAAAAAAAAAAAAAAAAAAAAAAAAAGCAAAGCCTGCTTATAAAAATGTAGTTTATTTTTTCACAATGTAAGAATTTTTATTAAGGGTGTATTTCGATTCAAACTGCTTGTTTTCCGATTTATTTTTTAATTCACTTTTGCTCTCAAACACATGAAACTCGCAGATTCTCTTATTTAGAAAGTGCACAAGGTGCCGTAAAGGTCAATTCTTTGATAAGTGTACAAAATATTGGAAAAAAAGCAATCAAAAACGGCAATTTGAACAGATTTTTCCGAAATGGGAGATAAGGGAACGAAAGAAAGGGTCTTCCAGAAAAGTTAATTGCTTATAAATCAAATTCTAATGAATTGAGCGTAAAAAGACTTTACTCGGCACCTCATACGTCCCTTCAAGAATCTTCTCAGCAAGTTTCATGTCTCTACTTTCTAAAAATGTGTCTGAAATTGTATCGGAAAATTTCGAGCTGCTGAAGGTGGAAAAGCGTTTTTTCGAATACACCCTTAAACGCTATTGTTTGTTATATCATATCTCTGTTGAAATGATTTTTCAGTTACATATTTAACTACCAATTGACCTAATGTAAAGACCTGAGCAAATATGCCTACAGTTTGGAATGAAATAAATTATGTATTCCGCTTACATAAGTATAGTTTTTAAGTAAATTATACCAGTTTAATGAAATAAATTATTGCAGTTTTGCCATTTTTATGAATATCAGTATTCAATAATTCCATTGTTTGTTTAAAAAAATGTATATTTTTACAATATTAATTACATTTTTCCCTTGCAATTATAATTTTATTTCCTTTAAAAAATATGTTTAGTTTTGGTATAGCTTTCCAATCTCAACTCAAAAAAGTTTTGATTTAGTTTTATAATCTAAATAATTATAATTTATTATAATTTATTTTTATAATCTAAAAAATAACAAAACTAAGTTTTAGTTTGGCTTACTCAGGTCTGCAACTAACAAACAGCATAGGATTTATTGACTGTTAGATTTTTACTCACCGAAACCAGAAAAATATTTCTTTAAAAGTTAAATTAAACTTAATTTTTTTTTCTTTTTATCCTGAAATCTGGTATTCCACTCTTGAGTAAGAAACCATATTCAAGAATATTTCCATATGGTAATTTCATATTTCTAAGAGTGGAACTCAAAAGTTATGAAAACAGAACACTACAAATAGAAAATTCTTGCGAGGAATTAACAAAAGCTCAGTTACACACAGAGATAAACTTCTACTGTGCTTTAGAAAACTACTAAAATTCATTGTTTAATCAAGAAGAAAGTATAATTTGGAATGTATTTACTTGTAATAAAATATAATTTTTTTTTTTTTTTTTTTTTTTTTTTTTTTCATGACAGTTGTATTTTTTTAATGGTAACTCCCAATGTTTTGCAACATTACTGTATATTATGGAGGTAAAGTGGAGGTCAATTTTAGACTCAACACCTTGAAAAAACATTAAATTAATCAGCTATAACGAAATCTTGAAAAATGCAGCATAATAGTGCCACCTATAGGACAATTTACACCAAAAACTAAACAACATTAATATATATCAGGAACTGGCTGAATCTGTAGTTTGATGAAAAATTTTCTTTTAGTTCTTGAGATAGAACTATTGTGGAAATCATGAATAATGCAGCATAGCAGCTCCATCAGTTGGGCGATGTACACTAATAACTAAATGTCTTGAGTTTGTATCAAGGTGTAACTGAATCTAAAATTTTGTGAAATTATGTGCATCAGTTCTTTGAGATAGAGGGCCCATAAAATTTTTGTCACATTGAGACACACAGAGTGACAGATATTTTCCAAAACCCACCAAATCATGTTCAGGACCTTCTAAAATGTTTAAATACACCAAAAGCTGGAAGTCAAATTTTTCACGAATTCAATGCTTCTTGTAAAAATAGAAGAAAGTAATAAATGCATACTTCAAATTTTATGTTAAATTTTTTATTTTACCATTCTTATTGAACAGCATATTATTGACATAATTTTGAACATGAATTAATTTTTAAAAAGGGAAGTTGCATTTAATTATATATCTAGATTTTTTTTCATGCAATCCTGTTTTTGTGAAATTGTGAACTTCTTGCATATACTTATACAAAATATAATCAAAATTTATGATTTAGAAATTATTACTATATTTAGGTTCTTATTTAGACATTTTTAATAAGGTTATTCATACATATATACAACTGGATAAGATTCAGCTGCTATATGGCGTGAGATTTTTTTTCTTCAATCACTGCATTTGTAAAAGATTCAATTTGGAGATTAAACTTTTTTCCGAAATGTCTATTTTTCTAGAGAAATTTTACAGAGGGTCTTGTGTTTCAAACTAGAAAAAAATGTGAAGAATCCTTTCAAGTCTTCTCAAACAGATTTCTGCTGAGAGGTCAAATTACCCACATTAAAAGTTTTCATGTGGAACACTCAACATAAAAATAAATAAAATTAAAAGTATGATAATGTAACTGTTACAGAATTTTCAATACATTATTTTACAAATGAAATTTCAATTTTTCCAAACTGGAAAAATTGAAAAATAAGCTTTTGGAAATAAAACCTGAAAAAAAAAACAGGTTTTTTCCGATCATTCCCATCTCTATGTGGAACTACTTTTTGAAAAATTAAAATCTACATAGGAGGTATAAGAAAGTTTTGGGGTTGGCACATCCAACTAGTTAATTATATAAAGCTAACAAATTTTAATTTGATACTGAATTTAATTTTTAGCATTATACATCAGTTTTTTGTAAACAATGGCAACAATTTTGTAAAATAGTTTTGATTTGAATATTTTTCCCTATTATTGTAAATTTTGCCTCCATTGATTTTTAATGTGGTTTTCAATGTGATTTTAACCTTTTTAAGTCCAATAATACTTTTTTAATATTCAGCATGGAATTCAGTTTCAAATTTATAACCTAATATATTAAATTTTATTCATCACAAATTTTAAAAATTACCGATTTTGTGAAAAATTTCTAATTGCATTGTTTTACCCCGTTATAGTAAATTTTGACCCCCGTGATTTCTTTGTGTTTTTTCAAATTCCACAGCAACATTTGTAAAACTAATTCGGTCTAAAACTTTCAGCTTAATATAACAAATTTAATTCTCTATGATTTTTAAATTTTAGAGTTTTTACTATGCAATACTCCATACAATTTTTGGAGATTTTTGCTTTTCACATCAATTTTATGTCATTTATGAAATGTTCCCATTACAATACTTTACTCCATTGTGTAGCAAATTTTGTCCCCTGCAACTTCAGAATATTTAGCAATTTTTAATGTGATTTTTAGTGAGTTTTTTTTTAAATCCCCAGGAGGTTTTTAACATTCAGAAAAAGAATTTTCAAATTAGATCATAGCATGTGTCTGAATAAGTTTTACTTGTAATTTAACATGCTTTTACCTATTGAAAAAAAACTTTAAAAGCTTGTCACTTTACTGCTAAAGCAGATTTCTCTGAATTTTGCAGAAAAGAAGAAAATCACAGAATTAAAGGCATCAGAAGAATATATTTGACTCACTTCAAAGTTGGCATAGCATTAGATCCAAAATAATCAATAGTAAAGCTGAAGAGGAATGAAAAGAAAGTTTTATGATGCTACAAAGAATTTCAACACTGTTGTCATTTTCAATGCTGTCCAAACATTCCTGTTTGTTTAAAGTACTTCCAAATAAAATTCTAACAAAAACAAGCGAGAAAATGCCAAAAGAAAGAATTGCACCATGCTCTATGCCAATTTTACTTGTGAGAAGCTCAAACCACTTGTAATTAGGAAAAAGAGAGAAATCATGATGCTTCTAAAATTGAAGATTGCATCATTGCTCATGCACTATAAATCAGCCGTGATGACATTTACAATTTTTTCATAGTGGTTGGATTAACAAGATGAAGTGAAAAAGAAAAAAAATTCATCTTTTTATGATTAATGCATGATCACACACAAACATGCTGAGTAAGGTGAGTCTGAAATTCTTGACACTGAATTGTACTTCTATAATCCAGCCACTGGATCAAGGAGTAATAGAGGACTCTAAAGATCCCACCTGAATCTATTTTCTGAAAGAACCTGACCCTTGAGATGCAGGTGACAAATTTGGCAACCAAAATAAAGTCAGTCAACATCATGAATGAAGTCTATTGAATATCAACAGCCTAGAATGAAGGAACCCCCTATACCATCCAAAGATATTTCTATGAAGTTGAATTCCAATGTGAGAATGAGCAGTCAAGAATACGGGAGCAAGAAACAATAGCTGTGAGTGACTTAGGGTCAATTCTTCAAAAAGTTCATGCTAAAATTGAACCTGGAGCTTATCACAAAGCAGATAGAAGTCTTCTATTTTGCGATAACATAATCATTAAAGAGGAAAAGGATAGTAAAGAAGTAGCCGATGAAACAAGAAGTACGATTACCTTCGAGCAATATAGCCAAGGATCTCAAGACCTATTGAACTATGTTGCTGGACATCACTGGGAAGCCTTTCATTTTTTAAACAACTGGTTAACATGTATACTGCAGAAGCAATACATTGTAAAAACATACTAAAATTACATACTTTGTTGAGTAATGGAGCAATTATGTTTACAAATAATGTATTGCATAATATATATGTTTTGTAAAACTTTCTTAATAAAAAAATAGGATGGTATATTACATGATCAAATGAATTTAGTTTGACATTGCACTAGCCATCAAATCTTAATTCTATGTGTCTATTTGGATAGTTGGCATGGCTAAGTATTCTATCCAATAGTAGTAGTAGGAATGCATTTTCCAGTTTATCTCTATAATAAACATCCCTATAATCTGAATATTTTTAATCAATTTCATATATATTCAGAATAGAGAGACTCCACTGTTATTTTAATCAAGCATATTAATGCTCTTTGTGTGTAGATTCATAAATTTGTATATTCTTTTTTACAAACCTTTTTAAAATGTACTTTTCTATTTTAAGTTCTAAATTGTAATTTTATATGTATATTTTTTATAGGCTGTTGTTTTGTGACTTTTTATTGTCGAAAATCTGCTGTAGATGCACAGAATGCACTCCATAATATTAAAACCCTCCCAGGAGTAAGTAATTTATATGCAGTTATTTTATTATTAAATTGGTGAGCTGAATATTTTTCTTGTGTTATTTTCCGATTAAGTCAATGGGAAAGAATAATGCCAATTCATGTTTAGTTAAATTAACAGAACTTGGTGGTACTTGCATACCATCAATTTTCTTAGAATATATAAGCCAAGATTATTCTTCTATCCTTTTTTTCTGTGACAATTTATATATATAAGGTTACAAGCTAATCAGAAAGCATTTAAATAACCTTTGAATCGATAAAACTTAAGTTGTAATACAAATATCTGTCTATTTATAATAAAAAGCAGAAAATGAAAATGTGCATACATTACGTTATTAATGTACATACATTATTCTTGTTAAAGAAAGAAAAAGAAAAGAATTAAGAAAAACAAGAATGAATTATTATATTTTTATTTTTGAAATGAAAGTAATTCACAATTGAATATTTGTTACAAAATCTTTTGTAAAATAATAGCTTATGAAATGTGTGTTGCTTTATTTCTATACATGCTTTTGAAAATATCAAGTTAAATACTACAGGGATGAAAGAGTTCCGCCTTTTTGAAGATGATTTTGGCCATCCTCTGGATCGATGCAAAAAATGCAAAGAAAATATTACTGGTAATTTGGGGGGGGGGGGGTCCAAGAAGCTCCGGGAGTAATTTTCGGACTTATCTTTCACCCGCTAGACTTCACCCACCAATCGCCGAAGAGCTACTAAAAAAAAAAACTGTCAAGATAAGCGGTCAATTTACGTTCAGGAGCGGTGCATTTCGCGGGGCGAAAATCTATTTTTAAGGACCGGGCAAACATAACTATTCTGAAGTTGAACTTTATTCCCGGAACTGCCTTTTCTTTTCTCTCACTTACGGTTTACTGACAGTGGGAAACGAGGGAGATACAATGGTCACGGAAGATCACTATCTTAACCCTACTGAAGGGAAAGATTCCCGTGCTACTCTTGGATTGAAGTTGAACTGAAAAACTCATTTACATCAAACGCGCCGCCTGCAAACCGCGAAAAAACTTTGTGTGTGCCCGCAGCCTTAGACTGGCAGCTGTTTTCTGATACCTGGATCCATAGGTCACTGTGACGCTGAAGAGAAAGAAAATCGTGAGAGGGAATAATTTAATCTGGATTAATGAGCTTTAAAACAGTTATAATAATTTTTCAGTTGTTTTGTTTTCCAGAATAACTATTATTTTTGCAGCGCGACGGATACGAGCTAATATAAATTCTGTTTTATTATTATTGCACTTCAGTTCCGGTTAAAATATGTCAATTTCAGGTAAACCTTTTTTAAACATTTTTTAGTTGCGTTTGAATTTATTTAGAGTGGAATTTTCAGTTATAACTAAAATACCCGAACGCGAGTATGTGCAAGACTTGACTACTAATCATAATTAAGAGTTTTAAGACTGATATCTTCATCATTATTATTATAAATACTGTTGATCGATGAATTATATAATTTCTGAAATAAATGAGAATATGGCATTGATAAATTATATACATTCTGCCACAAAGAACACTAGTATAATTATTTATGGTGCATTTACACTCCATTTACAAGTACAGCTTTTACGATATTTGCGTTCAGAGGTAAAGGTCTGCACGGGCCGGGCCTCGGTCCGAACACGAGCACGGCGCGGGCCGGGTTCGAGTCGATTTGCATTAATGTCATTCGGGCCGGGTCGGGGCCTTGCTTCTGAAGACTCAGGCCATGCCGGACGGGCCTAGTCATTAATCTTTTCAGGCCGTAATTTTTTTTCCTGGAGTATCGGGCCGGGCCGAGCCTAACTTACTTCTTCCGTAGAAACCGAGACTGATTTCATTCTTTTTAGTCTTCACGGACCAAAATAATCAGTTCCTGTTGAATCTCCCCATATGAAAATCCTTTTCTCGACGTGGAAATAAGTCTTTACAAATCAGTAAAGTTTGGCTTGGTCCAAAAATTTTTGCAAAATAGGAATATACTTTTAAGTCGTCATTATTCTACAATTAAACATTAGAATTTATTCTTTTTAAAGAATCGTAGATCACTAGGCGTCTCAAAATAAAATTATTAACATAAAAAAAAAAAAAAAAAAAAAAAAAAAAAAAAAAAAGATTATGACGAAATTTTTGTTTAAACCGAAAACTGCAAATTTTTTTTAAACTGTCCATTCATGCAAAATAAATGCAACAATACGCGAGAAAAAAAAAAAATATTAAACATTTACATCTGCTAAGAAGGAAAAGTATTTTTTTTCATTCCAATGTCTTAGAAGATTTTACTTTTACCGTATACCATTTTTTAGATTTTTTTTTTAATGCATTAATAATATTAATGATAACTGAAACATTTACATACAACAAACAAAGATTCATTAAAAGCGTAAATATCGCAGTCTATGGCACTGTTGCATAAATAAAGATTTTAAAAATGAAAGAAGAAAAATTTTTTGGTGTGAACTCTTCCGGTAGACTAAAGATCAATGTTCTGTAGAAATTCACTCGAGCCGGGCCGGGTTCGGGCCGAATTTTAAATTTTTTTTTTTTTCCGGTCCGGGCGGAGCTCGGGCCGGGTCAGGCCAATATTTTTTGCGTTCGGGCCGTGCAGACCTCTATTCAGAGGCTGCTTCACCACTCAAGAACGCGCGCTCGCTAATGTTAATCCGATGGGAGAAATCTTTTTAAGCATACAGTTTGCGTTTTGATAATTTAAATTTTATTTATTTTGTCTTGAATACTTGAGGTTATTATATACAAAGACCCTTTTTTTAATTTTTCAATTTTGTTTGCAGATTTTTTTTTTAAAATCTTTTGGGATATTTTTACCTTTGGAATCTGTTTTGAAAATAAAAATATCCCCAAATATTTTTTGAATAAATCTGTCGTTTTATCTCGAATTTTTGACAATTTGTTGCTTTTACTCAATTTTTTTAGGAACTTTGCCGGGGTTTTTTTTTTTTTTTCCGAATTTTATGACAAGTTAGGCATTTTTTCGTGAATTTTTCGACGAAATTTGTCATTTTTTTTTGTGTATTTTTCGATGAAATTTGCCATTTTTTCACGATTTACGACAGAACTAGCCATTTTTTCGTGAATCTTTTGACGTAATTTGCCATTTTTTCGCGAATTTTGACAAAATTTGTCATTTTATCGAAATTTGTAAACGAAATTTGCCGCTTTTCCCGAGTTTTTTGACGAAATTTGTCGTTTTATCGCGAATTTTTTGACGAAATCTGTTGTTTTCACGAATTTTTTGACAAAATTTGCCGTTTTATCGCGATTTTTAGACAAAAGTTCTCGTTCTTTCAAGATCTTTTGAGGAAATCTGTCGTTTTTCTGTTAGGTCTACAGAAGGTTGATGGCTGTGGTCCCCTGTTTTATCAAGATATACACATTTACACCGTGAATTTTGAATTTTTTTTTTAATCAAATTTTTTGTAACTTGTATGTTTTTGTAAAATTTAAAACTGCATTCCAGTCTATAAAATGTCGTCATTAGAATTTTTCTATTTTTTCTCTTTATATTTGGCATCTGAAGTTGAAAAAAATTTTCCTCCTTTTTTTCTTTGGTCCACTGTCATGCCTGATACTAAGAGTTGATTTAAAAAATTGTAACACCCATTATTTAAATGAATTTATTTTAATCAGTAAAAGAAAATAATCTAATAAGTTATTCCTAAATGTTAATATTCATTTTATAATTAAATATAACTGATTAAAAAAGTGTATTAAGAGTAAAATGAAATTTTTAAATGAAAAGAACATGAGCATATTTTGCAACCCAATTTCAAGCCCAGCATGCTGACCTCTGAGATTTATGCTGCTTAGATTTGAAATATATTAAAACTTTTTAATCTGGATTATATATATTTGCATGATTTTTTAATCAATTTTTCTTTCTTATTAAATTTGTGAATCACTATTTTGAGAATGTTTTATCTTGGGAGATTCTACCAACTTAGAAAATTTTAAACAAATTAAAACTCCCTTTTAAGTATCAGCTCTACTTTCTCTTATGCTTACTCCTATTAAGTATCAGCTCTACTTTCTCTCATACTTACCAGTTGTATAATTTGTTGTAATTTGTAATTCAGTTTAATCTATGTAAAATTTGCATAAGAATTTTTCTTATTTTTCTAGATGCACCATCCCATTCAAATGAAACCTGCTGATAGTGAAAATAGAAATGGTATGGGAAATTGAATATTTATTTAATTTCATTAAATAAATATTTAATGAAATTCGTGAATTTAATCAATTGTGTATATAAATGTATATAAATAAGCATGTGTCAATGAGAAAGATAACTCAATGGATTCCATTTTGAATTATTAAAAGATTAATTATACAATTTATCTCACATATTGATAAATAATTGCAGTAGTTATAAAACAGTTTTGAGCTCTGAAAAATGAGACATTTAAAAGATACCTGATAAATGATAACAGGGCTGCCAACAATTACACGTTAGACTTAAAAACTATATACTCGTATGTTTTTACAACACAGTACACATCTTTACTTAAAATTACACTTCTTTAAAAAAATAAGATATTTATAAAATTTAATGTGTTTACATGCATAACTTTTTTTTTTTGTCCATAGCTTTTTATTCTAAATTACTTTCATTTCAGGCTTTTCACTGATAAGATTAAATGTCTGTAAGTTTACAATAAATTTCCTTAATTTGTAGAAAGAAAACTTTTCATTGGAATGTTATCAAAAAAGTGTACTGAAAATGATGTAAGAGTTATGTTTTCCTCATTTGGACAAATAGAAGAGTGTACTGTATTAAGAGACATCAATGGACAGAGCAGAGGTCTGTGCATATTTGTCTTTTTCATTCTATATTTCATAAATGAATTGCTTATATTAATTTTAATCCTGATAATACTTAACTCTAGCTAAGATAGAAACTTAGAAATTAGGATTGTTTTTATGTAAAATTTGCCATGAATACTTTTTATTTTGTTTTAAAAATTATCTTCAAATTTATCATATTTATTTAAATCATAAAAAAAAAATTCTGTTATTTAAAAATTGTAATAGTTTATTTAAAGATATAGTCATTATTTAAAACAAACATTTTATTATTGCTGTCCATCTCAGTGTTGTTTTTATAAAAAATGCTGTAGAAAGTATCTGCTGCCTTTTAATTTATAGATATGCAAATTAATTTGTGGTGGTGTTGCATTTAATAAATTTTATGCAACTTAAAACAAAACTATTAAAAAAAAAAAAAAAAAAAAAAAAAAAGAGAATTTTTATATTTGCTTTTATGAATTATGTAAATGATTAACACAATTCCATTTTTAATTGACAGGGCTTGAAATTCAATTTTTCGAAGGAGGGGAGTCTCCCTACCAACATTTATAAATGGAGGGGAGTTTGGCTGTTTGGGAGGGAAAAAAAATGTTTAAAATCCGCCATTATTTTATGTGCTATTTAAAGAATTACCAGAATACAGACATAAAAAAATATCACTGAAGCAATTTTTATCACCAATTCAGAATAATTATGCGAAATGTGTAAAAAAAAAACTTTTATACTGTTTAGTTTTTACTGCTGGTAAATTCCCTCCCGGTGCTAATTATTTTTGTCACAGGTCTAATTATTATTTTAATGATAATTAAAACTTCTAATTTAATAAATTTATATTTATAATTTATAATTAATGATTCATAATTATAATTAATAATGTTATTTTTCTGTATTTTAAATGTGCAAGATACAAATTTAATCATAAAATAATACTTATTTGAGTGTAGAAGATAAGAAGTATCACTATTGTTTGCATTTCTTTAAAAAAGGGGCAAGTCAAATTCATCGAAAAAGATTTTCTTAAAAAATGAATACTTTGTTGAGTAAAGGGATACTTTTTGTTTAATATACGGCTGCTTTCAGGAATTGCGCTCACTCAGAAAGATTTGGAGCTGTCAGAAACTGATTTTAGAGTAGCAAAGAAAAAAAAATATATTGAAGCAGGAAAATTAGTTTGTTGAACAGAAAAATGAACTCCCCGTTATATTATTTTGGGGGAGAGGAAGGAGGGAGAGGTTCCCTTTGACGAAATTTGCCGTTTTTTCTTGAATTTTCTGAGAAAAATTGCCGTTTTTTCGCGATCTTTGGATGAAATCTGATGTTTTATCGCGATTTCTTTTACGAAAATTGCCGTTTTTCGCACTATTTTCGGGAAATTTGTTGTTTATAGTGAATCTTTTGTCGAAATTTGTCGTTTTTTGTGATTTTCGGAAGCAATTTGATGTGTTTTTCGTGAATTTTCTGAGGAAATTTGCCGTTTTTTCGCGATCTTTTGATGAAATCTGATGTTTTATCGCGATTTTTTTTTACAAAAATTGCCGTTTTTCGTGATATTTTGGGGAAATGTGTCATTTATAGTGAATCTTTTGTCGAAATTTGTCATTTTCGCGATTTTTGGACGAAATTTGACGTTTTTTAGCAACCTTTTTGACAAAAACTGCCGTTTTACAGAATTCTGTGACGAAATTACGCATTCTTTCATGAATCTTTTGAAGAAATTTGCCGGAAATTAGTTGTTTTTTTTCGATCTTTTAACAATATTTGCTGTTTTTTAGCAAACTTTTATGAAATCTTGCGTCTTGTGAAACGTGTAAGAGCTGTTTCTTTTGTGTGTCATCTCCGATCTTTTGAGTAATTTACGTGCAATAGCGTGTCCGCGGCATCACCGCTTCATAATTTTTGAAGTTGAATGCGTTTTTTTCTTTTTTTTTTTTTTGTGGGAGAGGGGGGGGGGTGGAAAACTCCGGACAGAATCACTTCTGTTTCGCCGCGGAAAATACAATGAAACTCGTCAAATCATTGCAGGAAAACAATTGCAAAATTTGTCAATCAGTCGCGGAAAAAATCGTGATTTTCAATGATTTTTCGCTGTAAAAAAAACTCGCAAAATGTGTCGATTACTCGCACGAAAATATCATAAAATTCACAAAACGGTCGTGGGAGTTGATCATAGTTTCAAAATACAAAATTTTGGGCGCGAATCCCGCCATCCTGCCCTGAAATTCAAGCCCTGATTGAGTTGTTTGGGGATTTTTTTTTTTTTTCATTACCATTTTTGACAGAATTATATATATATATATAAAAAAAAAAAAAAAGTAATAAAAAAAATAAAATTGTGTTGATGTAGACTTCAAATAAAGTCGTCAGCAGCATTGTGCAATTGGCCAGCATCACAGAAAAATTAATGCTAAGAAGAAAATAATTTTACTTCTGACACATTAAATTTGTAGTTCAAAGGTTATTCAGAGATCCTTTTACTTTTAAATACAAGATATGTGCATGTGACTTGTCCAAAAATTAGCAGAATTCTGTGAATTATTTATTTTTTGCTAATAAATTAATTCATTGAATGGAAGTAGTCATCATAAGAAAAAGCTATGAATTTCCACAATCTGTCTAGAATTTCATGAAAATGATTAAGAAAAAATTAAAAATTCATCAACTGCTCTCAAAAAAAATTATAATTTTGGCCATTAGTCGCAGAATGAGACAGCAAATTGCATCGTTGGTCATAGAAATTTTTTTAATTTAATCGATTCACCATAAAAAAAAAATTTCCTACATTTTATCAGTCAGTGGCAGAAAAAATAATGACTTTTAAAAAACAGTTGTGGAAAAAAGTGTAAATTTTACTAAGTTTTTGTAAAAAAAAAAAAGTTCTGAAATTTGATAATTTGCCATAAATAAATTTTTTTTTTTTCTTTATAGTTATGTTAAAACCTCATTGTGGTTTAACCAAAGTTCGAATGAGGCTTACGGTGTTTGATCTTTTCCTATTCATAATACTGATGTCAGAAATTTTTTATTCTAACCGTTTTGATTTTCAAACCATAAAATTAATATTGATTTCTAGTCTCTGTTTCCAAAATTTTTTGTTTGCATAAATTAATTAATAATGACTCTAATTACTTTTTAAATACCACGTATTGAAATAAAATCTTAGTTTTTAGTTAACTGAAAAAAATCTTTTGAAATACTAGGTATACAAAATTACATCAAGTGTGCTGTAATTATGTAAATTTTTACATAAGTCTTTATGTTCTTCAATAGACCATAATTGTTCAACTTTTAATATTAGAAGCAATGTTCCAGATGAACTCTTTTATTATATTAAAAGCTATTGGTATCAACAAAATTATTAACTTTGAATTTTATTACTTTTTTGTGTTATAAAATGACACCAAAAGCACATTTTTCTATTTTTAGTGCCAAAAAACTCTTTAAAAAAATTATTTCTGAAACTCTCATTGCCATTTATCTCAGGAAAATTAAACTTCAAAAAAATATCTTTTACAAAGTTAATAGGCTATATTATTATTATTATTATTATTTATTTATTACCTTTTGCTCCTTGATTAGAACTTAATGGTTATTTTTAATTGTGAATTCTGGAATAAGTTATCTTTAATATTAGTTGCTTACTTTGTAAATATTATGTTTAATTTTATTTTAGGATGTGCGTTCATTACATATGCTTCTAGACAGTGTGCTATTAATGCCATAAAAGCCATGAATCATTCACAGACCATGGATGTAAGCTTTTATATTTCTCTTTTTCTTATAATTTGACTAGCTATAAATCAAATTCCAAATTCTATCAGAATAAATAATTAGGAAGAGTTTGTTTTGAAGCAATAGATAAAGCATTTTGTACAAAACTGTTTTATTTGGTTGCCTGGTAGCAGAAACATTACAACATAGCATATTGTTTCCGGCTTTGCAAATTAATCTTACAACTTATAAAAACGCTTTAAATTTATATTAGGGATGCACCGGTTACTGGTTTTGCCAGATACCGGATATCCGGTATCCGATTTGTCTACCGGATTCGGATATCTGGTGCTAAATATGTTTTTAGTTATGGTGAATGTTTATTTCTTTATACAATGCCATCTCAAATAATAAATTGCAAACATCTTTCACACACTATTATAACATTTTAAATGTATTGAAATATTTTTTTTTCAAAAACTATATCTCTTTGACTATAAGAGCTTGAAATTCAGGTTTTCCCAGGAGGAGAGAGTTTCCCACATAAGATTTGTAAATGCAGAAGAATTAAACTATATGAGAGGGAAAAAAAAAAAAAAAAAAAAAATTAACCCTATTATTTTTTACATGCCACTTCACATTTACAAATATTCATAATTTATATTGACATGACAAAATTCCATTGAAATAATTTAAATCAACAATTCAAGATAATTATTCAAAATTTTAATTAAAACAAAAGAAAAGAATCAAGCCTCATATATATCATATCTATTTTTCAATTTGCACTCAGTGTTATGGGCAATTAATTACTGAGTTACTAAATGAATTCTTTAATTTACATTTTATTCGATTTTGTGTGGTTTAAAATCTTTTATAGATTACACTTTTGACAAACAGAACCGAGCAACTTTTCTAACACATTAAATTATCCGAAATACTTGGTTATGCTTTTTTCATCTAATTTTTGTTCTTAATTTTGTAAAATCTGATGTGCATTCATTTTTTATTTGCTTGCAAGAATAATGCATGTAGGGGATTGTATTGTCAATTTCCTTAGGCGATTGTATATCACTTAGTGAAATTATCGTCAATATTGTAATCCCTGGCATTTTAGCTAATTGAATTAAGCTCATGTATGCATTGGAATTTTAAAACCATGTGAAAATCTGAAAAGGACTTAGTCAGTAGGTTTCTTCTATTACATGAGAAATGGTTTATTTAAAAAAACCATGTCCTAATTTCTGTGAACACACATCAACTATTTATTGTTTCTAAATGTGTTTACTTGAAGTTCATTTTTTTTTTTAATTATTTGGAAAGCGGTTGTTGTTATCGGTTGAGAATGGACCTTGGTGTACGCATTTTATTTTGTTTATGATTCGTCCAGGAATATTAATGTTTAATCCATGATTTATGTAATATAGATTCTTATACATAAATCATGTTTTGATCATCATAAAAATGATGGTTTTACTGATTTTCAATATCTCAATGGGAAACATTTAAACATCTTGCTTTGGGCAATGGATGTCTGCATTTTATTTATTTATTTTATGAAATTCTTTAAATTTAGAAGAATTTTTATTTGAATAGTAAATCAAAATGTCATCAGAAGAGAGGAGAAAAGTTACAAAATGGGCAGGTGCAAGTTATCAGATATAGAAAAAAATGAATATAAACAGAAACACTGTATGAAAGATCATATTTTAAATAAAATAAAAAAAGAGGTATGATTATTGAGCCCATTGATGACAAAATGTGCAATAAATTTTGAAAAATGAAAAAAATCTAATGTTAAACCATTAAATGTAAAAAACATGTTTTTTTTTATGTGCAACACAAGATTTAATCTCATTTTGTTGAGTGCTAATTCCAGGCTCATGTGATAGAGCTCAGACTAGAGACCATTACTGCTTTTTTAGTTATTTCTTGCTTCGGCACAGGAAAAAAATTTACAAAATACGTAAATCGGTCATAGAGAAAATATTGCTGATTTTGTCCACCATGGAAAAAATAAATTTTTAAAAATTGTCGACAGTTCTGAAAAAATTTGAAGTTTGAGGGAACTTAGGCAGTGGGAAAATATGGCGAAATTCGCCAATCAATTACAGTAAAATTTCATGAAATTTGTTAATCTGTCACAAAAAAATATCATGAAATTCGTCAGCGACTAACAAAGACAAAACACAAATTTTTCAGCAGGACACAGCAAAATAATTGTTAATTTCATCAGAATGTCACAAAAACAAAAAGTGAAAATTTGATCAGTTGCAGAATAAAATAGCTAAGTTTGTTAATCAGTTGAGAGAAATAAATTGAGAAATTTGCCAGTTAGTCTCCAGAGAAAAAAAAATTGCAAAATTTTGTGAGACAAGCAAACAAGAAAAATTTGTGAGAAAAATTACAAAACTTTTTAGTCAAATGCAGAAAAACAATCATGAATTTTGAATAATTGTCGTAACAGCAAACTGTGAGATTTGTCAATCGATAGCAGAAAATATCACGAAAATAGTCAGTCAGTCCTGAGACTTAATCGTCACTTTACAGAAAAAAAAAAAAAAAAATGGAAGTGTTTTTAAACAGGAATGTCTTACCCACAATATTTTTTAGGGCATGAATCCTGCCATCCCGTCCCGAAATTCAGACCCTATATTTTTATATTAATAATTTTGAATAAAAAATGCAATTCAAGTATTTAAATACTCTGCTTTTTTGTCAATGAACTGCTGATAATTGCTAATAATTTGTACAATGAAATGCTGATAATTTTTACAACAAATTTTACATGTTTATTAATATGTCTATAATTGTAAAATATTTTCTCAAAGAAATACAGAGCATATTTTTATGATGTAAACATAAAATGTCTTACTAATATACCAATGGTTGAAGAGTTATCTCCAACATATGTTTAATTGATGATTTTTTTTCCATGTTTTAATTATTTAATATTCTTTTACCTTAAGCTACATTTAATTTTATTTTAAATTGAAAATTATGAGCCAAAAAAAAAATTATTAATTTTAAATATTTTTAATGAACTCACGAGAATAATTAGTTGGATGCACCAATGCCAAAACTCTCTTCTATTTCATAATCTCAATTTTCAAAAAATATTTACAAATAAATATTAATACTATTTCAGCATTGTTAGTTCAATATTATACCAACTTTGATTTTAATCTAGAATTTTTGCTGAAGTCAATTAATTAGATTAAGAATGAGTTAATCTCGATCATGATATTTATTAAAATCAGTATTTTTTTGTTATTCTGCTATACATTAGCTGTTTTTTACAAATAGCCAGTTTCAGAAAAATACAAAGTTGCCATTGCTGCTCGAACTGTCCATTCACTGTATAAAAGGATTACGAAAAAAAAAATTACAATAAAAAAAAATATTGCCCAGTTTAACTGATGGGATTGAACTCACAGGCTACGCATACTAATTGTATATTACAGCCTCATATTTTCAAGGGTTAATGCTGTTCGAAAAACAAACTAAGGGGGGGAGAGATAGCTTCCCTCCCATGTCCCCTATTTATACTTAATCATTGAATTCCCTAAACTAACTGGGGATATGCTTTATCACATAAAAAAACCTTTAAAAACCTACCAAAATTCATAGCAAATCGAATAATTCTTCATAAAAACCCATTTATATAATTTAAGAGGAGTTATCCCCCTTCTTTATACTTAACCATTAAAATTCCAAAACTATTCAGGTATTCGCCTTATCAGAAAGAATATACATCCAAAATGTAGAGCAAATCAGATAATTCTGTATAAAAACTCATTTATCAAATTTAAGTGGGGGGGGGGGGGTAATCGCCTGTATCCCTTTTATGTTTAACAAAAGAACGCCACAGCTATTTAGGGAAGTATCTTATCACTATGAACCTGTATCCAAATATTAAAGCAAATCAGTTAATTCTGCAAGAAAAATCATTTACCTAAATTAGGAGGATTAGTCCCACCGATTCTCCATTTATACTTATCCAATGAACTCCCAAAAAAATCAGGGAAGTGCCTTATCACAATGAACCTATATCCAAATTTTGAAACAAATAAGTAAATTCTGCATGAAAATCCCATTAAACTAAACTAAGAAGGGGGGAGGGGAGGTACCTCCCATATCCCCCCTCTTAGACTTATCCAGTGATCTTGCAAAATTGATCATGGAAGTCTCCTCATCAAAATGATCCTATGTCTAAAATTTGAATGAAATCTAATAATTTTACATGAAAAACCCATTTATCTAAATTAAAGTAGGGGGATTAGCTCCCCCATTCCCCCTCTTTATACTTATCCAATGAACTCTTAAAACTAATCCTTGTGGTTCCCTCATCAGAATGATCCTATGTCTAAAATTTGAATGAAATCTGATAAATCTGTATGAAAAACCCATTGGTCGAAATTAAGGATGGAAGGATTAACCCCCATGCCCCTCTTTATACTTATCCAATGAACTACCCAAACAAATCATTGTGGTGTGCTCATCAGAATAATCCTATGTCTAAAATTTGAATGAAATCTGATAAAGCTGATGAAAAACCATAATCGAAATTAAGAGTGGGGAATTAGCCCCTCGTTTTGTCACTTTATACTTATCCAATGAGCACCCAGCATAGGCATAATCTCTCAGGCTTTGATAGCCTGTGAGCTAAAAATCATTATTACAGTACCATCTTTTGCTGAAATATTTTCAAATTGAAAGAATAGCCGACAGCCATGCCCAAAAAGTATCCATAGAAATTTGGTTCAATTCTATGCATAACTTTGTACAGTGTTTGATGGTAGAATAATAAAAATGGCACAAAAGTTGTGATTACAGCCCCGCTTTACAGCGAAATGTTGCCATATTGAAGATGGAATTGTTGGCTACAGCCAAAAACATGCACAAAATATTTGGTTCCTTCCATGTATAACTTCATACACTTTTTGATGGTATGATCTTAGGATGGCGGCACTGGGACAGACAGAAGTTTTGAATAATCATAATTTTTGGGATATCCCTGAAACATGTAAATTCGTCGAAATAGGTCTGTTTAGTTGTTTAACTTAAAAACAAACTAACCCTTTGTTTAAATTAAAATAAAGAAAATTAATAAAAAAAATAGTTTAATAAACAACTTCAAATATTATAAAGACTAAAGACAAAATACCAACGTTTAGAGAAGCACAAATAAGCATGTAAAGGTAGCAAACAGCTATTTCGAATCTACTATTATTCACACCCGTAATAAGTTTGCGCTTCTCTGTTGCTTTGCTCAGCTTAGCTTTTTCTAGCACGCTGAGTCTTGTACTGATGAAGAATCTCAATAGTAGATTAGAAACGGCTGTTTGAAATCCTTTTCATGCATTATTTGTGTATTTCTAAATGTTGGTTTTCTATTTATACATTTTTTCAAAAAGACTTTTTTGCTATTTTGACTTCAAATTTTGTTTTGTAATCTGAAAATAAAGATACAATTTTCTTAAAGATATAAATGTAAATTCTTGAATTTGTTACAGAGTTTAAATATAAATAGTAGGAAAGCTGACAATTCTTTAAAGTTATGAGAGTTAGTTACCTTTTACTCATTGATAAGTTATTATAATATTTCATCTTTTGCATTATAAACAAAAGTTTTTAGGCATTGTTTGGGATCAAACGATTACTGTTATTCATCTCTATTTGTCATGTTGTATTCTGCCAGATATTGAAATATCCGGTCGGATATCCGGTGATTGTGATCCGGATATCCGATGATATTTCGGATATTGAAAAATCAGCCGGATATCAGATATTGGCCGGATATCCAGTGCATCCCTAATATGTATACCTAAAATTTACTTCCTTAAATTATTTTTTAGTTCCTTTATTTAGTCTATCATTTTTTTTTTTTTTCTTTGTAAATGTAAATTTTTCTTTTGATTGGTTACCTTTATTTCTTCTTATAATAGATTTGGTCTAGCATTATCGAATTGCAGATAAATTTTGATTTACTGCAGATTGACTCAGAAAATTCTGTGACTGTTTTTGTCTATGGAAATGTAGTTGATTTCTTCCCTGTAAATATTGATCAAAATCTTGATGACATTCTGAGTACTTCTAAGATATGAAACAGCAGACTGTAATAACTTTTATTAAAAAATAATTATTCTAAAAAAGGCCTATATTTTTTTTTAATCTCTTATTTAGTTTATTATGCTGTTTTTTAAATAAAATTTTAAATTTTAACAATGATTTTGAAATTATGTTATAAAAGTTATTTTAGCATGGTCCATACATTAGAGGAAAATGAAGTACTGAAGATAAATAAAAGAAAAATTCTTTTTTTTTTTTTTTTTTTTTTTTTAAGGAATGAAAAGTGCTGTAAAATTATTCAAATGCTTCAAATTACTGGAAAATTTTCAAATGTAATATTAGTCTTTGAATTTTAAAATTTCTAACAAGCAAGGGAAAAAAAAAAAATTCATACATACATATTAGGGATGGGCATTATTTATCATATTAGGATAAATAACAGTGTTACTACGCTGGAACCTAATATTGCATTAATATGTTACCGAAAAGTCTCTGTTAAATAAATAACGCATGGTTTTAAAAGACGACTTCCTTCACTTGCCTTAATCAGTATTTCAATTTTGTGCCTCTAAAGTAAGAATAATATTCATTAAAAATGTCCTCAATCATTTCTTTTGAGATGTTTGCCCCACACTAAATGCCAATTCAGACACTTTTTACAGTAGGGGATTTCTGTTTATCTGGAAGAGGGACATTATAGAGCTTCGGGGGAGATGAACGCAAAATCTTCTCGGGGGACATCTCATTGCTTCGCGGTTGTTTGCACTATGGACCTCCTGAATTCAATAATGGCCCCCCGGTAGCAGAAAGTGCGTGACGCGCGTCGCAGATTTATTTTTATCCTTGCAGACAAATTTGCCAACTTGGAAAAGAAAAAAAAATTATGATTTGGGGGGCAAAAATTGCACAGGATGCGAAAAAAAAACGGCGAATTCCATCCAAAGATCGCGAGAAAAACAGACATATGTACATTTTGTTAAAAAAAATCGTGAAAAACTTTTAATTTCTTTTAAAAAATCGCGTAAGAAATGGTATCTTTCGTTAAAAAATCTTGAAAAAACGGCATCTTTTGTCAAAAGATCGTAAAAAAACGACAGATTTCGTCAAAAGATCGCGAAAAAACGAGACTTCATCAATAAGTCATGAAAAAACAATAAATTTCGTTTAAAAAATCACGAAAAAAACGTAAATTTCATCAAAAAATCGCGAAAAAATAATAGATTTCGTCAAAAAAAAAAAAAAGGTAGATTTCAACAAAAGATCATAAAAAAAAATGGATTTAATCAAAATATCGCAGAAAAACGGCAGATTTTGACAAAAAATCGTGAAAAAAAGGCTAATTTCGACCAAAAATCGCGTAAAAATAGAATATATATTTCGTCAAAAAATATTGAAAAAAACGGCAGATTTCGTTACAAGATCGCGAAAACGACAGATTTCATATAAAGATCAGGAAAAAATAGTAAATTCTGTTAAAAAATCGTGAAAAACGTCTAATTTCATCAAAAAATCTTGAAAAAACGGTATCTTTTGTCAGAAGATCGTAAAAAACGACAGATTTCGTCAAAACATCCCGAAAAAACAAGAGATTTCATCAATAAGTTATGAAAAATCAAATTTTGTTTAAAAAATCGCGAAAAAACTGTAAATTTCATCAAAAGATCGCTAAAAAATAATAGATTTTGTAAAAAAAATCGCAAAAAATGGTAGATTACAATAAAAGATCGTCAAACAAAGGCAGTTTCCGTTAAAAAATCGCGAAATAATGGCAAATTTCGTTACAAAAATGCTAATTTCGTCAAAAAATCGCGCAAAAATGGAATATTTCGTTAAAAAATATTGAAAAAAACTGCAGATTTCGTTAAAAGATCGCGAAAAAACGACAGATTTCGTCAAAAGATCGCGAAAAAAAGGAAAGATTTCATCAATAAGTTATGAAAAACAATAAATTTCGTTTAAAAATTGAAAAAAAAATGCTAAATTTCATCGAAAGATCGCGAAAAAATGATATATTTCATCAAAAATAGCAAAACAACGGCATATCTTGTCAAAAGATAGCGAAAAACAGGCAGATTTCTTGAAAAAATCGTAAATTTCGTTTTAAAAAAAATGGTGAAAAAAAGGCTAATTACGTTTAAAAAAAAATGGTAAATTTCGTAAAAATATAGCGGAAAAGCTGCATATTTTGTCAAACAATCAACAATAAAATGAAATTTCGTTAAAAGGGCACAAAAAAAAAAAAAAAAGTTGCATATTTTCTGTTACAGAATTCTAGTTTTTGCCGCTACAAAATTGTTTTTCTCTTTCTTTCTCCAAAAACTAATTTTGCTGTTCCTTTTTTTTCCCAAAAACTGATTTTTCTGCATCAGAATTCGTTTTTTGGCTACAACTTAGCACTGCAAATTTTAATAAAATTTGATACACATCCAGTATATTTATAAAAATTATCATTCGGAATTTTATATTTCTTTTTCATAATATTTACTTGGTTTTTCAAGGTATCGCTGCTATAAAACTATAACATATATACATTATGGTAAAGAAATAGTGCCTTTAAATTTTTAATGTGCAGCCTTTTTGAATAAAATTTAAGGTTTTGATATTTTAAAGGATTTTTGTCCCCTTTTTTTGAAAAAAAATTTAGCACATTTCAATATTTTATTTCAACATATTTTATTATAACATTTTATTATGATTTAACAAGTAAACAAATGTTTTGAGAATTTAACGAGGCAGTATGGCATCTACTTTTCAATGGAATTGGAATTGTTTTCTTCATTTTATCCCTATTTAACATGTGATAATATAAATGATTTTTTTTTTCTTTAATATCATTGTATTTATTTCATCTGTAGATTTGAATACTTAGGCAAGTTAAGAAACTATACATTGTTTTCAATAGATGTACACTATATTTCAATGTAATTTTAAATAGATTTAGTCTTAACTTTAAACTTAAAGAACCACTTTAAGTATTCATTATTAATCTAATTCTTTAAAAAATATTAATTTTACTATTTACTTATTCAAGTTACATTATAATTGGAATATAGTTGTCTTTTTATAATAGTAATCAGTAAGAACTATATCTATAATGTATATAAGACAATTATAACACGCCCTCCTGCAGACAATTTTCATCCTGCTGCATTGCTGTCGCAGACACAACCATAACTTTCTGCTACTGCGAATGGCCCTATCTTCACCTTTAGTCATAACCAACTCTCTTAGGTGTGTGATGCTATTTTTTTTTTTCATTTCATCAATCACAATGAATACCAGTGAATACATACATGAATAGTAATAACTCACAGCACTAAATAAACACTTTGTCTGCTTGGTACCTGGTGCTAGGTCACCATCATCACACACTTTCTCCTATTCTGATAGCACAACATAGGGCACTAAAGACTGAAATTTTTAGTTGATCAGAAAAATATCTGAAAATTTATAAGAAAATACTCATACTTGAAATATTTTCTACGTTAATCAATATATTGTATAGCTTTCATCTAATATTTTCATAAAAATAAGTCAAATTTGACTCAAAAAACCCAGTAATGAGTTGTCGTTTTTTCAGAATATATATATATGGTATTTTATTCTGCACTTTTACAGAATTAAAGTTGAAATACAGCTGTAATACTCATTGAAAACGGTATGCATAGGATAATAGCGTCCACCCTCCTTTTGAGAAATTAAAACCAAAAATTAATTGCTTTAAAAAAAAAAAAAAATATCAATAAACATTACTCACAGAATATAATGGAAAACAAAAATGAGCAACGTTAAAACTCATACTACTCACATAAATTTTTTGAAATTACTCACCATATAGATTTTAAGAGTACGAAAAATACATTATAACAGTGCCATTTGCAGAGCGATTTATACAGGATCTAACGGATAATAATTTATGCCATTTTACATCTAAGTATACAATTTCAGTGCATTAATTTGGAATTATAGTACCCACAAACTTTGTGTAACACATTGATTAATGATTCAAAAATAATTAAATTATGTTCAAAACATCGCAAAACATGTAAATTCATTAAAAATCGGAAGTCGAAAATTTTCATGAATCATTGTTTTTAGTAAAAATATAAAGGAGAAATATGTGCAGAAATGTATATCCAACATATTTTTTAAAAAACTTCTTTAAATGCAATCTTACATTGCAAATGCATTTTAAATTAATAGTTTAATCTTTTAAAAAGAGAAAGAAAAGAAAAAACCCTTTAAATGTTGCATAATTTTGTGTATAGAAATATTAGATTTTGATAATATATTTTCCATTTATGTTACGTAAATGAGAAAATAATTATTTCTAATTTCTTTACCCCGAAAACACAGCAAAATTTGAGTTCAGAATCATTAAATTTATAAAAAGTACCTTTTTGCAACATTTAACTAAAATGCATTTATTTATAAAATTATGCCTCAAAAACTTAAATACTCGATTTTAAATTGAAAATATATTTTAAAACTAACAATACTATATTTTGCACCTTCATATGAAATGCTTGAATCTACATACTTTTTTATTAATTAGCGCATTTTAAATGCTTACATTTGAACTTCAGACTGATTCGAATTCAAAGCAGCGACCGGAAGAAACCAACGACAGCAGAGATATTGAAAAACACCGTAATTCCGAGATAGTCGTTCCTTTACTATCTAATAGAATTATTGAAAAACAAGATTTATTTCTGCTAGTTTTTCAATAAATCTCGTTTTTTTCATACAAAATATCATTTTATTGTTTCGTAAGCTCAAAACAAACACAGTTAATAACGCATCTTTTCATTTATTTATTTGTTAGACTTTTCTGCGGTTAATTTAACAGCTGCGTAATTTGGAAACATTTTGTTACACAAACATTTTTAAGGGGGAAAAAATAGAGCAATAAATATTATCAGAGGATAATTTAGTTTGCGTGAATGATATTGACAGTTTCCGTTCTTGTTTTTGGGAAGGAACTGTGGTGGTTACTCCATAACCCCCCCATATATTTAATTTAATTCAATTTTATTAGCCATTTTATTTCATATCACCTTCCTTTTTATTAATGTTCTCAATTTAAATTTAATTTCGGTTTCGCTTATTTTCATTTCGTCGCCTGTAATGTTTTCTTTCTTGCTTAGCTTTCGAATGTTCCAAGCCGGTAAAATTCTGTTTGAAATCATTCCTTCCGGTTTTAAATTTGTTCGAGAACATTCTCGCTATTTCTTTTGGGTGGAACTTCCGTTTATTCGGACACACCCCTAACCTATCAAATTAAATTTCACAGGTGACGTATTTCAAGCCGTTAAGTACATGGCCACCGGCTTTGGCCTCCCCTCTTAAGATGGTTATCAATTTTATTCTTATTAGTTACATATCTTTTCATACTGTATATTGTAATTTGGCTTAGTTTTTCCTCACCCCCTCTGTTGCTAACTGCCAAATTGGCGTATTTTGCATTTACAATAACCCTTTCTCTTTTTCCCCTGGGCTCGCGGCCACCTGCGTCAGTTGCGCCGATAGACACCTGCTGTGATGGATGCAGTCGTATGATTGAAAGTTTTTAGTGTAATTTCGGGGCAGAGGTGCTCCCCCGTTAACGAAGGATGGAACGGTTTTTTTTTGTTATGTTGATATTATTGCGATGCTGATTTTTAAGTGCGGCAAAGAAAAAGTGCTGCCCTCAAAATGCATCTAGGAAAGTGATGTTGATTTCTGTTAAGCAACGAGGAGCAAACCTTTTGTTTCAAAGGATCCTGAAAGTATTTTTGTTGTGCACTCTGTTTGGATATGCGTATTAAAAAAGGTGACGTCGTGAAGCCTTTTATGTGTTGCTCTATTGATGCCACTTTTAACTAAAGAAGGTTGTCGACATGTTTATTCTAAATGGTTTTATTCTTCATCTTTTCGTCCAAAATTTTCGTCGAATATTTATGTGATCAATTCTTTAATTGTGCTTTTATATGTTCTCAATCCTCTAAAAAAAAACAAGTAGAGGTGAAGAACGTGTGCTTTAAGAGGTGAACATTTTTCTTTCATCAAGTGAACATATTTGATTCTCATAAAGTTTTTACTTCATTATTTTGCCCAATTTTATATATATAATTTTTGAATACCCAAGGGGCGTTATGAAGAAAATATTGGTTTGTATCTATGCAATATGAAGTATAATACATTTTGTTTTTTTTTGAAAGTTCATATTATGAAAGTTGCTCTTTTTCAAGAAGAAATAATATTATATTCTCCTTTTATGTCATGAGAAAATTTATAATTTACATCCTGTTGAGATATCTAAATTATATTATTGACAAAGAATTTTTATTGCTTAGAGATAGCAATTGTTGTGATTAGCATATATTATGATATGGTTTTTCTTATGAAGAGAGAGATTAATATGTACGAGTCAAAATAATATAAATATGTGAAGAAATATTTATTCATGAAAAAAGTAAAACAGGTTCTTCATGAAATAAAAATAGTTTTTCTTCAAATTTTGTGTGCATAATAATTTATTGTGCCTATTGTCTGGATTTATTTGTCATCAACATCCAAGGACTTGACAGGTAACCTTTTTACCTTTTCAATTTTATATTTTTTTAACTTTATGTATGACATTTTATGTCATCATGGATAAAGAATATTTTTATTGTTTTTTTAAGTGAAGTAAGGATGGTCACGTGGGTCGTTTGCAGGCCCCCATTCTCCGCGATGTGCTGTCATTATCACGATCACTTTGGCCTAATTGTGGGTAGAGGCAAATAAAAAGTGCTTTCTCCACTTTCAAATAAACATAACAGGAACAAAGAGTGGTTTTTATTCCTGGTTGTTTAAGAGTAGGGGGCAAAAAAAACCAAATGATTCAGTCTCTTTTTAAGTATCAGAAAAATTGAATTAAAGAGATTTACGGATTTAATTGTTGATAGAAAGCTGTTTTATCACTTGGGTACGGGCCATAATCTTTCGTTGATGTAGTTAGATGGGTAAAACGGTGGCAATCTTTGAGTTTGAATATTTAAAAGGGATATTACTATGTATTCATGGTATTTGGGGAAGGGGTATTTTGGTGTTATGATTTTTATTTAATAAAATGTTTGCTTTTTTTTTTTTTTTTTTTTTTTTTTTTATCATTATTATTTTGTCAATATTGCGTCGTTAGAAAATACGAACTGGAAAACATTACTTTTATAATTGTATTTTACTGATAAAAAAAAGAAGAAAAATAGCCTGGTGAGGACACATCCATTCGAAAAGGGATGGGAGAGGGGGGGGGCGGTCCCGATGGACGCGGAAATTTATAGGGCACTAATTTTATACTACAATCGTCATTTTTTGACCTGTCACAAGTTTTTTTTTTTGGGGGGGGGGGGATTTTAAATGCGTACTTGCACATACGAAATTTGTGGGATGAATGACATTTGATTAAAAATATACAAGTAATGTTTCGTGCTCTTGTGGAATAAGCTTTGAATATGCGTTGACAGATATTGATTCGGGGATGTGAAAATTCGAACTTCAAATCAAGGTGCTAACGAATAAAGATCATTTTTTTGAACAAATTGCATTCTTAAAACGGTGTTGTTTTTATGGAGGATATTTCTGATCGTTTAGCAAAAAATGATTTCTAAACCGTCAGTTTTGGAGTCATTGTAACAGTTGCAAAAATGCTTTAAACTTTCTTCTGCATCATATAAATATTAATTTACATTAAAATAATTATTTTTTAAATTGTTAAGAAACTACATATTTTATACAGTGTTCAGTAAGTTTCCTATAACTTTTATTTAGAAAAAGTTTTTATGTGTTTTAAAAGGGAAATCAGCAAAAAAAAAAAAAAAATTCTATGGGCAAAATTTACTGAATTATGATACTTATAAATTTTCAACGAGGAAAAATGCATTTTTAGTGCAAGAAAACGATAATAATATGTGAAATGTAAAGTATCACAATTTAGTTTTTGTCTTGCAAAAATTAAAATTTTAACTCTGTTGATTTTTAAGGCGCAGGTTTATCTGAACTAAAACAGCGTCTATACTTATGTATCAAAATTATTCAAGATACCTTAATTAATGGCCCTACAATTAAAATGTCTGTTGACAGCATAGTCTCATCGATTAGTTATACGTTACAAAAATAACAGGTTGTTGAAACCTGTTACCTGTGAATGTGTGGAATGATGTAACCTGTTAACCAAAAATAACTATTTTTCCCATCTCTAATACATATACATATTGAAGAGCCAAAACATTATGACCACCTACCTAATAACATGTTGGCCCAACTTTGACCCGCAAAACAACTCCAAATTACTTTAGCATGGGTGCCACAAGTTGTTGGTAGATGACCAGAGATAAATTGTATTAATTGTTCAAGCAGTAGCCATGCATATCTGGGATATTCCGAAATGGTTGTTTTTGAGCTCTGGACTGTTGTTGAATTACATCCAAAATGTGCTTTAACAGATTTAGACCTGTCAAGTTAGGCAACCAGGACATTAACTGGAATTTAATATGTGTTGGAGCAAATCGAGCACATTTCAAGTCAAGTGACATGAAGCATTGTCTTGTTCAAAGACAGTTTCCACTTCGGAAAACAGACACCATGCAATGGTGCAAATGAACCACAATTGTGTTCAAATAGTCCATGGCATTCACAGTCTATACAACAACAACCACAGGTCCCAGAAACAACTGTGTATACCTGTTGTGTAAAGGAAAATAACAGTTTGCATATAAGATGGCATACTAAAACACAGCCACCGACATATTGGAGGATAAATTGTTTCTTCTGACAAGGCAACTCTCTTCCAGTGTTCAATAATCCTGTCATGATGTTCCTGGGTCATGTGTAGGAGTACTTGGCGATGATTCTTGGTCAACAGAGACACAAAAGGGGAGTGTTAGTCCCATAGTCTCACATTCAATAGTGCCAGCTGAATTGTACACTATATGGCCAAAGATGACCGCCCACTTGCAATTTCAGACATTTTATTAAATATCTAGAAAAATATATGAGGAATTATCTTGAAACGCTAAATGTTTAAATATAATAGTAAAAGTCATAAATTTCGGTGAAGATTTTTCCCCGAAACTCCAAAGAGAACTGTCAGCAAATTAAAAAAGAAAATGTCTTTTGGATAACCTTGTCAAAACTAATGTAGCAAAACCGTTCAAACTTTAGTTTATGATTAAGAGACTTATTGTAATAAACTGTGTTCATTTTTATGTCGATGGCATGTAACTCGTAGAGAAATTAAGGTTTTTATAAAAACAGTCCCAAATTTTTCCAAGATTTTTGCTTATAATTTGCAGAGTTCTTAATATAATATAATATTCTTTTCTGAAAATATGACAAGTAATGTTGCACACAATACCCTCTTATCAGAATTTAAAAATAATAAAAATCGTATGAAAAATGAGTAGGTTTACTAAATAATTTTTCACTGTGCATGCATCAATGATATCAAAAATTTATTTGCATATTGTGTTAGTTAAATGTATAGAGCATTGAAAGCCTCAAAATCATAGCTTGAAAATTTTGAAAGTGATCATCTATTGAATAAGCACAAAATCCATTGTTCACAAAAGGAACCCTTTTGGTCTCATTGCCCCATTAGAGTCTTTTCAACATATCAATAACATCTTTCATTTTCTTTTAATTAATCATTAAAATCATGTTTTATTTTTAATATCTTTTAAAATAAAACTTACCTTTTCTTAGCCAGATACTGTTATTTTTAATGTTTTATCTGTAGGGTTGTAGTAGTCCTCTTGTAGTAAAATTTGCTGACACACAAAAAGATAAAGATCTTAAGCGGCAGCAACAGATGATGACCAATATTTGGAATATGACTAGTTTTAACAACATAGGCTTGAGTTCCCAGTACATTGCTGCGGTAAGTTATTTTTTTTTAAATTTTAATTTTTTTGTCTTTGAAAAAATATATACTTGTTTATTGTTTATCTCTGGTGGTCTTGTATTGTAATTCCTGTAAATTCTGCATTTTTTCAGATAGTTACTGAAAATTTGTTATTAGATTGCTTTTCATAATCAAGAAATATTGTTTTTTATTTGAATTTTGTTTTTTCAAATATAACTGTGTTAAACGAAAAAATATTAGTTTCTCTGTTGTGAACTTATGAAATCTGCTTATAGGATGTATCATGGCTTTCTGTAATAAATTATATTTTGTCAATTTTTCTCCTGATTTTTTATTTTTAGTTCTGAAATCTTGGATCAAATCATCAAACGATAGAATGTTTTTGACAGATGGTGTCACTTCTGAAAATTATGTCATTAATGTGATTTTCATTGAAAAAATTAGAATATTTTACTTTAACTGTATCAAATTACATAACTTATTGTAAATATAATTTCCTTTATGTGTGAAATTTAATAAAATGTATGTTATAAATCTTTTCTAAATGCAAAAAAAATTACCCCTCTCCCCGTACAAAGTAAAACATTTCACCCAGTACAAATGCAACATATTAAGATACCACACAATTACTTATGTCATTCTCTTTACTTTTACAGTTATAGGTACTTATGCTCTTAATTTGAATTTTTTTCAGATGCATTTTTAGTAAATAATTTAATTATAGTAAATTTAAAATTACATAGTGTAAAATTATACTGAAATCTTGAAAAAGTTATATATGAATGTTTGACATCTTTAGAATGATTTTTGCTTTTTAAAGTTAATCTTGTGAAGATTCTCTACCTGATAATAAATTCTGTAGATAAAGTTTCTATTTCCAAATCATTTTAAAACAATTGTATCATTCTAATTTTCTGCACCCTTCTTTACTGTTTTCAATTGAAAGTTATATAACATTCTTGCAGTGTATTTACTTTTTAAAATAACTATGATGTAGACTTTTAAAATTTTAAGTGGTTTCAGGGGAGACAATTTGTGATTATGTGAAGCAATAAGATGAATTCATTTTTCTTGTGAAGTGGTTTTGAATTAAAATAATAGAGATTCTCATTGTTCTTTTCCAAATAATTACAAATCTTCCTCAAGTAGGAGGGATTTTTTAAAAACTAGTTTATTTTCTTTTTTATAGTTACTAGTTCTACATTTATATGAACTTGCAAATGGAAATGCCATAATTCTTATATGACTATTAGATTTAATGAAACTGCATACTATAATAAAACTCAGTATGTAATTTGTTGTATAATTTTGCTGTAAAACTCTGAGCAAATATGCATAGTGAGGAACTAAGGTATCCCCCATCGATATAAAGCCACCGTGATTGTATGTTATAACTGGAAACAAACAAATAAGAACAAAACAAATATGTTTAGAAAGTTTATACACAAAAACATTTACAAGGAATAACTCTCTTCCTTTTCCATCTGAGGGAAAAAAAAAAAAAAAAAAAAATTGAACTGGCTAAGTCGAGCCAATATCTTTTTTGCTTGCACCGGGCCGATTTTTTTTACGGTCTATGCAGACCTCTACATGCAAATTTTGTTTTAAAAAAATTTCAGAAAAATAATCATCAAAGAATAATTTTGTCCATAAAATTGCAAAAAAAGATAGATTTCTTCAAAAAATCGCAAAAAAAAAAAAAAAATCGATTTTGTTACAAAAATTGCAAAAAAAAAAAAAAAAAAAAAACTAGTTTTTATCAAAAAGTTACAAAAAAAAGATTAATTTCATCCACAAAATTGTGAAAAAAGATTGATTTCATCCAAAAATTCCAAAAAAAGGATCAATTTCGTCAAATGAACGCTTAAAAACTGCAATTTTCGTCATAAAAATCATGTAAAAAATAATAAATTTTGTCAAATATGCATGAAAAATGGCAAATTTCGTGAAAATATAGCAGGGAAAAAAAAGTTATTGCTGGAGTGGAACTTTCTGTTCCAAAACTAATTTTGTTATTACATTATTATTATTATTATTTTAATCCTTTGCTTTCCTCAAATACTGTTTTTTCTGCTCCATAATTGTTTTTGCTGATTTTTTTAAGTGAATGTGACCTTTGGAATTGGTATATTTTGTATCGGTACTTTTCATGGTTTTTTACTTCGTATCAATTAATTTTCAGGGTGTTTCACTCTGAATCACAATCTCCCCTGGCCAAGCCTAGTAACAATTTTTTTTTAAAAATCCAAGTGATATTTGTTAAACTGGAGATTATGTTAACTAAAATTTGTTATAACAATATTCTACTGTGATCTTTTAAATTAATATGTTATAAAAAGCTAGTAACAGTTAATATTCACAAAAGTGCCTTGACAGCTCTAACCTAAAAAATAATTTTCAATATTTGTTTTTTTTTTTTCCTTCTTTACTAAACTCTTGTCAAACTCTTAACACTTATTCTCAATATTTTTCTTTAGTTTGTCTTAGACATGAAATGAAAAAATATTTTTTTTTTCTTTTGATCCTAGATGAAATAATTCTACAAGCGTGTATTTATTGGTTTCTACACTGCATGTGAAGGCATTAATGATATTTCTTTTCTAAAGTTAACTTTTTTATGTGAAAATTGATATTTTGATCTTTTTTCAATTTTAATGAAAATTTTGGGATTTCTTTTTTAAGCAAATCTATCAAAAACATTTTTTTACATTGTAAAACTAGTCGTTGGGGGCCATCGTAACACTTACCCATCATAGATATGCATAATATAAAATATGAAAATAAAACATGTGTAAACTATTTATACAATGCATTGCAATTCCAAAACAAAACTTAAACATGCATTTTAATACTTTTAATATACATAGCTCTATATATATATGCTCTATAATGAATTGCTGATGAACCCATTTCGACAAATTATACAAAACGCCAAAATACTCAAATAAGTACCAGATTGCGTAAAAGAAACATCCTTATAACTCCAAAAATAATAATCATATTAACTAAAAATTTATTGCGTCGAATTGTCTCATTTCCAATTGAAATATATCTTTATATTGAAATTTGAATGAAATACAGGGTCATGAAAAATCGAAGAATGTGAAAAACAGGATTACAGATATCTCGGCAACTAATAATCCGATTGACTTCGTTCTTTATACAAAATTTGTGTTATTTTATTGCCTTTTATGTCCACTCCTTAAAATAAAAAAATTCGAAAATTTTTATATACCTTTCATCAGAACGAATTTTTCGAGAGTCCAAAAAGAATAGTTCCGGATAATCGAGGTTACTGATATTAAATAGGCTTCGTCCCATTCTTACATACTAAGTACATACAAAATTTCAAGTCTCTATCTCAATTTGTTTGGGAGATAGAGCGGTTACAGACAGACAGACACACAGACGGACGGACGGCAAAATTTTTTTTCTAAAAATATGTTTTTCGGAATCTCCAGTATCTAAAACGTGTAAATCCGTCAAAATTTTTTTTTCGATTTTCAAAACGATTGCAAGACTTACCCTATACTACATATGATGGGTAAGTAAAATGTTATTTTTGTCTTTTTAAAAAATACTTTCTTTAAACTAATTTATTAAATATCTTTTTTTAGCAAGCACAAACTGGTGGTTATGGAAATTTCACTAGTCTACCTCAAATTACTGGAGGTAAAATCTTTTATTCTAAAATTTCTTGTAAAATTATTTTTCATTCTTTGTGTTTGTATTTCTTCAGGATACTTGTTACATGATCATTGAAGTGATTTGCAATCAGTCTATTCTTTTTAAAATTGACAAAGTAACTGAGATTTACAATGATATATAAATAAATCTTGAAAATCAATGTATATCAGATTTAAAAAAGAAAAAAAAAAATGTTTACTAAAACGATGCATGAAAATTTATTGAAATATTCTCTTACAAAATGATCTGGTCTTTAAAATTTAAAAATCAGATTTTAACAAAAAAGATGGATTGCAAATGCAATCATATTCAAAACATAGTTTCACTGAAATATTGCATTTATATACCAGTCTGAAAAGGGATCAGTCTATTATTTGTTGGAGGTGTTCATGAAATTGTTTCATTCTGATGCTGAAGTGTTAGATATTTTTAAAATATTAAACATATTACATACATTTTATTATATACAGATATTGTATACATTTTAAAATAATAAATATGAGGTATGTGATAGAATAAAGCATAAATTCATTGATAGAGTTGTTACAAACTGCATATATTCGTTACTAAGAAATGAGTTTTTTCTAATGAACGAAGTACTGAATTATGCGATCCTCCCTTTTGCACAGTGTTGGTCGTTACCATAGAAGTATCAATTCGTTGGTCGTTACCATAGAAGTATTCTTGTATTATTCTATGATCATTACCAGTGTCAATTCAATACGCAACCGAACAAAATGAAATTAACTTCAAATGCTGGTAACGTTCGTTAGCATCTGTGATTGTATGAATGTGCCCAGACACTCGAAAGCAGTAAAGATGCAAAATTGTGTTTAGACTCTGACATTAGGAGTTAATTTCAGTTATTTCCGTAACCAGTGTATGCGTATCATTCTGTTTGTGTCAGTTCTTTTAAAATCTCAAATGATTTGGATTTCGTACAAACTTGTTGATACATTTATTTATTTTATTATGAAAAGAAAAAGAAATAAAAAGTGGGTATACTTTTCTGAAGTATTAAATGATAAAGCAAAATTTGATTCATATTTATGCCAAGTGAAGTATTCAGACAACAAATTGGGGGGGGGGGGACATTTATTGTTAAAGCATCTCAGAGCTTATGTATTTAGCAAAAAGAATTTATCAATGGTGTATATTAGTACCATCTGAAAGATTTTTTTTTCAAAATCAGGTTATTTATTATCTGAAAGACTCCCTCCCCTCCCAAGGCCGAAAAAAAAAGGAGGGAGGGCAAGGCCAGCGCTGTGTGAAAGGGGGGACAGTCGTGTAGGGTCAGTCTAAATACCTCCCCCACAATGTCTGAAGTTACACTGCCTACCTTTCTAAGTAAAAGAATCTATTTACATGATGGCTTAATTAATTCAGAACGTCTTCAGTAAAAAAAACAAAGTTTATTTAAAAGCCAATATATATGAAGAAAAACATGACAGGCAAGCATTGTAGAGATTTCATATTTACTTTTAAACACACAATTTTAACTATATTCAAACATCACTAGAAAACAAGAAGATACTTTCTAGTAAAAATAAAAGCATTTCTTAAAAGCAACTAGATGCAGAGCTACTCACATGAACTGATTTTAGAATGCAGCTTGCCAAATATATACAGCAAACACAGCAGAAAAATTAACATCATATATGTTGCCAAAATAAATAAACAAGCTTTAATAAATGAAAGACACACCCATTCAACAAGGTGACATCACTGTGTCAAAATGACATCACCAAGAACAACAAATCACAAAAAGGTAAAAAAAATTAACTTCACCACCAACCATCCAACCACATGCTGAAAAGTAAACAAGCATGCACACTGGCAGTAAGTACTTGACTATTAAATTTTTAAACTTTAATAAAGAATACTGCCCAGTTAAACTGAAGGCATTGAGCTCACAGACTACAAATACTAATTGCACATTAAAGCTTTATATTTTCAAGGGTTAATTCTGTTCGAAAAAAAAAATTAAGAAGGGGAAACAGCTCTCCCCTTTTCTCTTTTTTTATACTTAATCATTGAACCTCCTATACTATCAAAGACATGCTTTATCATATAAAAAATCTATATCCAAAATTCAGAGCAAATTAGATAATTCTTAATAAAAACCCATTTAGCATTTATATAATTTAAAAAGAGTTATCCCCCTCTTTTATACTTAACCATTAAACTTCCAAAACTATTCAGAGATTTGAACGAAATCTGAAAATTCTGCTTGAAAAACCCATTTATATAAATTAAGGGGGGGGGACATTAGAACCCCTGTTCCCCTTATTTATACTTATTCAATGAACACCTAATAACAGTCACGGAATCGCCTCATCAGAATGATCCTAATCTAAATTTTGAACGAAAATTAATTCTGCATGAAAATCCCATTTATATCAACTAACGGGGGGGGGGGGGGGGCATTAGAGCCCCTGTTCCCCCTATTTATACTTATTCAATGAACACCTAATAACAGTCACGGAATCGCCTCATCAGAATGATCCTAATCTAAATTTTGAACGAAAACTTAATTCTGCATGAAAATCCCATTTATATCAACTAACGGGGGGAAGGCATTAGAACCCCTGTTCCCCCTATTTATACTTATTCAATGAACACCTAATAACAGTCACGGAATCGCCTCATCAGAATGATCCTAATCTAAATTTTGAACGAAAACTTAATTCTGCATGAAAATCCCATTTATATCAACTAACGGGGGGGGGGGGGATTAGAACCCCTGTTCCCCCTATTTATACTTATTCAATGAACACCTAATAACAGTCATGGAATCGCCTCATCAGAATGATCCTAATCTAAATTTTGAACGAAAACTTAATTCTGTATGAAAATCCCATTTATATCAACTAACAGGGGGGGGGGCATTAGAACCCCTGTTCCCCCTATTTATACTTATTCAATGAACAACTAATAACAGTCACTGAATCGCCTCATCAGAATGATCCTAATCTAAATTTTGAACGAAAACTTAATTCTGCATGAAAATCCCATTTATATCAACTAACGGGGGGGGGGGGGGGCATTAGAACCCCTGTTCCCCCTATTTATACTTATTCAATGAACACCTAATAACAGTCACGGAATCGCCTCATCAGAATGATCCTAATCTAAATTTTGAACGAAAACTTAATTCTGTATGAAAATCCCATTTATATCAACTAACGGGGGGGGGGGCATTAGAACCCCTGTTCCCCCTATTTATACTTATTCAATGAACACCTAATAACAGTCACGGAATCGCCTCATCAGAATGATCCTAATCTAAATTTTGAAAACTTAATTCTGCATGAAAATCCCATTTATATCAACTAACGGGAGGGGGCATTAGAACCCCTGTTCCCCCTATTTATACTTAATCAATGAACACCTAATAACAGTCACGGAATCGCCTCATCAGAATGATCCTAATCTAAATTTTGAAAACTTAATTCTGCATGAAAATCCCATTTATATCAACTAACGGGAGGGGGCATTAGAACCCCTGTTCCCCCTATTTATACTTAATCAATGAACACCTAATAACAGTCACGGAATCGCCTCATCAGAATGATCCTAATCTAAATTTTGAAAACTTAATTCTGCATGAAAATCCCATTTATATCAACTAACGGGAGGGGGCATTAGAACCCCTGTTCCCCCTATTTATACTTAATCAATGAACACCTAATAACAGTCACGGAATCGCCTCATCAGAATGATCCTAATCTAAATTTTGAAAACTTAATTCTGCATGAAAATCCCACCTATATCAACTAACGGGGGGCATGAGCCCCCCGTTCCCCCTCTTATACATATCGAATGAACTCCAAAAACTAATCAGGGAAGCGCCTTGTCAGGATATACCTACATACAAAATTTCAAGTGGATCGGATATTTTTATCATGAGTTATCGCGTTACGTACATACGAACATACATACAGAACGGACGGGCACATAAGCTCTCAGGCTATGATAGCCTGTGAGCTAAAAATGAATAACTATTAGGTAATTAGCAAACAAAATAAACTTTTTTTATTTGTATTAACAAATTCATATGTTTGTGGCTACTATCAAAATGAGTTTAATTTTTAAATACTTACCATACAGAAGAGCTGGGAAGACAAACAAAATATAACTTTAACCCTACATTCATACCACACCCTATAGGGTGCATCAAACTTATCTATATTATAAAGGTCAAGCGTATCTGTGCGTAACGCATACGTCATTTTGCGAATGGCAACACTTTCAAAATGAAATTTAAGTTTTGCATTTTTTTCTTTTGCAAATTTTTAAACTTCTAAATGCTGCACATTTTCAATTTTTACACCATCGTATAAGAAAAAAATTACTTTTTAATGCAATTTGTTTGAAAGATGTATCTTTATTTGTTTTCGTGCTATTAATTTTTTCATAGTTTTTTTTATATTGTTTTTGAGTTGTGGCAACAGACATATTCCATTTTTATTAAAATGAAAATGTAAAAATCAAATTAATGTATCTTTTTGTTGCCATTTTTTTAAAGAGAAAAAAAAAGTTTTAATTTGCTTTTTTTTTTTTAATTACTTAAAGGATTTTTAGTTTATTAAAAACTTTCTTTAAATTCAATACAATACTTTCTTTTTACACTCTGACGTCACAGGAATATTGTATATCGTATTTATTGCATGCAGGTTATTTCAGAAGTTTTCATTTGCACTTAAAAAAATATAAATAAATTAGTATGTTTATAGCTGATAGCAATCGAGATTTCAAGTTTTGAATTAAAATGATTTTGAAATGATCAAATTAAAATACCATTTTTTTTAAACGTGAACACGGATAAGAGAGGTGCATATATAAATTTTGAAGTAGTAAAAATAATGTCTCATTTAGATTTCATGGGGCAAAAAATTCCATTATTAAGTCAAAGTGGAGTACATTTTGCTATTTTACATTTTGGAATACCGTGCATGAGAGCCGTAATTGATAACTTAATAATAATACGAGATCGTTATTATATCTTATTGTTTACATATCGATTAAGTTTAATTTTAATGATTTCTACAGCTGAGTTTTATAGAAATAGTATTTTGTTAACTTTAGGTTAAATATCATTTGTTTAAGAGTTAGACTTACAAACATAAGGTGTATTTTTTATTGTGACTAAATAAGTAGATTTATTATAAACCAATGAAACAGTTCCTTCTTAAACATTTTCTTTCGTTGAAATTCGACGGGTTCTACCTTGTTCTATTAACGTCATTTTTGGCCTGTTACAAGAAAAAGTTGGGTGAGGGGACGCTAAATTGAAACTTTGCCCCGGGTGTAGTTTTTCATCATAGTTATATCATCATAGAGAATGATCCCTAGCAATTTCACTGAAATTGGAAATGGTCGGGTTGAGTATTAAATTTTTTTGGTTGATTTGACATGGAGTGACCCTATAGTCGTTGAGCCAGGGGCTTGTGTGGTTTCATGTTGGGGGACTTGGTAAAGTTTATATTTTTGGATTCACCACAACAACAGCATCTCATTTATCCATGATGCTTTCAAAACGAGAGCAACGCCGACTATATACTACCAGCCGACCCATTTCACTAAAAACTGCCGAAAAAGTGAAGTCTGATGCAGCTTCAAAGGCTTCAAACTCTGAACCATTTCATTGGATCACGTGACGCAAACCCTGCCCAAATTAGCATGGAATAAGCTGATTTCTGTTCTGTGCACATGTTTGCACACGTGTCATTGTTTTGGTTCAGGGTTTACATGATTGGTCTAAATAACTTGGGCAAAATATCAGCGTCTCCTAGTTGGAGACTTCATACATTAATCTCAAATAAACAGGCCTTGTAGATATAGTCGGCCATGACGAGAGTAGCTTATGGACGGCATATTGGAAAATGGCCGTCGTCGTTGAGTTATTGAGTTGTGTGGTTTCGTATCAGCAGACTAGGTAAACCTTGCATTTTTGGATTCATCACAACATCAACAAGTCATTTATCAATGATATTTTCAAAACCAGGGTAATTTATCGGCGCCATATTGGAAAATGGCCACCGTTGTTGTCATGGGTTTTTGTGGTTGAGCCAGAGGCTCGTTTGATTTAATGTCAGTGGTCTTATTAAATCATATACATACATTTTTGGATTCACCACGACATCAGAATGACATTTATCCATATTTTCAAAACCAGAGTAGTTTATGGGCCCCATATTGGAAAATGGCTGCCGTCGTTGCCAGAGGCTTTTTTGGTTTCATGTCAGCAGGCTTGTTAAACATACATTTTTTGGATTTACCATAATATAAGAATGACATTTATCCATGATATTTTCAAAAACAGAGTAGCAAATAGACACTATATTGTAAAATATCCGCTGATAAACAGGCTGATCGAAAAGAAATCCTTAGTTTTGTATGGTATTAAATTAATGGGGTGATTCAAGAGGCAATAAGTAAAGACACACGGGGGTTAAAAGCTACAACGAAGTTCAGTCAAAGACTTGCCGCAGTTAAGAGATATTTTTGATATCAGAGCAGCATTTTTTTCTACACGATTCGTGAAACAACCAAAATCAGTACTTCAGACAAATCTGTTCTAGATCCAGTTCTGTCTTTGAACAAGACCTAGAAAGACGAACATGATATCTCATATTTACAGAACACAATTATCAATGAATAAGTAAATCTAGGCATGATAATAGTATCAAATGGAGCAATAACAATTCTAGAAATTGTCGAAGACATGTTCAAAGGCCATAAGATGGGTGAAGAAACTTACCAAACTTTCAAGAGAGATTATCTGTCTGAGGACTCAAAGCCAGAAGGGATTTTCAAACCTCAAAAGATTAAAAAAAAAAAAAAGAAAAAAAGAAAAAAAAAACTAAATACATTTTCTGACTTGAAAAAGAAAGAGAGTGCAAAGTTTAAAAAAATCAGAGTTTGTTGCCCAGACAAAAAGAAATTTATTTACTCAGATGACAATCATTGCAAAACGAAGACATTTCGATGTGAGAACTGTCTTTTCCTAATATCTAGGACATCATTCAAGTTCCTTAGCGACACTTGATGGTTAAATGCAGAAAACTGAAAAAGCAAACTGATGAATGTTATGACAAAACTGCGACTGATGAAAGAATGCATACATATGATGGTGTTACTAAAATAAATGACGGAATGTGCTTTATTCAAAGCTAGCACAGGAGCTACAATCATTTCGACAACTAGCAAAACATATATTTTCTGAAATATTACAAAATTATACATCCTCACAAAAAATAAATGTTGTATCTGACACATACAGGTAGATGTCAATAAAAAGAAATAAACGAAAAATGTGAACTGTTGGTGATGTTATATAAGTTATCGTCTCCGGGCGAAATAATACGAAAATGGAAGAAGTTTTTATCGGATGAGAAAAACAGCAAAAAAATTACTTTCATTTCTAAAGAATGGCAAAAAACATTATTTGAAATAATTTAATACGCAAATGATATAGGTTATCTACTAAGGAAAATGGATATAAATTCACTAAATAACTAGTTGAAGAATTCTCTAAATTGACCTGCTTCCAAGAAGAGGTGATACGCAATTTTTATGTAGCACACAGCATACTAAAGCAAAGTATCTGTATTTAGAAATAATACCTCTTAACTTCTTCGCTACTGGCAATTATTACAGTATTTTTAATACTGAATTATTCCTTCTCTCGTTAGATTTCAAAGCGAGATTTTTGTTTTATTTTCATTAGCTCGAATCGTAGAATTCAAAACATATTATTCTTATATCGAAATTTCATTTATATTTGAGTATCATTAATAAAATGAGACAAAACTGATGTACCCATTTGGGTACTCAGGGACTGAAGAGGTTAAAATACTGATGTGGCAGATGTTCTATTGTTTTCTTTAGAAAACAATTTGAAATGCTAGGAAGGGAAATGCTAGATTTGAATGCGAGGTATTTGTTAAGTTTGGATCCAATGGCAGCGTAAAGTAAAGAGTAAAATTTGAGCGAGATGCAAGGTTTTCTAGATAAAGAGGTATGTAATGCATTACTTGAAATGCATTCACAGTCATACAGTAAGTGCTTGCAGACAAGGGAAAATGGTGAATCGGAACATAAAATTTCGAGACATACTTAATGTGCTTGATACTGAAACTGATATATTAGAGGAAACAAGGAACATCCTGAGTCGTAAGTTTGTCGTCTCTATTATGGGATGTACAAATACGGAGACATCAAGGAACTGCGCTATATTCTATATATTTTTTTTATAAAAAAGGAGTCTGGAGTCGCATTGCCTTTTGTCATGTAGTAATACACTAGACCTATCGGCGATGCTAACTATTTTCCATGGTCTTGTTTGTAAGAAGTATCTACAGGCTGATCATGATCTTCTATCCAAAGATAAATATGGTTCGTTTTTTGGAGCAAGTAGCGAGGGAAAGGCTATCTAAAGGTCCAGTAGAATAGCAGTTCTCTTGTTCCTGAAGTTGCTTTGGAAAATGTATTACATCGTCATATCCATGTCCTTTTAATAAAATCAGAGGTACAAGCATATGCAGAATATAGAACTGTTCTTTGACGATGTAAATTAGTTGAACGCATGAATGTCAACCTATGATGATAGCAATGCAGAAGACTAAGATTTCTCTTATTTATTAACCCATTCGAGACCAGCATCTTTTACATGAATTTTATTTGATTGACAATCTTTTTTGTCATACAATTAAGATTAGTTTAGCAAACAAGTGAACATTTTAAATAAATAAGAAAATTTTTATTATTCTTTTTTAGTGATATCATAAACAAGCGATAGAAGCACGTTTTAATGGTGCATGTATGCACCCGTGGTCCCGAAGAGGTTAATTCTTAACAGACTAAGTACAATAGATTCTTCATTACACTTTTTTCTTGGATTACTGTGTCTTATCCACATGAAAATAGCATGAATTAAAATGCAAAACAAGATTTCAGTTTTCTGTCACGCAAATGTGTTTTGAGATGCTTATCCAATTGAAAATGTTAATAATCATATTAAAATTAAATCTTAACAAATATATAATTTGCACAATGTTATTCTTTCCATTTTTTGATTAAAATTTAGTTATGTAATAATACCAAAAATAAAAACTCATTTGTATCTATGTGCGATAGATGGCGCTCCTTTTTTTCAATGTGGCGTCTATAAGCTACCACAAATTTCATAGTATCATCGAAAAATAAAATCCTTGGACCCTTGTGAATCCAAAAATGTATATATCACCAAGTCCCCAGAGATGAAGCCAAAAACCCTGGCTTCTGGCTCAACGATTAGTTTCATTTGGGTACTGTAAAATATATTTGCGATAAATATCGTAAGGTCAATTCCTAATAGGTTAAAAATGTAGATTTATTTTAATTCAAGTACCTATTGTTTATGTCTCGTACACTGAAGAGTTGATTCATCTTCCTATTTTTGTTTCTGCTATGAATTCTTTCCATTTTCGTTTAGTTATGTAACAGTATATTCTTGCAAGAAACTGGTAGTAATATGAAATTTTTAAGGATATGTTTCTTTTCTCTCTCTCTCTTAAGGAATGAATTCTCTGAATATGCAGCAACTTGCAGCTTTAGCAGCAGCCCAGTCTCCAAACAGTACAAACACTGGTATGTTTATAAATGTTATAAACATAAATAAATAACAAACTCAAGATTTTTATTTTAATATTTAATTATAAAGCACAGCACTATTTATGTTCCATGTGAAAATATGTAATTTTTCTATTTCAATTTGCTTACACTATATATCAAATAATTCAGAAAGTAAGTACCACTAAGCAATGGAACAAAAGAAAATGGTTATTAGAAGAAAAATTTAATGCATAATAAACTACAATTGTTATGTTATTTTTTACTTAGTTACCGTAATTGTTGAAGCTTTTATCATAGTGTGGCATGAGCTTTTGTGTGCCCTTGTCATAGCAAGATGCTACCTATGATGCCAATCATGTGGCAACAATGTTAAAAAAGAATGTGATAAATGCATTGACAGTATCATAACAGTGAATATTCAGTTCTCCATATTCTTCACTTTAACTTTTATAAGCAAATCATTGCCAATCAGAGATGGCCACCCACTTTTTTCTTTGTGGATGTCTTCACATTCTTCATTGAAATTTCACATCCATCTCCATACCATCAAATAATAGATTGCATTTTGTCTATAAACTTCACAAATTTATCTGTGACTTCTTATCAGTTTTAGCATTCAAAAAGCAGATGACAAACCATAACTCACAAGTGCTGAGTTATAGAATATTTTTTAAACAATTCAAATGCTTAACAAGCTGCTGATGCAATACTTAGCTATCTAAGAATAACTTTGCTTGTTTGCCATTGAGTCATAGAAGTGGCGTGAAATTGTGATTGCAACGTTTCCTTGGCAAAAATTGAAAACAAAACTTGCTTTCTGGATTATCTGATATTTTTGCTCTAAGGTTTATGAATATTTAGTTAGATATTTATGGCAAAATGTACAAATATTCCTTGTATATTTTATGCCGTTTCATTTTTGGACAGGGGTGGGTCATCAATTGGTGATATGATTATTTTTCAATCCGTATCTGTCCTTTGTTTGTTTGTTTTTGTTGTTGCTTTATTTTAGCTAGTGTTATTTCTTTTTTTCTTTTTTTTTTTTTTTTTTTTCTGAATTTTTTGAGTACAGTAGCCTTTATTTTGCATGTTATGCCTAATGTAAAGATGAAAACATACACGTTATTTTTTATAATCAACATAATTTGGTCTTGATAATTCTGCCTTGGTTCAACAACTATTTTTTCAATGTTTGCTGCATTTTCAGTTCCATGTTTGCTCCTGTTATAAGGATCTGTTTTATAGAATTTTATAATGGTTTATTCATTATTTTTAATGTGAATAATTTCCAACTCCTCATGTATATAAAACTTTGAATGTATCGCTATAGAAGTTTTCACTGAATCCAATCTTAAGCACACTTTTAAGTAATAAATAATTTATCTTTTTCATAATGTTAATATACTATTGAAATTAAAATTAATATTATGCTTTTTATACTATTATATCTAGTGTCATATAAGTATATTCAATATCTCATGTAATTTAACCTAAAACGTTTTGCCAATCAAATATTTAATATTTGTATTATTTTGATAATGAAATATCAGGGTAATCAGCTGACCTTGAAATTAAAAGAAATTTAACAAGCATGAACGAAAAAAAAAAAAAAAAAAAAAAAATCAGGAAAACACAGTGTTCTATTTGAAACTTCAAAATTTTAATAATTTGTTATAATTAAAATTTAGAATCAAGAAAACATAGGTCAAAATTTGCTTAATGTATCAGATGTATTCAACAAAGTATAGTTTTCTAGCCCTGCTTAAATGTAGAGAGATTTTAAAAATAATTTTGATGATTTAAAAATGTTTTTCATTCTTTTTTATGTTTCATAACCAAATGTAATTAACTGTATATATATTACAGCACTGGATATTTTGTTCCATCACAAACTTAAAATAATGAACTAGGATGAGGCACTAATGAATGATAAATCTAAAACATCTGTTGCATATTAATTTTAATCAAATACTTTTCTAATAAGTTTTGTAATCTCATTTTGCTATACCAAAATAGTCTCTATTTGTGCTTTTTTTTCTCCTTACAAATTAAATCACAGCTATTTCATAATTCCTTAAATCAGGAGAAATCTGGTAAAAGGACTAGACACACCGTAAAAAAATTTCTGTAGGTTCCAGAAATAGTAGTGGTACATGGCATTTTGCTGTTATGTTTCGCAACAAAATAGTGAAACATTCCATAGTATATACTCAATTGGCGAATTATTGCAAATATTTTATTATTACAAAGAATATATATTTCATAATTAGACATTATAGAAAATAAACAGCATACTTTATATATTCAGTGTTTTATTTAAACAATTAAATTTTAAAGTTTTGTATTATAGATAAAATGGAAATTCAAATAATGAAGCATGAAAAGATTAAATCAGTTGCTTACTTTATTTTTTAATATCCAAACAAAAAATGGCATTTGTTCAGAATGCATTTGTCTCAAGTACCTTGGCAGCTGTTTTTTAGTCTTATTTAGTTATCAAAATTACTAATGGAACATAAACCATGAAGCACACATGCAGAATGTAGTTTACAGAAAGATTGATGAAACCTCTCAAAAATTTTACATGAATTATTGATGCAGGACATAAAGAAATTCAAAATTCCAGTAAAATGTGAAAAATTTTTCAGGATAATTTCCCGAAACATTCTGAAAATTTTTTACAATGCATTTCAGAGAAAAAGAATAAAAAATGAATGCTAGTTACCCTGATGTTATTTATTAAAAATGCGTTTTTCTCCCTTAAAATATTTTGATTTCTCACAGGGCTTAATGCTTTAGGTCTTCAAGGCATTAGTGGCCAAGGGGGAATACAAATAAACTCAGGAAATCACACTCCAGGTAATAAAAGTTTTGTATGTTTATATTTACAGGTTATCCCATGTCTGTATATATTTCTTTTTTATGCACCATAGTACAATTTACACTAAATGACTTGTCAAGGTGCCAGTTTTTGTGCAAAATAAAAAAGTAGCTTAAATTTTCTTTGGGTAAAAATAATCAAAAGATTAATTTCATAGGGTACTGTTTCTGTATTAAAAATTTCCCTGCCCCATACTAGGGATGGGACGAATATTCGGCCACTATTCGGTATTCGGCCTATTCGGCCCTTTTGCCGAATATTCGGTTGGCCGAATATTGAAGGCTTGTTGACCGAATACTTCGGCCGAATACCTGTAGCCGAATATTTAGAGATATCTTGCCGAATACTGCTAAAATCTCACCGAATAGTGAAAGATATCTTGCCAAATAAATTTCGGATTTAAAGAATTTCATTCTTGCAATTTTTTTTTCTCTAATCCAAATTGGCTACTTCATTTATGAAGTCATTCTCACTCTTACTTACAAAATATAGAGTTATTCAGATACTAAAAAATATACATACAGCCTTTCTGTATTTTCTATAAAAGTTAGTGATATTCTAGAAAATGCTGTCCAAGTTGGAGATTTAATTGTACGGGAAATGTCATCATTAGAGAATGATATATTACAATTCAAGATATAAAAACACTGCCTTATTCTAAAATGCTCGAATATTTATTAATGTCTGCAAATTCCATGCACATACAAAAAAGGCTCTTATGAAATTCATAACTTATTTTCTATAAAGTAAGAAATGAAAAAAATTTATTCGCTAGGTGTGTTAACGAAGATTGAATTTCAAAATTAAATATAATATATCACCATTCCAAATACAACGGTACATCTAAAAGCAGAACTGGTGTCAAACTCGATACACATTATATGACAACTTGCTTTATGAAGATGGTTTTATAAATATTTTAAAATAAATTCTAAATACTCAACAAAATAATTTTTTCATTCTATAGTTTTTACATTTAAATAATTATTTGCATAATTACTGACTTAAATATGTAACATTATGTATATATTTTTAATTTAATCTTCCTTCCTTCCTGTTGTTATCAATTTCTGTTTATCCTTTTAATGCTTGTTGAATAAGTGGAATATTGAAGTTGAATATTGTATGTGCCAATTCAAATGTCAAAGATTTTGTTAACATATGCATTCTACTTTAAGCATAATCTTTTGCTTTAAGGTAATTTGTAATTTAAAGCTTGGCATCTGATTTCAGAACAGTCTCATTCTTACAAATTTGCTTATCACTAGGGACACAAACTCTAAATGATCAAATTTACTTCATTAAAGGTTATTTCTGAAAATATGTCCTTGTGAGTTCTGAGAAAGAGAGAGAGATTAAAAATATTATTAATTTTGGATGCAAGAAGTATCAATTGATAGTAAAAGTGAAGTACATTCTTCATATTTTAATGGAAATATTTTCCCATCTTGACTGACTTAAAATCAATTTGATGTACATTAGAATAAAGGATATAATGCAATTTCATAATTTTTTTGTGTTAAAATAAGTTTTTCAAATTTAAAAATACATTTAAAAGTACATTTAAGAGTAATAATTATTAATGAGCTCCTATTTTTTAAATTATATATAATCAAAATTTATTTTCTTTATTGGAAAAATTTTTTTACTATTCGGCCGGCCGAATATTCGGTATTCGGCCTAAAATTTGGCCGAATATTCGGTATTCGGCTATTCGGCCAAATCACTATTCGTCCCATCCCTACCCCATACAGACATAGTTTAAATTATTTATTTTTAATTTTGCCTTATTTGTGTGTTGTCTTTCTTTCTGGCCTGGTTATTTTATTTGTTATTTCGAAGCAATAAAAAATAATCATTCTAAGTTTTCCGAAGGAGATTGCTAAGTATGAGATGGGGGTAGCAAAGTACATAGTACAGTCAAATTCCCAGAATGGTTGCCTACATTCACACAGGTATTTGTTGGAAGTGAAATATCTTTTTTTTTTGGGGGGGGGGGGGGGGCAGTTGGCAGAACAGATAAGGAAAGCACACAGACATATGGGATTCATTTTTTATAGTTTTGGCATTAGCTGTGGATCATTTCTGGCAAAGCAAATTTTCAGTGGATTTTGGAATGTCATCTTTAGAGCTGCATGCAAATATTAAATTTTGCGCTTTGTTTGAGAAGTCATCTTCTGAAAAAAAAAAAAATGGCTGCATATGAGTGACATAAGCGTTTTCTTTAAGATTGTACAAATATTGAAGACTAGCTCTTTCACCCGGCGTCGCTTGGGACCACTGATGCTGTCAAACAAATTACGAATATTTAAAATCTTCATTCATACTAAAATAGAAAAAAAAAATTATTTTATAAGGAGAATATTTTGAATGTTAAAATATTTTAAATTTTATCCGAGTGAGCACAGGTATGTATACTCGACGTGCACTGCATATCTGAACAAACCATAAGAAAACATCAAAGGAATAATTACCTAATTTACTACTTTTTTTTTTTTTGGATGGTGCCATGGATGGATTTTGAAAATTAATCAAAGAAAACAAAATCATCAAAACAGGAAAAATTAACATGCGTGTGCAATTTGTTGCTAGCATTTAACTGTGAAATCCGTCATTAATCCCCATATTTACCCCTTTCTCTCATTTTCTGGCTGCTTCGTGGTCGCGGATTGGTGGCTAGCTGCAAATAGCCTCTAATTTGGCAGCTTCGATACTGGTGAAAAGCTGCAAATATCCTCTGAACCAGTAAGATATAATTAAAAAATGTCTAAATTGAAATTTCAAAATCCCACTGCAAAGTGCCTCTTATTTTATATATGTAGTAATTCCTTTATTGCTGATACATTAATTTTGTTTTTTGCCTTTCTTACATGCAATTCAAAATACGTAAGTCCATAAACATGATGCATATAAAAACCAATAATATTGACAAAAGTGACAAAAAATCAATGCTAAACACATAAAAACTCAAAATATCATTAAGAATCGCATTAAAATCACTGAAATTCAAAAATCGTAGCAGACAAAATTTAATAAATTAGGCTGAAAGTTTGAAACATTTTTCTTTTTATTAATGTCATAAAAATAGCCCCAAAATGTGAAAAAATACTAAAAAACACATTAAAAAATTCGTTAAAACTTGAAAAATCGTTGTATGAATTCAGAATAAACTTTATTGAAAAGAGAACAAATTTTACTACATAGGGTTAAAAAAATGAAAGCGTATTCTTTTCACTAATGTGGAAAAATCGCCTCGAAACATAAAAAGAACGCTAAAAATCACTTCAAAAATTAATATAAAAAATTGAAAATCGGGGTTCGAGGTACAAAACTTCATGTATAGACATACCTTCTCCCAAAATTTTGTAACTCTGTATGCAACAATCTCTTCAGAAAGCGCTGACACACTCACAAACTTGTCTCTTTACTATTATAGACTAGCTGACCTGCCCGGCGTTGCCCGGGCCTGCAATGTTATTCAGTTTTCAAATGTTATGTTTTCTAAATGACCCTTAAATTAAACTCAAATTTCTATGGTTTTATATCTTTAAGTCCATTTTGTCAAAATTTGTATTTTTAAATGGAAAAATCGCAAAAAGTTATTGAATTTAAAGCACATGCTGTTTGGTATTTTATTCTCTATGTAATTTGATTTTTTGGAAACTATGCTTACCGAAAGCGAACGAAACTGCGACGGAACACTCAGGTTTTTACTGAATTAATTCAGTAAAAACCTGAGTGTTCTGTCACGTCGTTCCATCCATATGAATTCATAAAAAATTTCACATATTTTATTTTGTAAAAAAAATAATTTTATCCGTACGAAAGTTTCAAAATTTTAAGTAATGTAAATCTGGTTTATTGAAAGCCTCTAAAAAGATTGTGCTAAAATAAAGACATTTAGTTACTTTTAGCATAGAAAAAATGTATTCTCCATGAGCCGGGATATGATTCGTGTTTGCGGTGTCTTTGAATGGGTTAAGTCTCGTATTTTATTTAAACAAATTGCACCATAGATTATAAAAGTGTTTTAGCTTTAAGAATGTATTTATTAAAAATACAACACGTTGTTCAATGGTGCACAAAACAGGAATTTTAATATCAACTTGTACAATTAAAATAAAATATCAACGTTTTGCGCTGTCATCTGCAGCCGCCTTCAGGAAAATATGATAATGGAAGGACTAAGTTTGCTTCTTGATCGAGAGATAATCCTTACTAATATTATAAATCAGAAAGTGAGTTTGTTTGTTTGTTTGTTCCGCTTTCACGCCGTAACTACTGAACCGATTGCTTTGAAATTTTGCAGACGTAAAGTTAAAAGTCCGGATTAAATAATAGGGTAATTTTTATTTATTTTATTCAAATATTCTCCTTAATAATTCAAAATTTAATTATTTTTCATACAAAATCAATAGGCATTTTTCAGATAAAATTTAACCATTTTCCTTTCCTGTTGCCAAGAAAATAAAAAATTGGAATAATAATTTTTCAGCGGCAATGAATTTTTAATAGAAAACTTCCACGCGAAAAACTATAGTAAAATAATTTAAAAGAAAATAAATATGACATCATGTTTGAAATAAAAATAAAAGGTGTATTTTTTATAATACATTTAACAAGGATATTTGTATAGTTAATGGGAATTTTTGTGTAAAATATGGTAACATAAATTAAAAGTAAAAAGAATTATATTTTTAATAAAATGGTTCACTCATGAAAATGTGACGTCATAGTTGAAATAAAACAGGTTCTTTATAGCAGTCGTTAAAAATAAATACAAGGGGTATGAATATCAGTAGCTAATGGAGCGAGATAAATAATGACGTCATATTTAAAATGAATCAGAAATATTTTTTACTTATACTAATTAATAAGTTATAAGTTACATAAAAATGAATATTTTTATTCAAAACTCATAACTATCAATGGAAGAAATTTTTTGTGGGGAAAAGGTGGAAAATAAAATCACTGATTAATATATTTTTGGCTCGATTTTTTAATACTTTCGAACAAAGTTGAAAAGTTATTATGCTTTCGGTTTGTCTGTCTGTCTGGTCGCTTTCCAACTTTCGTAAATATACTCAGATTTCCATGAAATTTTTGGACATTATTAACGTTTACCTACCACGAATACCTAATGAAAATGAAGTTTCTACCACTATTAGTTTATTTACAGGGATAGTCAAAAAATTTCCTTATATTACGGCATTATGGGAAAAAATAGTTTTAATTAAATTTAACGATGTTACAGCCTGTAGAACATATTCAAATTTATATGCATTTACAAAGTGCACTAAAATATGCATTTTGTAAAGTATGTAGTGTAAAGGGCACTTACTATTCATTTACAGGGTCAGACAGAAGAATTCCATTGCATAGGAATAAAGGAAGGAACAATTTCCGACATATTTTAATTATGGTAAACGATTTCATGTATAATCAAATTGATATATGTTGCTGAGGCTTAATGTAAGTTATTTCATGCATAATACGAAGTGCATATAGCATTTACAGGGACACACAAACGATTTCAAATCTATATATATAATTGAAAGTCTGGATTTCGTATTAATCACAGCACAAAAAAATCTGCTGAACCTAAAATCTTGAAAACTGGGGTAAAAATACTACTTATAACATCGAGTGCCACTAAGAAGGGATTTTCGAAAATTCCACCCCTAAAGGGATTGAAAAAAGGAACAAACTTAAAAAAAATTCCTTAAAAATCGGCTTTTGTAGTTATTTTTCAACTGATAACATATTTTAGTGTATTTTTTCATACTGAATCGAATTTATCAAGCAAATTCTTTTAAGTTCAGTAGTTCGCGAGATACTTCACATTTTCCAAATTTGGCGATTTCTTCGGCGCAAAAACCTGAAATTTTCAATGCTTATCTATATATATAAAATAAAGTCTGGATTTCGTATTAATCACAGCACAAAAAAAATCTGCCGAACCTAAAATCTTGAAAATTGGTGTAAAAATACTACTTATAACATCGAGTGCCGCTAAGAAGGGATTTTCGAAAATTCCACCCCTAAGGGGGTTAAAAAATAGGAACGAACTTTAAAAAATATTCCTTAAAAATCGGCTTTCGTAGCTATTTTTCAACTGATAACATATTTTAGTGCATTTTTTCATGCTGAATCGAATGGTATGAAGCAAATACTTTTAAGTTCAGTAGTTCGCGAGATACTTCACATTTTCCTGATTTGGCGCTGTCTTCGGCGCAAAAACCTGAAATTTTCATTCCTTATCTATATATATAAGAGAAAGCCTGGATTTCGTATTAATCACAGAACAAAAAAAATCTATTGAACCTATAATTTTGAAAGAGAGTTCTATAATCAGGTTAACATGATTATGTAAGCTATATTTAATTATCTGAATATATGTAAAACGCAAAATGAAATTTCATTGCGGCCGCTTATAATTTAAGTTCTACAAGATAGATTTTAATGGATTTAACATTGTTAGTTGGATAATTTTTCAGAAATTTTGTAACAAATGAAATATTGCATTCTACGTGTTTTAATTGAATACTTAGGAAATGTTTTTTATCAGATGAACCCAATTACAAAAGTTTGGCTTTATTTTAAAAGTTCCGCTGAACGAATTTTTATGTGATTAAAATTGTTAACATGTTGAGCGCTACATCATTCATTGGTGACTAACATTGAACTTTCCGTTTAGATGACTGATTTTTCCCCGATGACAGACAGTCTAAATTACGATATAATACTAAAAATTACTATGATATAAAAATTTTGTTTGATTCAAAATTTCTTAAAAAAAAAAAAAAAAAAAAACTGACCAGCGTAGCGGGCGAAGGCTGCTAGTATTTCTAATAAATTAAAATCAAAATGAATTAAAAGTTTAAAAATGTTGCCACTTACACTTGAGTAAAAATTAAAATATTGGAACGAGATTAAAATTTTAACCCTTGTTTGTCAAGTAGAAACGAGAAAGAGCAGTATTCTGTTTATATTGTTTAATATCTCTGCGATGCTCTTTAATTCTAATTAAAAATTTGCTTGTTGTCATGCCGATGTAGACTTTTTTAACATTATTTGGTAAAGTGATAGGGATTTCATAAATACCAGATGTTTGATCTGTTGGAATTTTGTCAATCTTATCTGTAACGATGTCAATGAGATATGGAGGTGGAATGGCGACAAATTTTATGTTATATTTTTGTGCGATCTTTTTTACTTTTTCAAATATATAAAGGACATAATGAAATTTTCTGTAAACCACAAGCTTATCCTGTCGTTGGCCAGATGTGGGAGGAGAATTGTACTATTGAACTATTTCATTTACAAATTTTGCCGGAAAACCATGGTCAAAAGCTATTTTCTGTATAAAATCGATTTCTTTTTTTAATGTGTCATCCGAACAAATCATAAAAGCTCTTTTAATAAACAACTGTAATGCAGATATTTTGTATTCGAAAGGCATGTTGGCTGAAAACAAAGATAACTGTATTTTCTTTCATTGGTTTTCTATAGACTGAAAATTTTAAACTTGAATTGCATCTATTAATTTGAACATCTAAAAATGGAAGGGAGGCGTTTTCTTCGACTTCAAGAGTGAAATTAATACTCTTGCTTAATCTATTGACATCTTGTAGAAAAACTGATAATTCAGCCAAACTGTGGTTCCATAAGATGAAAACATCATCAGCATAACGGAACCAACATTCAGGTTTCAAATTAAACGTATTTAAATTTTTTTATTCTAGTGATCTTAACGCGAATTCAGCAAACAAACTGGATACTGGTGACTCCATTGGCACACCATGCAGCTGTCTGTAAATATTCTTATTAAAAATGAAAATATTACTGAAAACTATTAGGTTTAGGCCAGATTTAAGGGAGGTTTTGATAGCTTGAGATATATTTGAATTTTTATCTATTTTAATTAATATATTCTATGACTTTGTGCATATTGATGGAAGGATATAATGAAACTACATCTAAACTTGCCATAATGGTGTTTGTATTAACTGGAATTACTTTAACTTTATCAATAAAATCTCTTGTAGACTAAATTGCAAATTCTGATACAGGAAGTATCGACTTCAAGAAGATCATGAAAGCCTTTTCTAAAAAGTATATGGGTGAAACACAGCGGGAAACAATGAGTCTCAATGGTAAACCTGACTTATGATCTTTCGGTCTCCCAGTCAACATCGAAGTAACACCAGTATGATTGATCTTAATAAGTGATTTCATACTATCTGGCCATTTTCCAGTGCGAACTAACTCTTCAACTTTACGGAAAATTTTCTTGTTTAAACATTCCTGCAGAAATTCACAGTCCATATCAGCAATTCACGCATTCATTTTATGAATGTAAGTTAATCTGTCCAAAACTGCTATTCTGTTTGATTTGTCTGTCTTGATAGTGATAATATTGGGATCCTTTTTTAATTTATTTAATGTCCTCAAAATTACACTCTGTTCTTTATTCTGTTTATACGATATTTGTCTTACTAATTTGTACCATGCTGCCCGCTCTTCATCTCTATTACTTTCCGGGATGACTTGAATGACGTTTTCACAATCTGCAATAATACTATTTCGGTTTTCATTATCAAATACAAATTTTGGTCCAAGAGAAAGAGCACTATTTTCAATACTAGAAAAGACTTTACTTGAATAATTAACATAAGGAACTGGTTTAGCAGTTGAAGGAGGCGAAGAACGAAGCTTCCGGTGCATAAGTAGTTGGAATTTCCTTGTGTGGATATTAGTTTTTTCTGTATGTTGGATCAGTGATAGAATGATGACTACTACAAAAATCTTAGGCATCAAATTAAGATTTTTAGTTGCAGTTTCTAAAATTCATATTAATATTACTGCATACTTCCCAAAAATCCACTCCCAGTACTGTTTTTTTTTTTTTTTTTTTTTTTTCTTTTTGTGGGGAGGGAATTGTGTCCCTTTTACGAAATTTGCATTTTTTCGTAATCTTTTGACGAAACTTGCCGTTTTTTCCCAATCTTTTGACAAATTTTGGCCGTATTTTTTCGTGATCTTTTGATGAAACATGCCGGCTTTTTTTTTTTTTTTGTTATTTTTGTTTTTTAACGAAACTTGCAGTTTTTTCGTGATCTATTGACAAAACTTGCAGTTTTTTTCTCGATTTTTTTTAAGAAACTTACCGTTATCTTCGTGATCTTTTGACAAACTTTCCCGTGTTTTTTCGCGATCTTTTGACAAGCTTTGTCACATTTTTTCGCAATCTGTTGACGAAGTTGCCCGTGTTTTTTGTAATCTTTTGACGAAATTTGTCTTTTTCGTGATTGACTAAATTGATTTTTCTCGCCGACCATTTCTCGAAATTTGCAATACATTTTATGCCCGAATTTTCGGATTTATGACCGATTTTTTGTAATTTTCGGAAATTATTACCTTAATTTATCAGAAAATTCGGATTATAATCATTCTTGATACTTTTTTTTTGGAAAACAACAAATACTTATTTTTATTTAAAGAGTATAGAAATTAATCTTTAAGATTATAATTATTGAAGCAACTGTAAAATTGGTGTAAAGCTTTTCTAATTATTGCTATATTTAGAAATTAATAAAAAAATGCACTTAATCTGTAAAACAAAATTAAAACTTGGCAACTTCTTACCAATACTAAAACAAAATTTTATTCAGTACTAGCTGACCCGCCCGGCGTTGCCCGGGTCCGTATTAACAATATTAAACGAACTTGAAATTTGTATGATTTTATCAATAACTGGAAGCATGCAGAAATGCATTGTCTGAAATACGTTGCAGCTGACTTTGTGAAAAATCGGTTTTAAAAACAACAACTAATATTAAGCTCTAAAAATACTTAAAATGAGCAATGAGAAACACGGGAGGGAACATGTATCCAACGATTGCGTTAGTTTCGTGTTAAAGTGTTGATATTTACCCGTAAAAATCACTGTTAAATCACGTAACTAATTATTTTTTTCACATAGAAATCCCAAGTGAAATATTTTGAATTTCAAACTAATTATATCATTCTTAAATCCGACTATACCTTGAATGAATCGATACGCGATGATAAAAGATTGGTATATAGTATTATAATTTCAGAGCCATTTAACAAAAGTGTATATTTTTAATCAAAGCATGCGTAATGTTGACTCTGTGGACAAATTCCTAACTGTAAACTTTTGTACCATAACCATAATCTGTCTGTAACCTAACTGCGACTTAACATTACCCTACCGTAACTTAAATATAACATAAATGTAACCTAGCCGTCACTTTGAAATATCAATATAGAAGCATCATTTAAGATTTTGCTTGAAAAGTTAGCATTCTTTCGTTAATGTCTTAAAATCGTCTGCACTCTGAAATCTAGATTTTAGACTAATATTTGTTATTTAAGTTTTCGCGCATGATTTTAAAAGAATGTTTTCATAAATATATTTTATATATTGATATAGAGTTATTAATATGTTGTTATATTAAAACCATATTTTCATCTACGTTATAAAGTATTAAAAAGTTCTGAAAAAAAAAGAAACCTTTTAGTAATACAATTTTTAGTTCAAATCAAATGTTTTCAATATTTTATTTTATTTTATTTTGACATTTAATTATTTCGAATTTATCAATTTCAATTATTTTAAAAGCAAACATTTTTTTTAAAATAAATAATATAATAGAAAAAAGACCATTTTAAAAAATTACTATTTCTTCATAAAATACGCTTCGGCTGTAATTCATTTCTTTCAATTCGTCTTATTAATACAAAATCACTTCCACATGCTTTTGTTTGGGACATTAAAATTTGAGCGATAAATGATTTAATATTGCAACCCTTTTTTCGGTTCACTTCACCACCACCTATCTTTTTCCTCCATGGTTTACAACCGCTGTGATAAAAAATCATCATTTAAACTGACAGTTTGCCAGTCTATGAATTTTAAAGGTCTATTCCCAGCTTTTTTAATTATTTATGCGAAAATTTTATGCAACCAACCAACCATAACTGAATGAAGAGAAAAAAAGAAGAAAAAAGGCGATTTTTTATGAGAGTGATCTTTGGAATTTAATTAATTACTCAGTTAATAAATAGAATTTCGAAATTCTGAAGCTCAGGTGCATCAGGAGAGATATTGGGCTACTCTCATAAAAATTTTGAGCTTCGTACGTCCCATAGATTTTGCTAGCCATCGCAGACACACACACACACACACACACGCAGACAGAGCGATTTGTTATTTTATTAGTATAGATTGGTAATTACAGTTGAATTTAGAAAAAAAAATACTAATAATAAAAACACTTGCATCTACATTTCAATGAACTGATGATTCTGAATTTTAAAAAAATTCTGAAATTGATTTTTTTTAAAGGTTACAGTAGAGGGGGAAGGGCTGGGAATAGCCCCCCCCCCCTCCTCTTTAATTATGCATTTTTTCGCAATCCTTTGGCGAAAATTGCGGGTTTTTTATGAGATTCCTTGAAAAAAATTGCGTTTCTTCACAAACCTTCGAAGGAATTAACTGATTTTATCGCAATCCAAGGAAAAATTCTCATTTTTTCTATAATCTTTTGACAAAATTTGCATTTTTCTAAAGATTCTGTGACTAAATTAAGATTTGTTTTCACCATCCTTTGTAGAAATTTGTGTTTTTCCCGGGATTTTTTTTTTTTTTTTTGACGAAATTAGAATTTTTTCTGCGATTATTTAACAAAATTCGCGTTTTTCTAACGATTTTCTGACAAAATTTGCATTTCTGTTCGCAATCCTTTGTAGAAATTTGCGTTTTTTTTCTCTATCGTATTTTTTTTTTTTTTTTTTTTTTTTCTGTTTTTTGAAAAGAATCGCTTTATTTCATGATTTTTTTTACCGATAATCGACAATGTTTTATGCGAATAAGTGACGAAATTGATTTTTTTTTTTTTTCAACTTTTTGTCGAAATTCGCGATGTTTTTCAGTTCTGAATTTTATGACTGAACCTTTTAATTTTGGAACCGAATGTCTAATAAATATTTTTTAAAAAGCTAGGCATCAAATTTGACGACCGAGAATAATTTTGTAGTCGTCAAATTCAATTTTTTAGTTGCATTTGACGACTAACGACCGCTAATTTCCAACACTGTGTTGGATATGAAGCAAACTGGAAATTATATGCATTTTATGGTCGAAAACATCAGCAGGGGTTTTATCAACAAATTTACTATAAAGATGAAAAATCTTTGTCGACTAAATTACGTTTCGGCCAAATGTCCTGTCGGCTAAATGTATGTGTGTGCTAAATGTACTTGTCGGCTAAACATCCTGTCAACTATTTTCTGTATGCTAAATGTCTTGTCGGTGATTCGGTTGTCGTCGAAATGACATAGACCTGTACGAAACATGTCAATAGATCGCAGGGAAAAATTTGTGAAATTTGTCGATCGGTCACATAAAAAAATCGTGAATTTTAATGATCTTTCGCGTTTAAAAACGTCAAAATGTGTCAACCAGTCGCATGAAAATATCATATAATTCACAAAACGATCATGGGAGTTGATCTCACTTTCAAAATGCAAATTTTTTTGGGCGGGAGCCTCCCGCCCACTTTATTTTTATAGGCGGGATTTCAAAATGTTGGGTGCAAATCCCGCCATCCCACCCTGAAATTCAAGCCCTGAGGTATATTGTATCTATAACATAGTTATTAAAGTCGTATATGCTGTGGTACTTAAGAATTTAAGGGATTTTTCAAAGAGTATTAAACTTCTTATTAAATAACGAAAGAAATGTGAATTCAAAATTCTTTTAATTAATATGTATGCATGTTTTACATATTTTCAAGAACATAATTGTAATTTTTTTAATTTTCTATCAGCCTTAAAAAAACATTTAACATGTTTTTAATAATCGCAGATTGTGATGTAGAAATAATTCAGCATTTTCAAGTGATAGTCAATTTCTCTTCTTTTTTTTTTTTTTTTTTTTTTCATAATTGTTACCTGCTTTAAAAAATAATTGCTCACTATATATAAAATTTCCTGGTGCGGAAAGGTACTTTTTTTAGCTAATTGTGAAAAGTTTGGAAAGTCTTTTGAATTCTTTCCCCACCACTCTAAAGGACACTATTTTCTTTCTAGTCATGGCTGAAATAGAAAATTATTTCTTATACTTCTTCACATTGAGGGGAACTTTTTATATAGACTTCACTCTGTGACTGACTTGCAATTTCATTAATTCATGCCCATAAAGAATTTGGAATATGAGAAGATAGAATGGTTATGTTGGAAATATTTTTTTCAGATTCTGTTACCGGTTTCGTACTGGTTTTTCTTAGTCTTACTAAAGCAGTTAATTTGGACTTTACTTCCACATCCTTTGCTTCTACTTCCACATCCTTTACTCAGGGATGAAAGAGTTCCGCCTAAAGGCGGAAATCCGCCTTTTTAAAGATGATTTTGGCCATTCTCTGGATCGATGCAAAAATGCAAAGAAAATATTGCTGGTAATTTGGGGGGGGGGGTCCAAGAAGCTCCGGGAGTAATTCTCGGACTTATCTTTCACCCACTAGACTTCACCCACAAATCGCCGAAGAGCTGTCTGTCAAGGTCAGCGGTCAATTTACGTTCAGGACCATCACATGCGGTACATTTCGCGGGGCGAAAATCTATTTTTAAGGACCGGGCAAACATAACTATTCTGAAGTTGAACTTTATTCCCGGAACTGCCTTTTTTTTTCTCTCACTTACGGTTTACTGACAGTGGGAAACAAGGGAGATACAATGGTCACGGAAGATCACTATCTTAACCCTACTGAAGGGAAAGATTCCCGTGCTACTCTTGGATTGAAGTTGAACTGAAAAGCTCATTTACATCAAACGCGCCGCCTGCAAACCGCAAAAAAACTTTGTGTGTGTCCGCAGCCTTAGACTGGCAGCTGTTTTCTGACACCTGTGTCCATAGGTCACTGTGACGCTGAAGAGAAAGAAAATCTTGGGAGGGAATAATTTAATCTGGATTAATGAGCTTTAAGACAGTGATAATAATTTTTCAGTTGTTTTGTTTTCCAGTATAACTATTATTTTTGCAGCGCGACGGATACGAGCTAATATAAATTCTGTTTTATTACTATTGCACTTCAGTTCTGGTTAAAATATGTCAATTTCAGGTCAACCTTTTTTAAACATTTTTTTAGTTGCGTTTGAATTTATTTCGAGTGGAATTTTCAGTTATAACTAAAATACCCGAACGCGAGTACGTGCAAGACTTGACTACTAATCATAATTAAGAGTTTTAAGACTGATATCTTCTTCATTATTATTATAAATACTGTTGATCAATGAATTATATAATTTCTGAAATAAATGAGAATATGGCATTGATAAATTATATACATTCTGCCACAAAGAACACTAGTATAATTATTTATGGTGCATTTACACTCCATTTACAAGTACAGCTTTTACGATATTTGCGTTCAGAGGTAAAGATCTGCACAGGCCTGGCCTCGGTCCGAAGCCCGAGCACGGCCCGGGTTCGGGCCGATTTGCATTAACGTCATTCGGGCCGGGTCGAGCTCGGGCCTTGCTTCTGAAGACTGAGGCCGGGCCGGACGAGCCTAGTCTCTAATCTTTTCGGGCCGTAATTTTTTTTTTCCTGGAGTATCGGGCCGGGCCGAGCCTAACTTACTTCTTCCGTAGAAACCGAAACTGATTTCATTCTTTTTAGTCTTCACGGACCAAAATAATCAGTTCCTGTTGAACCTCCCCATATGAAAATCCTTTTCTCGGCGTGGAAATAAGTTCGTTCACAAATCAGTAAAGTTTGGCTTGGTCCAAAAATTTTTGCAAAATAGGAATATACTTTTAAGTCGCCATTATTCTACAATTAAACATTAGACTTTATTCTTTTTAAAGAATCGTAGATCACTAGGCGTCTCAAAATAGAATTAATCACATAAAAAAAAAAAAAAAAAAAAAAAAAAAAAAAAAAACATGATTATGACGAAATTTTCGTTTAAACCGAAAACTGCATTTTTTTTTTTTTTTCTGTTCATTCATGCAAAATGAATGCAACAATACGCGAGAAAAAAAATATATTAAACATTTACATCTGCTAAGAAGGAAAAGTATTTTTTTCTTTCCAATGTCTTAGAAGATTTTACTTTTACCGTATACCATTTTTTAGATTTTTTTTTTTTTTTTTTTTTTTTTTTTTTTTTTTTTTTTAATGCATCAATAATATTAATGATAACTGAAACATTTACATACAACAAACAAAGATTCATTAAAAGCGTAAATATCGCAGCCTATGGCACTGCTGCATAAATAAAGATTTTAAACATGAAAAAAGAAAAAAAATACTGTTTTTTTTTTTTTTTTTTTTTTACTAAAGATCAATGTTTTGTAGAAATTCACCCGAGCCGGGCGGGGTTCGGGCCGAATTTTACATTTTTTTCCGGTCCGGGACGGGTCAGGCCAATATTTTTTGCGTTCGGGCCAAAATTTTGATTTTCGGCCTCGGGCCTGGAAATTTCGGCCCGTGTAGACCTCTATTCAGAGGCTGCTTCACCACTCAGGAACGCGCGCTCGCTAATGTTAATCCTATGGGAGAAATCTTTTTAAGCATACAGTTTGCGTTTTGATAATTTAAATTTTATTTTTGTATTGAATACTTGAGGTTATTGTATACAAAGACCGTTTTTTAATTTTTCAATTTTGTTTGCAGATTTTTTTTTAAATCTTTAGGGATATTTTTACCTTTGGAATCTGTTTTGAAAATATAAATATCCTCAAATATTTTTTGAATAAATCTGTCGTTTTATCGCGAATTTTTGACAATTTGTTGCTTTTACTGAATTTTTTTAGGAACTTTGCCCGTTTTTTTTTTTTTTTTTTTTCGAATTTTATGACAAGTTAGGCATTTTTTCGACGAAATTTGTCATTTTTTTGCGTATTTTTCGATGAAATTTGCCATTTTTTCACGATTTACGACAGAATTAGCCATTTTTTCGTGAATCTTTTGACGTAATTTGCCATTTTTTCGCGAATTTTGACAAAATTTGTCATTTTATCGAAATTTTTAAACAAAATTCCCGAGTGTTTTGACGAAATTTGCCGTTTTATCGCGAATTTTTTGACGAAATCTGTCGTTTTCGCGAATTTTTTGACAAAATTTGTCGTTTTATCGTGATTTTTAAACAAAATTTCTCGTTCTTTCAAGATCTTTTGAGAAAATCAGTCGTTTTTCTGTTAGGTCTACAGAAGGTTGATGGCTGTGGTCCCCTGTTTTATCAAGAAATACACATTTATACTGTGAATTTAAAAAAAATTTTTAATCAAATTTTTTGTAATTTTTATGTTTTTGTAAAATTTAAAACTCCACTCCAGTCTATAAAATGTCGTCATTAGAATTTTTCTACTTTTTCTCTTTATATTTGGCATCTGAAGTTGAAAAAAATTTTCCTCCTTTTTTTCTTTGGTCCACTTTCATGCCTGTTTACTTCATCTTTGTTGAAAAAGAAAACTTTAAATCTGAGGTCCAAAAAAAATATACTGATTTCTTTCCACCCTTTATTTAGAGAATATTCTTTTCTATCAGTGGTTTTATTATTATTATTATTATTAAGATTTTTTTTTTTTTTTTTCATCTAAAAGTTGAAATTGTTTTCTAGCACTTTTAAAATTGTGTCATTATTTTAAAATGCAACTAGACAGTACCTAATAAAAAAATTTTTGTTAAGAATTTTTTTTTTTTTTTTTTTGGGGGGGGGGGGCTGAATTATATTGTTGAGACAATTTTTAGGCCAAACATAGTCAAATATTTTTTCAAAATAAAATAATTCTTTTAAAAAAATAAAAAATTGCATATCAATATTTTTTTTTTTTTTTTAGAAAATACATTGTATTTGTGAAACATACAAGAATTGTGTATGTAGTGCATACTATATTTTGTTTTTAGACAAAAACAAGTTCATTATTCGGCAGCTGAATATTCTGCTATAACTTGGCTAAGTAATTGGTATTTGGTTATTCGGTCAAATCACTATTCATTGCATCCTTGTTAGAAAGTGTCACCAGTTGCTAGTGTCATCCAAAACAGACTTTAATATGTGTAAAGCAGATAGTTATGACTTGACTAATATATTTCTTCGTTGTGCAACTCCATTTATTCCTGGCTGAGATGTACTTTAATGTGAATCTTTAGTTTTGTGACAACTTAATTAGTGCTAATCTCTGTTTTGATTCTGAATTCCACATTCCTCATGTTAGAATGTGTGGAAAAGATTTAATAAAATTCAGAATCATTTTCCAAGTCGTCAGCTGAGAATAATAAGGTTCTGTGTTCTTGAAAAAATTGATTTATCAATATGGAAAGGTTCTATTTGTATCTATGAAGGCATTTTTGCATCAAAATAATGTTATGTATAATTTTCGTATGACATTACAATTATATTAATCCAGAAATACCTTTGAAATGTTTTACTAACACAAGTCACCTTAGTTTATTATTTGATTAGTGATTATATATGAATGAATATGAAATATATCTCCAAGGTTCAGTGAGTAACAGAATAAATTCAAAAGATAAAAATATAAGCCTTTAAGAAGTATTTTTAAAAATGCTTCATACTTCATACAATGCGTTCTTGTTTTCTCTTTTAAAAAATGTCTTTAGTGTGCATACTCGTGATTTTTCATGATATTTAATTTTATCAAGAATCTATACTTGTTTAATGTTATTTTTTGTTTTTATACTGTTTTAATGTTATTTTTTATTTAAATTGCATAATCAAGATACCTTTTACTGCTTTTCCACTGAATTGAATATATGTTTGAATTTTCAATTACATTGTATTTCATATGCTTTTTTTTAAAAAAAAAAAAAAAGATTTTTCTAAATTATGTTTATAATTACACTGGAAGGTATGGTAGTTGTAGCATTTACAACTTTCTCTATTTAAAAATCACTAGCAAATATTATTATTTAGAGTATTAGTTCTTTTAAGGCATATTTATAATTTATTCCTCGTTTATGTTTTCTAAATTCCTAAATCTCAATATTTTAAATCATTAATTTCTACTCACATGCATCATTATTCATATGCATAACCTCTGATTAGACTGACCTCACCAAAATTTTCAGACTTGTGTGCATAGTAGATTTTGCTAACCACCACTGACGCACAAAATGAAACTTTCTTTTATTAGTACAGATAAAAGTTTTGAAAAAAAATGCGCTTTTTGATTTTTAGTGAACAGTAGTATTTTTACTGCCTTTTTCAAATAAAAAATTGTTTGCATGTAAATTTATCAAAAGTGATATTGAGAAGAAATTAATTTTGGACTCTTGCTCCCCTCCCCTTACGATATTATATGTTATCATTCCTCCCCTAAATTCCATTTTGAATCAACCCGAGATCGAACCCATGATGAAAAGAAACTACATCAATTTTTAATGCTATTGTAAAAAAGAAATCTAGTATTATGCATCTAATAGCGGTCTGCACAGACCCAAGTTTTGCCCGAAGCCCATACTCGAATCAAACCAGTAAAATAAAGGTAAAATTTCACAGGCCAGGTTGCAGAATTAGGATAATTCTTTCAATGGCCAGCCATACCAATAAGCAAAATTTAATGAGCCTGTCGATCCAATTTAGACAAAGCTGATAAAACGTGAACCATTTTCAATGAATATGACTTTTGCAATAAACATAAATGTGTTTCACGAACTTGATGCTACTTAGACAACATCAATACAGAAACTGTTCCACATAGAGATCGACACCAGCCAGTTTCATGGTGTCTGAACCCAGGCTTAATTTTTCCAGCAGACTTGAACCGGGCTGAATCTGGACTTAATTGTTCTGAGGATGCGTAGAGCAGATAATATGCAAAAGCATGAAATTGACAGGCCTGATTAGTGATTAATGATATCTGTTGTATATTGGCTGATTGTGCAGCGATGGACACTTTATATCCAGTTAACCTGGCAATTCATTAGCAGATGATATACAACAGAATAACAATATATATATATTTATTTATTTATTGATTTTATTAAATAGCATGATTGAAATTAACTCTTTTTACTCGGTTAAATAAAAATAAGTTAAAAAATGAAAGTTGGTGTTGTATTGAAATTATACATTGAACTATTAACACATCTAACAATTTTTTGAAATATTAGCATATATGAGATGGAAGAAAATTTTGGGATTGGCACATCAGACTAGTTTAAATGAAGTGTACTATATTTTAATCAAAAAAGCATATATTCTTCTGAAACTACCTGGGAGGAACTGCGACAGGCATAGTGCAATTTCAAATTAAAATATTTTCTTTTAATATTTTGATAAATATGATGCATATGATATTTTAATATGTATATATAAACTTTTTTTTTTTTAGATGTAAACGCTGCAAATATACAGAGTTTAGCTGCTCTTGCTAGCTTAACTACTAATAATCCTGGTAAGTACTATATGAATGTAAACTTACTTATGTAATGAAATTTTTATATATTAATTTTAGATACTTTATTTATTTCTTCCTTTCTACTTTTTCTTCTGATTCTAATTTATTTTTAAATATTTTTTCTGATTCTGTTTTATTAATGTTTGGGACAATTTGTGTTTGAATCAATTCTTTCAGCTTCTAAAGGTATGTGCAGTACATTTGTGTATATGTTGAGTAAAATTATTGATGAATCAATTTCAAAGAACTTAATTATTTTAATATGAAATGACAGTATCATATTTATAAAATAAATTTCAATACTTGTTATAATATAGAAGAAAAAAACATGATGCTATAAATGTGATTTTTGTTGTTAGTATTCATGCTCATTTTATGTTAGAAATCTAGTTAGTGTCATTAACTGGCTATATTAACAAGTTACTATTAGTAAAAAAAAAAAAAAAACCCTTCATTTTAACCGTTACATATATATATGGGTATTGTTATACATTTTCTCCAATGAGGATCTTAAATTATTCCAATTAGTTTGAAATTTCACCAATGCATATATTGCACATGATTTATCGATGTATTTACTTGATGGAATTTTCTGCATTTAGTCCAAAAATATAAAGTATGTTAACATTTAATTTTTATATATTTGTTATTGTAAGTAGTTATTTTTCTTTTTTCATTTTACCAGTTGCCTAGCAACTCCATTTCACAGTGTATCGAAAAAAGAAAATTTATTAAAATAATTCATTGTGACTTTCTTGATTAAAAAATATTTGTTAAGTTTAAAAATGTAAAATAGATACCTAGGAAGAGTTCTACTGTTAGCATTTTTATTCTAAAGAATTCATACAATAAGCAATTGAAGAGTATAATTGTATGAAATAATGTTAAAAGTTAGATATTCTGAAAATCTTTGGGAAATGTTATATGCTTAGAAATACAAAGGTGCCAAGTATTATGATTTGTCCGTAATTATTATGTATATGCAATAAAAGTTACGTCGTTACGGGCATCAAATAGAAATTACGGATAAAAAAAATCACTAATTTCATCAAAGGAACGCTTGAAAAAACGCAAATTTTGATATAGGATCTCTGGAAAAAAACAGAAAAGGTTGTGTAAAAATATGCACATTTCGTCAAAATGACGCGAAAAATGTGCAAATTTCGTCAAAAAATCGCTTAAAATACATGCATTTAGTCAAAAGATCACGAGAAACGCACATATTTCGTTAAAAATTGCTTAAAATGCACTCATTTCATTAGGGAAAAAATGCAAAAAACGCACAAATTTCATCAAAAAATCACTTATAATGTGCTCATTTTGTCAAAAGATTGCAAAAAAAGTGTTCATTTCATCAAAAAATCGCTTAAAACGCACTCATTTCGTCTAGAGATCGCGAAAAAGAGCACATTTCTTCAAAAGATCACGAAAATGTGCACATTTCTTCAAAAAATCGCTTAAAATGCACTCATTTCATCAAAAAAATGTGAAAAACATGCAAATTTTGTCAACAAATCACTTATAATGCACTCATTTCGTCTACAGATTGCAAAAAACTCTCTTTTCTTCAAAAGATTGCAAAAAACGCGCTCATTTTGTCAAAAAATCGCTTCAAACGTGCTCATTTAGTCTAAAGATTTCAAAAAAACGCACACATTTCTTCAAAAGATCGCGCAAAAACACACACATTATGTCCAAAAATGGCATAAAAACACACATATTTCGTCCAAAAATTGCAACAAATGTGAAAATTTCGTCTAAACATCGCAAATTTCCCCAAGAGATCGATAAAAAAAGAAAGAATTAACTTTTAAAAATTTGTCCCCCCTCCCCCTCCACCCAACCACCCACCCTTCTCTGAACTCTGGTTACTGATAACTTTTATTGAAACTTTTGGCACTTCTGGAAATATATATTGCAGATTTCTGAAAAATGTCAGTTATTGTGTGAATTAAGATGAAAAATGTCTTGGAAAACTGACTTTGCAGTCCCTAATCTGCAGATTTACTAGTTATTTACTTTCATGATAATTATAATTAAAACTAGATAATCAAATATGTACTTGTGAAAAAAGAAACACAACCTGCAGAAAAATCAGCTTACCTGGCCCAATGCAGAATTTTACTTTCAAGTATTTTGATTAATTGAAGAGTAATTATAAATTAAAACTATAATGATAACAAATTTACTATATTTATAGAAAACAACGCAACTGGCATTAAAATTGTGGTTCCCAATGTATAATCCTACATCATGTCAGGATTAGCTCATTTTACCCAATTCATGGTTCAGGACGTTCAGGTCATCTTACCGATAATTTTTTTGATGTGTATGTGGTTGTGTTAAAGTTGACTATTTTTAGGGGGTACAGATGACTTTCTTTATCCAAATTTGAGATGGATTCTTGCTCTATAGTCAATAATCTGTTTGTTGTCATAACAAACCAAGTTCTAAATTCAACATATGCCAGATTAATCACAGATCTGGTAAACCTGGAAATATTGTAGAATTATCAGGAAAATTCAAACTGAACCTGGAAAATTATTGAAACAAATGTCACTTTCCAATATGATTTGTGGTAATTTGGAAAGAAAAAAAATCCTAGTCCTTTGGCTCAGTCCATGCCTGAAACCAGCTTGGACTCTATTTTTATTCCAGTTTTTGATCTCAGGCTGATGATGAAAATTTAATGCATACAAACATTCAAAAACAAAAATCTTCCACTAACTGAGAAACAAGAATATAGCCTTAGTTTCTTAGTGTTTTACAATCCTTTAAAAACTGAATGTAAACTAAATTATTATTAATGTTTTATAAAGAGAAATATTCTGATTTTTGAAGCCTTTATACGATCAATGTTAGTAACATAGCGAAGCCATGAGATATCTCTTTTTTGTTTGAAGTTTATTGTAAAAATGTGAACTATGTCTTTCTATGTCTTGTACAATCATATTTTAAGAGAATTGTGACTTTTACGGATTTTCACCAGTAGTAGGATATAAGAAACAAATTTGCCATTTTAAACAGATTTTCAGGAAAGCGAAAATCAAGACTTTTAAATGAAAATATTATTATTGAAACAATTTTAAAATATTATTAACAAGTCCTTTTTGTAAACTTTTTATGTCAGTTTCTACCAAAAAACTGAAATAAAATAAAATACGCTGAACTTATCTCTAAGATGAAAATGAATAATTATGTATTCCTTGTACAAATCTATAATTGGTGAAATTTAACATGTGAATCATTCTCAAATAATGAGATTTTATGTCCCTGGCTGTAAAATTTGAATTAATCAAGTCAACCATGAATGTTTAAACTCTTTGTGAGCATTTCTGTTTAAGCATATCGCTACATTATGCACTTTACGAGTAAAAAAAAAAAAAAAAAAAAAGCCAGTATTTAAAAAAACTGACTTGTAAATGTCATTTCCAAGGGTTGTCCAAATTTCAAATTTATTAATTGAAACCTTTATTTTAAAGATTTGGAAGGCTTTAGAACATATTCATTGATTAGATTTTCCATCTCTGTTTTTTACACATTTGATACTTTAGGCAAAACAAAAAACATTTCTGTTAATTATCTTATTTTTGTCTGTTATCTTACCCACCAATTTCCGTAGGAAAAAAAATGCCAAATTATAATGTCAAATAAACAAATTAAAAAATAAATACAATTTCAAATTTTTATATGTTATTTACTTTTATTATTAGGCAAATTAGAGTTTAATCATCATTGAAAATAAGGTTCTTTTTATATGAGTGTATGGATATACTAGATATAAAACTTCATTCGTTTAGAAGATTTTGTACTAAAGAATGTATTCAGAATAATTGGCATTACATTTTGAATGTTAAATTCTTGCTGTGTAGTGCCTTAAATTAATCAAAGCTGTTTGAAAGTTTTTGAATAATTTCCTTGGCTTTCACAATTTTTTATATTTTATGGAATTTTGTGCATATGCTTTAAAAAGATGTAAGATTTTTCTTTTATAATTGTTACAGTTTTAAAATAATATGCATGTCTTTTTATTTTAATTATTTATTTATTTATTTATTTTCATTTAAAAAATACTTAACTGGATTTTATAGCATATCAGAAAAAGAAAATGAATTGCTTTCTGGCTAATTTGACTTTCTTAAATTAAATTATCTGAACTTTTATTAAAACTTATATGCTTAAAAATTTATTAGTATGTGTTATTAACTGCAAATTTCAAGGTGCGATGTATTATGTGAAGCAATATGAAAATTAAATTGTTTTAATAAATTGATGTTGAGACTTCTGATCTAAAGATTTAGTAATTTACCTATGTACAATTTTAACAAAAATTATTATTATTATTATTATTATTATTATTTTAAGATATGGCATTTATGGATTAAATAAACTATTTTATTTCACATATTTAATATGATACATAAGCCGCTTGTACATTTCATTTGTATTTGAATAAATGTTGACAATCATATCATAAACATTACATTAAACCTTAAAATTATAAAAATAAAAAAGTCTAAATTTGCTGTAATTATTCTGAAGGGGGGGGGGATCTTTAATGCCATTCAAAATAGGGACAAAATAATCATTCTTTCTATTACTTGGGTACTATGTTAACAGAGTTAAACATTAATTATCTAAGTGCTGTCATCTGTTTGTCTGTATTTCTTATTTCCCAATTTAACTGAGCTTTAAAGGTGTTCCGTGATTTGCATATTTGGTATCTGGATCTGGATTAGTATCTGGATCTACAAAATTATAATGTCTCAAATCCTGAATTATTTAATTTAGTTAGTTTTATAAGCTTACCATGAATCTGAAAAAAATTATAGTAATCTTTTCTGTTTTCTTTTATTCCACCCATTCGTTCTATCAGTAACTTTTAGTATAAAACACTCATTAGCTTCTTGAAATAATCCTTCTTGAAATAATAAAGGGTTATAAGTGAAAAACTTGACCAGCTTTTTTCACTTATAACCCTTTCAGTTGAAGAACAAAGTACTTCTGTTACTAATTTTAAAAAGATTGATTGGCACCAGGATTTACAAATTTAACAAATAAATAAAAAAATATGTACATTATTAAAGCAAGCTTTTATTTTAAAACTTTGTTGTGAATGTGGCATTTTAGAATAAACATTAATGGGATACATTATATCCCACCACCCATAAAAGGATTTTAAAAAAACTTTTTTTTTCTTCTTCCAATTTTTTCAGATTTTCTCCTCAGTAGCTTAAATAAACTTCTGGGATAATTATTTCAATCAATAACTGAGCAGTAACTTAAATCCAATTGTCTTTTCCCTCATTTTATTGATGTTAATTTATTAGGCCAGCTATATATGAACATTAATGCAATTACAAAATGCTAATTTGGAGCCATCTAACCAGTTTCCTTTTCTAAAGGATATTCTTTTATCACAGTTTTTTACATTACACTACCACTATTTATCAGTGTAAACCAGAAAATGCTGGCCTGGTTAAAATCCAGCAGCCCTGTGACAAAATAAGAGCTATCAATAATTGTTATTTGAAGATCATCCCTATTATTATTACCATGATGCACAGTAATTTTTTATTCTGCTCTCCTCTAAATGTCAGTTTGATAACACAGTATTGTTAACTTTTTGATTAAGTATGCAAGAACTTGTATAAATTATTTTATATATAAATGTAGCAAAATTTTATATATATATATTTTTAAAAATCACCGTATGTATTAATATAATATTGTTAAATAAATAATGTATGAAAATTTCATTAAAATAACGTTAACCTGTAAATTTGAGGCTGATCTGGAAATATCAGAGAATCTTATATCAGGGAATTTTAGAATAAGATATTTGTGATCATCCTGATCTGGCCAACAAATGATACTAGTCTCTTATGGTTCTCAACAAAATGCAATAACTTTGTCTCCAAATATATCTGTTTGTTTTATGGACTTGATTCATTTTTGTGTCCCTTACATGCATTGGGGCAGGTCAAAAAAAGTGATTTTTTTCAGATTAACTTCTGATGGAGCGGAAAAGTTGTCTTGTAATTACAAGAATAAAAAAAAAAAATATCAATTAATATCTTTAGATTTGGTCTCCTTTAAATTTTGGAAAATGCGATAAAATTTGACAATTTTTTTAAATAATGATTAAAAATATATATATATATATTTAGACAGATCAACTTCTAATAGTGCTTAAACATCTTTTGTAATAAAAAAGAATAATGCAAAAAATATTTTAAATCGTTTAATACCTTTAGGTAGCACATTGCAGTGCAGTTGTATTTGGGAAAATATGATCAAAATTAGCAATTTTTGAAAATAAATAGTGAAAATTTAAAGTATGTATATATATTCAGACCTACTTCTAATAGTGTATAAAACTCACTTTTGTAATTAGTAGAATAACAAAAAACATATTTAAAATTGGTTAATGCATTTAGGTTGTTTATCACACATGAATTTTAGAAAATACTGTCAAAAAAGGTATACATATCTATAATTCTGGAGTCAGGTTCAAAATTACTATCGCAATTTACTACTGGTTATTAAGTACTGCAACTCGAACGGGAAGAGATAATTTTAGAAATGCTGTTTTACACCTTTCTAACAAGAAAGGTCTCCATACTGGGCATACTCAGATTTTTTGAAAAAAATACTAATTAAACTGCTCATGTATGTAATAAAAGATCATTGAAAATTAACGGCGGAATTACAGCAGAAAACATGTAAAAAAATAAAATACTTTTGAATATTTGGCGTGAAAAGACGAAAACGTCTCTCGATTTGGCGAGCAGCACATTTCCTAGCCAAAAGCAAACGATTTTAATGCAGCTGAAAACTTTTTGATTTTAGAATCCGTGTAAATGAATTTAAACATAAATGAATGTAAACATTAATTAATTTAAACCTAAACAATGAGCGAGTTTAATATATTATATACATACATATATATATTAAATTGCATACACATATTATTTGTTGCTGTAGTTATTTAATTTACCTCTGCAAAAAATATATTCATATATTAAAAATTCATATTGAGAAAATTTTTTTCATACATTTAAACGTATTCAAAAACAAAAGCTAGATGTTTCCAACAGCTAGATGATGCGACAAAACGAGTTGACAATGCTCAACTGGACTTTGAATCGAAAAATTTTAATGAATTTAAATTTGAATTTTGTTTTAAATCTCAAATTTTGATGATTAAATTTTAATATAAATACATATAAATATCAATATAATGAAATTATACTTAAAACAAACTAAAGCTGATAGAACAAAAGATATTTATCTAAACACGTTGAACATGAAACTTTTTTCCTTTAAAATGTATTTGTCATTAAAAAAAAAAAACATTTTTTGAATTTGCTTTTCATTGCCAACCGATGATAAATCGCCAAATAACGAAATTTTCATTTTTTTTTTTTTTTTACAGACAGGGTACGGAGATTCCGCCGAAATTTTTTTTATAAACGTATATACCCTCATGAGAAGAACAATCTGTAATTTTTTCAGAATGTTCGGAGTATGCCCATATGGAGACCTTCCTTGTAAGATGATGTAGTTGTAGTTGGAAATAGCAAAACTTATATCATTAGAGGATTGAAAAAAGATGTTATTTGAAATGTAGAATTGCCAATAGGAAGGGCCTTGCAATGATGTATTAGCCTTTTGTGTTTTGTTGAATTGTTCATTAGGCACTTATTTCTAGCATATTGAAGAAAAAACACAGAGCTGGCATTATTTTCAGGTCTTAAATGTACACTGTACAAACTTTCTAGCAAACTGTCCCATCATTCTAATGTTTTTATTGGTAACTTTTATTAACTGAAATTTTATTTGATCCTGACAATAATATGGATATAATATCTTCGCAAGATGGTCATTAACCAGTATTTCACAAAAACTGTCAAATGATGTTACAGGGCCATAGCTAGAATTGATTTAATAAGGGTGGAGGGGGGGGGGCTCAAGATATTGTAGAGGGGGCTCATAATTTTTTTTCTCTCTCTCTCTGACGCAGAAAGATAAATTAGTGCATATTCACATTGTATTATTTTTCTTATTAAACTGTTGTAATAATTTAATTTTATACTGAGAAAAGTATATGACGATGGAAATTTTGAGTGTATAACTGGTGCAAAATTAAACATAATGTTGGCTTCATACATACAAATATGATGAGGGAGTGTTGAATTACTTATTTTAGATACAATTTAGTAATTCTACGAAGCTGTGAAAGGGTCTCAAAACTAAATTAGATTTTTTAACTGAATTTCATTTGAATTTTCAAAACAGAAATTCATTGAGTGACCTTGGAATATTTTCCAGGGAGGGGCTGAGCCACCCATAGCGTCCCCATAGCTATGGCCCTGTGATGTAACAGTTTGCTGCCAAATTTTAACAATATAAACAACCATCTGCTTGTGTAACACAAATTGTTGTCCATTTTCAATGAATCAGTTGCAAATAACCAATAATTATAGTTAATTTATTTAAGATTTAAAAAATACATCTTCTTGAAATATGCAATATTGTGCAATCACATTTTGTCATAGAGATGTTGCTGACAGCAGTCAAGGGTTGATTTTTCACGAACGACTGGAATAGGGCAGTCATACACTATACATTCAAAACTGTACCTCTGAATTGCAACTGTTTTATTAATCACGAAGACAGATATGTTTGTGTGGTTTGACATAAAGAGAAATACATCTATTTTTGTAGGATTAATACATGCATTCAAGACAGTAACAATGCATGTTACATGCATTTTATTAAGTGGTGCAATGCATGCATCACTTAATAAAATAATTATAGAAAGTAATAGACACTGTTACTTGGCCTAACGCCTTCTATTCTCCTACCCAAAACCTGTTTTTGGCAATGAAAACAGATGAAAGAGAACATATTAGAGAAATGAAATTCAGACAGATTTCGAAAGCAATACAATCTGTGACCAACAAAAAGAGAACTGTGCAAAATTTGCATGACCAGGTTCTATTTTAGTGCTCACGATTACTCAAAAATTAATTTTTGGTTTACCTACAAGATTATTATATCTCCTTTATTGAATAGAATGTATTCAGAGAGCATTTTGTCTCTTATTGATTCAAAGCCTTTATCCGTATTGAAATCGAAAATCATCATTTCTATGTCACACATAAGCTATGGAACGATGTATGAAATTTGTGACTAAATTTCTAAAAATCTATGTGATTGAAGTAACAGATATGGTTATTTTATTTGCTTTCAGAATCACTAATGCAAAAATTTGATTAAAAAAATCCACTACAAGTTCTTGCATATACAGTAGACACCCTCAAAATCCACAACTCTCTGAAATCTGCACATAATTTACAAATGCAAACAATGAAACAATCAGTCAGTTGTCGGGCAAAATTTGACTTTTTTATTTTTCTATCAATTCCATATATTTTTTTATTTGTAATTTTTGTTAATATTACTGAACTGTTAGTATTACTGTTAATATTACTTTTCATGAAGGAAGAATAAATTTATTTCTGAAAAAAATTCAAGATATTGCTGATATCATTGGTAATCACAATCTTTTTACCAGATATATTTTTGCATTAATAAATCTTTTTTGGTTATTAAGTCTGGCTAAACCTGAAATAAAACTTTCTTATTTTATGAGTTTGATGTGAATTAGTAATGTTCTTTTATGAGGCAAGTTTCCTTGAATAATTTATGATTAATCTTTATAATGAATATTTAATTATACATTATTGATTATTAAATTCATCTTTGCTTTTAATATTTTAATCCTTTAAAAAATTATCTATTTTTTTAGTATTTTAGTTTAATACTTAATTAATGTTTTATAATATTGTAAGCATTCATTATAGTTTTAGTTGCATTATTAATTACATTCAAATTACTGTTTTTAAAAAATGTAAACAAGGCAAGGACCAGAAATCGGCAAATTTCTAAAATCCCCACAACCTGTAGTCCCAAACTGTATGGATTTGAGGAAGTCTACTGCATTATGAAATGTGAGAGAGACCTATAACAATTATTATAAAAAATTCAATTTAAATAATTTCTAAACAATTTTTTTTTTTGAAAAATTTCATAATTTTAAAATAATGTACAACCAAAAGTCATTAGCCTGATTTAAGATTAGTTTTACATTAATTTTTATGCACATAAAGCAATATTTTTACCTTATTGGACGTTGATGTAAAGAAAAACAAATATTTTCATCATTTATATGAAACTTTGTCAATTTTAATAATACAGTGAAACCTCCAAATAAGGTACACCTATGGGACCGGAACTTTTGTCCCTTAAATAGAGGTGTCCCTTATTCGGAGTTGTTGTTATTATTTTTAATTAATCGTTCACAGGGATATAAAAATAACGAAACATTAAAGGGGAAATTTAAATGCACCTGAAGTGTACAAATCACATTAATCAGAAACAAAAGGAAGAACAGAGAATTAACTAAAATTTTCAGTTTATTACTAAATCATTAAATGATTTGTAGAATTATTGATTTATATTTTTTATGCAAACTGTGTGTATATGCAAAAAGTATAAAAGCATTTAAAAGAATTTTACTAGAAGTAATCAATCAAAAGAGATTGTTTTGCAATTTTCAGTTTTTCACTACGAAACTAAGTGTTCATTTACCATACTTATAAATTTTAGTTCTTCATTATTAGCACAGCAGTATTTACAAAAAATATTAAACTGTTTTGCGTATTTTAAAACAACAAGTTTCCCAACAGCTCTGCTCAGCAAGCGGGAAATGTTGTGACAAATTTATAAATTTATTTTTTAACGGAAAGGTATAAAACTGGAACGCTTGACAATGAAAGCAATTCGGAATTGAATAGTCTAAATTTTGAGATAAATAAATTACCTATTGACTTATAAGTGATTTTGATCACGTGACAAAGACGTTTTTCAATCTTTCTTGGGTAATTATTCTGCTTTCGCATGGAAATTCTGTTCAAAATGCCCACTTTTTTAGTTGCTAAAACATTTATTGCATTTAAAGAAAAAGTTTGATTACATATTTTCTGAACAACACCACCTGCTAATTTCAGGCATTTCTGAATAAAAATAAATTAAAACTTATGAATTAAAAGTTGCCCTTTTGGATTTGAGATAGCCTAAAAACATCTGTAAAGTTCTTTATTTTATAATTTTCTTTTATTCTCCACTTTCCGAATCATCCTCACAATTTTCAACATTACTTTCATTGGGGATAAACTCACTGATGTTGAAGATGAATTGTGGATAAATAAATGCTCGTTAATTGTGTTGTATGCCTCTGTATCAACATGACTGCCTGTTTCTATGATAAGTTCACAAAAATCTGTTTTCATTTTCATCACAGAATACTTCATTATCTGAAATGCAAAAACAGCTTCTTTAGTCTTATTTTCAAATGTCCCTTAAATCAAGTGTCCCTTATTTAGAGGTAAATACATTACACGTCTTATATCACGGGACTGGGGCCGGAAGTTTTGTCTCTTAAATAGGGGTGTCCCTTATTTGGAGGTTTCACTGTATTTTCCTAAATTCAAAGGCGATACGCGACCTAAAGATTTCAATAGATTTCTTTCTGCATTATTCTTTAATAATATCCAAAAGGCAAATATATTGTACTATTAGAAAAAGGTATACTTTTTTTTTTAATTTTTATCATTAATTTTGAAAATTGTCATTTTTTACAATATTTTTCAAAATTCAAGTATGATATGCAACCTAAAGATTTTAACCTTTTTTAAGCAAGCATTATTCTTCTAATTTCAAAAAGCAAACTTTCTGTGCTATTAGAAGATAATCTTTTTTTTTTTTTCATTTTTGATTCATTTTAATATGCACGTGACATAAAAAATGTTCAATATTTTTTTTAAATACAACAGAATAAACTATTTAATTTAAATCATTAAAATGTGAATTAATTTTATTACTAAATTAATATTTAACAAACTGAAAATTAATCATCCTTAATTAAAAGTAGATATTCAATTTAATTATCCCTATTTAATAAGATTCTCAAATATGTTTTGCATGAAATGGAGAATCTTTATTATTGTCTTTGTGCTTATTCATTGTTTTATTATTATTATTAGTGGGTATCAATTCTATGATGATGCAGAACTTAACTGCTCTGGCAGCTGCAAGTAGCAGTGGAGGTAATGCAGGCATTCATGGACTTGCTGCAGGTGGTAAGTTTATTGTTTTAGCAAGATTTACAGTCCTTTAAAGTAACCCTTTTTCCTCTTTTTAATATGTTCCAATGAAATTGGAAGTGTTTATGCATTCAGTTTGTCTGTCCTTGCTCTAAATTTGGCAAATATACTTGTATTTTCATGCAATTAATAAAGGTTATTTAGGATTACCAAAACATGTTTGATATTGTACATGAAGTACATAAGATTAATAGTTCCTTTACAGGGGCACTCAAAAGAATTCCATTGCATTATGGTATATGGGGAATATCATTTGCAAAGTATTTTAATAAGATTATGCTATTTCAAATGTATTGAAACTGATATAAATCAATGAACTTCACTGTGATTAATTTAGAACAGGACAATCGTAGTACTTTTTATTCATTTACATGGATACAGAAGAAATTGGTTACAATACTGTCTTTGAGTAATAATTACTGGAATGTGCATTTTAATATTAAGTATACATTTTTAAATTTAACTAATTTTTTGCATGTTACCCTTTATATATATAAATTCTGTACCTCATATAAAGGGCTGCACAAAAGTATTCATGTATCGTTCTCTTGATCATGCGAAATTGCTAAAAGGAAATTTTCAACTTAGGGTACATCTATTTTTTATATGTATGTAAATTTTGGCATGCACATAGTTATAGGTACAAATCTGTATAAACATATATTCAAAACTGTAATCCATTTGATCACTAAAAAAACTTTTTTTTTTTTTTTTTTTTTTTTTGCCTCTTTTTAACATGTCATTTGCTCAAAAGATATGATTATTTTTGTATCTTTCTCTCCTCCTTTTAATCATACTAGTTAAGTCAAAGTAAAAATCCTTTGAAATTGTGTAAACACAGATATGACCACTTACCTCACTAATCAGTTATTAAAAAGAACCAGCAAAATTTTAGAAATTATAAACTTTATTTCTTGTGTTAAAAACTATAACAACCATTTTTATAGCTTTTGTGTGTCTTTTTATTTATTTTTAAATGCACAATAGCTGAATTTCATTTTTTCTCCTATAATTATAAATTTAAATTTTTCATATTTAAGGCAGTTTATTTTTTGGGATAGTTGTAATCTTTAGTTAATAAATAACTGTAAATGACTTTTAGCAAATTAACATTTTTAGAAAAGAAAATATAACACTGAACGTTGTGTGTTTTAATAATATGCATTATATATTATGAATTTTCTGTATTTCAGGTAACATGTCTGGAAGTACATCCAGTGCTAGCTCTCCAATGAGTGGAGTAGGCTCTGTTAGTCCTGTCACTAGCATGGCTTTGGGATTGAACAACACATCAATCTCAAACATGGGAACGTTTACTGGTGTGAATGGGTGAGTTGAATTGAATGAAATGTTAAAATAGTAATCAAAATTGTTCTGAAAAGTGTCTTTTCCTTGCATATCTTCTACAGTTAGATTTGAAAAATTTCATGCAACTTATGAAACACGTTATCAAAAATATATATATTAATCTTGTTTTACATCAATTTATTTGCTTAAAATTCTCTAAAATATCTGCAAGATTGAAATTGTCATAGAAAAGTGAGCTTAAGCTGCATTCTCAGATAATGAAAAATTTTATATTCTTAGATAAAAAAGATGTGATTTAATCAAGTCAACTATGAATGTTTGAACTCTTTGTTAGTGGTTCTGTATATATATATACATATATATATATATTGTAAATTTTTTAATGTCTTCCAAATCTTGTTCCAAACATCAAATTAATTCAAGTCCTTCCTGTCCCTGGCCGAGGAAACGCTCGCAAGCTAATGCATAGCTGCCAACTTGTACGGTTTGGCCGTACAATGTACGGATTTTGCTCTAAGTGTACGGTTGTACGGATGAGCAGTACGATTGTACGGTTTGCGCACGGAAAAAACAATCGCGGAGAAATGCAAATTTCGTGACAGGATCGCCGAAAAAGCGGAACAGTTCGTCAATATTTCGTGGATAAACGACGGTTTTGTCACTGCTTTTATCAATGAACTTTGTGGAAAAATCGCTGAAAAGCGCGAATTTCTTGTGCGGAGCGCAGAAAAAACGGCGATTTCACCAAAATATCGGAGATGAAACGCTTATTTCGTCTGAAGACCGCGGGAAAACGCCGATTTCGTCTAAAGATTGCGGATATAACGCGATTTTGTCAAAATATCGCGGGAAAAAACGCCGTTTTCGATAAAAGATCGCTTAAAAATGTTTTGTCAAAAGATCATTGAAAAGAATGCGGATTTCATCAAAACATAACGGAAAAAACGCCGATTTCATCAAAAGATCACGAAAAAACACAGATTTCGTAAAAAGATCGCAGAGATAAAACGTCCTTTCGAGGAAAGATCGCGTAAAAATGCAAATTTTGTCAAAAGATCGTCGAAAAAATGCAGATTTCGTCAAAAGATCGCGGGGATAAACGCCGTTTTCGAGAAAAAATAACGCGAAAATGCAAATTTTGTGAAACGATCATCGGACAGAAAACCCGCCGATTTCGTCAAAAGATCGTGGAAAAACTGCCGATTTCGATTTAAAAAAATCTCTATAAATCGCCGATTTTGCTAAACTATCACAGATAAACCGCTGATTTCGTCTGAAGATCACGGATAAAACGCCGATTTCGTTGAAGATCGCGGATAAAACGCCAATTTCGTGAAAAAGTTGAGGAAAACAGTGAATTTTGTCAAAGAATTGCTGGAAAAATTCAGATTTTGTTAAAAGATCGTTGAAAAAATGCTGATTCAACAAAAGATCGCGTAAAAATCGTGAATTTTGTGAGAGGATCGCTGAAAAAAATGTGCACTTCATCAAAGACACCCAGTAAAATATGCATAATTAATGCCAGTAAATATACTTTTCCTCCCACCCCCTCAACTGCTGTAACCTTTCAGGAAATTTGTTGTGAATTTAATCTGCCTTATCTATTACAGATCATCATGCAGGACAGTTTTTTGAAAACACATTCCCAAAGTATGAAATTGGAAAAACATTTTCTTGTGTACCCTCATGTTTTTATTTTTCAAAATATAAGTTGAAAAATAAATATAAAAGTAGCATAGAAAATATTGTTGAGAAATGATATTCCTTTTTGCATTGCATATGCAATGCATTTTTAAGCATGTAAGAATACATCGTGAAAATTGTAAGGATTTCAGAATTGACATGTTGGCAGGTATGCTAATGCTATTCCTCTGGGGAAGCATTTTTCTAATAACTCTTTCGCATTTTGACATTTTTAATTTTTTTTTAATTTTTTTTTTTTTTTTTTTTTTTTTTTTTTTTTTTTGCATTGATAGCTGAGGTGCATGCCGACAGTGCACCTTTTTTACTTTTTCGATTTTGGTTGCAGATATTTTTTACAAAGTTAGTTTCACTTTCAAAACCGGTTTCGAAACTGAGAAAGTGCTTTTTAAAAAAAATATCTGCAACCAAAATCAAAAAGTAAAAAAGGTATGCTGTTGCATGCACCTCAGCTATCCAATGCAAAAAAAAAAAAAAAATTATTAAATGTCAAAATACTAAAGAGTCATTAAAAAAATGCTTCCCCATAGGATTAGCTTGCGAGTGTTTCCTCGAGTGATTACAGGGGCCTTAATTAAAAGATTTGGAAAGCCTTAGAACAAATGCAAATTATGTAGGTATATTTCTCATCTCTAATTTTTTCACATTTGACATTTTAGACAAAACAGAAAACATTTCATTTAGTTATCCATTACTTTTCGGCCATTTTTCATTATAAAAAACAACAATAAAAGTAATAAAATGATCGCCAAATTATAATACCAAAAGAATGTTGTCATTCCAAACTTTTATATATAAGAACATTTAGGAAATTAGAGTTAAAAATGTCACTAAAGAATAAAGTGCCTTTTATGAGAGTATTGAATTACCAAATATAAAATTTCATTTGGTCAAACAATTTTGGACTTTTTTAGAATAATTGATGTTAGATTATGAATGCTACTTTTTTGCTGTGTAATATCTTAATGAAATTTGTCTGAAATATTTTCATTAATTTACTTCGTCTTTCATAATTTACTATATTGTTTTATGGAATTTTATGCATATACTCAAAAAAAAAAAAAAAAAAAAAAAAAAGATTTTTCTTTAATTTTTACAGTTTTAAAATAATGTATATGTATTTTTTATTTTTAAAACAGTTACCTAGAAAATGAATTTTATAGCATATCAGAAAGAAAAAATTAATGAAAATCAATCTAATTATCTAATTTGACATTTCTAAAAATTTGGTCACAAGGGCTGGCATATTATGTTAAGAAAAGGAAAATTAGACTGTTTTGAAAAATTGGTATGGAGATTTAAACTGAAGATTTGCTAGTTTAACCCTTTATCCACTGAATCATGAATTCGTGAAAATTTTACATTCTAAAGTTATTTTATGTAAATTGTTTAAACTAAATTAAAAGTTTTATATAATCATTTAATAAATTTTTGAAGGATTTAAAAGGATTAATTAAATTTGAATTTACAGGGATTTTGTGCAATATTTATAACCCCACTCAAATCTTTTATTTTACATTGTTTTTTTAGTACTTTGTTGAATTATAAAATGTACAAATATGACGTTCTTGCATTATAAATATAGTAAAAATATTTCCCAAATTGAAAAATCCCCATCCCCTCTCTCAGCACCAAGAAAGCTGAAAAGATATCATCCTTTTAAAAATATTTTTGTTTTGTGTAACCAATAATGCTTTTGGAACAAAATATAGTAATGTTTCTGTAACTCATTCTAAACAGTATTACAACTAATCAACGTATTAAAAGAATTTTATAATAAGTAATTTTAATGGTACTTATAACTACCATTGGTAGATAAAGGTTTAAGAATTTAAATGTAGAATTATTAAATCAAACAAATATATAAACATAAAAATATTTTCTTTCGCATATTTAATATGCAGCATATAAAAATGTTAATATCAACAATAAGAAACTGTATTTTAATTTCATCTATATTTTTTTTTTTTTTAAATTTTAAATAATCATTTCATAAACATTATATTAATCTTGGAATTATTTAAAAAAAAAAATAAATCAAAGTTTGCAGTAATTATTCTGGAGGCCAAAAATCTTTAATGCCATTCAAACTAGCAACAAAATTATCAATCTTTCTTTGAATTCAATGCCATATAAACTGAGTTAAACATGAATCTAAGTACTGACATTATTTTTTGTTCTGTTTCTTATTTTGCTATTTAACTAAGACCAGTGTTCTCGCTGCCGCTCGCCATTGCGCCAAATTGCGACAAAATTCTTCATTTGGCGAGTAAAGAAGCGATTAGATTCACCAAATTGCTAGTGCTCAATTTTTGCTTTTTCTTTCTTCCCTTTTTCGCTTTCCATACACATATATGCATTATGCATAAGATACATATTTTTAATACATACATACTTTTAATATATACATATATTTAATATATTTGTAGCAGATAATTGAAATTAGACTAATAACAATCGTTTTTGGAGTTATAAAAATATTGGTTACATTAGAACATATTGAAAAAAAAGAAAGTACATTAAAGGATTAAAGTTTTTTTTTTTTTTCTTTTTTTGTGCTACACGCCGAATCTGTTTTGCTAATACTTTTCTCATTTGGCGAATGTTTTTAATTTTTAATTAGCCAAATTACTAACATTGGCCAAATGCCAGCAAGAACACTGACTAAGACCCAAAGGTATTTAATGTTTTGCATATGTGCACCACTATCTGATTCTGCAAAATTATAACAGTGTTTCAAATCCTGCATCCTTTCATTCATCAGTTTCCCTTGATTTTTTTTTATGGCTTTATTCTACGAAATTCATCATTTTTCTGGCGACCAGTTGATAAATTTCACTATTTCCGTGATCCTTCAACAAAATTAGCAATTATTTGTTTGATCGCTCTTTGAATTTCGCAATTATTTAATGAATTTTGCTATTCATTCCTCTCTCTGAGACCCATTTGATGAATTTTACAATATTTAACACAAGACTTATTTGACCAATATCGTGATTTTTTTTTTTTTTTTTTTTTTTTTTTTTTCCCCCAGGCCATTTGATGAATTTTGTAATTTTTATCCTTAGACCATTTTATGAATGCCGAGAATTTTTTCCTGAAATCACCTGACAAATTTTGTGACATGTTTTTTGAGACAATTTGATGAATTTCACTATATTTCACAGAAGAAAATTTGACGAATTTCATGGTTTTGTCCCCATGATCATTTGGTGAATTTTGTGATGTTTTTCCATGATGAATTGTCGCGATTTGGGATATTTTTCTGCAACCAATTAAAGAAATTTGCAATTCTTTCAAAATCAACTGAAATGCATTGAAAAAGCATTCTGCGGATGGTGTTAAATCTTACAGTACTTGTCTGTATGTCTAAAAACATTTAAGTGAAGAGAAAAAAAAAGATTTTTATTCGGTCTCCTTAGTCTTTAATTTTAGTCTCTTTTTCTTGCGATTTAGTCTTTTTTACAAGAGTGACTCAGCAGTTATAGTCCTGATAAGTTACTTAAAAAAATTTCTTTGTATATCAAGTTGGATATCCTGCGAAAGCTTTTGTTACACTGAACTCAAAAATACATTTATTTTAAATTTTAGGTATTATATTTTCAAAAGTATCATAAAAAAAAAAAAAAAGTAGGCAGAAATACATTCCCCTCCCCTCTATTTTCGAATCTACTAAACCTAAAATTATGAAAAAATTAGAGGTAGTAGGCATTAATTGAAACCTTACAGGAAAACTATAGTGATTATCGTAAGTCACATACAGTCACCGCAAAAAAAATCTTGACTTTTGCGATTTCAGATGTTTTGTTATATATCTAGAAAAATATTTGAGGAATGACACTGAAACTCCAGATGTATAAACAAAATAATACAGGTCATATATTTTCGAGAAGTATTTTTTCCAAAATCCAATAGGGGACTGTCAACAAATTGAAAAAGAATGAATATCTTTTGAGTAACACTGTCAAAACTAATGTAGCAAAAGCGTTCAAACTGCAGATTACGATTAAGTGACTTATGAAAATAAACTGTGTTCATTTTTATGCGGATAGCATGTAAACTCGTAGAGAAATTGAGATTTTTATAAAAACAGTCCCAAATTTTTCCAATTTTTTTGCTTGTAATTTGCAGAGTTCTTAATAAAAAACAATGTTCTTTTCAGAAAATATGACAAAAGACATTTTACATAATACCTTGTTATCAAAATTAAAAATTATTAACATCTGTATGAAAAATGAGCAGGTTTACTAAATAAATTTTCACTGTGCATGCGTGAACGGTATTAAAATTTCATTTGCATATTGTGTTAGCTAAATATATAGAGCAACATTTGCTAAAGATTCAAAATCATAGCTTTAAAATTCTGAAAGTTGTCGATTAAAGAAGATCAAAATCCGTTATTCCCAAAATGAATCAAAAAGATGAGGAGCTGTATCCAAATATAGTAGTACATGCAATACTGTATAGACACAAATCAATGGAATATGGATACAGCCCCTCATTTTTTTTGTTTCATTTTGAAAATATTGGATTTTGATCTGATTCTTCCAAGGATAATTTTCAGACTTTTCAAGCTATGATTTTGAAACTTTAATAAAAGTTGCTCTATACATTTAGCTAACACAATATGCAAATGAAATTTTTCTAGACTTGACGCATGTGCAGTGAAAATTTATTTAGTAAACTTGCTCATTTTTCATACAATTATTGATATTTTTAAATTTTAATTACAGGGTGTTATGTACAACGTCGTTTCTCAAATTTTCTGAAAATAACATTGTTTTTTATTAAGAACGCTGCAAATTATAAGCAAAAAACTTGATAAAATTTGGGACTGTTTTTATAAAAAACCTTAATTTCTCTACGAGTATGCATGCTATCCGCATAAAAATGAACACAGTTTATTGCCATAAGCCACTTAATCATAACCTGCAGTTTGAACGCTTTAGCTAAATTAGTTTTGACAGGTTATTCAAAAGATATTCGTTCTTTTTCAATTTGTTGACGGTCCCCTATTGAATTTTGGAAAAAATCTTCAAAAATATATGACCTGTACTATTTTGTTTATACGACTGAAATTTCAGAGTCATTCCTCAAATATATTTCTAGATATTTAACAAAACATCTGAAATCGCAAATGTCAAGATTTTTTTTGCGGTGATTGTAGTTTTATAGCTTTCGAAAAAAACGCTTTTTTCCATTACACACAAATTTCAATTCGCTGGCATCCAACAAAAGTTTTGAGGAACGCAGGATGTACCTATTGTAGCAAAAGTATAAAGTATTGTTAATAGTATTTTATTTTTATTTTATTTATTTTTTTTTTTTTCATCGGAAATTAGTTGAAATATTAACCTTTAAAGATATGGACAATTTAGAGATGCATAATGTCAAGGACAACATACTATGGTTACCATTGGCTTTTAACAACTTAACCGTTTGCCCCGAGATAAGTCCGGGATAAAAGCACTGTTTCCCCATACCCATCGCCGGTTAAGTGATTAATGTTAGATCAGGGGCTGTGCATATATAACATTATCAATTGTTTGGCGATTTTTATCCCCCCCCCCTCCTCCCTTACGATATCATATGTTATCATACCTCAAACTCACCTCTTCTGTAGTGATATCATTAACAATTTTTGAAAAATCTATTTTCATTTTTAATTTATTTTATTTATCTACTGTTTAAAATTGTTCAATAATAGCTTTTCATTACATATTGTATTTGACAGTAATAATGTCTTCCTCAACTTCTCCCTCACTATAGGGAGGGGGGGGGGGGCGACAGAACTTCATAACAACAAAATGGGTAGACAACTTTTTTTCTCATATATTTATTAGTAAACAAAAAAAGTATCATTGCAATTATACTTCTCATTTGATTTATCGAAACTGCAGTTTATATATGCATGCACACTTTGCAGAAGAATGTTAATGCCAAATGTTGTACATTGCATATTTTGGAGTCAAGTAATTTTATAATCACTTAATTATTTAACAGTAACTTGGTATTTCCATAAAAATAGATTACAGACTAAATATATATATATATATATAACAGAGTATTTTGATATAATGTATAAGTTACAAATAAAGAATTTTAGTTGAATCAGAAATAACACTATCAAAACACAACCCCCCACCACTGCTACCCTCTTCGCCTAGAGATATATTTGAATATCATATGCACACCTTATCCCTTTTAAAATGATATATTTGTGTAGAGCAATGCCCAGTATTAATATAAAAACGATAAATGTCAAATTGTTAAAAATGACTAATTTAATTAGAATTAATGACATAAATACTATGAGACCTCTTTTGTGACCTCCTTTTAAAGCATGCTGAGCACAATGCCAAATTTAAACTTCGAAGAAAGGTTTTTTTTTAATTATTACAACACATAATTTAGTTTTTTGAACTGCCAAATGAAGTTTAATTATGTTTTACTTTTATTGTTAGTACCAAATTAAGTTCATCTGTTTAGGATAAGATTAAAGAAAAGGGTTATACAGAATAGCAATATATGATACAATTTAGGCTTCATATCTCTTTGAATGTTTATGGAAATTTTTTTTTTTTTTTCCCTTGTAGTATGTACAACTAAACCCAACCCTACATTGTAATTTTTTTTTTTTAAGTGTTATTATTCTTTTAACTTTTTTAATACAAAAATAATTATATTTACTTTACAAAACCTTTCAAGCGTGAGTAATATTCGCACTTGACTGCTTATTTTATTTATTTTTTTATTTATTTATTTATTAGCTTTTAAAAGAGATTGTCATTTATTTCTATCATTTTTCTTGACCTTCCAATTTTTTCAGACTTACTTGCTAGAAAGTTATCTATACAAACTTCTCTGGGATAATTATTCCAATCAATAATTCTATAATGACTTAAACTTTTTTTTTTCATTTTATTGATTTTAATTTATTAAACTAGCTATAAACGAATCTTAATGCATTTACAATATTAATTTGATGCAATTAACCAATTTCCTTTTCTAATGGTTGTTCTTTTAACAGTTTTTCACATTTCACCATCATTGGTTCATATATATATATATATATATATATATATATATATATATATATATATTTTTTTTTTTTTTTTTTTTTTTTTTATGGCAGGATTAAAATATTTTTGAAAATATGTTATTGCTTGATTTTCTCTTGATAACAGATAACAGACTTGTATCATTTTTTCTCCAAATGAGAGAGAAAGCATAGAAATTGAAGTTAACTAATATTGTTCATTAGAAACATTAAACTCATTTATCCACAAAATAAACAAAAATTGAAAAATATACAACAAATGCTAACATTGTATTTAAAATCAAATTTTTTAGTTAAATCCAATTATTCTTTTTTTTTTTCTTAATTAGCATTTCAGCTAATTTATAAGTGTTTGTGACATCATTTGAAATTGATAGACTCTATACATTGCAATATTTTTCTGTGTATTTTTAGTACTTTCCAACAAAGTTGAAAAGTGCTTATGCATTCGGTTTGTCTGGCTGCATTCTAATTCCCATAAATATACTCGGATTGCTATGAAATTTTTATACATTATTGATATTTACCCTAGCACGAACTCTATTGAAAATGAAGTTTCTACCATGATTAGTTTATTTACAGGGAGAGTCAAAAGTTTTCCATTACATTACGGCCTATTGGGAAAAATCGTTCAAATGAACTTTAAAGGTGTTACAACCTGTCAAACATGCTCATATTCATATGGATTCGCAAAGTGCACTAAAATATGCATTCTGTAATGTTATGCAGTGGAAATATAGCTATTATTTATTTACAGGGCCGCACAAAAATATTTCATTAGATAATGGCAAAGGGGGAATTGTGTGCGACATATTTTAAATATATTAAACGTTTTCGTGTATAATAATATAGATATGTATCACTGATGCTTAATATAAATTATACGATGCTGTCTTGCATAATATGAAGTACATAGCATTTACAGGACCATACAAAAGATTTCAAATAGTATATTCTTTCCGAAGTACCATGTATGTGTCCGATGAAGGCTGATGGAGGGATGAAATGCATTTTAATTATGATATGTGTGTTTAGATTTCACTAAATATATGTAAATTATATAATGTGTATAAATGTTACAATTGATATACAGGGCTACCCAAAAGAGCTTGCCAACGTTACTGAATACGAGCGTAAATTACTTAAACGTAGTTCTTAAATAAGTTATGCATTTTTACGCTGAACTGCATTCAATTTACTGAGAAATGTTTGCAGAATATAGATAAAAGGATATACAGGGCTATGCAAAGAATTCGGTACATGGATACCTATGAATGATAATTTATGAGCATGTGATTTCAGTTGTTTTAAAAGTGTTTTAGTTTACAATAAATTTTAGCTTAATGCTGAACTGTAATAAAAATACAACTTAAACACAGGGCTGAACAAAAGTATTCGAGTATGTTTCCATCTAATAGTATGAATTGCTGAAAAAGAAATTTCAAGCTACAGGGCATTTTCTTGCTAAACTAAAATTACTCATTATATCAACTGACAGATGAAATACAAGGCTGTTCAAAAACATTGGAATACATATTTGGGTATATTTGGCTATACACTATTATTTCCCGAAATAACGAAGTTTTGGTAAAGATTTCATGAAGTGTTGGAAAGTCCTTCATAATCTTTGCTTCACGCATGATTTTTCTTACTTGTTTTTATTATGGTGGTACAGTAAAACTCCGATAATTTGGATTAATTGGGACCAGACCCAATCCGGATTATCAAAAATCCGGATTATCCGGAGAGTTAGAAAAAAATGAAATAAAATCAAACATAGTTACAAAAAATCACCTTTATGTTTAACTTATTAATTATTTACAGACAGTAAAACTTACAAGTACAGTTACTTTGTACTAAAAAGTTTGTAATTTTTTGCTATGCCAGTTTTCTATGCCTTTATCGAGGCGTGCGGTCACGCATCCGCTTGAGCATAAGTAGTTCGTTGGGCAGTAACTTCTGAGTAGTTTAAATAAGAGTTTAAATAAGAAAGTTTAAGGTATTCTTCCAAAAAGATTTCAGAATAAAGTTTTTTTTATGCAGAATAAGACAACGAAACAAGTTTATGTTATGGAAATTCAGCCAAATCGCTTCTCAAACTTGAAAAAAAATTGACCAAACTGATCCGGATTTTCCGGAGATCCGGACTAACGGGGTCTGGATTAGCGGGGTTCTACTGTATTATTGTTTAATCACATATTTGTTATTTCAATCAACAAAAGAACTAAAAAAATTCATAAAACATCATTAAAAGTATAATGAAACTTAAAACAAAAAATCTTGATGTGATAACAAACTCATATAAACTCATCTGACATCAATTGAATGTAATCCCATTATCATCTGTTTTTGGCTTTAAATCCTACATATTGACAATCTTTTTTATATGAAAAGTGGTGGATTTTATATTAGGCAAGTATAAATCATTCTTATTCGAAGTTTGTTCTTATTATCGTAACCGTAATCCACAGTAATTTTTCATTCAACTCCCTAGTAAATATTGTTTTTATATAACAGCATTCTTACATTGTACAGTACTACGAGTTCTAACAAGCAGTAATGTCTGTTTTTCATTTACTAAGCCAGAAATGTAGTGTGATTTATATATATATATCCCCAGAAGCAGAACTTTTTGCATCAGTCTACAGCAAATTAAATTTATCTGTGACCTAACAATGCTAGACTACAGTTACTATCATTAGAAATAACAGAAACCCATAAAATAAGCAACATTTGCATTTATAAAAAAAAAAATAATAAAAGGATACAACAAATACCATAAATCTAGAAACAATGACAAAATAAATTTGCGCAATTTTTATGCTGGTGGATTAATCTGCAAGATTTAAAATAATCTGCAGAACTCGTTGTCATTCTGCACTGTTTCTGCTACTCGGTATACATGTATTTAAATTTTTATTATGACTGTATGTATTAGAGTAATGTTGCAAAAGAAATTATTTATGGAAATTTCATATTTAATACTAACCTGGAAATATCAGGGAATTTTAACAAAACATGTTTGTGACCACCCTGTATATTGCACTTTCAAATGATTTTTTTTTTTTTACTTTAAAAAAGTCAATTAAAATCTGAGAAAATCTTTTCTTTTTCAGTATTGGTAATATGACAAATTTAGCTACAAATGGATCAAATTTAGATGCTCTTACTCAAGCATACACAGGCATTCAAGGCATTCAGCCATTTGCAGGTAAACATGCATGTTGTATAAGTTTCTATGACTGATTTCCTGTTTTATTGTGTTCTAAATATCATAACAAGTGTCTGATACAGAAGGTGGAGGGGGGGGGGGTGCCTAAAATATTAGTTGTCAGACTAATTTTCAGAAGTATAAATATTATTGAATTATTCCATAACCAGTAAACCCATAACTATGTAAGTTTATTTACTGATATGTTATCATTCATCTATATATTTAAAAGACATGGCTAGTTTACAGTATAAAAAGTCCAAACAGTATTTAAAAAAAAAAAAAAAAAAATCCAAAAATAACAATAACCATGATATTTAGAGGTAAAAAGGCTCAAGATTCACTGCTATGGAAATGAAAGAGGGTGATGTCAGTATTAGGCCTGGGCCTTAAATCGATTTAAAGCTTACATCGAAAATCGCGATTTAGTCAGTTTCTTAAATCGCTACATTGGAAATCGCGATTTAGCCATTGACATACATCGTGATTTAGCCATCACCTTACATCGCGATTTAGTCATTGCCTTACATCGCGATTTAGTCAGTCTTAAATCGTGATTTAGCCATTGGTTTTATATAGTTTTCAAATAATGATTCAGAGCTAACATCAGAAAATTGAGTTATCTACTTTGGTGTATATACTGCTTGCATGTCAAACTAGTGTTAAATCGATTTAAGCAAACTTTGCAAGCCTCAATGCTTTCCGATTTAGGAAAAAGGTGATGTAAGAAAAATATGATTTAGGGAAAACAGAGCAAGTTGGTGTTAAATCGATTTAGAGGATCCGATTTAAACACACTTCTCAAACCTCAGTGTTTTCGATTTAAGAAAAAAACTAAGAAAAACATTGCAAGCTGGTGTTAAATTGATTTAGTAGGATTTGATTTAAAATTAGCAGCAGTCACTTGCCATGTGGTTATTAAAAATGTAAAAGTGGCAATTAAAAAATTTCGTTTGCCACCCTTGTCGTCATTCGCCAAGTGGCAGTTAAAAAAATCTATTTTCGGTCGCCCAGTGAAATGCAGTTTTTTTCATAGAAGTATGCATCTCTACATTGATCACATCTAATTAGAAAAGTGTTTTCTTCTTTTTCCTACTGGATGCAAACAGATTTCAATGACATAGCTGTATTTTCAATATTTTGGTTTTTTGCAGAGTTCTTTTACTGTGTTCAGTTTGGTATTCTTTTGAGAAATGCAGTTTCATTTTGCAAAAATGTATTCATCAGCATTGATTCCACACACATTTCAAGTAATTTGTTGGCTATCGAACGCTATCCTAGTCGTCACTCGCCAAGTGGCGATTTAATAGATCTATTTTCAATCGCCAAGTGAAATGCAATTTTTTTCATGGAAGTATGCATCTCTACATTAATTACATCTAATTAGAAAAGTGGTTATTTCTTTTTCCTACTGGATGCAAACAGATTTCAATGACATGGCTGTATTTTCAATATTTCGTTTTCTTTGCCGCATTCTTTTATCTATTTCACAGGGATGCCACTTTTCCGCCGAAAGGCGGATTTCCGCTTTTTTTACTTTTAAAGAATTCTCTATTTTTGTCAGGCGATCACGAAATAAAATAGCGATTTTCTTCCAACGATCGCGAAAAACTATCGATTTTCATCGAACGATCGCAAAATAAAACGGGAATTTTCGTCAAGCGATCGCGAAATACAACAGCTTTTTTTCGTCAAGTGATCGCGAAACATAGCAGCAATTTTCGTTAAAAGATCGTGAAATATAACAGCGATTTTCGTTAAACGATCGCGAAATATAACGGTGATTTTTGTCAAAAGATCGCAAAATAAAAAGGCTATTTTCATCAAACATTCGCGATATAAAACAGCAATTTTTATCAAACGATCTCGAAACGAAACGGTGATTTTCGTGAAACGATCGCAATGTGAACGGTGATTTTCGTCAAACGATCTCGAAATGAAACGGTGATTTTCGTCAAACGATCGCGATGTAAAACGACCATTTTCGTCGAACGATCATGATGTAAAACGGCAATTTTCGACAAACGATCGCGATGTAAAACGGCGATTTGCGTCAAACGATCGTGATGTAAAACGGCGATTTGCATCAAAGGATCGCGAAATAAAATGACGAGTTTCGTCAAACAATCGTGATGTAAAACGGCGATTTTCGGCAAACGATCGCGAAATAAAACGGCGATTTTCCGTCAAACGATCATGAAATAAAACAGCTTTTTTCGTCAAGTGAAAAAAAAAATCGAATCTATTCATCGAATCTATTGCTGGGTTACTTAAATTTCTTTTAAATTATGTGATACATAAAATTCCTCACTGAATTTGTTGCTGGATTAAATTAATTCATATAAAATACTGTAAACTAAAGAAAAATCATTTTTATTTACTCTTATAAATTAAAAGTTTACAAAAAAAACTGCAATTTTTTTTAAAATTTATTATAAACAATATAGATTACAAAATTCATGTTTAAATGTTGTGAAAAATGTCGTAAATTTTACTTTACGCATAATTTCCTCTTTTTCGCTATTTTCTGAGTGGCATCCTTGATTTCAGTTGCATGTTTTTTTCAAGAAATACGGTTTTATTTTGCAAAATATATTCATCAGATTTGATTCCATATGCATTTCGAGTAATTTATTGGTCATCGATCGCCACACTAGTCATCACTCGCTAAATGACGATTTAAAATAATAATTATTGATCGCCAAGTGAAATACAGTTTTTTTCATTAAAATATGCATATCTATATTAATTACATCTAATTAGAGAACTGGTTAATTCTTTTTTCTATTGGATGCAAGCAGATTTCGATGAAGTTTTTGTATTATCAATTTTGCAGAGATTTTTTGCCATGTGCTTTTAGTATATTCAGTTTGATTATTTTTTCAAGAAATAGTTTTATTCTGGAAAATATATTTATCAGCTTTGATTCTACGTGCATTTCAAATAACTTATTCCTTTTTTCACACTGGATGCAAATGGATTTCAAGGGCATTTCAGTACCTTCAATTTTCGACTTCTGTTGCATGCTCAGCTCTTTGATTATTTTTTTCCCAAGATAATACTGTTTAATGATGCAAAATGCACTCACCATAGATGCCAACTGTATTACGTTGGTAGTATAAATTTGGCGCCTCCTAAACTCCCGCTCCCTCCCTCCCCCCCCCTCCCGCTTTTCTGCACGGCGCTATCCTCTCAGAAATGTATGCTGTATCTCAGCCCCCTCTGAAATGATAAGTCTAGATACGCTACTGCTAGCATATATGTCAACTGCATGTGATGTGTGTAGTGTATTACTAACAGATTTATTAAGGGAGTCTCTCTCCCGGAAATTCTGTGTTTTTAATGGTGAAAATGCGCAAATCCCCCCCCCCCTCCCCCCCTCGGAGCCACAGAAATACCTCCCGGAGAAAAGTGTCTGAATTCAACACTGCGTTTATTTATTAATTAAAATCCAAAAAACAATGTGTTTTTTTTTTTAATTAGTTCACTATTTATGCTTGGGGGGCAGAGGGGGGAAGCAGTTTTAAAGTTAAAATTCAAATTTGCAGTCTGAGCCTTAAATCGTTTTAACGCTTACATCGGAAATCCGATTTAACTATTGGTCTTGAATAGATACATCGAACTTCGCGATGAAGCGAAACGATGTAGTCTTGATTTAACTCTTACATCGGAAATCCGATTTGGGGGGTCAAAATATTTTAGGATGCTGAGCCGCCCATAGCGCCCCTATGTGTTAAATCGATGTAGTAGGATTTGATTTAATACAGATAAAAATTAGCGGCCGACACTTGCCATGCGGTAATTAAAGGTATAAAACTGGCGATAATTTTTTTTTTGATCGCCAAGTGAAATGCAGATTTTTTTCATGGAAATATGCATCTCTACATTGATTACATTTGATTAGAATTATTGGACATTATATTGGACATTACATCGGACGTCGCGATTTAGCCAGCTCTTAAATCGCGATGTAGCGAAACGATGTAGCCATGCCTCAATGCTTTCCGATTTAGGAAAAAGGCGATGTAAGAAAAATATGATTTAGGGAAAACAGAGCAAGTTTGTGTTAAATCGATTTAGCAGTATCAGGACAGGACCGTAGCTAGAAGTGAATAATAGGGGGGGAGGGGGGCTCAAGAAAATGTAGGGGGGTGCTTATTTGTTTTTTATCTTTCTCTGACACAGAAAGAAAAATTAGTGCATATTCACATTGTAGATACTATGTTTCTCATTAAACTGTTGTAATAACTTCATTTTATGCTAAAAAAGTACATGATGATGAAAATTTTGAGTCTATAACTGGTGAAAAATTAAACATAATGTTAGCTTCATATGTACAAATAGGATGATGGAGTGCTGAAACGCTTATTTTAGATACAATTTAGTAATTCTGCAAAACGGTGAAAGAATCTCAAAACTAAATTAGATTATTGAACAGAATTTCATTTGGATTTTCGGAACATAAACTCATTGAGTGACCTTGGAATCTTTTTCATGGGGGGGGGGGGGGGGGGTCAAAATATTTTAGGATGCTGAGCCGCCCATAGCACCCCTATGTGTTAAATTGATGTAGCAGGATTTGATTTAATACAGATAAAAATTGGCAGCCGACACTTGCCATGCGGTAATTAAAGGTATAAAACTGGCGATCATTTTTTTTTCGATCGCCAAGTGAAATGCAGATTTTTTCATGGAAATATGCATCTCTACATTGATTACATTTGATTAGAAAAGTGGTTATTTCTTTTCCCTACTGGATGCTAACAGATTTCAATAATTTAGCTGTATTTTCCATCCCGGGAGTAGAATCGGCGCAATGCTGCGACAAACTATTTTTTAACTTTTAAAAATTTAGCAAAAATTTAAAAAAATCTGTCCTAAATCCAAAATTTCGGACATAAAATGCATCGCGAATTTCAATATTCTTCGAGAAAAAATCAATTTCGTCATAGATCGCGAAAAACACGCGAATTTCGTTCAAAGATCGCGAAAAAAACGGTAAATTTCGTCAAAAAATCGCGAAAAATGCAAATTTCTTCAAAAGATCACGAAAAAAGCGGCAAGTTTCTTCAAAACATCGCAAAAAAAGGCAAACTTCTTCAAAAGATCACGAAAAAACGGCAGTTTTTGTCAAAAAATCAAGAAAAAAACGACAAATATTATGAACAAATTACAAAAAAAAGGATAATTTCGACAAAAAATCATGAAAAACAGCAAATCTCTTTAAAAATCGCGAAAAAAACGGCCAATTTCTTCAAAAGATCGCATAAAAACGGCAATTTTCATAAAAGATCACGGAACAATGGTGAATTTCTTCAAAAAATCGTGAAAAACGGCAAATTTCTTCAAAAAATTACGAGAAAACAGAAATTTTCTTCATAATAACACGAAAAAAAGACAAATTTCTTCAAAAAATCGCGAAAAAAAGGCAGTTTTCGTTAAAAAATCCAAAAAACTGCAAATTTCGTATAAAAAAAACGAAAAAACGGCAAATTTTTCAGGAGATCGCGAAAAAACGGCAAATTTCTTCAGGAGATCACGAAAAAACCGCAAATTTCTTCAAGAGATCGTGAAAAAAAAAAACAGCAGGTTTCGTGAAAGCCCCCCCCCTCTTTTGGACAATGTATGAGGTGTTAAAAATTCTGAGAACAAAGACAACTTCTTTTTAAAAATATACTTTTTTTTTGTCTATCACAAATACTTAGGAGGTTTGAGTGCATATAATGTAATGCGAGGGATTGGTCTGCAGACTGTTTAAGTTTTTACTTGTGTTGCAGACTGCAGAAAAAATTTCTGCTGCTGGGTTTTCAATATTTGGTTTTTTGTCATGTTCTTTTAGTGTGGTCAGTTGGAACTATTTTTCCAAGAAATAAAAGTTTTATTTTGGAAAATATATTAATTCATCAGGTTTGATTTCACATGCATTTCAAGTAAATTTATTGGACATCGATTGATACCTTAGTCATCACTCACCAAGTAGCGATTAAAAAATATATTTTCAATCGCCAAGTGAAATGCAGTTTTTTTTAATGGAAACATGCATCTTTACATTGATTACATTTAATTAAAAAGGTGGTTAATTCTTTTTCCTACTGGATGCAAACAGATTTCAGTGACATAGCTGTATTTTCAATATTTCGGTTTTTTGCCGAGTTCTTTTATCGTGTTCAGTTGGATTATTTTTTAAAGAAATACAGTTTTATTCTGGCAAAATATATTTATCATCTTTGATTCCACATGCATTTCAAGTAATTTGCTGGTCATCTATTGCCACTCTAGTCATCACTCGCCAAGTGACGACTTAAAATAATAATTATTGATCGCCAAGTGAAATACAGTTTTTTTCCTCAAAATATGCATATCTACATTGATTACATCTAATTAGAGAACTGGTTAATTCTTTTTTCTATTGGATGCAAGCAGATTTCGATGACATTTTTGTATTTTCAATATTGCGGGGGGGTTTTTGCGATGTACTTTTAGTATATTCAGTTTGATTATTTTTTTCAAGAAATATAGCTTTATTCTGGAAAATATATTCATCAGCTTTGATCCCACATGCATTTAAAATAATTTATTTCTTTTTTCACACTGGATGCAAATGGATTTCAAGGATATTTCAGTATCTTCAATATTCAATTTCTGTTGCATGCTCAGCTCTTGGATTATTTTTCCCCCAAGATATACTATTTAATGATGGGAAATACACACACCAGTATAGATGCTAACTGTATGTGATGTGTGTAGTGCATTAAAAATACATTTATTTATTAATTAAAATCTAAATAACATTTTATTGTCTTTTATTTGTAAATGATTCACTATTTATGTCTGAGAAAAATAAAAAAAGTCTTAAGGTTAAAATCTAAATTAACCCATTCTTAGTTTATATTTTTATGCATTATTTTGATGAAAAATTATTTTTCATATGTTTGTGTAGCATTATAATACTTTAGTTTTAATTAATTATTTAATTAATTAAAAATATTTTAAGAAGGTTCTGTAATGTTTCAGGTAATTTGTTTTTTACAGCAGAATGAGGAAGCATTCAATGAATTTTTCTGTAGATTTGCGGTTTTCTACATTTTTGTCATTATAAAGATATATATATATATTTAAGATTATGTTTTATTACTAATCTTACAGGGGCCAACGATCTAAAAAAAAAAAAAATCAGCAACTTTAGTAATGTGGCCTTTTAATCTTTCTCCATTCACTAAATGAATGTCAAGATTTATATTAAACACATTTTTTTTTTATCTAAAAGTTTTTAAAAAAAATGCACCCTTTTTCTCAAATCTCTCCCTCCCCCCCCCCCCTCTTTTTTTATACTACTATTTTTCTGATGGTAAATGAACAGCTAAATTTATCAGTGAATCTGCTTCTGTCTTACTTCAATAAGTTTTTAACTCAGTGTCTGTAAAACACAAGTGCATGCATGTTATTATCAATCAAGTGCTATTTGAGCGTGTTATGGGAAATTGCCCCCAGGCTTCCCTACTCAAGTAATTTAGATTGTAGCATTCAAAACAAGTCAGACACAATGAAAAAAATCCTTTTTAGGTGTGTTTGTAATTATGTAAATACGTAGCACCTATTGTTGTCGTTTAGTCTGTCCGTCTGTCTGTCCGTCCGCATATAACAACACAAAAACTACCCAACCGAATCTTTTGAAATTTAAAATATATAATTATAACATAATTTTGTCGAGTCATTTCAAATTTTATGAAAATCGGATGGATAGATCAATTACAGGGACAATCAAAAGGATTCCGCTACATTACGGTCAATGGGGAAAAAAGTTTCAAATGCATTTTAATCGTTTGACATTTAAAACATAATTATTGTGTAATTTTGTTGAGTCATTTCAAATGTTATGAAAATCGGATGCATAGATCAATTACAGGGACAATCAAAAGAATTCCGTTACATTGCGGTCAATGGGGAAAAAAGTTTCAAATGCATTTTAATAGTTTGAAATTTAAAACATATAATTATTGCGTAATTTTGTCGAGTCATTTCAAATTTTATGAAAATTGGATGGATAGATCAATTACAGGGACAATTAAAAGGATTCCGTTACATTATGGTCAATGGTGAAAAAAGTTTCAAATGCATTTTAATCCTTTGACATTTAAAACATATAATTATTGTGAAATTTTGTCAGTCATTTCAAATGTTATGAAAATCGGATGCATATATCAATGACAGGGACAATCAAAAGAATTCCGTTACATTCGAATTCCGTTACGGTCAATGGGGAAAAAAGTTTCAAATGCATTTTAATAGTTCGAAATGTAAAACATATAATTATTGCGTAATTTTGTCGAGTCATTTCAAATGTTATGAAAGTCGAATGCATAAATCATTTACAGGGACAATCAAAAGGATTCCGTTACATTACGGTCAATGGGAAAAAAGTTTCAAATGCATTTTAATGATGTTACACTCATTCGAACATAATAGAATTGGCATGAATCTATGAAATTTATACTAAAATATGCATTTTGTACTATCTGTGATGCAAAGAGTTTTTATTATTAAATTACAGAGCCACACAAAAGTATTCCACTACATAATGCTATACGGGGAAACATTGTTTGGGGGCGTGTTTTAATTATATTCAACTGTTTCACATTTTATGAATAAGATATATGTTGCTGAGGTGTAATAAAAATTACTCTCTGCATATTTACAGAAACACAAAAATTTTGACTACTATACTGTATCCGAAGTATGCTGTACTATATCAGCAAGATCTGAATATTTTTAAAACTTCGTTATCGTACGAACGCACCTCATTTGCTACGTTCACGTGCAATTTCTAACTTGTTTATTTTATTTCTTTAAGGATGAGTTTATAAAAAATATTAAAATAGATCACTAATTAAAAAAAAAAAGGCATTGTTTTTTTTTTTGTGTGTGTGTGTGTGTAAAATATATATTTTTTAGTTATTTGAACTATTAAATGCTAAATTAATACAAGTGGGGGGGGGGGGCATAAACCCTGTATTTTGTTACTAAAAATTAAATGATAGGTTTCGTATTATAGAGGGTAAAATTAGTGCTAAATCGCAATGTTAGATGGATGATAAATCGATTTAAGAAATCTCTACATCGCCCAGTCCTAATGTTTTCACTTCAAATTAAATTACATATTCCTCCTATTAAAAAAATTGATTTATTGAAATTATTATAAAAGATGTTTATCAATGTATCTATTTGAGTCTTATGTCTATAATAGGATGGGATTCAAATTTTTTGTGTTTATTATATAAATAACTGTTTTCAAAAAGTTTAGAAAAATAACTGTATACTATATAGTACAAGAAAGGATAAACGGGGGGGGGGGGGGTTAATAAATACTGTATTTTGTCTGTATAAATAAAAAAAACTGGTTTTCATAGTCTAAAGGTAAAATCGCGATTTAGCCCTAAATCGCGATGTATTATGGATGATAAATCGATTTAAGAAATTCCTACATCGACCCAGTGCTAGTCAGTATACTTCTGATGACTTTTGTAATTTTTATGGTAAAATATTGATATTTAACTGTAAAAATCACAGACTTGTGCATAACTTTTCTTTTCCTCCAAACTGATCATAGCTGAAAAAAATATTGTACTTTTACTGCCAAGGTGAGTAGTTCCTGTATTAATATCTGACACTGATAAACACAGCCTGCAGCATCTTATAGTACATGTCCTGCACACAATGCAGAAAATCTATTAGTTTTCCACTGCCTAAAAAAGAAAAAAACACTTTCAGAACAAAATGCTGACATGTGTCCCGGCTGCTTGTGGCATCATAATACATAGTAGGTTCATATACATAGTAGTATTCATAGTAGGTACATATTAGTACATAGTAGTATTCATAGTAGGAACACATAATAGTTCCAATTTCCACTGCCAGAGGTGCATTCTGCTCTAAATAAATCATTTTCAGACTGAAGTTATTGAAAACCAAGTTGAATGAACCAAACTCCCTTAGTGACAGCACTTAGAACCAAGTACATGAATTCACTGTTGGTGAGAAAAAAAGAACCAAAATATGTAAGGCTATCAATATCAAGTGGAATGAACCAAATCATATTGTCATCCAGCCCATAGAACCCAAAATACTTTAAAATGAAATTTTAAAAATCCTGAAGTATTTGAAATTAGTGATATGTTCTACTCATAATTTTACTTTAATGTTGTAGTGAGTCATTATAAAGTTAATTATAATTTATAAAATGTGTCCCTATTACAATATGTATGCCATATGAATAAATTGTGGTATTTAATTAAAAGTCGTTAACTTCTCTCTCCATCCTTGCAAACATAGCAAATTTGACTGATGGGGCAAGGGATTTTCATAATGTGAAAGAGTGGTCAAAGGGCTTTCCAGTAACATATCACAGAGAGATTCGTAGAAAAGTAAAAAATTGCTCACCCAAGAGACTCAACCCCTGCTCCCAAGCCCCCAGAATGCATCCTCTCCCCCTTTTAGAATTTTTTATATTTTATAAGAAATATTTATCAGAAAGCTTCATAAAGAAAAAAATTTAAAAAAATTATATATATTGTGATATAAATGATATTGGCAAAGCTTTAGAAGTTCTTTGATGTTCTAAAGATATTTAAAAATAAATCTATCACTTATATTTAAACTTTAAAATAGCTTGAGCTCAAAATTAATTTATGTAATTTTCTAAAAATAATTTCAAATTGACTGCCTGACTAACTCTTTTTCAATATATATTAAAAAAACAAAACAAAAACTAATTTTGTAACTGTAACAATTGCTTCAATAATAAAAAAAAAAAAATGACATTTGAAAACTTTATTTGCATTTGGGGGGGGGGGGGCTTCCAAAACAGTCTAAATTTAAAAATTAAAAATATTGTGTTACTGTGAAAAGCAGACCCTGATTATGACTAATTGGGTTCTTGGGCAAAGATAAATTAGGGTCCCTTTTGATTCATTGTAACGTTATTCAAATAGAATTGATGGCCACTAGTATGTGTAATGCATAAACATATTCTTGCACCTTGGATATATATCGAAGAAAATTCTTAACTCCGTCATTTCTAAAATAAATATCTTGATTAATAAAAGTACCCTTTTTTCCCTCTCTTAGTATAGAACAAAACTCTTTTATATAACTTTAGAAATTTGTTATATTACTTTGAGATGAATTTAATAACTTTAACATATGAAAGAATTGGAATTGTAAAAAGAAAATAAATATTTTATGATTGAGGGCTCCTTAAGGTCCGGGGCCTGTGGCAAAGTCTCGATTTGCCCCTGCAGTAATAAGGGCATAGTGAAAAAGCAACTTTCTTTAAGGGGGAGATGGCAACAAGGACAGTTTAATATATTTTTTAAATTTAAATTTCAAAACTTAAATAACTTTTTGTCATTTTGTAGTAGAACAGTTAGATTTTTCTTTTTATCCTTATTTTTGACATAAAATAATCTGTTTCTTATAGGTACATTTCCTCCTGTTGGTATCCAACAGCCTCAAAGTTCACCTGGTAAACAACTTGAAGGTAATAATAAATTTATTTTAGCTAATTTATGATTTTTTTAATTAAATAATAGTTATTTTAATTAAACTCTACTTATGTGAAGCTTCAGGATCACTGTTAAAATAAAAATAAACAGAAGGAAGGTAAAAATATTGTTTTAAATTTCTGTTGCCTTTCTTTTATTGATGTTCTCTGCGCTACATGTGTATTTTAATGTTAACTTTTTTAATTTTTCTGTGGGTTTTTTCCTCATATTTTATTTTATATCAATATATTTTAAGTTATATCTTATTATAAATATAAGTTTTGAATATTTGTTTGAATATGTAAATCGAGATTTTAATTAATCCTAGAACTTGACCCGTGAACTTGATGAGCTGATTGCCTGTGTGCTGCCTCCTGGTCTAAGAGTAATTAATTAAAATTGCGTTGAATACACATTTTTTTTCACTGAAAATCTGAAGCAAGCCGGCACATGCTCAGTTCAACGCAATTCTTTTTATTTGGAAATAAAACATCTGTATATTTAATTTTGAAAAGGAAAAAAAAAAGTCTTAATTTTTGCAAAAAACTAACAGTACTAAAGAAAGGCAAAAATGTTGTGTTTTAAGTTTCTATTGCCTTTCCTTTATTGGTGTTCTCTACTTTATATGTATATTTTAATGTTAACTTTTTCAATTTTTCTGCGGGTTTTTTTTTCCATATTTTATTTTATATCATTATATTTTCAGTTATATATTATTATAAATAAAAGCTTTTCTGCACAGCTGATTTAAAGAAGTTTTGAATATTTGTTCTAAAAAAAGATTTATTAAATAAATGCCTTATTCTTTAATAAAGCTATTCTTATAATGATTTTATAATTAAAATATTAGAGATTACCCATGAACTTCTATCCTCAATATTTATGCCTATAAATTTGAGTATAATAATAATTCATACTAATAAAGGAAAGTTTTGCTCTATCTATTGCTATATGTGTGCATGACTATGTTGGTTAGTGAATTCTACTTTATGTACAAGTCTGACAATTTGGGGAAGCTAGTTCAAGGCCTCTCCCAGTGCATGCAGAAATTAAATTTTTGAAAGTTGGCAGATAGACTGGGAAGCAGAGGTGGCAGCACAGGCTCACCTTATCGAGTTCACTGTTGAAATTTCAGAATTAGTTATAACTTGATTCACATATTAAAACATAATTGGTCTGCCAAGTCATATCTTGGTGGAAAACACCTGAAAACCCAATTTTAGCAGTTAACTCTTAGGTTTACTATTGCCTTTTCATGCACTTAAAGATGTGAAAACATGGGGGACTGGGAACTTGAAAACACAAAGGTAAACTTATGAGTAAATTACTAAAATCGTGTATTTTCTGCGAAGATATGACTTGGCAGACCGATTGCGTTTTAATATGTGAATTGAGATATCAATCCTAGAACTTTATCCATGAACTCGATGGGGTGATTTCCTGTGTGCTGCCTCCCAGTTGAAGAGTAATTAATTAAAAACTCATTGAATATGCATTCTTTTCACCAAAAATCAGAAGCAAACCGGCACATGCTCAATTCAGTGCAATCCTTCTTATTTGGAAATAAAACCCTTGCTTTCATTAGAAATTATGTAGTATGCATACATAAAAAAAAATTCTGCATCTGAATATGTCATCTTGAAAAGGAAAAAAAAATTCATTTGTAAAAATTGGTCTTAATTTTTGCAAAAAATTAATAGTACAGTTCAAAAAATGATCTAGACAGGGATGAGCATATTCAGTAAAAATTAAACTAAAAAGAGGTTTTCTTTGGGTCTATCTCTTCATTTATTTCTGAAAATAAAATGAAATAATTGCGAACAAATGAGGAAAAATAAATATAACTGGTATAGATTTGAAAATCACTAAAGACATGTATAGAAAAATCAAAAGTGAGAGAAAGGAGGGAAGGCATTTTCACAATGGATCGAATTAATAAAGAAAACTCAATACCTGTAACCAGTAAATTATTAATAACTTGCCCCTTTTATAATTTTATATTCTTCATTTTTGGGATTCTTTCTCCAATTGTTTTATCCCCCATTTCTATATTTTGTTTAAGATGCTGGCCTCGTTTGCTCCTGAGGGATATATCATCAATCTTTTTAATTTTTTCATATTATGCTTTCCCATCCCCTAATTTCTCCCTCCTGAGCTCTTTTCTAATTTTTTCTGACCTCTTCATGTGATATATGATCAGACAAGCTTTTGGCAACTCTTTACTATTTTGCACAAGTCGTGTAAACCCCCACTTCTCCTCAATTCCCTGTCCCAAGAAAGAGTTTTTCTCCTTTTGTTTTGTTTTAGTGACCACCCCTTTTGATTAATATATGTACAGATTGATTGAATAACAGAGTTTTATTGTGATATAAATTAGGTTAGAAAAAGGTCTCCTGACAGTGGAGTATGGAAATAATGTATTTTGTTTGGAGGGAACATATTGGATAGCATGCCTGGTTAAAGCTGCCTAAGGCAGCTCATTTCATGTCTTTTTTAGATATTATTATTTTTTTTATATTAATATGAATTGAGATTTTAAATTTCACGATTCATTTTGAAAAGTCAACACTCCTGGGCTATGCCAGGTGACTCAGCTAGTTAAAAATAAATAAAATCTGTTATATGTGGATCTTCATGCATACTGTATTCAAGACATTTAAAAAAAAAAAAAAAAAAAAAAAATGCTTTTATTGAAAAATTGGTTTTATTTCTTTGAGAAAAATTGAATCTGAGTTTTCTAAAAGAAATATTGGTTACAGTTGAAAGTATATTAAATCTTTATATTAGAAATGAAATTGATTGATATAGGGTATTTGGGCACATCCCACCCACTCTATGCTGCTCAAGGCAGTTAGGAACCCTAACCCTAAATTCATTTAGAACTATTTTTGTTTAAAACTATAAAATTATTTAAGTGATTTTAAGTACATTGAAGTACATTAGGTACATTCCCTGCCCCAAGAAAGAGTTTTTCTCCTTTTGTTTTAGTGACCACTCTTGTTATGTGTGGATCTTCATGCATACTGTATTCAAGACATTTTTTTAAAAAATTGCTTTTATTCAAAAATCGGTTTTATTTCATTGGGAAAAATTGAATCAGTTTTCTAAAAGAAACATTGGTTACAGTTGAAAGTATATTATATCCATATATTAGAAATGAAATCAATTGATCTAGGGCATTTGGGCACATCCCTCCCACTCTATGCTGCCGAAGGCAGTTGGGTACCCTAACCCTAGATTCATTTAGAACTATTTTTGTTTAAAAATATAAAGTTATTTAATAGTGATTTTGGGTACTTTAGGTTATTATCGCAGGCCTGGCAACACTGGGCAGATCAGCTGTTATTTCAGTTGCTATTCATCAGAGGAAGCAAGGAAGGCTTATCTTCCCTTAGTGAATTGCTCTTAAATAAACAAAAAAAGAAATAAAATGTTTCTCATATAAATAAAATTTTAAAATCATAGAAACTGTCATAGCATCGTTTGTTTTTTAACATCTGTAAAAAGCCCATGAGAAATAACAGAATTATATATATTTATTTTTTGGAAACTGCAGACAGACTAGAAATGAACTTCTAGTATCACCATTCAAAAGTGAAGAAATTCAGCAAAGGGAAAAGTGGAGAGATTCATTAGGTGCCAATTGCAGTAGAGGCTTTTTACTGTCTTGCCTCCACCTTATAAAACAAAGGGTAAGGATTGCCCTACTGGCATCACATGCATAACTAGCTATTGTGCATTCTTAAATTTTCATACCCCATCGTTTATGCTATCTAAAAGAGGGTTTCTTTCTTTATTTATTGGTTTTTGTACTGATCTTTGTGTTAGCATTCTATATGAAGCATTATAGTTAGCATAACATGAAAATATTCTATTTGAATATTTTCTTGTAATGTAGACTTCTGTGAACCATGCAAAATGGATTTAGCTGGAGTAAATGCATGCAAAGATATTATTTATATATTAGAAATTCCATTTTGTTGTTATTATTACTGTAATTGTTCTTTATATATGTATATATATATAAACTATGTGTATTTTGTAAAAAAATATGTAAGAATTTATTTCAGTAATATGTGTTTTTAAAAAGAGATTCTAGTTCTTTGGGTCAAAAATTTCTGGAGTTTTTAATTTTGCACCGACAAGTATGTAGATTGTTGTCCTGGAGTGGTTTTGTAATATTCTAATTTCATACACTATATTTTCTCATTTAATGTAAGGCTATTGTAAAGTTTTAAACTTGTTTTTCTCTAAATACTAAATTGACCTTTTCTGTTCAGATGATTGTAATTTTGTCAAAAATAAATTTCTTAATCTAAATGCTGGTATAAGCTCAGAAAATTTAATATTGTTTCATAATATGGTAACCAAATAATTTGAAATGCTTGTGGCCAAGGAAAAAAATGACCCGATTGGAAGTCCATGCTGCACGTCTGCAGTCGTACAAGCCATGATATTAATCTTTTAATCCCCCCCCCTTCCCCCCAAAAAAATCATATATGATTAAAATATCAATAAATATAATGCAGAAAGTTCAAAGATTAAATCTCTTTTCTTTATAACTGAAAAAAAAAAATTTAGAAAACATATAAATTTTAGATCAAAGAAATAGAATCTTCCTTTAAAATATAGCTGCAAGTCTTGATCATTAAATCAGAGCTTTTCTAAATTGGAACAAAAGAAATTCCTTGCATGTTTTTTTTTTTCCTCCCACAATTGCAGATTTGTTTTAGGTTGACCTGATTTTTCAAAAAAAAGTCCTGAATATTTTTCAAATAAAAAAATTACATATTTGAGTATTAATGAATGTAAATATATTCCTTTCTATGTGGAAAAGATAAAATTGATACTAGAGATATAATTGTTCACTATTTTTCCAAAACTGTATTAAAATATGCATTAATTTTCTTTCACTTTGCATTTGGGTTTGTATATTTCAGGTTAGTGTGCATCTTGTTCAGATCAGGTATAACCTAATCCATACAGGATTGCAGCATAAGCTTTTTTTTTTCTTATGTTAATCTCAGTCTTCTCATCTCTTATTTGGTTTATCAGCTGCCATTATAGTATATTATGATTTTACTGTGATCTTATATTAGCTTATCAATTCATATGTGCATTGATTCTATTTTTTGGTGATATGCTGCTATATTTTTAACTAGGGCCTGAAGGAGCTAATCTCTTCATTTATCATTTGCCTCAAGAGTTTACAGATTCTGATTTAGCTCAGACATTCGCCCCATTTGGAAATGTTATCTCTGCAAAAGTGTTTATCGATAAACAGACAAACCTCAGCAAATGTTTTGGTAAGTTTGTTTCATTCATTATTTGATTTAAATTAATTTAAAGCAAGCTGCCTCTTTTTTATTGCTAAATGACATGCAAAATAACTTAATTTGAACTCTTTTAGACAAAAAGATTTTTTTATAAATCATCTTTCAAACTAAGTAAGAATCTTATTTCCTTTTTTTTCCCTTTATCGTATGTATTATATTGATATGTGCATTTGTATTTTTTTTTTTTTTTTTTTTTTTTTTTTTTTTTTTTTTTTTTTTCCATCCCTAAATTATCAAATGCAGTCAATGTCGACTATGGGGGATGCATGCCCTCTTTCCTCATTGAGCATATTTCTACACACATTCGCACTGTCAGGGAAAAAGGGTCAAAATTTAAAATTTTGACCCTTTTTGATCCTTAAAATTTTGACAAAATTTAAAATTTTGACCTGCAGGCTGGATCAAGTTGACATTCTTTCTGTTCTTTGTAACTCTCGTTGTTTCAGGTTGGTTATTATTCTTGTGACTCTGATTCAGGTTAGCTCGATTTTCCAAAAAAAATTCCAGAATATTATTTCTGATAAAAATTCTACATATTTGATTTTGAATGATTCTTTAGATGTCTAGTTTTCAACATAAAAAATGACATTCATGTTGAGATATTATTGTATACTATTTTTCCTTGATTACATAAAAATTGCACGTAAATTTTATCTGATTGTTGGTTTTGGGTTAGGTTTAGGTTTAACTATTTCATGTGTGTTTCAGAAAGAAAAGGGCAAAAAAAAAAAAAAAAATTATTGAGCTTGGGTTTCATTAAGGCTTGGCAACCCCCTCCCCAGTTTTTTCTGAAAAAAAAAAAAATAAATAAATAAAAAAAAAAAAAATCACAAAACCAGTAAGTTTTAATGCTTTTCGGGTTTTCTAATGTTTTAGAGATTTTTCCAGATCTTTTGTTGTTGTTTTGTAAGTGGATATATTAGGATGATTTTTAAAAAATTAAATGAAATTTTATTCATTTATTAATATTTTAAAAAATTAAAAATTGGTTTTGAAATATGTAATTTTTTTATTGGATGGTTAAAAAAAAATCTTAATTTTTTTTTTTTTTTTTTTTTTTTTTTTTTTTTTTTTTTTTTTTTTTTTTTTTGAATTAGTATTATTTTTAAAAAACCTCTTATTACTCAGTTGAATGAAATTTTGAAAAACAAAAATAATGAATACTCAAAAATTGTGCATCTGTCTTTTGCAAATAAGATTTAAATACCATGAAATCCTGATTATAAGCCCCCTCCCACTTTTAAGTAACTTTTATTTTAATTTCCCTCACAAATACAAGTTTCTCCCATACACACTCCCTTCAGAAAAAATTTTTAGCGAGAAAAAAATATTTAAGAATTTAAGGGAGAGATCCTTGAATATTTTGACTTTTTCGGTGGTTTTCTATATGTTTTCATATGATCTTAATGAGATGTCTGCTTTCCTTCTTTCCTCAGCATGAAAAGTTTAAATCAGTGTTAAATTGTTGCTAATAACAAATAATCAATTATTTAAAATCTTCATCTTTGGAATTTTTTCTCCATCCTTTCTCTTCAAATGATTGTTGGTAATGGGGCAGGAAATGTTCTAAATATATGGAAAAAAAGCAAAAGTTTGTTTCCGAGTTTGGCTGTCCCAACCCCTGAATTGCATGTATATTCTATGATTAAATAGAGTCAAAAACAAAATAAAAGAATTTTTTTTTAATATACTGTATTTGTTAGGGGAAGGGGAACAACAAAAAGGAAGGGTGATTCTCGTCTGAAATTTCCGGAAATTTAAGGCATCCTTTTCCGAAAATTTGAAATTAGGTTATCAGTTCCGCATAGTTGCCAACTTGTACGATTTTGCGTGCGGAAAAAACAATCGCGGAGAAATGCAAATTTCGTGAAAGGATCACCGAAATAGCATACATTTTGTCAATATTTCGTGGAAAAACGACGATTTCGTCAATGTTTTTGTAAACGAACTTTGTCAAAAGATCGATAAATGCGAATTTCCTGTGCGGATCGCGAAAAAAACAGCAATTTCACCAAGTATCGCAGATAAAACGCTGATTTCATCTAAAGATTGCGGGTATTAAACGCCGTTTTTGAGAAAAAAAATCGCGTAAAATTGCAAATTTTGTCCCCCCCCCTGCCGATTTCCAAAAATGCGATGTGAATTTCCGAAAACAAATTTTCATCCAGAATCACCCCTGAGGAAAACGTTTTTTAGGGGGAGGGGTGAAACAATCTTGGTGATTATTTAAATATTTTTTACAAAATTGCAAATCAAGCAGAAATTAAAAATTAGATTTTAAACTGCATGAGATGTAGGGTGTAGGAGTTAAGTCATGATATGAAGATCAGGAGAAGCAGAGATTTTAGAGGAGGGAATAATTTAACTAATAGATCATTTATTGTTACTATAATGTATTTTTACAGCATATTTTAAATTAAAGATTTTTGTAGGTTAAATTATACATGTTTGGTACCAGAGGGAGTAGGGAAAAGAGGAAGCAGTGTTTCTTTGAGGGAGAGAGATGAGCGTCTTAGAAGATTGATTAAATAGTGTTGTAGTAAAATAACAAAATTATTTGAAAAAAAAAATAATCAAGTTTCAGAGATTTTTTGTTTGGGAGATTTTTAGTTCAGCATTTAGATCATCCCCCCGCCCCCCTAATTGAAAAGTTGATGAAATATGGGAGATTCTCACCCTGTATTTACCTTATTTACTTCTCAATTAATGATAAAAACAGGTATTATTTTTTTTAAAATCTTAATTATAAACTTTCCTCTCAAATCTAACGGCTTTTGCTTTTGTAAAGGTGAGGGGGGGGGGGGGCTTATAATCAGAATTTTATGGTAGTCAGTTATTAAGTTTTATATGTTAGATATTTATAATTTAATAAAGTTCAGACATTTTAAATTATTGCCCTATTACTTGCAGTATTTTGTTGTTAAATTATTCAGATATTTTCTTTATTTTACTTGTTAGTTATATGTGATGGTAAGTACTAAAATTGTTCATAAAAGATATTTACATATTCACATTTACTTATTTTCAATTGTTATTTATAAATATTTTTGACTATTTAAAATATGTATGCAATTTACTCCAAATAAGTCTTAATTGAGGCAAAATTACTTTGTTTATATACTTTTAGATTTTTCCTTTTTTTATTAATATTATCAATTTTTTAAAAAATTCAAAAACATGTTAATTAAAGAATGAGTGTTCACTATAGAGTTGCTAGATTTTTTTCTCTAAAATAGGGGAATATTTTTATTGATACTGATTAATTTCTGGTTTTATCACACTTCCAGTCTTTTCCACATTTTACTAAACAGTATTTGCATAACAGATACCTTGTTTTGGAAATCTTTCGTACAGTTTATTAACTGTTATCCCCCCATTGTATTAACATTACATTATTCTCTTTAATTAATTTTACAATCATATTTCCCATTATGAAAAGAAAATTAACTGTAGCTAAAGAAATAAATCTTAACTATCTTAAAATTAAGTAATGATCAGAAATTTTTTTAAAATGGGTATCCTAAAAATAAAATGTTTGTGTTTAGAATTAAAGTAAGATATTATTATTATTATTTATTTTCTAAATGCTTACATTAAGATAAATATACTAAATTAAAACAATTGTAATTTAAAGATACTTGTAACTTACAATAATGTCAAACCTAAGTAACACAGAATAAATTAAATCAGTCTTTTTCCATCATCATATCAGTAAGCCTTATTTTCAGGGGTCTCCAAAATGCATACATATTTGCACTCTCTGAAAATACAAATTTCCATTTTTCATTAAAAAAAAAATCCCCAATAACAATAAATTGTGATTTAAACTTTAAAATTTTGGGAAGAATGGATATTACATCTAACATGTTTCATCTTATCTTATAGGTTTCATATTTTTTACTCGCACATTTTTTTTTTCTCTCTTTTTTCAATAAAGCAAGGGTTTAAATTATACAAACTATAGAGAGTCGCTTGGTACAGTTAGAGTATGAAAACAAAACTTTGAATTTCTATATTATGTTAAAAGTTTTCACCCTGCCTTTGTTTAGAATAAAGTTGCTGTAGTAATTTGTAATCAGGGCAATCATATTACAATCATTAAAAGGTAACAAACTTCTGTTGTTTTTTATTGTTACATTATTAAAAATAATAGTAAGATAATTTTGCTATTTATTTAATAAGTATGCCTAGATAATTTTTAGTTTTTCATTTAAACATGAATCTCTATACTTTGGTTTGAAAATAAATTTCATTCAATTTATATTAATTTAGGTTTTGTTAGCTATGATAACCCTAACAATGCCCAGGCTGCAATTCAGTCAATGAATGGTTTTCAGATTGGAATGAAAAGACTAAAAGTTCAGCTGAAGCGTTCTAAGGATGCTTGCAAGCCATACTAAATGCATATAACCGAGCTTGCACGCAGTTTTCCTACTAAGAAAGTGTGTGTATATTTGAAAAATTTTATCCTGTCATTATTCTGTGTTTACAAATGTGTTGAAATATATATTTCTGTTTAAGAAAAAAAGATTATATTATTATTATTATTATTGCTGTCCTGAAGCATCCATGATTCGGAAAAGTTTTGTTTTTAAAAACTAATCTATGTTTTCATGTTTTCATAAGTGTTTGTGTCCATAGATGTTGCACATATTAAATATTTTGCACATGGTGTGGAACATTGCTTTTAAACTGAGTTACTGACTTGTATAATGTTTTAAAATCAAAAGGGAATTGTTGTATCATATTTGTTAGGATTTTGTAGCAAAAAATGTTGATTTCCATTATTTTCAAAGGTTGTGAAATGGGCTCTGCATTTCAGAAGGGAGATATTATAATGAACTGCAAACAAATTGTTAAAGTGCCTCGCTTCTTATCGCAGGTTTATTCCTTTTAACGAATGGCATTTATGTGTGGAGCCTCGTTTGTGTATGATTTTTCTGTGGTTATTGTACGTGCTTATTAGTCTGCAATTTGTGACCCCTGATCATGGATACTTCAAGGACTAAGTTTATATTACTAGTGACCTGCAAAACTGTGAACTTCATACATCACATTGTATTGTACATTTATTGTTCATCAACAAAACAGAATGTAATTCTCATATGCATGAACACTAGAGAATGTTTTCATATTAATTTTGTCTATTGATGGTTAATCCGGTCTATATATGTGAAGTGTGTGTTAATGTGTTTTTGAACTGTGTAAAATTGCAGTTGAATTCTCAAAATGTCTGAATCATTATTTTTGCTATCATATCTGTATTTGTCCCTTGTAATTGTATAAACAACCCAAATTAGATATATTTTATTTTATAAATGCTTGTGAGCTGTGTACAAATTATATGCTGTTGATAAATATCGAGATGTTGTACGATTCATATATATCTTGCTGTAATTTGTTTGTTAGTAGTTTAAAAAGTTTTTAAAAATAATCGTGAAAGGTCTCGTAAAATTGTGTGCAATATTTATTAACTGTGAAAGTTTTCTCCTACTGGTGGTCTTAGTTAAGGTTTATATTGTTAAAATTTTGAAAATGTTTAATTTTTTTCCCTTTTGTTTAAGGGTACAAAAGTGCCCAATTGAAATTTTATCTATCCATAGTTTTCATATTGAATTATATATATTATTTTTTATATTTTTTAACTGTAGATTTTTATATCTATAAAATTGAATTTCAAAGCTTTGCAGGTCCCTACTTATTTTATTATATTCTGTTTTATAGTTATGTAAATTTTTGAACTAATTAAGTTAGTACATATATGTTGTATGGTATGTTTGGTTGCTTTGTTAATTTGTGTGCAGTATTATTTTATCTTTTATGTAGTCTCATTGGTACTGTTGATTTTAGGATCACCAGAGTTTGGTGTATCTTTGTTTGAAGCATTTTTTTTTCCTTGGGCGTTATTGGTACATATAAAGATATTTAGTTTTAGCACACATTATATCATTGTTTTTATTTTATGTGAGAAACAGTTTGTATTCATACTCTCGTCCAGTTGTACAGTTTCTAAATCATGCAAAGTATATTAACAAAAAACAAATTAGGATTGACTGCTCACTGCTAAATCCGACCAAGATGCTTTTTGGTATCAGAGGTAATTTTAAGGAAAGTATTGTGAACTGTCTCTCCTTTTTTTTCTGTGTAGAGTTATATCATTTTTGAAAAAAAAAATGGTTTATAGATAACTAATTGTAACCCAGTATTATTGAGACTGCTCCGCATGAGCTCGATGTTTTAAGATTGTGGACTGAATTCTAGTCCAAGTTTGTCTTTTGATTGTGTTTCTTTAAGAGGAACCAAAGAAAAAAAAAATTTGTAAAGCATGTATTTATTAAAATGTCTGCCTTAATATGTTTGGCACTAAAAAAAATTGTGTACCAGACAAACTTCTGTGTGACTTTATTGGTGTGAAAACAAATAGTGATTAATTAAAAGAAAAAACAAATTTTGTCTACATGTAGTTTCTGTGGCTAAATGTTTTGTCATACAGCACATTCTGCATGGAACCCATGCTCAGCTCACTGTCAACTGTCCTATCTGGTGTCTTCTGTCTGTCTGCTGCTTTGTGCACGATCTGTGTGTAAGTGTTTCTGTCTTGTGAATGCATCAGAGCTCATATTTTACATCACTCTGTGATTCGTGATAACTGCTGCCCAACTATTGAGATATGGGTGCCAAACGTGTTTCAAATATAATTGAGTCAGTGTAATTCTTAGCAAAAGAAATGATAAAACTGAAATTAAAATGTAAAAAAAAAAAAAAAAAAAAAGCTGTTTTCTTAAATTTTTTTGTTTTTACATGAGTTTTCTTTTTTTGTGCATTGTAGCTATAGTTTAAGTTATTTTTATGAACTGAATTTGTTTATAAAGCATTTACAAAAAAAAAAAAATCTTTGTTTTACTGTTTGTTGTTATGAAATTTTAACTGTTATGTCATAATAGTGTAAAAAAACGGGTTAGCAGTACAGAAGTTAATAATATGCTGTTGTGTAGCGTTGCTGTCCACTGTGTATTTTGTGACTTGTGGTCACATCCAGTGCAAGTACCTTTTGTATACATCATGTGATGGTATACTTTTTAAAAAATTATTAATCAAATTGCTGATGATTTTTTTACTTAAATAGTTTTCATGTTCAGTCTTTTACTTGATGATTTGTTGTTGATTTTAAAAGATATATATATTTTGGACATTAATAGCTCTGTGATAGATAGGTGAAGTACTTACTCTTCAATCTAAGTTAGTTTTTGTTATTTTTCTGTTTTGATGCTGTAATTTTGTGTATATAACCCTCAGCATACTGCCAGCCTGCTACAAAACTAGAAACATGGAAGCAGTGTGTGCATTTAATTTGTCAGGATTGTTCAAATTAAATTTTCTTTTAAATTTAAAAATTAATAATCATTGCATGTTATCCGTCACAGTTTTTGCTCCTCCTCCCCTTTCTTAAAAATGAATTGTATATAGAGTAATTCTAAATAAGATAATTCATGTAAATGATATGTAAACTGCATTTTTCACTACTTGGCATTTTTTTTTTTATTATTATTGATTTTGCATAAATTTTTTTATCCCTGGCATTGCCATATTGTGCAGGTTTGTGATCTTCAAAATAAGCTAATTGAAAAAATACCAAGCACTATGAATTATGCTTTTAATTTATTATTTTCAGCATTTTTTATAGGAGGGGGGGAGGATGTGAATGTATCTTGAGAGGAGGTAGGAGAGGAAATTTTTCTTACCCTAAAATTATATTTTATATGTATTTTCTTCTTCTTTTTTAATTATATACGGTGTGTGGATTCTTAGCATAAAATTTGAAATTACTATCAAAAACTTTTTTCTCTTCTAATTTTCATACTGAAGCTAAGCAAAAATTTTGTATCTTCTAGCAGCAATCTATTGAATTATAAATTAGTGTTGCAAAGAGGGAAGAAAAGTGTGTGATATTGAGGCTAATATAAATGTACGAAACTTAAATTGAAAACCATTTAATTATATTTCTCAAGAGATGGAAAAGTAGAAAGGTAGTTGATTGAGCCATGTATCTTAAAAAAAAAAAAAAAAAAAGAAGTGAAGGTATCTTTATTCTATTTTCTAGATTTTCGTGGCAAATTAAAGCTTGTTTTACTTATTTTACTAAATTTGATTCTGTTTACTTGCTGCAAACACAAGTTTTCTGGCATTTGCAGTTTCTCTGTATCATATCATATCACATATAAGATTAAAATGCTCTCTAATACCATGTAACTATAGTACATTTATATATATGTAAGTTGTTTGTGAGCTTAATTGAGTCTTTTGATTTAGTTCCTATTTTGCTAAGTATGGCTCAATGTTAGTTTGTTAAAGCTTAGTGCCTTTGTGTAATTAAATGCCTCATGCATTTTCTCCCAGCAACACTTCTTCGTAATATCATGTACTAGATCTAGAAAATACCATCTTTTCTTTCTTTTTTTCTTCCCATTTCCTGCATGAAACGTCCTCTGATCATTTTATCTCCATTTGTGCTTTTATATATGCACTTAAATAGAAGTAGGCTTCCCAAAACAAATTTAATTTAGTTGATATGTTGTAATATACACATGTAAGTTATTGCATTATTTGTTTTGTTGCTTGTTGCTAATTTTAAAATACACAATATCTGTTCATCTTCAGATTGCTTCAGTTTTATTTTTTAATCTAATTTAATTTGAATGTTAATTATTTATTTATTTGTTATTTTTTCTAAAACATTATTGTAAATTAAAAATGAACTGCTCTGCAAGCACTTTCATGAGCTTTATAAGGAAAATCCTTTAGAGTATCATAATGATCTTAGTATTAGTTATTTCATGTGTGAAAACCTATAATGTATCTGTGGTACCGAATTATTTTCCTAACATATTCTACAGCATGATGAATGAAACAAATTTTTAATTCTTCATATGTAGGTTATGTACACAGAATTACTGTGAGTCTTTTTACTTTTATCAAATACATGACAGTGATTTTTCATGCATTTGAGCAGTCTTGGAACTTTTTAGCCTGGGTTGTAAAGTTCTCCATTTTTATTATATTTTATGATTGGCGGTGTGATTGTGGTTGCTCGGAGGGGTCTATTTTCGAGCTACAAAGTAATGCTATCCACTTCTGGCTTCAGAACATATCGTCATAAAATATCCAAATTGCTGCAGCTATACCTATGACTATAGGAAGTATTTGTAACATTTTGTTAACTAAAATTTTTTATAATCTTTTGTTAAACAAAGACTTACAAATTATGCTATGGAGTTTGGGAAATTTTCATTAATAAAACAAATAGTAGTTTCTGTTGTTGTATGTGTTATTATTTTTTTCTTTTTCAGTTATGTATTCTCTTCAGTTATTTATTTTTTTCTATTATTTTAAGGTGATAGTTGAGAATATTTTAGATTTTAGTTTTAGTGATAAATAATACATATTTTTGAATAGCTCTAAACTGCTAATATTGTACAAAAGCATGGATTAATATTAGTTGTTGTATCACTACATGAAATGCAGTAAAACTTTGTTAGTTTGTCATCATTTTTTTATCACTTCATTTATTTCATCACTGTTTTTGTGAAAATTTCACCTTTTAATTGTTAATTTTGTCTAGAAAACAAAAAGCCACCATAACAGGTGATGACAAATTACTAAGTTTTACTGCCTGTTTATAATGAGCTGGAATTAATGTTTGATACAATTTTAGATTTGACTGAATAAAAAGCTGTTTCTTCTGAAACTGTTTTAAGAGAAGTTTGGAAAACTGTTTTTAACATTACACAATTGTTGTCTCCTGTGTAAATTAGATAATTTCTTTCTATTATTACAGATGGTCAGTATTCAAGTTGTTTAGTTTAATATTTATTTTCTATCAGAAAACAATTTTAAGTTGTGATCATCAAAACTTCTCTCCATTTTTGTGTGGAAAAACAGAATAGAAAAATGTTTTCATTCTTAAAACTATACAAATTAATTAAACCTACCGTCCATAAACAAATTCAATTCGCAATGGCTAGTGCTGGCTTTAGAACAAAAGGGCTACCTGGGAGAATTCAGTATAAGGGTCCTCTTGCAACCTGTTCAAAAAAGCATATTTTGAACTTGTTTAGAGACCCATTTTATCAGTAGCATTTATATTTGTGCAAATGCTGGTTAAAATATTGTAATGGCAGATAGGGGAGAATGTTGTACCTTGGGACAGTTTTCATGTTTTAATTTTTTACTTCAATGATTATAATCCAATTTAAAATTTGAAGGCAGCATTTTAACACACCAACATTTATCTGTATAATATATTTTTAGAAATTCAGTGAGTTTGAAAATAAAAAATTGTCTCTCAATTAAAGTAAGGAAAGCAAACTGTCCAAGGTACAACAGGGTGTTGTACCTTGGGACATACTGCATAATGTAGGCAATAGCATGCCTGCCAACTTTTGAAAATGACAAAGTTTAAAATAATATGAAAAGGCTATCTTAAGCAACTTTTAACAACAAAGTCCCATGTAATATTTTTTTTTAAAGAGCCCATAAATGACATTTTTACTTTGTTTTAAGAACATATGCTAACATATTAATAAGATTGAATAATACATTGATAACTGTTATAAAGATAATTTAACGTTTAAAAAAAATTGCAGATTTTCATTAAGAAACTGGTTTATTTATTTATTTTTTATTTTAAAATTATTATTATTATTGTGGATAATTGTTTTTGGAAGTCTGGGGGGGGGGGAAATATTCAAAGTAGGACTTCTTTTTATATACAATGAAAATTAAAGCTTCCCTCTGATTGAATTTAGCAATGTAACCTAAATTCACTCATCCTTTAACAATAGTAAATATATTACAGGCATGAAAGAGTTCATCCTAAAGGTGGAATTCCGCCTTTTTTAAAGCAATTTTGGACATTCTTTGGATCGATGGAGGGGGGGGGGGGGGTGCCTGGGAAATTTAAAGATCAGATATTTTGCCTATACAAACCTTCACAGTTTATTATTGAATTGTTATGCAAAAGAGACATACAATGAAATGTGAGCTCATATCATATAAGTATTTGAAAGTTGTGTAAATGAAGTTCTTCAAAATGTCTTTCAGGAATGAAATTTTTTTTTTTAACATTTACAAATTCAAAGTGAACGGAAGTTTCTTTTTGGAATCGAATATTTGTACAACACTTTTGGGTAATTTCTGTGATACCTTTTCCAAGATGTATTTCTAAACAAAAATCAATTTAGCTGTGAATTTGTTTTCTTTAATAAAAAAAAAAGGGAGATGCTGGAGAAGGGGATTTAAGAGCCAAACTATTCAGAATAATATTTATTTTGGAAAATTAATGACTGTTCTTCACATAAGTTGATCAGATACATTTGGATTTATACCTTTTAGCATTGCTAACATAATATGTAGCATTAAAAATATACATGTAGCAATCACACTTGCAATTACATTTAACTGTATTTTGTAAGTAGCTGTTAAAAAACCACTTAAATTATAAGTGTTTGGCACTATTGTATAGATGGAAAATATTTTCCACCTTTTTTCTCATTACCCACTTTTATGCCTGATATTATATTCACTAAGCAGTAGTTATAAGCAGATAAGCTAGAAAGTATTTCATAATTTAAGAGAAGAAAAAGAAAAATTCAAAGAAATTTTGCATAAAAGTGTAGAAATAAGTATCCTATTTGCATAAAAGTGTAGAACATTTTCAAAAAGTGTACATTTTACGTCTAAAGTGTAAAAGTTGGCAAGTACGCAATAGATATATAACTAATATTTTTATACAATAACTAATACAGTATTTTGTAGATTAACAATAACAATTTTATCCCAACAAAACTTTTTATTTAAGGAATTAGGAAATAAAACTCAAGTTTTCATCATTGGCAAGGACATAAATTAGCTTTAGATACATAGAACTGAAGAAGAGAACAAAAATTTCCCAGATACTTTTGCAAGAAAGTAATCCATTTTTTTTTTTTTTTCTTATTTCTAACACATCTGTGGTATGATTATAATCAATATTGTCACCGTCTTTAGTACAAGATAAAATGAGTTTATCACTAGCAGATATAAAAACTATTATTTTGTTCTGAAGGTGGTCTTTTCATTTTCTTGCTACAGCAGTTTTCTGCTTGGCCATTTCAACTTTTACTAAAGAAACTCTTAAAATGCGAGATTTTCTTTTTCTTCTACACATATTGCTATTACAAGCAGCAGCTATGAAAAATGACAATATCAATGCTGGGGATTTGACATTTTGAGAATGTGAAGATAAACTTGTTATGCATATATCCAATAACACATTTGCTGCTATAAATTCAGCTGTTTCATTTAATATGTCAGTTGAAAAAAAAAAATTTTAAATACATTTCCAACAATTTCTACTACAACATATATTGTGATTGGCTGTCCAGGATGCATTATCATCTATTCATTGCCATAAGACTTGTATTACGTTTCCTGCACCCCAAAGACAGTACAGTCAAGTGGCTGTAGTTTAGAGGAAGAATAGATGGGAACTGTAAACAAAATAATTTCAACTTCTTGGTGTTTCTCTATTGTAAAAATAGAACTATGGCTGTTATGCTATCCATGATTAACAACATAGTACACTGCATAAATGTATCTTTAAAATTGATTCAAAATTTACAAAAATACATTAGAACATGTGTTTAGAACATTGCATCACATGGAAAGAAAAGGGTTTATTGGGAGTTAACAGATTCATATTTGTAAAGTTCAGTCATTATAAATATATATCCAAAATAAAGTTGAGTTTTTATTGTATGTTACATGTTTTGTGGAACTTTCTTTAAAAATGTAATAAAAATAAGTTTATTTATGATGCAAATTATCAAAAACTACACATTTGTTACAATGTCCCAAGGTACAATATAGTTTACTGTCTCAAGGTAAAATCATCACATGGTTTAAAAAAATCAAAATAATGGTAAATCTAGAAGCATTATCATTATTTTCTTATAGTCAAAACATTTAAAAATCTTCTCTTTTATTAAAAAAAAAAAAGTTTCAATTGATTTTTTGTAAAAGTACATAGTTTAAAAATGAAATTTGAATGGAGGAAAATATTTACTTTGGACTAGCAAAATATTCTTTTTTTCTCCAAGTCGTTTATTTATTGCTTCCGGTGTTGTCTATTGCTATGATGCGATTAGTTTGTTATAGGTCACTATTAGACATAAGTTCATTGTTGCCAATAGTTTTTTAGAAATTGTCAATGTCCCAAGGTACAACACTCTCCCTTACTGATAAATTACAGAAAATGATCAATTTATCTTCAGTTTCATTAAAATTACTTTCATAGCTTGCTAATATTAATTTTGATTTGTGTTTTGGCCAATTGAGATCAACTTTATAATTTTTTGGATTGTATAAAAATAAAAAAAATAATGCATAGTTAATTTATTTTGATAAATAATGCATTAAATTAAACAAAAAAAAAAAAGAAAAAAACAGAACATTCTGCCTGCCCTTATTAACAAATTGTCACAGTGATATGGAGAAGGTAACCATTCTACTAGAAATTGTGTTTTATGATTGTGTGAACTAAAATCTTAGAGGCTGGTCATTCAGCTTCGGAATTCTCCTCCTTAGTGTTAAGCCTGAACTTTTAATGCATTCGTATATTTAAAATATCTTCTCAGAAAATTAATGTTCTTCACATTTTTTTTTTTTTTTTTTTCTGTGTATCTTTCTGGAAGTATCTTTTTATTAGTTTTCAAAATATTCCTAAAACCTATACTGAATTTAATATTTTATGTATTATAAGAAGGTGAAATATGAGTAAGATTTCAAAACTTCATATGAAATTGAATCTATATTTTAGAATTATTTTGAGGACTGAGCAAAACAGAGCCATCTTTTAAGAAGTGTGCACAAAAAATAGAAGTTAAAAATATTATTTTTCCCGGGGAGATATTTTAAATAAATGCATCAAATGCCTTCAGACTTTACAGTAATAATGGGAAAATCAGAAGCTGAGTGACCAGCCCCGTTAAAGGTAATTTTCCATATTAAAATAGTAAAAGGCTTTAAATTTTTCAATACTAACAATGAAGTTTTGACATATGTTGATGTTAGGATAAATTTTAACTTTAGGCATTTATTTGAAGCCATTTAAAACACAGAAATCTAGTAATTATAAAAATGTAAAATTGTTCACCTTCTACTATTAAATTACTTTTTTATATCTCTTGCAATAATTTTTTCATGCTGGCTTTTTCTGTGGTATTAATTAGCAACTTAACAAATATTTAGAGGATATTTTTGGTGAGAAGACAGATGAAAATTTGACTCTCTGCAAAACTCCAGTCAGATCTCATGATGCCATGGCTATAGTAGAACCATTGAAAGTGTAAAGAAAACTGGATTTTTTTTCCAGTGTAAAAATATTCAATAGATACCGAGAGTTTTATTTCTAAAATAATTAAACCTCTAATTACAATATAATCTACATTTTAATTAAATTTAATTACAGAAATTATAAAAATTGCAAATTAGTACTCTCTCTATTCAGAACAATCATGGGGCTGATCAAAGATGTTCATTATAGAGGGTTCATTATGTTATGAGGGTTATAGATGTTCATTATGCATCTCAATCATTATGTGAGTGTTCATTATAGAGGAAAATTGAAAATGTATTACTACTACTATTATTTTAACACAATCTGACAGATTGGTAAAGTTATCATACGAATTGAATATTTCCAATCTGAGCGAAAAATTGCCCAGGCCGGGAATCGAACCCGGATACTTGGCTTACAAGGCCAATACTTTACCTGTTAAGCTAACCGGCTGGGATTTTTCGCTCAGATAACCTGATCAGCCCCAGGTTAGATAGATATCAGATAATCCCAGCTGGTTATCGCCCGGTTAGCTTAACAGGTAAAGCATTGGCCTTGTAAGGCAAGTATCCAGGTTCGATTCCCGGCCTGGGCAATTTTTTGCTCAGATTGGAAATATTCAATTCGTATGTATTACTACTATTACGTATTGAGTTTACAGAACAGCATAAAATATCTAGCCTCATTTTTGTTAGTCATGCCAATATGCAATGTCAAACTAAATTCAGTCATACCTATATTGTACCATCTCTTTTATTGTTATTATTATTTAAAAAAGTTTTTAAAAACATACAATTTTATATATATATAATATACATTATTTAAAACCATAATTGGTTCATTGCTTAAAAAGGTAATTTTAATCTGTTCTTGCATTGTGTATGCTCTTGCAAGTATATGTTTCTGTTTGTAGCTTCCGGATGATGATCAGCCACATAGTTCAACAAGTCTTGAATGAGTCTCTTAGCCATATTCCTATCATTCTTCTTAAGTCAGTCTCTTCTGGTTCTGTTTCTCTTTCACTTTCTTCTTTCTTTTCAAAGATGTTATCATGCGCGTAGCCAGGGGGGGTGCCCTGGGTGCCCGGGCACCCCCCCCCCCGCTCGTGCAGATCCAAGATTGATTTTTTTTTTTTTTTAATCAAAATTTATAAAAGAAAAAAGAAGAAAATGTAAGCAAAGTTAGTTCAATTAGTTAATCAAAACTAACAGTCTATGTTTTGAAATGTGATAAAAGAAGAGACCTTGATTCTTTCTTTTTTTCTTTTTAAGAAAATTATTTTATTCATCTTTTTTAAAACTAGAATATTTACTAGAATCTGTATTAATCACAGTAAATCAAAAAAAGTTGGTTTTATAATCCCAATTCGATGTCGTTTCTTTATGGAAATTTTTTAACACCTTTCTATTGCATGCATATTTCCATAAAAAATTAGAGTAAATTGTCGACAAGGATAGAAATTACTATTTATGTCTTTGCTTTTGTTATCTAAAGTCTAGATTGAAGCCAAAAAAAAAAAAAAATTGAAAGGAAATACAGATGTGAAACGATAATTTCCACCATGTGATTAGCCTGAAGAACGGAGGGGGTGGAAAGTTGTACAAATTAGAAATGAGACAGGCTCAGCCCCAGCACGAAAGCCCGAGCCCAAACCCGGGTCCGAAGCGGGCACGGGCTCTATTTTCATATTAGTGTTCGGGCCCGAGGGGGGGGGGGGGGGCTCAGGCTCATTCTTTCTGAGAATTAAAAAAACATTTATGTGTAGAAGAGATTGAAAGAACTACTATTTTCCTTTTAAAATTATTTATTCTTTTTCAAGTCATTTCAGTGTTATTTTGATCAAAACGAAAGAAAAGGAAAAATAATCTTCTTTATGTTTCAATAGTTGGTTGTTGCTTCAAAAGAAAATTTGTGATGTTTGGAGATTTATGTCTACTGCATTTCCGTCGACGATTAATTGATAAGGCGCCTATCACAATAATCATAAATAATAAATTAGCTTCTGGTTGGATTTTCGTTTGAGACAGAGGATATTTTTTAATTCGATCGTTTATTTATTTATTTTGTTAGAGAATGATTTCTTTGTTTTTGATGCAGACTAGATGCTTGAGGTTTGCAAATTATTTGATTGTGCACGAATCATAATCGTACTTCATATGATAATAGCATTGTGATTTTTTTTTCTGTTTGTCATCATGAATTTTGCTTATGCTGAGGATTTCCCTTCGTAAGTAAACATATTTTGCATGTTATTCCAATAGAAAACATTCGATTAATGTTTCTTCTTTTCCCCTAAAAACAAAGGAACTTTAAGATAACTATATCAATGTTTTAATTTGCGTTGATTTTAAGGTTCCCGTCAGTCATGGGGAATTGTGAAGAGAAATGAATTGATTATAGATAAATGTACAGGGATGTAGTGAAGGGTATATTGGGGTATACGCCGTATACCTTCTGGATTTTTTTAAGGAACACCGTATAACCCTCTGTTTCTCATGAAACCCATAGGATGTACTCTCTAGAGCAGCGGTTCCCAAACTTTTAGGCTCGCGGAGCCCTTTTTTGGAAGAATTTCTAAGGCGGAGCCCCTGAACCCAATGATATTCTGTTATTTATAAATTAATGTTTTTTATGCGTATGGAGCAGAGAAAAATCTGAGCCAGTAATTTTCAACAATGGAACAATTTCTCAGTTTGACACTTTGATGATACAGTAATTCTGAATTCATAACATTACTATTACTGGACAAAATAAAATAAAGATGAGGATTAAAACTTTATTTTTTTGTATTAACCTCCTCAATCCTGATGTCGTCTCGAGTAGACACTAAATAATATACAAATCATATTCATTTCAATTCATTTCAACTAAATAATATAGTCCAGGCATTTGGTAAAAAATAAATGCAAGTTTTGGTATAGTTTTGAATTTTGGTTCCTTTTATGTCTTTTGGGTCGCTGAACACGAATCTGGCATTATCCAACAAAATTTCTCCCTGGAAACACGTTTTTTTGGCAAAAAACGTGGCTTTTTTTTCGTTTTTTCTAAATAACTTCAAAATTCTGCATTTTACATAAAAGTAATCAATACATAAATTAAAGAGCGCAAAATTTCCTACATTTTATGTATTTAAAGTTTTTTCTCTGATCAATGGTTTAGACGTGAGAGAGCCTCAAAAATAGTGTGAAAAGCAAACAATTCTGAAAAACGTGAATTACAGCACCGTACGTCGATGAAACATGAAAAACAACCATTTTACGCAAATTTTCCTCACTTAATAATACTAAATATATTATTACTGACTATATTTGATTAATCTGATATTCATTGTTTCTTTCATAACTAAAAATTAAATAAAAATGAGCATGCCTGTGATCAAAATCTTCATTTGCTATTACAAAATAATAATAGTAATAATTTTTTAATTTGCCTTTTAAATAATGTAAATAAAATAACTAAAACAGGATTTAACTGATCCCATCTGCACTTTCCCCTTTGATTAAAGGGGTGCAAGTGAATAAAAAGTAGAAATAAAGTTGGTCAAGCGCCCACCCCCTCATCCCATGTCCACGTTCAGTGGAATACTAACACCTCCATCTTCCCCACCAGTCTCGCCTCTGTTAGAAATATGCGTCGTACAGATCACTAGCTTATCAGGAGGACACATTCCTCTCAGTTTCCATATACAACTGCTTACTTATAATTTTGTAATTCACTGTGTTGTGTTGAAAATTAATGTGCTTCCGCAGCTGGTAAAAAACTACCCAAGTCGGGATATTTACAACATAGAAGAATTTGAGCTTTTTTACAAACTGACATCCAATAAAACAATGGCCATGAAAGGGGTAACATGTCATGAAGGCAAACTGAGCAAAGAGCGTCTTACTATTCTTTTCGGTGTCAACTATGATGGATCTGATAAATTAAAGCTGCTGGTCATAGGTCAACTCGCGATGCTTTAAAAATGCAAAGAATTTTCCCTACCTGTACGAAAGCCAGCGTAGAGTATGGATGACGAGCAACATTCTTACAACATGGTTTCGTAATTTTGATCGGCGTATGAGAAAAAAATCATGCTATGTGTTATTGCTTGTGGACAACTGCCCTGGGCATCCAAAAGATAACGAAAACCTGAATAATGTCCAAGTGAAATTTCTACCACCAAATTCGACTAGTGTCAGCCAATGGACCAAGGAATAATTAACAGCGCCAAAGATATTACAAGACTCGCGTCGTATACGGCGATACCTTCACCAAATGGAACATGTCAGCAATCCTTCTTGCTACGTGTGTCGTTCAATTACAGACTTCGACGCTATGCACATGCTTACTGCAGCATAGGAGAGTGTCACAGCAACAACAATTACAAATTGTTTTCACAAAGTGGGTTTAGGAAGTAGTGAGGACATAATATACGCAGAGCCAATCTCGCACCCTAAAGTTGAAGAAAATTGGCTGGCCACATATGAAACTCTAGGGAAAATTTTTGTCGATTTAGAAACGTTCATTAATATCGACAAAGATCTAGTTACCCCCCAACTTAGAATTCTGGATGATATCATCGCCGATGTAACTGTGACAGACAAACCGGAGGAAGAGGAAGAAGATGATGAATCTACGCTTCCGGCCCCATCTCCATTCTTTAAAGATACAGATACCAAAGTTCAATTTTCTAAGACAATATAATTAGACAATATATTAGACAAGATTTCTAAGACAATTTTCTAACACTCTCAGCAAGCGAACTTCTCAACTACCTAAACAAGGCGGAAAACATCATGGCGAACAGGCCAAAATTGACAGCTATTTTTCTAAAAAGTAATTTTTATCACATTATTGTCTTCATTAATTTACTTTTTTCAATTGACTTTTTATTGTTATCAACGCTATTTATCATCGCCTCTATCTGTTCTGTATAGCTAAAAAAGATTTCAATTTTGTTAACATATGGTTAACAGAAATTTTGTGTTTGTCTTATTCAATCTTATGTGTCATATGTAATAAATCTAACTTTGAAAAGACATAGGATTTTTACTTGAGAAAATAACGATTATTTGAATTTACAGCTTTCAAACGTTCCTACCTAATAAGCACGATAAAAATAAATAAAATAATATAATTTTATGTCTTAAAAACGCTAAAAATTGACAAAAATATGTTTTTCCGCATAGATTGTTATCAGATAGACCACTTGACGAAAACTCGCGACCTTGGTTAATACGCGAATTTTCATCGGACCCCTGATTCGCGTATTAACGAGGTTCGACTGTATTTGCAAATTTGTTTGAAAAGTCTCCCTTTAAGAGGTCTTGATTTTATAAGTTTATTATCTTTATGACTTCATTCAGAACTGTCAAACGTTAAAGAGGCATTTTTTTAGACTAGCGCGCGTCTGTGTTGAATACAATGGCTACTGCTACATTTCTTTGATTTATCCTTAATTTTAGCAATAGGTCCAACATTGTGACCTACCATTGCTTTTGCATTATCAGTGCATATATCTTCGCAGTTTTCCTATGGTATTTCACAAATGGTATTTCATGTCCTTTAATTCGTCACGTTAAATTCAGAAACATAAAATAAAGCAAAAACCACTCAAACCAAAAATATCATATAGGAAATAAATACATGTATAATGCAAATGTGTTATTAGCTTTGAAGTGCATTATTGCACTTTTAAACCCAGTTATAGATATATTTATCTTTGGCACGCACACAAATGCACAAAAAATTACTACATAATTTTGAAAATCTTTCACTTGCAATATGCTAATTTATTTTAAGGTGTGTTTATTCCCCGGGAAGATCGCGGAGGCCCTGGAAAGTTCAGGCGGATCCCCAAGGGCTCCGCGGAGCACACTTTGGGAACCTGTGCTCTAGAGTATACTCTGTGCCTTGAGCATTATACCCTCTGCGTCGATTGTGTAACCTGTGATTTTTTTTACGACTACACCCCTGAAGATGTACACTTTTTATAGGAAATTGAAAACGTTTTTTTGATTCTTCAGCATACAAATAGTAATTTCTATAAACACTATTCATTTATTCATTACACTTCTTTAATATGTCCATTAAATTTTCTTCTTAAAGGACAAGAAATATGGGAATCATTTTAGGTATGAAGGATATTTTTATTTGGTACCAAAATGCTCTTTTCATAAACTTGAATTTAAATTTTTATTTAACAGTAAATTTTAAAATTGCGTACTACAAGTTATTTTGATGCTACTTTGATCAAAATGACGGGGGGAACTAAAGTCGTGCTTATTTATTTTAGTATTTTATTGCTGTTTGAAATGAAAACTTGTGATAATTACGGATTTATGTTTACGGATATCTTTATTTTACATCTATCATGTTTCATTTATGTTTATATATCTTTTTTTTTTTTTTTTTTTTTTTTTTAATCCATTAGCAGCGTTGTGCGAAAGGGGGAGCGTAGGGGGCAGCTGCACCGGCGTGGAATTTTAGGGGGCGCCAAATTGTAACTTTGCGCCGGGCGCAGTTTTCTCTTCGCACGCCCCTGTCTATTAGATTTAGTTTTAAGCAACTTCTCATCTTTCTTCACGCAATGAAAAATTGCGTTTGGATCCTTTATAAAAGAAGTTCTACTCAATTATACCTTCTGCAAAAAACCTGTCTAAAACGGAAATTTGATAGGTTTTGTGGGGTTCCGTTTTATTAGGTTTTATTACATAAGATATTGTTTGTACCCAACATGGTCAGGTTAAAGAATTTGGGCACCCCCCCGTTTAAAAGGCCGGCTACGCCTATGGTTATTCTGACAAACTGTAAGAGTTTAATTTTAAGATTAGCTCCAGATTCAATTTCAATATAAAGCTCCTGAAGAATTGATTGCAAGTCACTTGAAGCTATTATTTCTTGGTTGCTCATTCTTGCATAGGAATCCAGCTTTATAGTAGCATCTTTGCAAACACATATTCAGTTTATAAAAGAGGCAGGGTAGAACTGGGGATCAAAAATAGCATTCATAATAGTGGGATGTTCAGAAACAGAGAGTTCACCTTTTGTTAAGTCAATAGTTTTGCTGGGACCATCAGAATGTATTCATGATACTGAAGTGTTCACATTAGAGTGTTTGGATAGAGTCCACTGTAGTTTCATTAGTTAGTAAAATGTAATAAGTTGCATACATACAGTAGACTCCCTCAAATCTGCTCAGCTGGGGACCAGAGGTAGTGTGGATGTTAAAATTTTGTTGATTTCTGGTCATTGCTTTGTTTACATTTTTTAAACAGTAATTTGGGTGCAATTAATAATGCAATCAAAACTATAATAAATGCTTACAATATAATAAAATATTAGATAAGTAATAAACTATAGTAATAAAAATTTAGACAATTTTTAAAGTGTTTAAAATATTAAAAGAAAAGGTCAAGTCAATAATCAGTAATATATGATTAAATATTCATTATAAAGATGAAGTGTGTTTTTCCTAAATTAGTCGATGAAATTTACCTCATAAAGGTACATTACTAATTCACATCAAAATCATAAAATAAGGAAGTTTTATTTCAGGTTTAGCCTAGGGGTGCACAACCTTTTCAAGTGAAGGGCCACTTAGAAATATGTCTGAGTGGTCGAGGGCCACATCATGATCTGTGGCCTATAATCGGATAAAAAATATGATTTTAGAGGGGAATGGCGGGGGGGGGGGGGGTGTTACCCCTTTAAGTTTGCTTACCCAGTCAAAAAATTTAATTCCCATGGTAAGGCTATATCAGCAGATTTTAGTTTATATATAACAGATGTTTCAAGTTTTATTTTCAAGATGTAAAAATATTCTTTGACTTTTTTCAAGAGAGTAAATTTTGCTTTATTACAAGTGCTAAAAAATAAGCATAAATTGCTGGTACCGAAAAAAATGTGAACTTTATGAACGAAAGAGAGAGAAGGAGCCGATCAACAAGAATTTTCGTGCCTGAACAACAAAATTCCCGATTTTCTGTGCCCGATTAACGAAATTTGTAATTCTTCCACGCCTGATCCACCAAATTTGCACATTTTACAAAACCATTCGACAAAATTTGCAATTTTTATGAAGCTGAACGAGAAAATTTGCATCATTTTCTCGCCTGATCAACAAGATTCGCAATTCTTATGAAACCGATCGAGAAAATGCAGGAGTTTTTCGCACTTAATCAACAAAATTTACTATTTTTACAAAGCTGATTGACGAAATTCGTGATTTTTCCTCACATGATCAACGAAATTTGCGATTTTTTCCGCACATGATCGACGAGATTGGCGATTTTTCCGCACCTGAACAACGAAATTCTCGATTTTCCTTCACATGATCGGCGAAATTCACGATTTTTCCGAAACTGATCGACGAAGTTCGCGACTTTTCCGAACCTCGTTGACAAAAACACGATTTTTCTGAAGCCTTTCGACTAAATTAGCTATTTTCTTCGCCTGATCGACGAAATTCGCGATTTTAACAAAACCTATCGATGAAATTCACGATTTTTCTTTGCATGATCTACAAAATTCGCGATTTTCCTTCGCAGGATCGACGAAATAGGCAACTTTTCTTCGCATAATCGGCAAAATTAGCAACTTTTACGAAAGCGATCGAAAAAATTCAAGATCTTTCCGCTTTCGATCAAAAAAATTCGAAATTTTTACGAAGCTGATCGATAAAAATCACGATTTTACCTTGCATGATCAACGAAATTCGTTTTTTTTACAAAGTTGATCAACGATATCCGCAATTTTTCAAAGCTGATTTACGAAATTCGTGATTTTTCCTAGCACGATCAATAATATTCACAATTTTTTCGAGTCTAATCAACAAAATTCGTGAATGTCCCGCGCCTGACCAACGAAATTCGCAATTTTTACTCATGCGATCGATGAAATTCGAAAATCATGATTTTTACAAAGTCATTCGACGAAATTAGCAATTTTTCTCGCTTGATCGACAAATTTCGCGATTATCCACAGCCGATCGAGGAAATTAGCGATTTTTCCTCTCCCAGTGGAGGAAATTTGAGATTTTATTAGAACCTAATAGACATAATTAGCAATTTTTACGCGAGTGATCAACAAAATTCGCAATATTCCCGTCTCCGATCAACAAAATTTGCGATTTTTCGGAGTCCGATCTATAACATGCGCGATTTTTCGGTGTCCGATCGATGAAATGCGCACTTTTTCCACCTTTAATTCAAGAAATACGCATTTTCGCACCAGATCAGCGAAATTCGCGATTTTTTGTACTAACTGACGAAATCCGCATTTTTTTACGCGGGAAGATGAAACTCTCGATTTTTTTTCTTAGGATAAATTGATAAAATTCACGATTATTTTGCAGTCTATTAACTAAATTTTCCTGATCGGAGAAATTTGCTACTTTTTGCCTAACTTCATGGACAAAATTTGCGATTTTTCAATATCCGATGAGTGAAACTTGCGATTATTACAAGCCTCATCGACCAAATTCCCTTTTTTCCGCACTTAATTAATGAAATTCGCGATTTTTCGGTACCGATCAATGAAATTTGCGATTTTCTTAAGTGACGAAAATTTATATTTTCCCGCAGATTGACGAAATTTACGATTTTTTCCTATCACATATGCACAAAAATTGCAGTTTTTTTCAGTTGTAAATTGACAGAGCTCGCGGGCCAGACGTTAACCCATCGCGGGCCACAGGTTGTGCATCCCTAGTTTAGCCAGATTAATAACCAAAAAAATTTCAATAGCACATTAAAATATTTGGCAACAAGATTTCTTACCAGTAGAATAGTACAAGAGATCTTACCAATAATATCACTTTTTTTTTTGAGAAATAAATGTATTCTTCCTTAATGAAAAATACATCAATTGAGTAATATTAACAAAAATTACAAATTACAAGTTGAATATAGATTCTGCCATCGCAGAATTCAGTTTCGCCTCCGATTAGAAAAAAAAATAAATAATCGATAGGGTCTTTTAGAAGAGCGACCCTGTTTAGAATGCAATGAACTAACTTCATTTTTCTTGTGTTTATCAATATAATAGCAAACAGAACAGCGTGAAATACTCCAATTGATTAGCAATTTATCTCTGAGTCATTGGAATTGCGGAATAATAAAGAGATGCAATTTGACGTACTACTTCTTCATTGACTAGATTCATCAAAAACGGATTTTTTCTTTAATTTAAACGCTTTTTTATAGACGCTGAGAAAAAGGAAATGCATTTTAACAATAAAACTAATGGAATCCCATCGAATTTGACGAATGAAATATTTAAAAGACCCGATCGAAATTTCATATTTTCTGTGACATTTTCACTAAGGGTCATTCCATGTCAATTCAACCAATTTTTCCCCCATTTGTAACCCGACCGACAGGGATTTGGACGAAACTTTGTGTGCACACTAATTCTATCATGAAATGATTCCATCAGAAATTTTTCCTTCCTAGACCTCATAGTTTGTGAGATATGGGGGGTCCAATTCTTGGGTTTTTCTCAAATCGCACATTTCTGAGTCTGTATTTTGAGATTGCAGTTCCATCTTCAAAAAATTGTTTCTCTGGATCTAAAACATAAATCCTCCTAAAAATATCACTATAAAAAGATAAAAAGATGCAGATTTTAATAAAAAATATTTTAAAAAATTACTTGTAATATTTAGGATAAAAAAAGTCGGCCAAAGTTGAGAGTTATGATTATTTTTCCAAATTTTTATGACTTCACGAAAAAGGCTGTACACAAAAAGGCAAATTAAATTTCCAATTTCTTTTTGTTTTAAATAAAAGTTTACACTTTGGGCTTTCTACCTATGAAATAAAAATGATGTGTTTCGCATGGCTTATGCAAAAATTTTGGGTACTTTCCAATTAGCCGGATAAGTGCTTTATTTTTATATATTACATATGCACACAAAAAAGCAAATGGAATTTCCAATTTCTTTTTGTTTTAAATAAAAGTTTACACTTTGGGCTTTCTATCTGTGAAATAAAAATGATGTCTTTCACATGGCTTATACAAAAATTTTGGGTACTTTCCAATTAGCTGGATGCGTGTTTTATTTTTACATATGTACATATGCTGCTCTAATTGCTTTTTTCACTTGCTTTTATTATGCCGCTTAAAAGGATCTCCACATTTATATAATTCATATTTCATTAAGAGCGAAATTCTGTGATGCTCACATATATTAATCAAACGGTTTTCACTTAATTTTTGTTTTATAAATGTAATAGTCCTAACTAATAAAAGTTCTTTTTCTGAATCACAGAGATTATCAATGTAGTCTATTTCTCTGTTATTTGTATAGCTAGTTTTGTGACATTCTAAACCAGTTAATATTACAATACTGCAAGCCTGAAGACTTGTAGAAGGTTTAATATCAGGCTCCATATTAAAACAATAAAGCAAAGAAATATTTTTACATATCACATACTATAAAATGTGTAAAAATCAGAATATATTTTTAGTAGCACAGTAAAAGTTAGATCATTCTTCTATGATAAGAAACAACAGAATGACAATAATTTGATTAAATTGATTTCAAAACATCTGCTTTCATACTAAAGAAGATTACCCTGCCTTTATCAGAAGGTGTTTATACAAGGCAGGTGCAATTAAATCTTTCAGACTATAGAAACAAATTTAAGTTCTGTTAAACATTTGTGTATTTAAACTTGCCAATAAAAATATTTAAACTGATTAAAATTAACCAAGGAGAAGAAATACAAGGTTTTGAACATTTTTTTAATACAAATAATATATAAGCATACGAAATAAAGAATGGAAATGTGAGGAGAAAAAATTATCTATTTTATACTGTACAAAAAAAAAAAAAAAAAAAAAAAAAAAAACTGTTTTGAGTTTAATTATTGAAAATAAAAGTAAGAGATTCTTTAGATTAGCGAAAAATGCCCATTATTAAATAACTAAATGAAATATATGGATCATTCCCTAAATTTAATGGGGAACATATTACAGTCAGTTTTTTTAAATCAGAAAAAACAAAGCCTAAACTTTCCTTTGAAAATAAAAAAACATGTATCAGATAACATTAAATTCAATAACTCATAGAAATTCCAGTAATTATTTAAGTACCACAGCTAAACTTAGTCAGATTTTTTTCCTCTTAATTGGTGCAGATTTTCAAAACAAGGCAAAATTTGGTTACTTTTCGGTTAGACGGGCACCAGTGTTATAAATATATATATATATCAATATACTGTATATATACATACATATGTACATGCATAATATATATGCATTTATATAGATCTATACATATGTACATATGTAAAAATAAAACACGCATCCGGCTAATTGGAAAGTACCCAAAATTTTTGCATAAGCCATGCGAAAGACATAATTTTTATTTCACAGATAGAAAGCCCAAAGTGTAAGCTTTTATTTAAAACAAAAAGAAATTGGAAATTTCATTTGGCCTTTTGTGTGTATATGTAATATGTAAAAATAAAACATGTATCCGGCTAATTGGAAAGTACCCAAAATTTTTGAATAAGCCATGCGAAACACATCATTTTTATTTCACAGATAGAAAGCCCAAAGTGTAAACTTTTATTTAAAACAAAAAGAAATTGGAAATTTCATTTGCCTTTTTGTGTGCATATGTAATATGTAAAAATAAAACATGTATCCGGCTAATTGGAAAGTTTCTTTTAATAAATGAAAAAGTTTTGAAATTCGACAAATATTGTTTCGAGTTCAATTTTAAAATACCCCCAAATAAAATAATAATAATAATCATTTAAATTTTTATAAAAATTTTGTGTGAAATTTTAAGATGTGATTTTGATTGCAAATTATATTTTTAATCATCATAGACGAGGGAAAAAAATCAAAATTCTAACTCAATAAATACACTGCTCACAACAATTAAAGGATATTTGAAGTTTTATATAAAATAAAGATATAAACGAAATTTTTTTTTTTTTGCCGAAAATAGAAGAAGAGAATCACAAATGCAAATTTTTCTGGTTTTCAAACTGTGGAGTATGCAAATTTTGAGTTCGACATCAAAAACGTCGCTTCAGCGGCAGCGAATGAAATTTGACTTTCAACTGGATAAAAGAGAATGAAGACAAGGATGATCGGCATTCAGTCATTGCTTTGTTTCGATGAGTACGATGTCTCAGCGAAGTCATTTAACAGATTCAGAAGCTTGGAGAATTGTTGGTAGGTTAGAAGGGGGCCAAACTCAAGCCGAAGTAGTGCAAGCCATTGGAGTGACACAAAGTGTCATTTCCAGGATCTGGAACCGTTTTTTGGAGAGTGGATGTGCAGGCCGAAGACCAGGGCAAGGTCGTAGACGGGCAACAACGTCCAATGAAGATCGGTATTTAGCGTTAACAGCTCGGAGACACCGAAACATGAACGCTACTCTTCTCCAACAACACCTTCGCTCGGTTACAGGCACCACGATTGCAACTCAGACTGTCCGAAACCGGCTCCATGCTGTAGGTCTGTATGCTCGCCGACCGATGGTATGTGTTAGATTAACATTAAGGCATCGTCGCGACCGCAGGGAGTGGGCAACCGAGCATGTCAACTGGATGAGAAATGAATGGAGCAATATTCTGTTTTCTGACGAGTCCCGTTTTTCTGTGCATCCGGATAATAGGCGTATTTTCATCTGGAGGGACCGTAGGAATAATCCTGCGTTCGTGCACGAAAGTGTCAGATTTGGCGGTGGAGGAGTGTTGGTGTATGGTGGCATCTCCATTGACGGGCGCACTGACCTCTACATCATTTGAGATAGAGCTCTGACTGGTCGCCGATATAGGGATGAGATCCTCAGACCTATTGTAGTCCCTTACGCTGCAACAATCGGAGATAACTTCATTTTAATGGACGATAACTGCAGGCCACATCGTGCAAACCTGGTGGAGGATTTCCTTTTCGAGGAAGGAATCGTTCGAATGGAATGGCCAGCGTGTTCTCCAGACATGAATCCTATCGAGCACGTTTGGGATGCTCTAGGAAGACGAGTTTCTGGCCGTCAACAACCCCCACAAACTCTCCAAGAACTGGAAAGAGCTCTTCTGGAAGAGTGGGGCAGAATACCCCAACTCGTCATTAATAGCCTCATTGAGTCCAAGCTTCAGAGGTGTTCAACGTTGCTGGCCGTTCGTGGAAACCATACCCCCTACTGAAAATGATTTTCTTTGAAGAAAACACCTTTTCTTATTCTTTTTTTCTCATATGCACAAATTGTGTGTTTTTTTTCCTTTAGTACACAAATGCGCAATAAAATGCATTTTTTTCTGCCAAACATGTGTAATTTATTCTCATATAACTTACTATGTCTGTCGACCATGTATCAATCAGATAAAAAGTTTCCCAGATACAAAATCCACCTAAAACTGCAATATCCTTTAATTGTTTTGAGCAGTGTATATTTTTTTAATTTTTCCTAGAACTGTTTAAAGTAACATTATATCTTGAATTACTCACATTTCAATTTGTGTCTGAAAATTTTTCTTTAAGTCCATTACAATGAAGAAAAGAAATATATTAATGAAATTTTAGTTAAAGCAATATATTAATAATTATTAGTAATATAATTATTATTATATTTATTACATATTATGATACTTAATAATTTAATTAAATACATTTGATAAAAGTTCTCATCCAAAAAGAGACTTAGAAAAATTTCGCGCACATAGTAATTCCCGTAAAAACTTTGCAGCAATGTTTAATTGTAGCAAAAAAGAAGTTAAAAAATCTTTTTGAAAAAGAACGCCACACTACATACGCATTTTTATTTTAAATTGGATATTTTTTTTTTCAAGAACTTTTTAAACAAACGCTATAAATTATTGATCTCAAGGAACTTTTTTAGAAGAAAAAAAATTTAACTTTTTTGGTCAATTTGATTGAATACAGTGATGGTGAAAAGGGTTATTACCCACCGAGTTGGTATTTATTTTTTGGAATATATACCTGGTATTTGCAGAAGATTAAATTAAATAAATACCCAACAATTGGCTATTTTCATATTCCACTGTAAAAAAAAAAAATCATAATATTGAAAAAATTCTTGACAGCTTAAGTTGCAATGCTTCCAATACTATTATATCTTTTACTTTGATTACAGAAAAATTCCCATATTTTCTCCTACTGAATGAACTTCACTATCTTTTACAATCAACATGATGCGTAAATCCTTGCGAAAATAATAGTGAAAAATAATGGTGAGAAACTAATATCTCAAATATCTGTGAGATGTTACAGGCATAAAAGATAATAAGTTTATATAAAAAATTATGGCAGTTAGTGAAAAAGCTTAGCTGCCTTGTAAGCGAATTTTTTATTTCTCTTTTAATAGTGTGTTTTAACTTTTTGACTGTCCCTGTAAATAAACTAATCATGCTAGAAACTTAATTTTCAATAAGAATCGTTCTAGGGTAGGCATCAATAACTTCCTAAAATTTCATGGCAATCTGAGTAATTTTACTGGAGTTAGAGCGCGGCCAGACGGCCAGACAAACCGACAGCGTAAACAATTTAAACTTTGCTGGAAAGTGTTGAAAACCTACTCCTACTTCATCTAGGCAACAAAATGGTTGCTTAAATAGATCCTCTCTAGGCAAATCCACTATTTAAAAGAACGATTAATCTTTCTCCCTCTAATCTTCTTTCTGCGAGGTGGGGGAAATCTGATGAATTGCTTTCTTATTGTGTAAATACAATGGCGTGCTAGGCGTTGCAGAATCAAAGTGATTCTCCGCTAGAAGGGTGTACATCAAGTGTGCCCACAAGTAGGAGGTGATCATCTCCAGTGACGCAGCCAGAATTTGGTTCTAGGGGGGGGGGGGGGTGTTCAGTTTCTAATAAAGGTGATTGCCGGTTACTTGAATCGACGGTTAATAGAATCAGTACTAATTAGAATATTCACTGTATAATACTTAAATTCAAAAAGTATTTGTGTGGCAGAAAATTACCTTTTTTTAAAGCATAATGCGCCTCAGAAAAGTGATTTAGTTCAAATAACCAATTTTTACTTAACTAATCCATGCAGTATGCACTTTCACAATTTTAAGTGGAATTTTTGCCATTTAATTGAATTACTTTATCAAATGAAACCTGATTCAAAAAAGCGGCGGATTCCGAAATGTGCCAAAACATTTAAATATTAAGTTTGGTTTTGATTCATATAAGCGGCAACATTAGCGATCTTTCTTAGCTTTGGGAGGGGTTTTAACCCCAAAACCACCCCCTTGGCTGCGCCACTGATCTACTTGTGGGCACAGTAAAAAGATTTTCGAACAGTAAATATTGTTTGAAATAATACTTGTGTTTACCAATAAAGAAAAGAGAAAGCTGCAAGCGCACCAGATGATCTCCTCCTACTTGTGGGCACAGTAAAAAAGTTTTCGAACAGTAAATATTGTTTGAAATAATACTTGTGTTTACCAATAAAGAAAAGAGAAAGCTGCAAGCGCACCAGATGATCTCCTCCTACTTGTGGGCACAGTAAAAATGTTTTCGAACAGTAAATATTGTTTGAAATAATACTTGTGTTTACCAATAAAGAAAAGAGAAAGCTGCAAGCGCACTAGATGATCTCCTCCTACTTGTGGGCACAGTAAAAAAGTTTTCGAACAGTAAATATTGTTTGAAATAATACTTGTGTTTACCAATAAAGAAAAGAGAAAGTTGCAAGCGCACCAGATGATCTCCTCCTACTTGTGGGCACAGTAAAAAAGTTTTCGAACAGTAAATATTGTTTGAAATAATACTTGTGTTTACCAATAAAGAAAAGAGAAAGCTGCAAGCGCACTAGATGATCTCCTCCTACTTGTGGGCACAGTAAAAAAGTTTTCGAACAGTAAATATTGTTTGAAATAATACTTGTGTTTACCAATAAAGAAAAGAGAAAGCTGCAAGCGCACCAGATGATCTCCTACTTGTGGGCACAGTAAAAAAGTTTTCGAACAGTAAATATTGTTTGAAATAATATTTGTGTTTACCAATAAAGAAAAGAGAAAGCTGCAAGCGCACTAGATGATCTCCTCCTACTTGTGGGCACAGTAAAAAAGTTTTCGAACAGTAAATATTGTTTGAAATAATACTTGTGTTTACCAATTAAGAAAAGAGAAAGCTGCAAGCGCACCAGATGATCTCCTCCTACTTGTGGGCGCACTTTTAGCGGAAAATCACTTTAGGGGGAAGAAGGGGAGGGGGGAATCTGGCATATGATATCAGAAGATATCTCTAGTGAGGGGTGGAGTCTTGATATATTTATAATTTTTGAATGATCCAACCAAAATTTTCTCTTTCTGTTTCCATTATATATATATATAAATTTTTTCCTTTTACTTAAAGCTTGTTTGTTACATCAAAATAGTCTGCAATATATATATATTAGTTTGTTAACTATTTTTATGAAAATACTCATTAATGAAAATTAAAATACTTAAATGACTATAAAATTATTTATTTTCAAAATATTGAATATCTCAATGTTTGGTATTCCTATTCTTCTATCTTATGTGTATGCATATATATATATTCTGCGTTTAAGAAAACAGGTGTAAAGATTGTTTGAAATAATACTTGTGTTTACCAATAAAGAAAAGAGAATGTTATTGAGGAATGATAACGTATGATATCGTAAGGGGTAGCGGGGGGTCCAGAAATTACCAAAAAGTTGATAATGTTCATTAAGCCTTTTGTATTTTAGTGTTCTCTGTTCTGTTCAGTGTACAGATTTTTGATTGGAGATACTGGCGTCAGCTATGGGATAAATTTTAACTGGTAAAAATGGAGCATCAACCGTTTGTGAAGCTGTTGGCATTCCGTGCCGTAGGTTTAACACTGGCTTTCGCACTTAAAGAGTAAAGTTTACTTTAAGCGACCAAAGCAATAATTTTGTTCAGCACTTTTAATAATGATCATTTCTGTGGAAACTATTATGTATTGAACATTTTTTTTTTTTTTTTTTTTTTTTCACACTATAGATTTTTGAGCGAAATAAATACCTTTTATCTATCTTTTACTTATCTAGTACTCTGGAATTACCATGATAGCGAAAAAGGGGGAGAGTTGATGAAGATAGATTAAATTTGGCCATAGATGTCCAACTTTTCTAATTTTTTTCGAAGTTTGAAGGGGGAGCCTTTCCCTGCACTCCCTGGGTACACTCGTGTCTATTCAAATACTGCATAAATTATTGTAACGATTGTAAGATTTGTACATTTCATTTCCGAACATAAAATTGAATTTTTGAAATATGAGCACTTATTAGCATTACACATAACCGTAGACGTTACAGAGACTAAAAGGGCAATGGCAAAACAAAAAAAAGTTCAATTTAGGCATAAATAAATTAGAAACTACAAAGATGGCTGTTAATATGAATGGAAAAATATAGATTTATGAAAAAAATGTTTTAAAATCCCGTGCACTTTATGTTCTACTAACCAACTGCCTTGGATCATCTAGGCCAATTACAATAACCTTAAATATTCTAAAGTCAAACATTGAATGTTATTTTTTCCAAACGTAATGTAGAGATGGGGTGTGGGGAGGACAATGTCTTCAGCAGCATGTTGATTTGACTTTATAATTTTGAATAAAAATATTTTCAAAGAACATTATATTGTTAGCAGTGTATAATCTTATATTTGCATGATTTTTCCTTTTTAAATGAAAATTCATCCAATCGAAGCTCCAGTTGATTTCCCACTGCCTTCAGTAGAGTATACCGGCGGTGCTATTCATGTTTCGGTCTGATTTTTCAAGCTAATCGTCAATTTGTATTTATTTTCTGACATTTAGGTATAAAACTTTCAATTTTGACAAAAAAAAATCTTGATAAAATAAATAATGGAAATGCACACAATCCCTCATATATATTTTTTTATTTATTAACGCGAAATGACATTCAAATCACATATTTCTTAATTGGGAAACGATATCTTGAGCTAATTTGCACCTAGAGAAAAAATATGTTTGGCGAACTCTTGAAATGACTTCAAAAAAGTTTTCCGAACAGTAAATGTTAATATTTTCACACAAGATATATTATTAGAACCTGAAAAATACTATGAATGTATCAACAGTTTTTAGCTCACAGGCTAGCATAGCCTGAGAGCTTATGTGCCCGCCCGTTCTGTATGCATATATATTATGTATGTATGTCTTCTGTATGTACGTTCGTTCGTTTGTACGTGCGTACGCGATAACTCACAATAAAAATATCTGATCTACTTGAAATTTTGTATATAGGTATATTCTGATAAGAGGCTTCCCTGATTAGTTTTTGGAGTTCAATCGATATGCAAAAGAGGGGGGACGGGGGACTCATGCCCTTCCCTTTAATTGATATAAATGGGTTTTTCATGCAGAAATAATAGTTTTTGTTCAAAATTTACACATAGCATCTTTCTGATGAAGCACTTCCGTGATTGGTATTAGGTGTTCATTGGATAAATATAAACAGGGGAAATGGGGGGGGGTCTAATGTTCCTCCCCTTAATTTATATAAATGGGTTTTTCATGCAGAATTATCAAATTTCGTTCAAATCTCTGAATAATTTTGGAAGTTTAATGGTTAAGTATAACAGATTAATAACTCCTCTTAAATTATATAAATGGGTTTTTATTAAGAATTTTCCGATTTGCTCTGAATTTTGGATATAGATTTTTTATATGATAAAGCATGTCCCTGATTAGTTTAGGGGGTTCAATGATTAAGTATAAAAAGGGGAAATGGGGGGACTGTTTCAGCTCCTTAATTGTTTTTTGAACGGAATTAACCCTTGAAAATATAAGGCAGCTATTAGTATGCGTAGCCTGTGAGCTCAATGCCATCAGTTTAACTGGGCAATATTCTTTTTATTGTTGTTGTTGTTTGTTTGTTTTTTACGTTTGAAACTTCAGAGAAATGGAAAACTTGAAAACTGATGCGAATCGCTGCCAAATAAAAAGGTTTTTTGAAATAGTAATTAAAATACCATTGAAATCGTTTTTTTTTATTTATTTTTTATTTATTATTTATTTATTTATTTATTTATTTATTTGTAATTCTACCGGGATCTCACTATATCCCAATTTGAAAATGCAGAAAAAATCAAACGTTATGCTTTTGGTCAGTGGGAAGGACTGCTTGGGGAAGCACACAAGCATATCTCGTTAAGGAATAAAAGATCGCCATTTTGCGATGACCATTAAAGGTTTTTAATTAATATTTCGAGTAATTAACAAAAAATAAAAAAAATTGAGTGTCAGGTGCACGGTGCATCTACCATCATCGATCCTTATCCAAATTTTGAGATCTCTATGTGCGGTAGATTTTCTTAGCCATCGCCAATACATCCAAAGTAAAAACAAACATCTTTCTTTTAGATGCAATCTATTGTTATTGCATTAAATTATTTTCTCCGGGATAATAAAATTTTACCGTAACGCAGAATTCTGATAGAGAGTGCTTTCATTTACACAGGTTTTACTGTGTTACGAATTATATTTACATTGCTACCACCCTTCTTTATTTTTCAAGTAATTTAAGCTTGTTTGAAAACAGAAATTTATTTATTTAATGAAATAAAGTACGAACTGTAAAAAAACAAGACATATTTTATTAAATAAATTTTCTGGTTCAAAAAACTCCAAAAGAATGGCAAGTACACACTAATAAATATTTATAGTTTTTTTTTTGGGGGGGGGGGGGAAGGGCGCTAAATGCAATTCTGCACACAGGTGCCGAATACTGCTGGCACGCCCCTGTCGATACCATCAATCAAACATTGTCGAAACACACGGGTACAGAAATGATGAAATCATGCTTTAGGCAGAAATCTCACTCGGAGGCCACACTGACCTGCATGTATCCCATGGACATGGAGGGATGGAGGAACTCTGACTGGTGCGCGGTATCGGGATGAAATTCTTGATTCATATGTGCTCTCATATGCCAGTGCTATTGGCAATGGTTTCATTCTAATGGATGATAATGCGAGACCACACCGAGTTGTGGTTGTTGAGGATTATCTTGCGGATCACAATTTGGAGAGAATGGAATGGCCAGCTCACTCTCCAGACTTGAATCCGATAGAACTTCTTTGGGACTATCTTGCAAGACAGGTTGCGGCTTTAAGTCCTCCTCCTAGGTCATTAAATGAGCTGGAACAAGGGTTACTCCATGTCTGGGTAACGTTACCTATTTCGGTGTCTGATAATTTAATTGTGAGCATGGAAAGTCGATGCCGCCAATGCATTCAAGTCCGGGCTGGACATATTCCGTATTAGAACCAGTTTTTAGCTCACAGGCTATCATAGCCTGAGAGCTTATGTGCCCGTCCGTTCTGTATGTATGTGCGTATGTGCGTAACGCGATAACTCATGATAAAAATATCGGATCCACTTGAAATTTTGTATGTAGGTATATCCTGACAAGGCGCTTCCCTGATTAGTTTTTGGAGTTCATTCGATATGTATAAGAGGGGGAACGGGGGGCTCATGCCCCCCGTTAGTTGATATAAATGGGATTTTCATGCAGAATTAAGTTTTCGTTCAAAATTTAGATTAGGATCATTCTGATGAGGCGATTCCGTGACTGTTATTAGGTGTTCATTGAATAAGTATAAATAGGGGGACAGGGGTTCTAATGCCTCGCCCCCCTTAATTTATAGAAATGGGATTTTCATGCAGAATTAAGTTTTCGTTCAAAATTTAGATTAGGATCATTCTGATGAGGCGATTCCGTGACCGTTATTAGGTGTTCATTGAATAAGTATAAATAGGGGGAACAGGGGTTCTAATGCCCCCCCCCCCGTTAGTTGATATAAATGGGATTTTCATGCAGAATTAAGTTTTCGTTTAAAATTTAGATTAGGATCATTCTGATAAGGCGATTCCGTGACTGTTATTAGGTGTTCATTGAATAAGTATAAATAGGGGGAACAGGGGCTCTAATCCCCCCCCCCCGTTAGTTGATATAAATGGGATTTTCATGTAGAATTAAGTTTTCGTTCAAAATTTAGATTAGGATCATTCTGATGAGACGATTCCGTGACTGTTATTAGGTTTTCATTGAATAAGTATAAATAGGGGGAACAGGGGCTCTAATGCCCCCCCCCCGTTAGTTGATATATATGGGATTTTCATGCAGAATTAAGTTTTCGTTCAAAATTTAGATTAGGATCATTCTGATGAGACGATTCCGTGACTGTTATTAGGTGTTCATTGAATAAGTATAAATAGGGGGAACAGGGGTTCTAATCCCCCCCCCCGTTAGTTGATATAAATGGGATTTTCATGCAGAATTAAGTTTTCGTTCAAAATTTAGATTAGGATCATTCTGATGAGGCGATTCCGTGACCGTTATTAGGTGTTCATTGAATAAGTATAAATAGGGGGAACAGGGGTTCTAATGCCCCCCCCCCCGTTAGTTGATATAAATGGGATTTTCATGCAGAATTAAGTTTTCGTTTAAAATTTAGATTAGGATCATTCTGATAAGGCGATTCCGTGACTGTTATTAGGTGTTCATTGAATAAGTATAAATAGGGGGAACAGGGGCTCTAATCCCCCCCCCCCGTTAGTTGATATAAATGGGATTTTCATGTAGAATTAAGTTTTCGTTCAAAATTTAGATTAGGATCATTCTGATGAGACGATTCCGTGACTGTTATTAGGTTTTCATTGAATAAGTATAAATAGGGGGAACAGGGGCTCTAATGCCCCCCCCCCGTTAGTTGATATATATGGGATTTTCATGCAGAATTAAGTTTTCGTTCAAAATTTAGATTAGGATCATTCTGATGAGACGATTCCGTGACTGTTATTAGGTGTTCATTGAATAAGTATAAATAGGGGGAACAGGGGTTCTAATCCCCCCCCCGTTAGTTGATATAAATGGGATTTTCATGCAGAATTAAGTTTTCGTTCAAAATTTAGATTAGGATCATTCTGATGAGGCGATTCCGTGACCGTTATTAGGTGTTCATTGAATAAGTATAAATAGGGGGAACAGGGGTTCTAATGCCCCCCCCCCGTTAGTTGATATAAATGGGATTTTCATGCAGAATTAAGTTTTCGTTTAAAATTTAGATTAGGATCATTCTGATAAGGCGATTCCGTGACTGTTATTAGGTGTTCATTGAATAAGTATAAATAGGGGGAACAGGGGCTCTAATCCCCCCCCCCCCGTTAGTTGATATAAATGGGATTTTCATGTAGAATTAAGTTTTCGTTCAAAATTTAGATTAGGATCATTCTGATGAGACGATTCCGTGACTGTTATTAGGTTTTCATTGAATAAGTATAAATAGGGGGAACAGGGGCTCTAATGCCCCCCCCCCCCGTTAGTTGATATAAATGGGATTTTCATGCAGAATTAAGTTTTCGTTCAAAATTTAGATTAGGATCATTCTGATGAGACGATTCCGTGACTGTTATTAGGTGTTCATTGAATAAGTATAAATAGGGGGAACAGGGGTTCTAATCCCCCCCCCGTTAGTTGATATAAATGGGATTTTCATGCAGAATTAAGTTTTCGTTCAAAATTTAGATTAGGATCATTCTGATAAGGCGATTCCGTGACTGTTATTAGGTGTTCATTGAATAAGTATAAATAGGGGGAACAGGGGCTCTAATCCCCCCCCCCCCCGTTAGTTGATATAAATGGGATTTTCATGCAGAATTAAGTTTTCGTTCAAAATTTAGATTAGGATCATTCAGATGAGGCGATTCAGTGACTGTTATTAGGTGTTCATTGTATAAGTATAAATAGGGGGAACAGGGGTTCTAATGCCCCCCCCCCCTTAATTTATATAAATGGGTTTTTCAAGCAGAATTTTCAGATTTCGTTCAAATCTCTGAATAGTTTTGGAAGTTTAATGGTTAAGTATAAAAGAGGGGGATAACTCCTTTTAAATTATATAAATGCTAAATGGGTTTTTATTAAGAATTATCCAATTTGCTCTGAATTTTGGATATAGATTTTTTATATGATAAAGCATGTCTTTGATAGTATAGGAGGTTCAATGATTAAGTATAAAAAAAGAGGAAAGAAGAGAGCTGTTTCCCTTTCTTAATTTTTTAACGGAATTAACCCTTGAAAATATAAGGCTTTAATGTACAATTAGTATTTGTAGCCTGTGAGCTCAATGCCATCAGTTTAACTGGGCAGTATTCTTTATTTAATGTTTCTGTCACGTTTTACTGCGATGTACTGATTTCTCCAAGAATGGAATTTTTCACAATGAATGCTTTTTAGTTGTAATTTTATTTATATGTTTAATTAAATAAATTTCTGTGTCGCATTTAATAAATAACAGTTTAGCGCACATTTCCTCCAAATTTGTTGTTTCTATATTCATTCATTTGCAAATTAGACTTAAAAAAATCGGTTGTACCTTGACTTTTGGAGGCCAGTGTATTTTCCGTGTGTAAAGTAGAAACAATTCTTTAATGTTTAAATAAAAAATTTTGATATATATTTTTTCTTATTCGTTTATATTTTTAATATTTTAAATGGAATGGGTGAAAACATTAACGCAATATGAATATGATATGTGAACAATATTTGGTGATTTATCATCTTTACCTGGCTAACATAAAAGTATAAATATTGCAAATGGTATGTGGTATACAAATAAAAATTATTATACAAAAATATTTCATAACTGTTTGAGAGTTATAATAAAGATATTAAATGCTCCAATTTGATTTGGGATCGATTATAGACAGAGATGTATTGGAGTTTCTCAAAACAGCTGTAGTATATACACTGTAGGCTATACTTTCTGTTTTTTTAACGACTACACCACTGATTACTGAAGTTTCCCTAAGAAAATAAAGAGAAGTCCAGGCACGTAGCCAAAGAGGGGGCTAAGGGGGCTGAAGCCCCTCCCGAAAGTTTGAAAATACAAAATTATCTGTATGATAAAAAAATAAGTTTCGTTTGTTTTTATCTTCCACTAAATTAAAATCAATTGCATTTTTAACTGTAAAAATATTCATTTATTGAATTACAGTTACACTAATCTTTCATTATATCGGTTATTTGGATATATTGCTTTTTAATAGATATGTACCACTAAAATTATAAATTCTTTTTTAAAAAGTAATTTTTACTTTCTTTATGTGCAGTAAAATTCGATCAAGTGTAATTTTTTATTACTAATTTGACTAAGAAAAATTACACATACGGCATAAGATAGGTCACGAAAACTTAGGAAGGCTATTTTCTACATGTTTCAATCATTAGAAAAAGGTTATTATTATTATTATTATTTAAACATGTACAATTAGATAATCACAAACCGTATGTTATTTTAACAAACAAACTTTAGATTTCTTCAAGAAAATAGATGTAGAATTATTTTATTGCTGAGATTTGAAAGAGCTCCAGGAAAAGAAGAAATTAGAGCAGTTCTTGGACTAATACTTGAAACAATCTTATTTTGTGCAGAACAATAGCCGTTGTTCTGCCGAAATAGCCGTTGACCACGATGACAATCCTCTAATTTTAGAGAAATTGGTATAAAAAAGACTGTTAGCTAAGAGTTCTTTTAAGTTTTGAGAGAGGTCTGGAGCGAATGAATTGAAATGAGATATTATAAATATTCTTAGAAATACTATTTACTTCATCCTAGAAACTTAGAATGAAATCATTCAAATATTCTGGGATAAAGTTACCGAAGTATTAATTATCAAAATAAATATTGTGATCTGTTTTAGCTTAATTGTTGATGAAACTATGGACATTTCAAGCGCAGAACAGCTTGCCATTTGTGTTAGATATGTGAACTATTAAAAAAAATCACGAAACCCAATAATTCGGAAGTAATTTTACAATATTGTGATGAACTATGTCTTGGCATACATAAATACGTCGCAAAGGCGTGTGACAAAGTAGTCAATAAGTTTGGTCATGTTAGCGGGGTTCATCCTAGAATTCTTCAGAGTATCTAAAAATTAGATACGTCCTCTGTGAAAGTCATTGTTTAAATCTTGCCTTGTCGAACAGCATGCTGATTCCCTTCATTCGAAAGTATCATGGACTTGTTAAAGCAGCGACAAAAGTTTTTAAAAATCACTTAAAGGGAAATTTAGCGCTTCAAGAAGCAATTGCATCATATATCCTAGAAAACAAAAGAAAATAACTTCTTCGCATTTGTGATACAAATTCTCTCGAGAGGCATGAAAACATATTGACTTTTGTTGAGCTTTTTAAATACATTTGTATTAGCTCAGAAAATATTTCGAAAAACACATGGAAGATTTCTTCAACAGCTGGAGCTTTTTCGGCAGTCATAGAGATGAATCATTTTCTCATAAGCTTGCCTGTTTGTCAGAGGGTTTTCTGTCTAACATTCAAAGTGAGTTCTTCAAAAAAAAAAAAAAAAAAATCTCGTGATATAAAATTGGTTGTAACCCATGCTAAAGATGCCTAATTGTTTTACATATATATGCAGAAAAATGAAGTAGAAATCTTTTGTGAGATTTTATTGTACATCAAAACTTCGGGAAGACATCTTCTGAACTGCAATAAAGATCCCAAGACTAACATTTAGATAGGCAACAGGTACAAACCCTCAAATTATATCCACTGACAAGTATTACAGTATCACGGTCTTATTTCCCCACGTAGAAAGTCTTATTCAAATTTAAATTATAGATTCATTTCGAATGAAGCCATTCTAAAAGATTCCCAATTACATGTTACATCTTCCAGAATGTGCTTCACAGGAAAAAGCAAACAAATTAGAGAATCCGATGCAATCTTTTCAGGATAAAGTGTCAAAGTAGCAAGTGAAAGCTGAATATGAATTCGGGTGCAAACAAATTGCTGATGTTGACACCAACACAGAAGTTTTAAAATTTTTAGTACTGTAATGTGACGTATTAACGATAAAATCAAACACTTGCTGACAGTTTTGATTGAAAGCCGAGTAACAACAGTCAGTGCTGAAAGATATTTTTCGGCAAAGAAAATAATTAAATCTTTGACTTGAAACGTTATAGTCGATGGCAGACTGAGTAGCTTTTCCATGATTTCCATTCCTCGGGAAATTACAGAAGATCTTGATAAATCCATCAGCATCATGGCTAAGGAGAAATTATGATGATAGCTTCTGTTGCACTAGTAAACAGTGTTGAATTCTGGAGGTGGCCCGGGAGGGGGACATCCCCCCCTCTAGCAGAGCAATGAGATGTCCCACCGGAAAATTGATTTTGTGTTTTCAATGGTCAAAAAGTACAATCCCCCCCCCCCCCTTCGGAACACTATAATGTCCACCCCGGAGCCCCAAAAATCCCTTCCGGTGAAAAGTGCCTGAGTTCAACACTGCTAGTAAATTTATTTTACCAAGAGTATCATTTATAATTATTATAATTTGAGAAACATATTTTTTATGATTACATATGACTGTAGCATTTAAAAAAAAAAATAATAATAATGAGTGTAATTTATTTCATTTGTGGATCAATAGTTTCAAGACCTCCCACTCGTAATGTCAGATTCTCACACGTTAACATTAATCCTGTGTTTTAAATCAATACATATTATTTGTTTGCATTTCAATATTTTACAACTTTTTTTCATAGGATAGGGGAGAGGGGGGCACGTTTGAATAATTTTTTAAAAAAATCAATACATTTCTTATTTGAATTATATTTTTTGCGTTTTAAGTATTACATAATAAAAACAGGGCATTTCTTCATCATATGAATCAGAAATTAAAAGTTTTCCACATAAATCCAATAAATTGTGAGGATTTAAAAAGCTGAAATGTTTCTGTTCAAACCTGTCCCATGTAGGGGTACCTTTGAACAAATGAATAAAATATCAAATTATTGAGAGTTTTCATAAAACGCTGCATATGTTTCAGGACCATAAAATAATATGAATGTGGGAATATTGAGTGATTATCTTATGATTTAAGTAAAACTAATATTCTTGATAAGATAAAAAGGTTTAATAGACATAAAATATGTAAGTAACATTCAATGATAACAGTAGAACTGAATAATATTTAAAATAAATAAGCTTCCCTGAGCTTTTGATTAAAAATCCATCCAACTGGCCATCGCTGAAATCTATAGAACACCTCGTTCTTTTTATGCATCATCACGTGAGTCTCAATTGGGATATCACGTTCATTAAATCATTGAGTATATTATCTTTTATTGCTTAATACTTCATCCTTTATACCCACATTTTCGGTCATCCTGACGTTCCTGGCGACCTCGCCAGCTGCCTATTAAAATTTAGACACAAATTTATAGAAATAAAACAGGTAAATATAAAACAACAACATCTATCGTTACAAGTAAACATAAAACAAAAACATCTAACATTATGCAGATGCATTACCCCACGGCTTGACGTATTTTGCAATAGTGGATATCTTGTCCACCATGGTCTCCAATCCTCTTTGCATCATAATGATCATGTGATTTTTCTATAATGTTTTTATTAGGTCCATGGAATTTTCTCCTTTTCATTCCTGTTCCATACTGCATTTCTTGGATTAACTTGGTATCATTTAATTCATATCTGTTAGGTACTTTTCTCATCATGTTAAATTGCTTTCTATAATTACCATTACTCCAAAAATATAGATTTCTACACGGACCATTAAAATTTGTTTTTATGCTTCTTTTGCCTTTAAATTTAAAAGTATCCTTTTCACACGGTTCAGCCCTTTCTTTTTCAAAAATTTCATATTTTCTTTCTGTTTGCTGTACCTCTAAATATTTCTGTTTGCTGTTTCTCCAATTTTCATATGTGGGACGTTTTCCATCAAAATTATTTCTCGAATAATATTTCTTTTCTTCATCTCTATCATTGTAATCACGCTTCTTGTAATTTCTGATAAATTTCTGTTTATTTGCATTAACTCCTTCAATATTCCTTTCTTCCCTCGTATTTTTCCGTTTATAATATTTTTTAATTTTCCTCGTTTCATTTTTATTTTCATTGGCGCGTGCACATAAATTGCGTTTTTCTTTTAGGTCATTCATTCGTCCTGTTTGTGATGTCTCGTTTCTTTCATTCAATCTTTTCTTACTAATTAAATTTTCTTCTTTCTCATTTATTTCTTTTCTAATTTTCAAATTTCTCACGTGATTCAAATCAATTTCATTTTCTTCTATGACTCTCGCGAAATTAATCAAGTGATTACCTCCTGCATTATTATCATTTGCAAGTATAACATTTTCATCGCGTGAATTATCTAACGTAGACGTTTTCATTTCATTATTATTTTTGGCAGCATGATTCAATTTTATATCAGAATTCTTCTGAACTTTAGTGTAACCTACTTGAATACTATTGCGTTTGCCAACGATCTTAATTCCATTCTCGTCTATCGCCAAATTTAATTTGCTAATGACATCATATCCCAGTAAAATATCATATTCAAGAGATTCTAGCACGTACAAATTTGTTCTGATTAGAAAACCATCAATATTAAATTCATATGGGAAGTATCCTTTTGGATAAACAACTATTTTATTTATGCCGGACAAAAAGATATTATTTGAAAATAATCTTGGCGAGCCTATTTTCGTATAATATTCGTAACTCACCAAACTGATATCACTTCCAGTGTCGAAGAAGATCTGTGTCTTTTCACCGTTAATATCAATATTTTTCATGTAATCTGATTTGGCACTGTTAGTTTGCTTGATTACTGCGGAATTCATCTCTTTGTAGTTGGATAATCGCGGATTTTGGCTCCGATTTTGGCTGTCATTTTTTATTTGTTTATTATTCCCATTATTACACTGCGATATTACGTGGCTAAGACGATTACTTTTGAAACACATAATTTGTGCCCTGTTCTTTTCATTTAAATAAGAAAATTCATTTACATTATCTGTATTATCTTTAAATTGTTGTCTTCTTAAAGTATTATAACGTTGATATGGTAACCATGGTTTTGTGTTGTTGTTTTCGCGCATTTTTGGCTCTCTTTCTTCAAAGCGGTGTAAATTTCTATTCAGGGTTTTAATATTACGTCTTGCTGTTTTGTAATCATCTAGTTTACAAACTAATGTATCAACACTTTTAATTTTTGGAAGATCATCGATAAAATGTTCTTTCATTTCTATCGGTAACCTTCTCTTGATTTGATCGACTAATATTAATTCTTTTAAATCTTCAAAATTGGATACATCAAGACCGGTAATCCATTCTTCTAAATAATTCCTTAACTCAAATGCTAGATCGCGCCAAGTGGCTGAGTTTTCTTTCTTATGCGACATTAATTTTTGCCTAAACTCTTCTGGCGTCAATTTGAATCTTTTGAGCAGCAAGTTTTTTACATAATCGTAGTTATTTGTTAATGTTTCTGGTTCTCTAGTTATAACATTAGCAATTTCTAGCGGCATTAAACTTAATAAGTGCATGACCCAATTCTCTTTTGTTATATTCATCCTAGAAATCTGTCTCTCGAATAGAGCTAAGTAGATACTAATATCACCCTTCCCATCAAAGTGTGACATTAATTTAGACAAATCTAGTTGCTTACCTGTACCAGTTACAGCCGAACCGTCACTTGTATTTATCATATTTCCTTGAAGTTCAATTTTTCGTAATTCGTACTCCATTTCCATCTTCTTTTCCTCTAATCTTCTTTCTGCTTCTAACCGTAACCGTCTTTCTTCTTTTTCTGCTTCTAGTCTTTTTTCTTCTTTTTCTGCTTCTAGTCTTTTTTCTTCTTTTTCTGCTTCCAGCCTTAATCGTCTTTCTTCTTTTTCTGCCTCTAGTCTTCTTTCTTCTTTTTCTGCTTCCAGCCTTAATCGTCTTTCTTCTTTTTCTGCCTCTAGTCTTCTTTCTTCTTTTTCTGCTTCTAATCTTCTTTCTTCTTTTTCTGCTTCTAGTCTTTCTTTTTCTATTCTCTCCGCGGCAATGACTTCAAGTCGAACTTTTACAAAATTTTCTTCATAATCCTTCGATTCAGTCACCAACTTTATCAAATCAATGATTCTTGGACTCTGAGGCACAACTATACCTAGGTCATCACACAATGTTAACAAGTCCGCCTTTCTAGCTTTATTCAGAACAGACATTATAATTTTTGTTTACACTTCAACAAAACAATATAGTGCACTATCTTGCAGGCTTGATTACGGATAATTTCTAATCATTACACATATAACAAACAGTTCCTTTTTTACATAATACGTATTAGTTTAAAAACAAAACATTTTTCTTAGACTTAGATCTTCTTAGTGTAAAATAGCTTTCATCGTGAAATTCAAATTCAAATATAAATCAGCGAAATCATTCAAATCCCGGCAACGAACCCCCAAAACTTGTGGGAATATTGAGTGATTATCTTATGATTTAAGTAAAACTAATATTCTTGATAAGATAAAAAGGTTTAATAGACATAAAATATGTAAGTAACATTCAATGATAACAGTAGAACTGAATAATATTTAAAATAAATAAGCTTCCCTGAGCTTTTGATTAAAAATCCATCCAACTGGCCATCGCTGAAATCTATAGAACACCTCGTTCTTTTTATGCATCATCACGTGAGTCTCAATTGGGATATCACGTTCATTAAATCATTGAGTATATTATCTTTTATTGCTTAATACTTCATCCTTTATACCCACATGAATAAAATCTAATAACTATATTTTATTGAAATTAATAATTTCTCTATTATTTAACCAAATTTAAATCCATCAAAGTTGAAGTCAAAAATGATTGTTGAAACATCACAAAATTCCTCTCCAGTTATGTATGGTTGAGAAAACTTTTTAAAAATATCCTTGTAATAAACCAATATGATATCTGATGCTTCTGGAAAATTAAAAATTTTCTTATTCACACTTTTTATGAAAAAACCTGATTTAAATTTCGTTTTATCTAGTACGAAAGTACTAGTAATTCCATAATTTGGGAAAGAGCATAGGCTTTGTTAGACAAACCTACTAAACCATGAATCATTATTGTGTATCCGGACTTTGCAATTATGAAATAAATGAATGCCATCATCAATTTAGGTTTGAAACTTCCAATCGCAGGATGCATCCAGAGATTGTAATACATGCGTGGAGTAAGGAAGGATTGTTAACAGTATAAGTTCATGTTCTTTGATATTCTTAATTAATCTCTTTTCACATAGAAAAAATTCCAAAAATAGTAATATTTAGGCACATCAACAACTCTTTACTTCATATTTTTAGATGTTCAATGGTGCCCCAGCTTTTTTGTTCAATGGTGCTCCATCACATAGAGTTTAACATTACAATTGCTTACTCAATTCGGCTGAAGAATTTGAATAAAACAAAGCTCATGAACTAAAGATTACATCTTTATTTAAGTGCTGAACAACAAATCAAAATTTTAGGAATACAAAATTTTGAACAAAAATCTTACAGCTCTATTTTCTTAAGTTTAGATTCAAGAGGGGGGAAAATACATATCTTGCTTAGACAGTATTGTGCATATAAAATGGATCATCTTTGCATACTTATTGCACTGAAACAGTAGTAATGTTTTGCCATAGACATTTTTAGAAAATAATTTATTTGAAGGAAAATATTTACAGTGTTCAAAGATGCCCCAGTTCAAATGTGCCCCTCTTTCCCCTACTTGAGGCTCATCTCAAACATTGTTAGTTTGTGCTTTTTAAGTTTCGCAGGAAAAATTTCCTAAAAACTCTCCGGTTTCCGAACAGGTTTGGAAACTGGAAATGCTCTTAAAATTTAAAAATTGCGAAAGAAATTGAAAAAATTAAATATTAAATAACAATATTTGACATAATTAACAAGTATCCTATGTATAAACACACATTAGGATAAGCCTAGATAATTTTTATTTTTTTTACTGAATGTTGTTCAAATTACTTTTGTAAGAATAGAAAAAATTCCAAAATTGAGCCCCTCCCGAAAGAAAATCCTGGCTACGGGCCTGGAGAAGTCTTTTATATTTATTTCAAATGAAGCTCGTTTAACAAGGTATGAAATGATTATGCAAAAAATAGATGTATACACATGAAAACAGAAGTTTAAATGTAAATATTTGCAACGTATCTCCCTAGAAAAAGTTTGAGCAAGCTTTTTTAATTTGTACAATTAGCTGAAAATCAGCCTATGGAACTTTCCTCTCCAACTTCAATCATTAACATTTATCTAATTTCACTGGCAGTACTTTGCCTTTTATACGAGACTTGGCACCTTTTTAAAAAAGCTTCCTGTAATTCGGGTTTAAGTGAGATTTATTGCCAAATGATGTAAACAACTAGGAAAAATATAAATGATAAATTATAATGCTAGTTTATGCATGTAATTTAAAAAATTGTATCTGATGACACATATTAGATAAATAACTTTAGTTTGTGCAACAGATAAACAGCTTCTATATATATTAAATAAACTGTGCAAATAATGGCTAAGAGAAACGGTTAGCGAGATTGGTACAGATGGATTGTAAAATACGCAGAAAGTCAGGTAATGTGACTAGTTAGAAAGAGGTAGAGAGATGGTAACAGAGACAGATTGGTAGCGAGAAAGTTAGATGGGTTGGGAGACAGAGAGGTTGGTAATGAGAATTCTAGAGGCGACTAGAGATACTAGTCACAGCAAAAATAATCTTGACATTTGCGATTTCAGATATTTTGTTAAATATCTAGAAATATACATGAGGAATGACTCAGAAACTCCAAATGTATAAACAAAATGGTACAGGTCATATTTTCGAGAAGATTTTTTTTCCAAAATCCAATAGGGGACCGTCAACAAATTGAAAAAGAACGAATATCTTTTGAATAATTCTGTCAAAACTAATGTAGCAAAAGCATTCAAACTGCAAATTATCATTAAATGGCTTATGGTAATAAATTGTGTTCATTTTCATGCGGATAATATGTATACTCGTTGAGAAATTAAGGTTTTTATAAAAACGATGCCAAATTTTGCCAAGTTTTTTGTTTATAATTTGCAGAGTTCTTAATAAAAAACAATGTTCTTTTCAGAAAATATGAGAAACGACATTGTAAATAATGCCCTGTAATCAAAATTTAAAAATAATAATTGTATGAAAAATGAGTAGGTTTATTAAATAAATTTTCCCTGCGCATGCGTCAACTCTATAAAAATTTCATTTGCATATTGTGTTAGCTAAATATATAGAGCAACTTTTGTTCAAGTTTCAAAATCATAAGCTTGAAAATTCTGAAAATTATCGTCTAAAGAATAAGATCAAATCCGATATTCACAAAATGAAACAAAAAAATGAGGGGCGGTATCCATATTCTATTGAGTAGTGTCTACACAGTATTGCACGTACTACTAATATTTGGATACAGCCGTTAGATATAGATTTGGATTTTGTGTGGGATGTGTTCGGTACTTAAAATGTAAAACAGAAATGTTAGTCACATTTTTACTGTAGACGACACAGCACATTTGAGAATACAAAACTTGATTTATTGTCGAGGTGACAATAATTTCAAAGTGGGTGCGGATTAAGCTACTTTAAATATAATTTCTGGAGCGTTTGTCAGGATGACAATAGAGAACTTGACACAAAGAGAACTTTCAAAACACACAAATGTTCCAAAAGAACTCCATTTTTCCGTTGGGCGCCAGTCTGAGATGTGTTCGGTACTTAAAATACAAAACAGAGATGTTACAGTCACATTTTTATTGTAGACGACACAGCACAAAACACACTGTATACAAATTGCATGACGAAGCGCAAAACAATCAATTAAACATACATAAAAATACTTTAGCTCAAAGAACATCTCAAAGGCCGTGTTCAAAAGCGGCTTTTTTTGTGCGCGCGCGCTCAGAAGATTCTGCTTGGAGTAGGTGCTATCGAAGAAGAGAATTTTAAATTTATTCAATTATTGTATTATTTTTATGGTTCAGAATTGGTAAATACAAATACCATACCTCTTTATCCTTTCAAAATATGATTTTCGTAACAGAAATACATACCTGTGACCACTCAAATAAAATTAAAAGTATTCCGGAAAAGTATCACGTGACCTATTTCATGTAATTAAGCCCGATTAGCATTTAAAAAATGACAATCAACCCTGCTCAAACCTTGACGCGCGCGACGCAAAAAAAATGATGGGCGATTTGATCACGTGATTGTGCGTTTTGTGCTTATCTCTTATTGGTTGCACGTTGTTTGTTGTCAAAGTTGGTAGGTTGACTGATACAATTTAACAATTGGTGATTTAATTTTTTTAATAATTTTATTTTTATTTATTTAAAAATCATTTATCAGTTGCTTTATACTTTTCGTATTAAATAATAGAATACTGTTGATTCTATTGTTGTAATTAATAGAATGCTGTTGATAAACCAAGGTTGAGATACCCACACGGGGAACTAGCTAAGGGGTGGGGGAAGTTCCCAAAACATTGACAAATGTTGTTACACTTTGCAAATTTAAAACTTTTATGTCAAATTTAATTAAAATTTTAATAAAAACTGCAATACATTTTCTATTTTTGATAGAATTTGCAAAAGTTACAACTCTAATTGGGAATATTATTAATTTTTTTACAAATAAGAATTGTATTACATTTTCAAAGTGCGTTAACTTGGCAAAATTATAAAACGAGTTGGCGAATATAAAAATTTGACTTGACAATATTAAGGTTTTCTCCCCCACCAATAAAAAGTCTTAGCGATGGCCCTGTATCCACATATTACAAGATTGATTTGTAATCTACAATACTGGATTGATTTCAATGGAATTTGCATTGTTAGTTAGATAATTTTTCAGAAGAAGTTTTAGTATGTATATATTTCTTATTTAATGATTGTATATTTTAATACCGTGTGGATAACAGGCCAAAATATGTCATAAAATATGAAAAACAAACGACATCCGAAATTATGTTAGTATAAGCAAAACACTTATTTATACTTTTAATAGAAAAATTATAAACATTCTAATCATACTTTATTCATTATAAAACTAGAAGGCAAACTCCAAATATTTCACTTCTTTAAAATATATGTATGCAGATATTCTTAATTTAAAAAAATGTATATCTTTTACATTTTGCTTTTATAATATTTTCCATTTTGATTTTAACACCGTAAAATATCCATGCATGCATTATATTTGCATCCTAATCTCAATAAAAAATTACTTCTAAAATTTTCAAAAAAAAAAAGAAGAACATTAATAATTATTTTATGCGTATACGGATATTTTCGCAGAAAACTTTTTTTTTCATTTTCTTAATATATATATAAATCACTTTGGAACGATATTAATATCGTTCTAATTATCCTTTTAATATTCTAAATTTGGAATATTAAAACTTTCTCCGCAAAAATCTCATTTTCTCATACTTAAATAAGTATTTTATTATTATAATAGAAATACATGTGCTTCTGTATTATTAATATAAATTTTACCTTCAATAAAAATGTCTTATTTATTAATAAAAAGCAACCAAAAAAAAAAAAAAAAAAAAAACACAAACCAACTTTTGGCCCGCGCAGGTTTCGAACCCGTATCGTCTGGGTTCAAGCTCAGCACTCTGACCATTCGACCAGCCAGCTCACTTTCATTTGTAACAGATTATCTTTATAATTGGCACTACAAGTAATTACATCCTTGATCTGTTCTCCATCTGTTACTGAGCGAACAGTTACAGTAACTGGTGACACAGTAGCGAGGACTGAACGCACATCCCACCAAGTATAAGTATCCACTCCATGTCCGTGGCTCCTAGCGTGCGCGTGCAGCGCGCGTAACAGCTGAACACGGCCTAAGGGAGATGTATTCCGAACACACATCCAAATCTTACTCTCATCAAACTAAATTACTTCACTTCATGTTTTTAGAAAGGTCGGCAAAATATCTCAGGATATTTTGCCGAAAGTGGCAATAGCGCCACTTATAGATTTTATAATTTAGGGAAGGCAGTCATCTTGTTACACACTTTCAATATTATACCACTGTATAATATATGAATTTAAGCATAGAATTGAACCAATTTTTACTTTCTTCTATCTTCAGTAGAAGAAAGTATTATAATCGATATTTTTTTCAACGGATTTACACATTTCAGGGGTTAGCGATGCGAAAAACATGTTTTTACAAAATGTCTGTCTCTCTCTGTGTGTGTATCCGTACGTCGCCATCTACCATCAAAAAGTGTATAAAGATATGCATAGAATTTAACCAAATTTATGTGGAGGTTTTTGGGTGTGGCAAGCAGGTCCTCCGACAATTTGAAATATTCCGCCGAAAGGGGGAGCTGTAATAGTGTATGCATCAGAGCTGCTAGAGCGTACCAACTTAATGCTGGAATCTGTCGTAAGCAAAAGGCGGGGTCAAGGCATATGCCATCTAGCGGCAGGGGTGCATAACTATAGGATGACGTGGGTTTGACGTCATATATGCGCAGATGTTTATTATCTCCATATCTTTTGCGCATATTTTCTGAATTTTCTCTCAGTCATGACAAATTAATCAAGTCTACGAAGTTTATTGCAAAACATTTTTGTTATAGTTTGTTTCGATAAAGTCATGTACATTTAAAAAAATAGTCACAATCATTTTAATTTTATTTTGGGAGAAAAAGTACTAATTAGTACTCATAAGTACTATATCATGCTAAGAAAAATATTGACTTTTACCCTAAAATTAAAATAATAATGAGACTTTTTTAAAATACACATATTTTTAATTAAAAAGATCTGTGTTTTTAAAAAAAGTCTCATTGTCATTTTAATTTTAGGGTAAAAGTCAATATTTTTCGTAGCATTATATGGTACTTATGACTACTAAGTTGGTACTTTTTCTCCCAAAATTAAAATGATATTGTGATTATTTTTTTAAATGTACATGACTTTACCGAATCAAACTATAGCAAAAATATTTTGCAATAAACCTCGTAGACTTGATTAATCTGTCATGATTGAGAGAATAGCTTGAAATTTATGAATGAATTTTTAATATGAACTCTCAAAATAACTTTGTCTGTTTAAAAAAAAAAAAGAGAGAGTCTAAGCAACGATTTTAGAAAAATTATTGTCTAGAACGTTAAATATTTAAACAAATAAATTAACAATATTTCTTTGTTTAACAAAACAACATTTAATACATACATTTAAAATTAAAGTTATTCCGAATATACGTATAATAAAATAGGTTTTTAAATTAAAAGAATGAAAAGTTTGCAAGTTAAATAATAAAAGTCGATACGACCAAGAAAACATTGGATTTTTATCGTCTGAAATTGGTAAATAAAAAATGCAGCTTGTTGTAAATAAAAATTGAATATTTTATTTAGTATTAAAATCTATACATTTCTAAATATTGATAAATATTATATTATCATATGAACTACGGTGTACATCATTTTGTATAATTTAGCTCATCAAAAAATTACTAAAATGTGACACTATTTCAAAATTCTGCATTTATATAATAAGTACTTACAAAATTTAATGAGTCATCTTTCATTACATTAAAAGCGTAATTAAAATCGAACATATTTTAATCAGCGATATTTGTATCGCATAGTTTAATGATATTTCATCTTAGTATATTTTATGTTAATATTTAGTCGTACTACACTTATTTATTCTATATTTATTTACAATATTTCAAACCTAAAACTTATTCTACGAAATATTTTGAAGTAACATTTTATAGAAACAAAAAAGTTTTGTTGCCATTCACACAAAAGAAACTGCCATAATCCTCTACTTAATAATCCTCTAGTTATGCACCCCTGCCGCTAGATGGCATATTCCTTGACCCCGCCTTTAATCTTGCGGACAGCTCTTCCATAGAAGTTGGAACGCTTGAAATATATGCAGTTTTGGTATGCATAGAATTGAACAAAATTACACAAAATTGAATTTTTGTGTAAAGTATTTGGCTGTGGCTAGTTAGTCCTCCCCGAATTTTAAAAATAAATAAATAAATAAATAAATAAATAAATAATACGCCGGAAGGAGGTGCTGTAAATAGCGATTTTTGTGCCATTTTCAATATTGTACCACCGAAAAGTATATAAGTTTATGTGTATGTTTTTGGCTATAGCCAGCAGATCTTCCTTGAACGTGGAAAAGGAGCATTGTGAGATAATGATTTTTGTATCATTTTCTCGATTCTTCCTCGTTCTATTGTATATCGGCTCAAGTAGAGATGGGAACTATCGTCCTGCTAAGCAGGCTATTTGCAAACAGTGAGATAATAAAATAAGGTAAAACTATTGATTTTAATAAATACCATGATCCACATGAACTTGTTTTTACTCTGATTCAGGCCTGTCCAACCTTTTACAAAGCAGGGGCGCATTTAAGCTTTTGATAAGCAATGAAGGGCGCCATTATTAACATGGCCCAAAACATGCAAAGAATCATCTTGTAATATTAGTAACAATATAATACGCAAATGAGACATAATGCCCCTGTAAATCTGAAGCGCAATGTAAAAAGAAAAGAAAAACAGTAAATTAACTTCGAATAATACATTTTTCTGCGAGGGATTATCTCAAACATTTTTGAGTTGTGAGGAGCAAGACACTGAAATATTATCTATACTAATATTATAAAGAGGAAAGATTTGATTGTTTGTTTGTTTGTTTGAATTGAATAGGCTCCGAAACTACTTGACGGATTTGAAAAATTCTTTCACCGTTGGAAAGCTACACTATTTCCGGTGAATATAGGCTAATTTTTAATTGATTTAATAAAATATTTTTCTTAATAAAATTTATTATTTTTCATACAGAATCAATTAAAATTTTTCCGATAAAAAATAACCATTTTTCTTTCCCGTTGCCAAGAAAATGTAATCTTGTATAATATTAATTATAAATTAATTAATTCAATTAGTAATTATGGAACAAAACAATTTGTATGATTTTAAAATAGAAAAGAAAAATAATGAAATAGTTTACTGGTAAATAAACGACTATTACTGGATTACCACGTGAGGCATAAAATCGCAATTTTGTTGTAATCGTGCCAACGTGACCCGTAGATGATATCTGCATCTAAATATTATTGGCAATATTATTGTTTATATAATTTGTTTACATATTTTGACAATATTACATTATTTGGCAATACTTGATCTCCCATCGACCAAAAAACTGTCGCCAAAGTATAAAGTTAAATATCAATAATGTATGATCGTAAATGTCACATTCTTTTGGCATTAAATGTGTTTTGCAAATTGTTACGTCGTCAACTAATTTTAATTCGATATTTTATCTCTTTTCCTATTAATATTTTAGTAATTTATTAATTCTTTGGTTATTTAAAATAAAAATTATATCCATTTGTATAATTTGGCGAAATTGATTGACGGAATAATCAAATGGTACCAATTGTTTGTTTACACTCTATATGGATATTTAGGTTGATAGAATTAGCGTACTTATCGAGTCTCCACCAAGTCATATGCCAAGCAGTCATTAAATCGTGTTTTAGCCTTACTATTATATCTTTTTCATCTGCAATTATTTTACCATCACTAAAAAGGGATACTTCTAGGTTATCCCGTCGACCAATTTCGCCAAATTATACAAATTGCCAAACTAATAGCCAAATTATACATGCTGACATAATTTTTATTTTAAATAACGAAAAAACAAATAATTAGTAGAATATTAATAAAAATATTAATAAAAAGTCGAAATAAAAATCCCTTAATGACATTTTAAACACGTGAATCGCATTTAATGTCATTGAATGTGACATTCACGATCATCCATTATTGGCATTTAATCTTATAGTTTGGCGATAATTTCTGGTCGACGGGATAACCTAGAAGTACCTAAAAAAGAAATATTTTGAATGTGAAAGAAAAATCATTATCATGAAAAAATATTTGCAATTAATTTATCATTCATTCTAATAAAAAAAGGTACTACTAGGTTATCCCGTCGACCAAAAAATTATCGCCAAACTATCAGATTAGATGCTAATAATAGATGATCGTGAATGTCGCATTTAATGACATTAAATACGATTCACGTGTTTAAAATGTCATTAAACGATTTTTATTTCGAATTTTTATTAATATTTTACTAATTATTATTTTTTTTTTTTTTGTGCATATTTTAGTGCATTTTTTCATGCTTAATTGAATGGTACTAAGCAAATTCTTTTAAATCCAGTACTTGGTGAGATACTTCACATTTTCCTAATTTGGCGATGTCTTCGGCGCAAAAACCTGAAATTTTGAATCTTTATCTATCTATCTATCTATCTATCTATCTATCTATATATATATATATATATATATATATATATATATATATATATATATATAAATCTTTCCTTTAGGAAATTCATCGGATGGTCTAAAATAATAACATGTTTCACCATACCTCAGAAGCAAATTCAGGTAGAAGAAATTCAAGTGGAATTCAAGATAAAAAAACCTACTAAAAAAATCTTAATTGTTGTCTGAGCGAAGCGAAGTCTTTATACTCAGAGATACGTAACGATATTAAAAGTCAAAAAAATTCTTTCGTCAAGCAAATCTCAAAAAGTACTTGTCGGATTTTGATTCTGTTTGTACCATTAGATACCTATGGAGGTAATCTGGTGAATGCACCACCTACGAAAAATTAGTTCAAAATAGTTTAAAAGTTATATTAAAAAACTGATAAAAAAGCACAATTTATTTGCATACGTCACAGAAATTTGGTGTGCGTCATTTTCACAAGCTGGGAGTTTTCATTAGATTTCCAAATTCAAGCACATGGAGCAAGGAAAAAGATGCAAATAATTTTCATGTAAGTGCGATAAAACATATTTAAACTTAAGAAACAAACTGGGAAAGAAATCTTTTTTTTTTTTTTTTTTCGTTAATTGAAAAGAAAAAAGCCATAATTCTTAGTAACTTAGCATTTGATATTTTGCGATTTTTTTTAATTGCGTTATATAATCGCCATGTAACATCTTTTACATTTCGCGCGTGCAAATTGGAAACAATTCTTTCGTATTTAAATTAAATACGAGTTTGACATGGCTGCTTTAGATGTTACTTTTATTAATAGATTATATATTGTTATTCTGTTCACATCGATCACTTTTTTTTTTTTTTTTTTTTTTTTTTTTTTTTTTTTTTTTTTTGTAATATTTGGTTATTTTGTCATAAAATTTCGCCAAATTATACGGATCGCCAAACTAATAGCCAAATTACACATATTGATATAAATATTTTTTTTAATTTTAAATAACGAAAGAAGAAATAAATTAATAAGACATTTATAAAAATACAAATAAAAAGAGGGATTAAAATCCCTTGATGACGTTTTAACCTCTTGAAGAGAGCCATTCGCAGTATGTAAACGGTTAATTTTGATGCATAAATTGCCAACTGGCACCAGTAAATTTTTAGTACAAATTTGATCTCATAATATACGTGACGAAACAGTTTTGATTATTTCAGATTATTTTCAATTAAATTTGTTCGTAAATATAAATTGACCATTTTTGGAGCACAAATGCCTTACCCCTGAAAGGTTTAAACACATGTATCTTGTTTAATACGATTGAATGAAACATTCCCGATCATCCATTATTGGCGTTTAATCTTATAGTTTGGCTTAATCTTATAGTTTGTCGACAGTTTAGTCAAGTAGTACCAAAAAAGAAACAATAGTTGAAGCAATAAATAAAAATTATAAATAATAATCATAATAATAAATATAATAAAAAATATACATATCACAATAAATCGAAAATATTAACTCTTACAGCAATATTCAAAATCAAAGTTTTCATCAATTTGGCGACAGATAAAATCGCACCAACTTCGCGCGTATATGACATTTATGCCATATTTATGAGTAAAAAATAAGCATAAACGTTCATCAGATATGAAATCTGACTTTCTGAAGCCCAAAAAGGACCAAGATTTATAAAAATGCCGAAGTGAAGGTATTAATGGAAAAGTACCATAAAAATAGGACAAAAATATCATATAAGTATTTCGGGTTCTACTTGGTTAAGCCGTCGACCAAAAAAATATCGCCAAATTATAAGATTAAATTCCGACAACAGATGACCTTGAATTTCCCATTCAATACATTAAGCATGATACGCGTGCGTAAAACATCATAAAGTAATTTTTATCTCGACTTTTTATTAATGTTTTACTAATTTAATTTTTCTTCTATTAATTAAAATAAAAATTTAGTCAACATGCATAAGTTGGCTATTACTTTGGCGATTTGTATCATTTGGCGAAATTGGTCGACGGGATAACTAAGTAGTACCGTATTTGGTTTGGCGAAAATTTGGCGAAAATCACTTTTGAATTATTTTCTGTTATATTAAAGAGGAAGCAACAATAAATAAAAACGCGATTAAATACAGATTTAATTAATATAGAAAAAAACAATTGCCTGGTTGCTATGTTATGCAAAACGGATACAATATAGTGTCCGAAATCTTTTTTGTGTTCTTGTAAATATACAGGAAGTAACTTTTATTACACCTCAGCAACGCATATCATATTCATAAAACGTGAAATAGTTTAATGTAATTAAAACGCGTCCCAAACAAAGTTTACCCGTATAACATTACGTAGTGGAATGCTTTTAGGTGGCCCTGTAATTTAATAATAAATATTCTTTGCATCACAGATTGTAAAGAATTTATATTTTAGTATATATATATATATATATATATATATATATATATATATATATATATATATATATATATACTTCATAGGTTTATGTCAATTCTATTTTAAACTATTTTTTCATATTGACCATAATGTAAGAGAATACTTTTGATTGTTCCTGTAATTGATCTATGCATCCTATTTTCATAACATTTGAAATGACTCCATAAAATTGTGTAATAGTTATATGTTTTAAATTTCAAACGATTAAAATGCATTTGATGCTTTTTTCCCCATTGGCTGCAATGTAATGGTATACTTTTGATTGTCCCTGTAACTGATCTATGCATCCGATTTTCATAAAATTTGAAATGATTCGACAAAATTAGCTAATAATTAAAATTAATATCAAATATTTAAAGTTTCAAACAATTAAAACTTATTTGAAACTTTTCCCCCCATTTACCGTAATGTAAAGGAATAATTTTGATTGCCCCTGTAGTTGATCTATGCATCCGATTTTCATAAAATTTGAAATTACTCGACAAAATTATGTAATAAATATATGTTTTAAATTTCAAATGATTTGGTTGGTTAGTTTTTGCGTTGTTATAGGCGGACAGACAGACGGACGGACGGACAGACAGAGGGACGGACGAACAGACGGACGGACTAAACGACAACTATAGGTGCTACGTATGTACATAGTTACGAACGCACCTAATAACGATATTTCGATGCCAATTATATAGAAAAGTACCAAATCCTGTTCTGGTTTTTTGGGGAAATTTTATTTTATTTTATTTTATTTTATTTTATTTATTTATTTATTTGCATTAAATGAATTAGTTGCGCTTTTTTTTTCATTTTCCAACAAAGTTGAAAAGTGTTTATGCATTCGGTTTGTCTGTCCGTCTGTCCACATTCTAACATCCGTAAATATACTCGGATTTTTATGCAATTGGTTAACCTTATTTAGGGTCCCCTAGGCATGTTTATTATTGTATGTGAAGTATGCGAGATTAATAATTTACTTAGAGGGTAACCCAAAAGTTTTCATCACATTATGGTCTATAAGAAAAATCGTTAACAGATTATTTTAATGAAATTACACTATTTTAAAGTATTGAAACTTATATAAATCGATGAATTGCATTACAATTACGTTTGAACAGGACATTCATATCATTTTTAATTCGTTTACAGAGACACACAAAAGAAATCGATTACAATACTGTCCTTGAGCAATAACTGCTTGTCATGTGTTTTCAATTTCGGCATGTGCTTTGAAATTTAACAGTTTTTTAGGTGCATTCGTAATTATATAAAAACGTAGTACCTATAGCGGTCGTCTGAACCACCCGTCTCTCTGTCCACATAGAACAGCACAAAAGCTATTCAACCGAATCGTTTTAAATTTTAAATATATATTTGTTACCGAATTTCGTTGTGTCATTTTAAATTTTGGTAAAATTCGATAAATAGTTCAAATACAGGGACAATCAAAAATATACCGTTACATTATAGACGATGGGATGAAAATATTCCAAGGAAATTTTAATGATGTTACGCGCCCATCGAAACATAATGAAATTGATATGCATTTATGAGGAGCACTAGAATATATATTTTGTAGAGCATGCCGCACAAAGAATATGTACTATTCAATTACAGGGCACCACAAAAGAATTCCATAACAAAATGGTACGGGGGAGAGGTACATTAATTTTTCAGCTTTACTAATCTGGGGATTTTATCATTTTTTCAACTGTCATTAGTCTTTAAATAATACATTTTTGGAATAAAACTGCATAATCGAGTTCATATTGACGTATTTGAGTCAGCATGTCTTGCGAAAAAATATGCGCAGATTTATAAGTCACTTGTGGTGACATTTTTACAGCTCAAGGCTTGTGGAGACTAGATATTCAGATATCATTCGTACCTTATACTGCACGCATTGTATATTCCTTTTATTTAATGCATGCTACACAGGGCTCGAAATGGAAAATTTCACGAACCGGAACGCTATTTCAAAATTATAATGGAAAATTTCACGAACCGGAACGCTATTTTTCAAAAAAAAATTTGACAATTTTTTTTTTCAAAGTATAGCTAAATTTATTTTTAACTTGACAAAATCAATTTTTAAAGGTTACATTGAACAGAATATGCTATATACATGTGAAATAATATGTTTGCGATACAAAAAACGCCGATTTTTTTCCTTTTGCTGGAAAACAGCATGCGGAATGTAAACGTTCCGCGTAAGGCCAAAATTTCGCCTGCTTCCATCTCCATTATATCAAAAAATTAAATTTTAAAAGTCTGGATGTGGAGACTCACATTTATTCAGCGATTTAAGTTTAAAAAGTTTTTTTTTTTTTTTTTTTTTTTTTTTTTTTTTTTTTTTACTTTGCCGGTAACAACATACGGTATGTAAACAATTCCATCTCCGTTATAACAAAAGATTAAAATAAAATAGTTTAAATATGTGTGTGGACTGTCATATTTATTTAGTAACTAAAGTTTAAGATTAGATGTAAGGAACAGAAGTACTGAATGTAAACAAAAAGATAAAAGATTAAATTATATTTCACATGCAATATGTAGTGCAATTTCTGCACATGTTTTAGCAGAGTGCAAAATATTTCCCATTGATATCCCATTGATATCCCATTTAATCTCTGCAAACCAAATTCAACTGGAAGATCGACAAATGGTCTTTGTTGTTTCACAATTTTATACACAGTCCTAAAAAGCTTTTCTGTATTCGAAAATTGCGGTTTGTTCATATTTTCAATGTGGTTATCAATTTCTTTTTTAGCTGATTTTTCAAAAATTTCTGCAGCTTTTTTATGTGCATCAATGTTTTTGTGTTCGTATATCTTTTTTTTCAAACTGGATTGTACCGAGCCTGCCTTACCACTTGGCGTGATAGAACAATTTTGCCATACTTTCGAAAGTTTTAAATTTCTATCACTCTTAAATCTTTTACTTTTCTGCAGATTAAACAACCTAATCCACCATTGTCTACAATTAACCAAGTATTATTATCTTTCAATCGTTTTAGTTTTTCTTCTCTCAAAAAGTCAGGCAATTCAACGTTTTCACTTGGTACATTTTCTTCTAGATTCAATTTCTGCTTTTTGGCTGGTGGAGTAGCTTCATCTGTTTTGCAATCATTTTTGCTACTTGTTCCAGAGTTTCCCCCAGGTTTTAAAATGGGCAAGGCGCTATTGTTCTGAAAAGAGCAGTTTTTACATTTTCAGGGCACTTTTATAGAGTTGAACCTAGAATCTAGCGGTTCAAAAATCGTGAAAAAGCAGAAAATTCGTCAAAAAATCGAGAAAGAAAAAAAAAAATTTCGCCAAAAAATTGAACAAAGAGAAAAATTTCTAAATTTTGCTAAAAGATCGCGAAAAAATGGTCGATTTTGTTAAAAGATCGCAAAAAGCAGCAGATGTTCTAAAAAGATTGCAAAAAACTGGCAAATTCTCTAAAAAAATCACTAAAAAACGACAAATTTCGTGAAATCGCAAAAAAGGCAATTATTGTTAAAAGTTCGCGAAAAAACGGCAATTTTTGTTAAAAGATTGCGAAAAAACGGCCGATTTTGTTAAAAGATTGTTAAAGGGCGAGCCTGATTTATTGAAAAAGACATAAAAAAAAGAATACTTTTGTTGAATACAGGGATCTTTTTGTTTCATAAACGGGTGATTTCAGGATTCACATTTATAAAGTTTTGGACAATCAAAAGATGATTGTGAACAGGGGGGAGGGGGAAGAGAAGGAGGAGGTCGCCCCGGGCAAGGAAATTTAGGGGGTGCCAAATTCATACCACAAACGACATTTTTGAGCTGTCACAAGAAAAAGTTGGGAGAGGGAGAGGCCTCAAATTCTAATTATGTCCCGGGTGCAATTTTCTCTTCACACGCCTTGATTGTGAAGCTGTAAAAATCCGCTTTTTGAGCATTAAAAACACAATTTTGAAGCAGGAAAATTAGTTTTTAGAACAGAAAAATTCACTTCTGGCATTAAATTTTATTTTTGTGTGTGTCTCTTTGACGAAATTTGCATTTTTTCGCCATCTTTTGACGAAATCTGCCGTCTTTTCGGGATATTTTGACAAATTTTGCGGGGTTTTTTTCGCGAATTTTTGGCAAAATTAGCCGTTTTTCGCAAATATTTTGACAGAATTTTCCATTTTATTGCGATTTTCGGACGAAATTTGCCGTTTTTCCAGAAATCTTTTGATAAAATCTGCCTTTTTATTGCGATTTTTGGACGAAAATAACCATTTTTTCACGAATTTTACCGGAAATTAGTCGTTATTTCGCGCTTTTTTAGTGAAATTTGACTTTTTTTCGCAACTTTTTGTCGAAATTACACGTTCTGTGGGACGCGTAAGAGCCATTTTTTGGACGATATTTAGCACAATTTCACGAACCGGAACGATATTTAGCAAAATTTCACGAACCGGAACGATATTTTACATAATTTCACGAACCGGAACATCGTTCCAGTTTGCTCCGGTATATTTCGAGCCCTGATGCTACAATGAAATACTGCTCAACTTCACGAGAACAAGTTTGAAAAGAAAGAAAAGCAGTGTATGTAGTGGCTAGCATGCACAATCCATTTAAATCTGATCGAGCATATCTGAGACACACTCGAACGATGCATTGCATTCCTTTCTTGGCGTTTCCAGGATTTTTATATATCATTTTTTAAAGAGAGAATTCCCTAAATTCTTATCGAGAGCCTCATCGTATCCGTAGAAAACAGATATAGATATTATATTATTAACTATTCTATATTAACTATCTAAGGGGACCAAATAGTTAATAAAAATGAGACGTTAATTTTAATTGATTATATAGTGCCATAAATTTACATTACACCATGTAAAAAAAACGTCATTCTACTCAACCATCATGATTTGTGCAATTTTTTGTGGTGTTTATATATTTTACGTCATTTCAAAGAGTTCAAATTCCGATTCAAGATATTTTAGTGTTTTAGTATCTGCATTACTTTTAATGAATTTCGTACTTCCAATTTTATGCCCATGCATGGCTGATTTGCATAGTTTGTTTTCCCATTTTTTAACTGTGTATATTAATTTTTATATAAAATTTTGCATTTCTACCATTTACTTTGCTCATTTTTGACATTTAAATTTATGGCACTATATAATCAATAAAAAATAACGCCTCATTTTTTTATTAACTATTTGGAAAATAGTTGTTCTCGGTAGAGAATTGGGAAATCTGAAATATATCAGAATGTGTTTGCCACAATGCAAAAAAAAAAAAAAAAAAAAAAAAAATTAAAAACTAACAAAAAATTAATAACTCAATAACAAATTGAGATACAGGTTTCAAACAAGTTGCATTTAAAAGTAAATTTTCTCTTTATGCGATGGTGTAAAATTTAAAAATGTGCAATTTTCGGAAATTTAAAATATTACAGTACCAAAAATTGTTAAACTAAAATGTCATTTAATATTTGTTTATGATTGGCTGAGGAATAATAACGTGTCTCTAAATGTCTAGGCATTTTAATATAACTCTGTTATTACATAAGCTACGTTTTGATCATCCTAAAAATGATATTATTATTGTTTTTTAAAATATAGAAATCATTTATAAACCTAAAATTATAGTCTTTGAAAATATTATTTTTCAAATAGTTGTAATTTGTTAAATGACATTTGTTTTTTAAATGTGGTATTTTTTCTTTACTTTTTGGAAATTGTTATATGTTCTCAACAATATCGCTCAGACTAATCCCTCTGAGGGAAGTCCTAGTTACTTTAGTACTTTTGTAATTTGTCAGTTATTTAGTCATTTTAGAGGTATTTTGTCGTCAAAATGAACTTTGAACTGACCAATGTAAGATTACATAAATCAGACAAAAATTGTGGGTATTTGATTCTATATTAAGATTGTTTATTTAAATATATTTCATTTGATTCAAGATTATTTTAGAGATACTGACCAGCGTAGCGGGCGGAGGCTGCTAGTCTATTATTAAAATAAAATGGTAATCAGAGATATTTTTAGGTTTTTTTTTCGGGATTCAAATACTCTACATTGACTAAAATTTTTGTGGAGATGCAAATTTGCCATTATAAAAAGTATACAGAAACAAAATCATGGCTCATTGGGGGGTTTCAAAGAGAGAGCCTGAAAAAGCTTTCATTGATGAAAATCTTTTCGCAAGATTTTATAGATTGTTTTTTAAAACAAAATTACTTAAAGTTTTAAAGGTTTGAGGGAGAAAAAGACAGTCTTTATCCCGTCTTATAAAACAGCCAAATGACCAGTGAAACATCGTCAATAACAAAAACAAAAAAATATTGAACATGCACGAAGGAGAAGAAAGATATTTTTTCTACATTTTACTTCTTAACGTATTAAAAAAGTTATTGTCGGCATTTATTAATTCCTATCGGCATAATTTCCATAAAAAAGATTTATAAAGCATAATTATAAATTAGAGCGAAATGCAACAGCACTTGATGCGCTGTTACATTTCTTTTAACACTGGAGCGCCTGGAAATTTTACTCAAGTTTGATAATAATATTTCTCACCAGAATTTTTATTCAAAATTATTTAATTGATTTATTTAACATAAATCTGTGCAGTTTAATTTTAACTTATTTGAAGAAAAAATTTCTGGTTCGAATTGAAATTTAGTCACATGATCGGAGTCGATTCGAGTCCTACCGGGTGTTCTAATGTTAAAAGTTGCGTACGTATAATTGTTGATGCGTAAAATATACTTGTAGCGATTTTTAAAACATCTCTCATAAAAATATCAAGAATTTTAAAGTATCATTTACACGGAATTGTATTTAAAAGACTAGGAACGGGAAGCCTTCAAAAGGGCGCCAAGAAACCTGCAAAGGGCGCAATGGCGCCGCGTTGGAAAGCCCTGGTCTGATTAATTGACTGAAGCAGAAATTTAACATGAAAATCAAAGTTGTCAAGAATCAAAGAGTATTGAATTAATAACATTAAAATATTAACATATGTATGTATCTAACTGTTTGAAATATTAAAATATATGTATGAGATAGAAGAAAGTTTTGGGATTAGCACATCTAGTTTTGTATAAGTGTTTGGCTATGGCTAGTAGCAGTGTTGAATTCAGACATTTTTCTCCGGAAGGGATTTCTATGGCTCCGGGTGGGGGGATGTCCCCCCGGAGACCCGTATATGACCAGCAGATCTTCCTTAAATTTGAAAATATTCCGTGGGAAAGGAGCATTGTGATAATGGTTTTTGTACCATTTTCTCGATTTTACGTAGTTTTATTGTCCATCGGCTCGTGCAGAGATGTTAACTCACGTCCTGCTAATCCAGCTATTTGCAAACAGCTGATGACAATAGAATAAGGAAAAACTATTGATTTTAGTAAATATCGTGATCTATATTAGTTTTTTTTTTCTCCGATTAATTTATTGAAACAGAAATTTAAGATGAAAATCAAAGTTGGTATAATATTGAACTAATAATATTGAAGTATTAACATGTGCAAATATTTTTTGAAATATTATGAGGTATGCACGAGATTTTTATTCATTTATTTTTCCATGGTTTAATAGTAAAGTCTAATATAGACCTAGAAAATAAATAATTAAAAATCATTTAAACACTGGAGATTGTTCTGATAAATCTTATGTGGAAAGTGAAGGGTTAATCAATTTTGAGCATTGGTAAAATAATAAACAGTCGCATGTTCTTTAGTAAGCCGCCATTATAACGATAAACAGTCTAAATTTAATCTAAACCATTATAAAGTAGAAGCAATGCGATTCCATCAGTTTTTCCATTCAAGATTATATTTAACTTCCATTTATATTCAAATAGAATCCAGTAAGTAATTTAAAGCTGTCAAAGAAATGAATGAATTTGATGAATAAAGTGACTGTAGGCTAAGCAACCAGTTTTTCATGGCCTGGGATTTCAAGTCTTTTGTTTTTTTGTAACCCGAAACCTAAAAATTTTTTAGATGCATTTTTAAGATGTTTCTAACCACAAAATTTTTATGCTCGTTTTATTTTGAACATTTGGAAATGAAAACATACGCTGAAATTTATACTTATATATTTACAGAATGGAAGTTTTAAAAAATGCGCGTATTTAATGTGCTTTTTTTTTTTTTTTTTTTTTTTTTTTTTGTATAAATATTAAATTATGTACATTTTCATGTATGATTTGATACGTCCACTTGATTTTCTATGATTAGCTCACACAAATATCTTATAAACGTATTCCACTGACTAAAATGCTTCTTGGAGAATTGTTTTTAGCACATGTGAAATCATTTCGGTTGAAGTTAAATCATAAGTTATGTCCTTTTTTATGATCTGTATTCAGTAAATACTAGCAAAAGCCATGCTTTGTTTGGATTCGCGAAGTATTATGCTATGAGATAAATATTTGAAAGTAATAATATGTTTTTTAAGTTACTTTTACATCTTTATTAAGCAAAAATGTAATTTTATGTTTCGGCTCATTTTAATTTTAAAATGCATTTCAACCAAATAACTAAGAATATCGTCAGATTGTTTATTTATGATATAAGACTGGTATAAATAAAAATATTTTCGAAGTAGAATTATACAAAATATTAATTTTATTTGTTTACAATTCTTTTATTGCCACTTCACAAAAACATAATGTAACTCTTTTAAAATTCATAAATATCGTCTGCTTAAATGATTTCACAAAATAAGAATAAATTGTGTATTTGAATTCCTAACACAGAAAAATACTTTTATAATTGAATGTTAATAAGAGAATTTTCACAAATTTTAATTCATTAAAAATATGCTATAATTTTTCTAAAAAAAAGTATTTTATAAATTTTATAAAAGAAATCATGAAACTATACATAGTTAAAAAGAATGAGGGTAGTTTGAAAATCTGAAAGCAGTTTTTCAGATATTTTGTCAGAATAATGAAAATATATTTTATTTATTTAATAATGATTCTAGTTATAATTACTGAACCCATGATTTAAGTTTTTTTTTCTGAAAACGTACGTGTTTCACTTTTTATTTGAAAAAATGCGTTCGTAATGGAAAAACATGTAAAATAAATTAATTAAAATAATAATTTTTTGAAAAGTATTTCTGTAAAAAAATAATATTCTGCAAATCTACAGATCATAATTTATATTTGTATTTAATTTCCAGTCAAAATATTGAATAGTTTTTTTGTAAAGTGTACGACAAAATGTCATTTGAGTGGCCTAGTAGAGGATTCGCTTCGCTCATCCTAATAATTGATATAATAACTTTTCTTTTTAACAAACGTAAGTTTGACTAATCAAGAATGTTCACAATCCTAATCTATAGTGTAACAATCAGGGCCTGACTATCGCACGAGCACAAAATTTCCTCTAAATTTCCATTAAATAATCATAGCTGTGAAAAAAATTTAGTATTTGAGGTGCTAATGCGATAAAATGACAAAAATATATCTCAGTATATGATTAAAAACATATTTCAGTAAATAATAGGAATTATTTTTCTATATATTTTTGGAAACTTTTTTCAATTATTGGAAAACTTAATTTGTTGACTAGAATCAGTAAATCAAAAAATCAAAGGGGGCACGAAAATTTTAAAGTGCCCTGTGCACAAAAACTTGCAACTCGGGCCCTGGTAACAATGATTTCTTTTCACAATCGGAGTAGGCCAATTTATTGACATGGGCTTTGATCCTTTATAAGAATATATATTTATTTATATGTATATATATATATATATATATATATATATATATATATATATATATTTATATTTATATAGTTCTTTAACCAGACATACTTCAGAGAGTTTGTTAGTCTCTTTGAATTTGGAGGCACGAAACAAGCACCACGAATACTCTGCCGAAAATCAGGACATTGATGGGGGTGCTTTTACGGTGAATGGCGCAAAGTTTGTAATTGTCAAACATGGAAACTGGAAACAATATGAGCTTAAAAAATTTGAGAGTATAAGAATATCATAGTTGCTATTAAGTTTTTAATCTACGAAGAAACAGAAAAGGGTCCGTGACAATCCGATTTCATATCAATAGCATCCATTCATATTAGTATACATCGTGCATAAACAGGAAGCTCATCCTATATCTGCAGAGCTGTGTCGAAAGGTATGCGGTTGAAAACGCGGTATACCTTCGCAAATTTTTTTTAAGGAATTCCATATATACCCTCTATTCTTATCATAAACTGTCTGACGTGTGTAGTCCATCTATTACATGTTTGACAGGGCTCCTATATACATAACAAAAAAGGGGGGAGGGGGGTTATGCATATACAGTGTCTCACATAAGTGATGGGACACCTGTGCTTTACAAAAGGAAACTAATCAAATAAATTAAAAAAACATGTACACATTTTTTTGTGGGTGTGTTTCATACTTAAATTTCGTAAAGATTATTACATAACATACATTTTGTCAAAATATTAAAATATTAATTTAATAAAAATACAAATGTTTACAACGGAGCAAAAAATAGCTCACATAAGTGATGGGACACCGTTATATATGCAACAACAAGTAAGAAAAATCATGCGTTAAGCATAGATTATGAAGCACTTTCCAACACTTAATGAAATCTTTAACAAAACTTTGTTATTTAGGGAAATAATAGTGTATAGCCAAATATACCCAAATATGTATTCCAATACATTAGAACAGCCCTGTATTTCATATGTCAGTTCATATAATGGGAAAATTTAGCTTAGCAAGAAAATACCCAGTAGCTTGAAATTTCTTTTTCAGCAATTCATACTATTAGATGGAAACATACTTGAATACTTTTGTTCAGCCCTGTAGTTTACATTGTATCTTTATTACACGTCAGCTTTAGGCTAAAATTTATTGTAAACTAAAACACTTTTAAAACAACTGAAATCACATTCTCATAAATCATCATTCAGGCGTCCATGTACCGAATTCTTTGCGTGGCCCTGTATATCCCTTTATCTATATTCTGCAAACATTTCTCAGTAAATTGAATGCAGCTCAGCGTAAAAATGCATGGCTTATTTAAGAACCACGTTTAAATAATTTACGCTCATATTCAGTAACGTTGGTGAGCTCTTTTGGGTAGCCCTGTATATCAACTATAACATTTATACACACCATATAATGTGCATATATTTAGCGAAATATAAACGCGAATATCATAATTAAAATGCATTTCATCCCTCCATCAGCCATCATCGGACACATATACGGTACTTCGGAAAGAATATACTATTTGAAATCTTTTGTATGGCCCTGTAAATGCTATGTACTTCATATTATGCAAGACAGTAGAGTATAATTTATATTAAGCTTCAGCGACATATATCAATTTTATTATACATGAAAAAGCTTAATATATTTAAAATATGTCACACACAATTCCTCCTTTTAACATTATCTAATGGAATTCTTTTGTGGGGCCCTGTAAATGAATAATAGCTACATTTTCACCTTATATTTTATAGAATGCATATTTTAATATGTTTGACAGGGTATAACATCTTTAAAATTCCTTTGAAACAATTTTCCCCATAGGCCGTAATGTAATAGGAAACTTTTGATTCGCCCTGTAGATAAACTAATTATGGTAGAAATTTAATTTTCGATAGGACTTGTGCTAGGATAAACGTCAATAACGTCCTAAAATTTCATGGCAATCCGAGTATATTAACGATTTTTCCCCATGGGCCGTAATGTAATGGAAAACTTTTGATTCGCCCTGTAGATAAACTAATCATAACAGAAACTTCATTTTCAATAGGGTTCGTGCTAGGGTAAACGACAATAACGTCCTAAAAGTTCATGGCAATCCGAGTATATTAATGATTTTTTCCCATAGGCCGTAATGTAATGGGAAACTTTTGATTCGCCCTGTAGATAAACTAATCATGGTAGAAACTTCATTTTCAATAGGACTTGTGCTAGGGTAAACGTCAATAACGTGCTAAAATTTCATAGCAATCTGAGTATATTTACGGGAGTTAGAGCCAGGGCCGTAGCTAGAGGGGGGCCAGGTAGGGCAAAGCCCGACCTAGAAAAAGTTTTGCCCGACCTAGCGCAAATCTCTACATTAAATTTCTAAAAAAATAAAGAAAAAAAACATTAAATTTATATTTTTCTACATTTTGATCAACCTAGAATGAAATTCGACATTTATCACTCAGTATTTCATTTTAAAAAGCTTTTATGTAATACAACAATGAAATTCCCGTTTTTCTTCCTTCATGCCAGATTTCCCCTTCTACCTCTAAATTTAGTTTTTAGTCTGGCAATAGCAAAAATATATATATATATATATGACGATTTAAAGTTAGGGGGGGCAGAAACATCATCGCCAGGTTTCCCTTTCTCCGCACAGAAGTCATGGCCAGCGAGAAAAAAACAAAATAAATAAATGTAGAAGGTCAAAATAATCACTCCTTGGTTTCTGCAAGTTCATTTTATTAAACTGTAGCTATATTAGAGAGAAAAGCTCCTGTTGCGGACGATATTTTACCGAAACATCCAAAAAATATTCCATCCTTTACTACATCAAGCCGTACTCATGCAAGAGCGCACCAAAGAATCCTCCTTTCTTCTCTCCCTTACCAACTCTCGAGCTTCCTCTTTTAAATCTAAAAAGAAAATTCTAGAACATTCTCTAACCTCAAACCATCATTCTTTTATGTAAACAGAATTCTTGTCCAGCTACGAGACTATTTTCCACAGACGATAATTATATTTAAAAAAAAATATTATTTAACCAATTTATAATCGACTCAGAATTTCTTAGGCAGACGATTTTTATAGATGATTAATTTTAAGAGAAAAAGAAAAGAAATGGATTTATTAATATGCACACTATCAAAGATTGAAAGGGAAAATAAATAAATAGATAAAATAAAATAATGATATTTTTTGAAAGGTATGGTTTTGGAATAAATTTAAAAGACTTTCTTAAAAAGGGTTGATAAAAACATAGAAGGAATGAGTTTTACTTGGAATATTAAGAAATAAAGTTTAATTAAGAATATTTTTAATTTAGAGCCATCTTTTTAAATTTACGCATACTGGAATAATGTTTTTTAAGGCAAAATAAGAATTTATATCGTCTGCATAAAGATTAACAGATTAGATCTAGAAACAAGATTTTAATTTAATAATTTAAAGTAAGTACGGAATATTATTATAAGAAAATTAAGATAGTGTAAAGGTTAGTTTTGGCGAAAAATATTTAAAATTTGTAATATTATCCCCCCTCCCCAAAACTTTGTATGAAATTGATAGTTAAATAAAACTACAAGTTCAGACAACAGAAATATAATAATTTAGAAAAGTTAAATTTTGGAATAAAACTGTCAAACTCGGGAAGCCAAGAGATGACAGAAAAGAAAATTAACGCAATATAAAAAATATTAGCGATTAAAAAAATAGTTAAGAGAAAATTAAATTGAATTAAATTTAGGTAGGAGCATTTCCCTGAAAGAAATACAATAATGTTACAATATCACTTACTATTTGTAAGTGCATAGGAGATAATACATACAATAAAAGTAGATAAGTTATAAATATTGATAAGCAAGAAATATTAAAAATACAATAAAAACAATAAGAAATCTCCTTCATGGGAGTTTATAGAATTTTAATAACTTAATCAATAGTCCACTAAAGAAAGTTCTCTAAATAAAAGTCCTCCGGATCCAGTCTATTAAACAGTATCTCTTCAATAGTCAACTAAATTTTTTCAGTGATATAGTTCATTAAATAAGTATTTTGTTGGATTCCACATCTTTTCATAATATATCAAATTTTCAATAATAAATAGTATCACTTCAAAACATTATTAATAAATAATATAGAAAAATTTAAATAATAATAATAACAATAATAATAAGTAGCATAATAAGACTCCATATCCTAATATTTCTCAATAAGAGTATAATTAATACTAAACTTCCTTATAGAATTCATAATAATAATAATAATACTAAAACAAGAGTATAATCAACAGAAAATATCACAATTTGTTTATTATTGATAGGAAAAATATTGGTTGAGGATAAAAATAATTACATAGCAACTAAATAATTTTCTTATCTTCTAATAGCATAAGAAAGTATTTTTTGCTATACGAAAATATACATAAAAAAAATAATAATTCCAAAATCCAAATTAAATTAAATCTAACTATTTAGAAAATGGACTCTCAACCAGTATTTCCTTACAATAATTCCTCTCTGATACTCTTTTACAAAATTGTCAAATTTGGTTATAAGTTTTCAAATGCCAAATGTAAAGTAATATTTTATCTACACATGGTTTATAAACTTTAATAATAAAAAACAAATAGGAATAAAAGTTGTCATTCTTAATTGAGAAATGGAAATAAAAATAGTTTGTTTTTTTTGAAAAAATTTTAATATCTGTAGTTTTTACAATCACTGAAAATCATATATTATGTTATAGGTTTGAGTAGAATCATCAGATTTTATAACTGTTATCACATAAATATCTGCTGAATAAATAGAATAATACTAATGTCAAATAAATGAGTAAATATAGTTAGACTTAAATACACTTAAAATTAATTTATCAACATCAATTGCAAGCTTTTACAATCAAAGTGTACACCTTATGCCTGCATAAGGAGGCCAATTTAACCACAAAAACTCCCAAAAACGAGTAACATTCTTGTAGCGCTCCAAGAACATACCTGCTAATGTTGAAAATTATGGTGATAACATTTTTAAAGAATAAGAATTAAAATTTAATCTACTGTCTTGACTTTAGTTTGATCTAGTGATTGTGGTTGTATCTGAGGTTTTGTTTGTTTTTTGGGTTGCTCATGAAACAGTTTATAATCTTCGGCTGAAAAATAGGGTCTTAATTTAGAAACATGCACAATAACGGAATTCTGTCCTGTCTCATAATTAAATTTATCTATTTCATAAGTTACATCAGAAAGTTTATTTATAATTTTATATGGTCCAGAGAAAGTAGGTTCTAATTTTCAAGCGTTAGGGTATTTAAATTCTTCATAAATTACAGAGTCTTGTATTTTTAATGGGCATTCGACAAAATTTCGATCATAGAGTCTTTTACTTTTAAGGTGAAATTCACGAGTTCGCGCTTTCGCAATCTTGAGGGCTTTGTCTACTGGAGTTGTATACATTTTAACTGCCTCACACAGAACCATTACCCTCCCTTTTAAAAATCTAAATCAAAAGTATCGTGGAAATTATAACTATATTTAGCTGCTAACTTTAACTAGAAATTTTATCTAATAAAAATAGAAATGGTAAATATCATAGTTATACCTTATATTGGGATCAACTTTTTAATTCAATTATTTTATAAATCATAAACAGATACAAAAATTTTAATGATAGGTAATTTCTTACTTAAAATCACAAAATTTACTGAAAAAATTAATTATATTTATCATTTAAAACTCTAGCAACAGTTTTGTACAGTTCCATCTTTCTTACTGAATATAAATAAATTATAAGAATCCGGGAACCAAAGCTCACTATCACCAGAAATTCTAACAAATAAAGGAAAAAACATAAATGTTAATTTAGTTTTCTAGCTCAAATGTCTAGTTGTAGGAACATTATCATGAAAATACTGCATTCTGAAAATAGTTCTTTATAACTAAGAAATATCAATAAATTAGAAAATGTACTTTTTTGAAATAAACTTGAGCTTTTAAATTGTCTAAATTATCTAATCTCAGATTTGAAAAATCAGAAAAACTCGGGATGTCTAGTTCAATGAATCTTTCTATCAAAATTTTCTTAATTTGTTCATAATCCGTACAATTTAAACAGTCATTGATATAAATTTTTTGCGCTTCCCCTTTCAAATATTGCGCAAGAAAATTAAATTTCCATTCTATATTTTTCTTCTCCTTTTCACATGTTGTATCAAAATAAGTTAACCACGACAAAATGTTCATTCCAGAACTCGGATCAAACGGTACGAATTTAGGATCTTCCATAATTTTTTTATTCTTACTCATTAGAATAAATGAAGCACTTCTATTTTCTTTATTAAATCCTGATCGTAAAATCATTCGCAATAAATTTCAAAGTTAATAATTTCTATCAATCACATATTTTTTCAAAATTACTATATCAGATCCATAACATACAATAAATAATAAATGAATAAATAAATTAGTAAATTAATAAATTAACTTCAAATTACTCTCATCAATAAAATAATAAATAAATAAATAAATACATAATAAATATTTTTCCTCAATCATAAAAAGAATAAAAATAATAATCAAAACATTTAATAAAATAACTTACAGTTTCTCGAAAAATCTTAAATAAAATTCAATCGTCTTTAAATTCCTCATCAAATACTTCTCGCATACTCACCACTTTGTAGTCATTAATTTTCAAAAATTTGTCACTCTGACCATGAATACTGAATCACAAATTATGCATCGACGGCGACAGATCGACATCAAGCGTCAGGAAATCCACAATCAGACTCGAAGCAAGTGCTAATTATTTCAGATTAGCATCTTTCCAAGCATAGTTGTGAAGTTCTTTAGAAAGAACATTCTTTTACTTTAATTAAGTAAGAAATTACGGCGATTTTGGCACAAGAACATTCACGAGAAGTCGATTATCGGCGATTCACAAACCTATCATCATTTCGTTCCACAGCAGACTCATTAGCAAGCCGAAACTACCATATAGAATGGCCTTCAGAACATAGAATTCAATCGAACTTCGGCGATAGCATGTTCTTCTTCGTTCCTTAGCAAATTTCTTTAAAATCCGAAAAGGGCAGCACAGGCATAAGCTATCCTGTCGGACTTTTGAGTAGATTGTGACGATTTAAAGTTAGGGGGCAGAAACATCATCGCCAGGTTTCCCTTTCTCCGCACAGAAATCATGGCGAGCGAGAAAAAAAACAAAATAAATAAATGTAGAAGGTCAAAATAATCACTCTTTGGCTACTGCAAGTTCATTTTATTAAACTGTAGCTATATTAGAGAGAAAAGCTCCTGTAGCAGACGATATTTTACCGAAACATCCAAAAAATATTTCATCCTTTACTACATCAAGTCGTACTCATGCAAGAGCCCACCAAAGAATCCTCCTTCTCTTCTCTCCCTTACCACCTCTCGAGCTTCCTCTTTTAAATCTAAAAAGAAAATTCTAGAACATTCTCTAACCTCATGCCATCATTCTTTTATGTAAACAGAATTCTTGTCCAGCTACGAGACTATTTTCCACAGACGATAATTTTATTTAAAAAAAAATATTATTTAACCAATTTATAATCGACTCAGAATTTCTTAGGCAGATGATTTTTATACATGATTAATTTTAAGAGAAAAAGAAATGAAATGAATTTATTGATATGCACACTATCAAAGGTTAAAAGGGAAAATAAATAGATAAAATAAAATAATGATATTTTTTGAAAGGTATGGCTTTGGAATAAATTTAATAAGACTTTCTTAAAAAGGGTTGATAAAAACATAGAAGAAATGAGTTTTATTTGGAATATTAAGAAATAAAGTTTAATTAAGAATATTTTTAATTTAGAGCCATCTTTTTAAATTTACACATACTGGAATAATGTTTTTTAAGGCAAATTAAGAATTTATATCGTCTGCATAAAGATTAACAGATTAGATCTAGAAACAAGATTTTAATTTAATAATTTGAAGTAAATACGGAATATTATTATAAAAAAATTAAGATAGTATAAAGGTTAGTTTTGGCGAAAAAAATTTAAAATTTGTAATATATATATATATATAAAACCATTATATATATATATCTGTAAAGCTTTTCTCTCTCACTCTTTAACAGACCTCTGTCAAAAATTGAGCCGTTCTGGATTTTCCGCTTTTTCGCTTTGTAGGAATTGTCCCACACCACTTCAAATTGAACAAATCTGGATTAGCTGATTAGCTAAAGATTGGTTTCGTTGAATCACTGTCACCATACAAAATTTATCGTTAGAAGGCTGGCTGAAACCAGGGGATTCTGAAATTACGGTGAACCAGTTTACAATATTGTTTTCTTAACTTGAATTTGTTATACATGACAGTTAGTTGTCTGTTTCATGTAAACTTGATCTGATTACAATAAATAGCAAATGTCACGCATTAGGCCGTACCTTTTTCGATTTTTCTTATATATATTTTTTATATTATGAACCAGTTACCATACAATTTCAGAACCAGTTTAAACCGGTTTTGAAAGTTAAAGTAATTTTTAAAAAAATCTGAAACCTAACTTGAAAAAGTAAAAACTAGGCCGGTTGTGGATCGTCCTTAGCTATCCTATGCAAAAAAAAAATCATGTAAAAATATTAAAATCTGAGCGAGATATTTGAAAAGAACGCCCCTATAGACAGAACATTGTCATCCGGGTCTTTTTCTGTGACTAGTGTTGATTTTAAGTACCAAAGAGTGTTAAACAATTCGGCTCTCTGGTGATCCTTAAACAGACATCTCTTAGTGGTCAAATCTGTAGGAAGCTTGCTTGAAATCGTATTTATTGATTTATTATTATTATTACTATTATTGTCAATTTATTGTAGAATGTAAATACAGTGAACCTTATTTAATAAATTGTCTTACAAGTTTTATTAATATAAACGAACATAGTACATGCATATAATTAAATTATTTAATGAAAAGGAAAGAAATTTATTTGCGCTAAACCAAATATATATTTTTTTACTTTAATATATTTTTCCGTGCTTCTGAAGAAACTTTGAAAATTTCACTCTAGTTTTAGAAATTTCTCATTTTTAAGAGAAAAAATCCATAAAATCGCAGTACATATGTTTGATGAACTAGGTATAAAAGACTAAAAAAAAGTGAAAAAATAATCTGCCACCCCTGTAAAAACTTTTGCCCTATCTGGCAATATGGTCTAGCTACGGGCCTGGTTAGAGCGCGGACAGACGGACAGACGGCCAGACGGACAGACAAACCGAATGCATAAGCACTTTTCAACTTTGTTGGAAAGTGCTAAAAATCGTCTGAAATAAGCAATAAAAATATTTTTGGAGGTTTTATTTTTACTTAAAAGCAATTGGCAATAATTTATAAAATCGTCTGCAGTATTTCTCTCCAGTTTGTTTTGGAATTTTTGTGTTTTTTAGCTCTGTGTAGCCATGAATGATAAACAAAAAGAAACTTCGCCTGAAATTCGAAAATTAGTTATTAATTTGCATATTGAACGTGGAAAATCTATTAGAAAAGCTGCTAAAACAGTTAACTTGAGTCGTTCAACAGTTTTCAATATCATTAAATGATACAAAAAGAATCATGTGATTCAGTATAAAAGAAGACCTGGCCGACCATCAAAGCTATCCAATGGAATAAAGCGAATTATCGTTCGAAATGTTAAAAAAAATCCAAGAAATAGTGCTTCAAAAGTTGCTGCTGATTTACAAGCATTACATGGAATAATTATTAATCCTGAGACTATTAGAAGGGTAATTCGATCTGCTGGATAATCACGATAGAGTAGCCAAGAAAAAATTCTTCGTAAGTGAAAAGAATAGAAAACTCAGACTAGCTTTCGCAAAATCCAACATAAATAAGAATTCTGATTACTGGAATAAAAGTATATTTGCTGATGAGAGTAAATTTAATATATTTGGTTCTGACGGTAGAATTTTGGTGTGGAGAAAACCCAGGGAAGAATTTCGCAAACAGAACTTGGTACCAACAGTAAAACATGGTGGAGGAGGAGTTATGGTATGGGGGTGTATGTCGTCCGCTGGAGTTGGTAATCTTGTTTTTATTGACAGTATAATGGATCAGTACAAGTATATTGATATTTTAAAGCAAAATTTGAAATCTTCAGCACGAAAATTGAACCTTCATAACGATGTTAAATTCTACCAGGACAATGACCCCAAGCACACTGCTCTAAACGTTAGACTCTGGCTGCTATGTAACTGTCCTGAAATAATAAAAACACCACCACAATCTCCAGACTTAAATCCCATAGAGAATATTTGGCAAGAAATGGAATCAAGAATTCGCAAACACACCATTTCTTCAAAACAACAACTGAAATCGGTGCTTCAAGAAGAATGGGGTAAAATCACTCCAGAAATCACAAAAAAAATTAGTCGAATCCATCCCAAAAAGATTAAATCATATTTTAAAAGTAAAAGGAAATCCAACAAAATATTAAAACCTTTTAAAAAGTAAAATTTTTGGATAAATATTTGATGGAAAAGTAAGTGTCCCATCACTTATGTGAGCCATTTTTTGCTCCGTTCTGAACAATTGTATTTTTACTAAATTAATATTTTAATATTTTGACAAAATGTATGTTATGTAATAATTGTTACTAACTTTAAATATGAAACACACCCAAAAAAATTTTGCACATGTTTGTTTATTTATTTTATTGCAGTTTCTTTTTATAAAGCACAAGTGTCCCATCACTTTTGTGAGACACTGTAGCTCTTATATTAGAGAATTTTTAATTCCAGAAATAAAGTTTTTTAAATGTCAGATTTATGTGTAATAAATGATGAATATAGGGGTTATCCCAGAATGAACAATCCTTCCGGAGCATGGAAATGTCCTTTCCTGCATATCTGTACCTAGATACGAACTTGATAACGAAAAATGCAAATACCTTAAACCTCCAAAACTCTACAACCCATTCCTACAGCTGTAAAACTTCCTCCCAAAAAAAAAAAAAAAAAAAAAAAAAAAAAAAAAAAAAAAAAAAAAATTGAATTTAAAATGTATATAACAGTGTAAGTGGAAGAATGAACGCATTGATAGGATTAATTAATAATAACACTGAAATGTGAAAAAAATGTACTTTAAATTTTACACTAATGGGTTTTCTTTTTGAAATGATAAGATTGGACAATATCTTCAAATATGAAGCAGCAAAAGATTATTCCGTTATCGAAAAAATAGTCTGCCCATGATTCACGTTTTGTTACTGCAACATAAAATTATATAACCAATGAAACTTACTGCTTGCTGCAGTTTTTTGTTCTTTTTGAACCTACAGATTTGAGATCCCTTAAAGAATTTGGCGCCCTGGGCCTGTGTCCCATGTGCCCATACATTAATCAGGCCCTGAAAGCGTATACCTACCCCCCTCCCCTACTTTTCAGACAACAGCACCCCAGTTTGTACCGGACCTCACAATTTATGTGCTTCTGTGCACACTGCTGCTTTAAAACAGAGATGGGCAGTATCGAAAATACATGTATTTGAAATACATTTTCAAAATACATTTGTATTTTGTATTTTGTATTTTAACCTGGCTAAACGAAAGTATTTTGGTAATGTATTTTGAAATGATTTTTTCAAGTATTTTGTATTTTGAAAATACATTTCATATTCAAAATACATTTCATTAGGTTTCCAGCTGTTTCGTTGAAACCGCAGATGTAAAATCCATAAAAGAATAATACGAGCCTGTCTGTTTTGTTTTGTCTTATAGGGTTCTTTTTTGAAAGTTAATGCAAACATACTTTATAACTACTGATACGATAAGGATTAAAATGAATGCATCTGTTTTACTTAGACATTTTTGCTGAACTGTTACAATTCTAAAGTTCTAGGTTTTATAGTTATAACGTTTCGCAGAGAACTACGAAAAGTACTGTGTGATAAACAGGAAGAATTATTTAGATTTTTGCTGTGTCTAATGCTTTTTAAAGAACCAAAGAAAAAAAAGTTATGCAGTAGTAGAAATAAATGCAATTTAATGTTTGTTTGTAATGAGAAAGAACGCCTGATATTTTTCCAGCTTCAAATGATAATGTATCAAAAGAATTGCTGAATTGCGACAGAACACGTTGCGCTATACTATATGGGATTTTTTTAAAAATAATTTCTATTGATAATAACGGCAGTTGTTAAAGTAGCATGACAAATGTGTAAAACAAGATCTATCATTACAAGTGGAAATTTTGAAGCAACAATCAACTTTAAAACATATCTAATGGTAAGATTTATAATTTTATACCGTTATATATTGATCGAAACATTATATTTCTAGTCTTTTTGTATCTATTTTATCAAAGTTTGGATAAATTTTAAGTTACCCATGATATTCATTTGCGAGCGAATTTTATTAAACAAGTAGTTCTAATTATTGATAAACAATTCAGATTTTCATTAATTGTATTTACGATTGAGTATATCAAATATTGGATTTTTGACTATAGACCTGTCCTTACTGGAGATACATGTTTATCTAGCGTGTCTTCGCAATTAATTTTTTTTTTAGTCATTTTATGTTTCATTTTATACTGTTTGAAATAAAATAGCTCATTGAAAATATAAACTAGTATCGGATCAAAACGAAATTGGCTGTACGAAACCAAAGTTTCTTTTTTGAGTTTCGATTGTGAACGGAAGTTTTACAGATGAAAGTTTTAATATGAATAAGAAAGTTAATTTGGTTAATTACAAAATTATTTCCCTTTTAGAAGAATATTTATGATTTTCAATATGCGGGCATGTGCATATATTTGTTTAGACTAAAACTTACAAAAGATTAATGAAACATTATTTTGTATTTTGTTCAGATTTATAAGTATAGAATTTTATGCATTACTAATTGTGAAGTTATTTATGTATCCTGAATATCCCGAGAATATGTATGTATCAACCGAGATCAATGTTCATTTTACAGAGATTTTCAAATAGTTTAACATTTAACTTGCAAATTAATAAAAAAAAAATATCAATAAATTATTCTTTCAGAGAAAGCAGTGTATTTATGTTTAAATAAAATAGTAATTTTTAATTTGCAATCATTATCGCAAATACAGCATGCTTATGTTTAAATACATCTTTACAATAAAACTGACGGAAAATTACGTTATGAGTATTTAAAGTATTTTTAACAACGCCATGTGATAGAGGGGGGGAAGGGGGGCGAAGGGGGCGGTCGCCCCTGGCGCGGAATTTGGGGGGGGGCGGCAAGTTTATATTACCAACGTTATTTTTGGCCAATTACAAGATGAAGTTGAGAAGGGGGGGGGGGGGGTGTAGTGGAGATTCTTGTAGCGTAGTTTGGTAGCAGCTGCTATTTTATTAGAATACTTAGAAGAAGCGTGATTACGTATAGTAGTCCAGATTCGGATGTACGAAAAAAACCCCACAATGATTGCTAAGTTATTCTTTATTTAGACATCTATTACTAGGGGGGGGTACACTTACAGTACTCGGAGAAAATCTCCGAACAGTTTTCAGCAACTTCACTAGACCAGAGCAGAGAGTCAAGTCCTCGTACATAGCAACAAACCGCCACTTTTGGCATGATAGAAAATCGCCAACATACACAAGTTCGCCCATGCACAATGGATAGTATACGCCAAATAACAGTTAAAATGCAGCCAGCAAGATCAGAATTCAATTTGGTTTCCCAGCTGGGATGGGAAAGGAAAAGGTTGCCAAACTATAAATTGTTACACGTGTTGTTATGTCTAAACACAGAGGCACACCGAAGGGACATCAGATTTTACTGCGCAGATGTTAAATTCTTTTTAGGGTTTTGTCGAGAAAGGAAAAAAAATCGTAAGCATAAATTTTAACTGCGAAACAGAGATGATCTCCTTATAAGGTAATGCAGAATTGCTTCGATCGGAAATAGCAGACATCTGGAAATAGTTTTAAACGGTTGATTAATATGTGAGTGTATTTCTCACAGATAAAGTTAAGCAGCTGCCGATTTTCGGTTAGAGAATTAATAAGCAAGAAAAATGGAAAAGGAATGAAGGACAACTTAAAACTAATTTTTGAATTGAACAGAGACGGGGGGGAAAGGAATAATTTAAGAAAATAACCAATATATAACGAAATAATCGTTATAGGGGGGATGCGCCAAATTGAAACTTTGCCTCGGGCGCAGTTTTTTCTACCCACGCCCCTTATTTTTATTGTAATGACTCATTCAAGATTGAAGGCTTTTTAAAACAGACCATGACGAATAATGATGTATTGATAGAAGACATTTCTTAAATACAAAAAACATGACTTTAAAAAAATTAACTTAAAAAACTTATTTGGTATCATGATATCCTAAACGTTGTAGTTCTACACATTATGATATTCCCAGGATTTAAACGAAAATATTTAATATTTTTCTTAATTATTTCTTATATATTATTCATGAGAAGCATACTTGTACTTGCGTAGTAGTATTCGAGGCATTAACGAATTTTATTTTTAACAAACCATTTTTTTTTAAAATTTTAAACTATATATATTATTATATATTTAACTAACATCCAACGAAGGAGGCAGTACAATTCTTTTACATATATGTATATGTCCAAGAATAACTCTTGAATTGACGTTTCGAATTTTAATCACCCACTCTTTTTACTTTTCTGTATCTTTACAGCAAAAAAGTATCGGATTCGTAAAAAAATTCGACTTCAAGTTTTCGACGGATTTATATTTTTGAAGGTGCTGAACATTGGCAGTTTTTAGGAAATGTCGATTTGTGAATTTATCCGTGTACGATGCAAATTTTGTGAATTAATCTATCTTAAAAATTAATCCACAGAATTAAGAAAACTTTAGATTCAATTAGACATATACATAAGTTATTTTAGATATTAGGTAATGGTATAACTCTTCCAAAATGTGGCGCTGATATGGTGTGTCTTTCACAATTTTCGCAAAAACTGTATCTCAAGAACTAACGCACGGATTTTCATCGAATTTCAGGTTCAGCTAGACTTTTACATAAGTTGTTGCCGATTAAATTTTGGTATAAATTGCGCAGCAGATGGGTGACACTGCTATGCTACATTTTTCACGATTTCTGCACTAGCTCTGTCTCAAGTAGTAAAACATGGATTTTCAAAGAATTTCAGATTTAGTTTGATGTTAATATAAATCGTCACTAATTAGTGTTGGTGCAAATCGTCCAACAGATGGCACTGTTATGCTGCATTTTTCAGGATTTACAGACTTTTAACACGAACTAATGCACTAAATGTCATCAAACATTATATTCTGTTATGTATTTTTATTAACTATTACTGCCAACCCCCGAAATTCGGTTTCGGCCTTAAAAACCTGCTTTGTTTATCCTTCATTATAAATTCTCAAAAAAGATGTTTATTAAGTATTTCTCAATTTGAGAATATTTTTTCTCTTTTGAAGGCCAATTGTAATTTCCATACATAATTTTGATTTCTAGATTGTTTTGATAACGCTTTACTCCTATGTTTAACATGAAGCTGAATTATACCCAAGAGAGAATTTATATTTTTGTATACATTTTAACATTTTATCTGTAAGTATTCTTCGTTTATTTTTTAAGGAGTATTCTGAAATAGATGGATTTGTTTTTTTATCTACCTTTTCTTTTGCTTCTTTACTTTGATAATTTATAATGTCAAAGAATTTAATCGGTGTTACAAAAACATCTAACAGTTGCGTTGTGGAAACACAAATTGGAGATCTACACAGGCCGAAAGTATTATGTTCAGTTTAAACCGAACAAAGAGCTTTTTTGTAAGGCCCATTCCGACACAAAACAAAAATTATTGGCCCGGACCAGTATAAAGTTAAATTTTCAATCCGTACACTGTTAAAACTAATGGTTGCATATGGAATTTCTAGAGATGAAACGCTTGTCTCGTCAGCAATTCCCCTAAGGAAGCCAGAAATGCATCACTGGGGGTGCTCTAGGGCACCTCTAGGGGCGCAATTCCGGCTAGGAGTGCCATAGGCAGCCTTTAGTTTTAACAGTGTATTAAAGAAATATTAACAGAATATGATATAAAAAGTAAAATCTAGGAATTAGCCCGGCTCGATATAAAAACTAAAAGTTTGGCCAGGCCCTGCTTGTACAAAAACTTGATTAGCCCGGACCAATTAAATTTCCAGAAAACATAAATTTCTGTGTCGATGTGGTTAAAAATCCTCTTCTACGAGGAATTCTGATCAAAAATACTTATTTTTTTCTTATGTTTATAGATATTCTTTTTAAAAAGAACTTTGGACTGCGATATTTAATTTTAAAATGAATCTTTATTTTTATGTAAATGTTTTTCTTATAATTAAGGCTTAGTCAAAAAGGGCAACCTAATGACAAATGTTCTAATTTATTTTTGTTTGGAAATGTTTATAACTAGCAATTGCAAAAATTATTTACTCGCACTTATTTTACCATAATTTGCAAACACAAAATAATTTTCAGAAAATAGTGTCAAAGAAGGCGTTTTGAACCGAATTTCCTTGCGAAAGAAGAGTAGTCACTCAAACGGGGGGGGATGAAAACAATGCTTGTCATGTGATAAAAATCACTTATAACTCAACAGGTCATTTATTGATTAAACAATGGAAAATTCAGTTCGATTAGATATCGTTTCCAAAGTCAGGCATTCCAATTTTATAGCTATCCGTTAAAAAATGTGTCAAAACATTTTACACTTGTTAAGCAGAGCAGACGGAAGCAACCTTAATATCATTTCATGCCTTGGAAACTTAAGTCAAAAAAATCTGTACAATAAAACCTTCTAAGAAGGATTCGCACAGAATAGGAGAAAAATACATTATAGACAGGTTTATTTCTTAGCAGGAACATAGCTTGTTCTAAATGTATCATATTCTTTTTTCTTGTTATTAAATTTATTTTACATGAATCAATACATTTCCCGTTTAAGACAGGATTTGTAGACAGACTCATTTTCAGAGTTCCTTTTGCTGTGCTTTAATTTTATTATCCAGAATTATATTTAATATTCATAAAAAAATAATAATTTTAATGGTAAAATTATAGCAATTTAAAAATACGTAAATTTTTTTTTTGAAAAAAAAAAATGTTGGGTCGGGCCAGATTTTACTGATTTTTCCCATAGATCGACCGAGACGGAATGAGCCAATGATATCCATACGAACTGGATCAGGACTGTATACTAATATTTTTAAACTAGTGCAACAAGTGCTCTAGGAAGAATGAAGCGCAATCCCGGTCCGATCTGGTAGAAATGAGTCAGGTAGGTCTGGCCCGAATCTGCAGAAAAGAAGTAAAGTCCGGGACTCGAAAGAGAGATGACGTGGCCCATCTGAATCTTTCTGAAGAAAAAAAAACGATACCCGGTCTGGACAGGAGCATAACGACTAAAGATTAGGTCCGGTCAGGCCCGACCAGAGTGTCGTGTATTAAAATTGGCCAGCTAACTTGGCCGGATACGGCCCGTGTAAACCTCTTATCTCATAGACATTTAAAAAAAATTCAAATATATTTTGTATTTTGAATGTATTTTGAAAATACATGTATTTTGTATTTGGAACTTTTTCAAATCGAAAAGTATTTTGTATTTTGTATTTTAGGTTCTAAAACTAATGTATTTTGTATTTCGTATCGAAATCGATTTTTCAATGTATTTTGCCCAACTCTGCTTTAAAGTAGTGTAAAACGAAATGATAAAATGAGGAACATTGTATGACAAGATGTAGACCACGAAGAAAAAATCAGCCAAGCGATGTATACTTCCAGTCTATTACAGACCGTTGAACTTTAGTTAAGTTTCGTTCAGAAGTGCTAGGCACGTAGTATAAGCCTAGCCTTTCGCCTTCATTCAGCCATCCCATTGGTCTCCAGTCTATTACTATTGTATGCAAATGTAAAAGTATCTTTCTTCAATGCACTTGAGCAACACAGCGGAGATAATTCAGACATGGCAATTAATTTTTCAAGATTTCAATTATAATATAGGGTAGATGTGCCAGTAATGGACCACCTTCCAATAATGGGCCACCTCGCACTTTTTGGTTTATAAAAAAATAATAAATAATAGTTAAGCTTTTATTATTTTTTTCTGAACTCCACCTTGCATGCTTTATAAGCTGGATTAATTTTTTATACTTTTTGTCAAAACAATTAGGAAGCAGAAAATAAAGTTTCACAGTTTTTCTGTTCTTCACTGAAAATCTTAATGAACATGCTAAGAACTGACTTTACTTACTTAGTTTATATCTTTTTTAATTTTCCCTAAAAATTGAATGTTTTTGTTTGGTTACCAATATAGAACATTGAATTTAATATACCAATGTTCATTTACAAAATTTTATTTATTTTTAAGATTTTAGGAGGGGTGGTCCATTACTGGATTGCTTATTTCGTGATTTTCCAGTAATGGACCACCCAAGTGACCAATACAAAAAGTGTAATTTCAGTAGAGATAAAATATTTTGATTTAACTGAAAAGCTAAATAATCAAATTTAATGCTTAAATTTTATCTATTATAATTTAATAAAGGCAATTTCTTTATAAATAGTTGTTTTTAAAACGTCATCCAAAATTGGTACAAAAAACAAGCAGAAAATTTGACAAAATCTAGATGTGCCGTTACAAAAGAGGTTGTTTTAAGTTGGTTTAGGAATGTAAAATCATATTAGGAAGATGATATTATTAATATTTTCTTCCGAATTCTAAAGCATACAGAGAGAATTTTCAATGGCGTTAAAACTGGATTTCTTTTGCGCTCTTAAAACAGGGAAAATTTGAGACCAAAATCAATTAAAGATGTGTATTATGTAGTACCGAATAACGAAAAAGAACGAATCACTGTTATGGGATGTTTTTCAGCAAGTAGTGAGATTGTTCCATTGATGATAATATATCCATGATGATAATATATAAGCATCTTTGAAGGGAAATTGTGGAATCAATCTGTGCCAAATTGATGGGCTATATGATTATTTGAAAATGGTTGGATAGTGCAAGAACATTTATCATTTTAAATGCATTCTAAAATTTCATATTGAATAGTTTGGACTATCAGAAAGGGATGATAAAATTGAAGATTTGTTATTTATACTTTATATTTACACAGCACATCATTTAGATAATGATATGAATGAAGATTGGAGACTTTTTTTAATGCCTTATTTTATCTAAACTTGATTTCAGTAAAACATTATCTTTATCGTATAAATCCTTTAAATTTAAATACTTTGTTTTATATCTTTACAATATAAATCCTTTAATGTAATAAACAGTTAATAATATCATTAATATTTTGTTTTATATCCACATTATAAATCCTTGATTATAATAAATTCATAACTTAAATTTAAATATTTGGTTTTATGTTTTTTTCAATATAAATCCTTTAATGTAATGGATTTCTAACTTAAGTTTTAATATTTTGTTTTATTAATATGCTTTCATTAAGTTCTGGAGCAAAATAGAATTGAAAAATCAATTATCTGTTATTTTTTATAGGGTGGCCCATTACTGGAACATAGGCGGTCCATTAAATTTTTATTTCTATTGGGAAATGTAACTATGGGATTAGTTAAATATTGTTGAAAGATTAATATAATATGAAAAAAATTGGAATACAATAATTACAACTATTAATAAAAAATTATTTTTCAGAGAAATTTCTTAAGGGGGTCCATTACTGGCACATCTACCCTATATTTTTTAATGGAATTTAGCATATGTTAATATCCTGGATTTCGTTACATGTTACATACATAAAATTCATCGTTATAGATTTTGTTTGGAAAGATATATTTTATTTTTTATTTATTTGTTTTTCCCGCGTGTTGGGCCAATTTTTTTTTTTTTTTTTTTTTTTTTTTTTTCCAAGAGACCCTGGTGCAAGAAAATTTTAGGAGCTCTAAATTATTTCCAAAGATTAAAATAAATAATATTTTTGTTTCACTGGGAAGACTCATGTAGATACATGAGCAAAACATTTTGGAGTGCTAATATTTTATGTTTAGCTAACTGATCTGCACGGAATTATTAAAGTCTTAGATATGCATAAAATCAGTGTTGAATGAATTAATCCAATTAAAGGGAAACAAATGGAAACCTATTTACAAAAAATCGCCCCTTAATATATATATATATATATATATATATATATATATATAGTTCAGTGTTTCACAGTCTTTTAAAAGTCAATCAAATTATTAGTTTTTAGAGTTTGTGGTATGTCAACGGGAATTGGCCAGCGTAGCTCGTAGGTGGCAGAGCCCCCTAGTGTTGTACATTAAAATAACGAAACTTTTGTTAATCCATAAAATAAAAAAAATGATAACGCATTTTTGGCATAGCGGCTGAGCGCTATTTCTCTAAATGCTCCAGATATATAAAAGATGCTCGTCTATCTTTTAAAGATTCGATGCTGTTTCTTTATGCGTACAGGTATAAAGTATTTACCTGATAAAGTAATAAACTCAGTAAACAATAAGATAGTCACATCACAACAGCCGTCAAGACAGACAAATATTGTAGTGCTCGCAATTTGCAAGACACTTTTTGAGTCAAAAATATCGGATATCCCACTTTTTTATGCAGCAAAAACTTAGAAATAAATCAAGATATTGCAATACAAATTTTATGAGACTTGCCTTATTTCGTTTAAAATGTGGCTTAGATCATGAAAATTAATGGGAAAATATAGTAAATCAATCGCTAATATCATATGTATTGACGGTCACATTCTAAAATATAGAACGCCAATTTTGTTGTTGTTGTTGTTAGTTTGTTTGTTTGGGCGCAGATAGTGGAAATTTCTGGCACTTATCTTTGCGCTACCACATTTCGCACAAGATAAGGTAAGTCTCTTCAAATTTCCGTTACAATATCTTCGTTTTTTTTTTTTTTTTTTTTTTTTTTTTTCTTCTTCTTCTTCAAAACTATTATTAAAAAGCTACTTCAATAAAGAAAAGAAAAAAAAAAAAAAACGTTCGCAAATGTTATTCTTGTGGGAAACATTTATTAAAATATCTCGGTTGCATTTCTTTTCTTTTCTTTTTTTTTTTTTTTTTTTTTTTTTTTTGTGTGTGTGTGTGTGTGTGTGTGTGTGTGTGTGTGCATTGGATAATTTAGATTGATCAGTACGAAGCCGTTTTTCACTTTTTCGATTTTGTTTATGGATATTTATAATGAAGGCGATTTCATTTCCGAAACTTGTTTCAAAAGTAAAAGCATCCTCATGCACCGAAAAAAAAAAAAAAATCTGCATTTAAGTAAAAAGCGTTCTTTGTGTAGATCCGTCTCAGCTATCCTGTAAAAAAAATAAAAATAAATATAAAATCATTTTAAAATATTAAAATACAATCGAGTTAAATTTCTTCCATAGGAATAGCATAAGCGAGCGGGTCTTTTCGCATGACTGAAGTAGCCCCTTAATGAATTTTTTAATGAAATTAGCTCTTCTGGAAACTTGAGTTCGATCAGAGTGGATCAGGCTATATATTTAATTAAAATAGATTGCGCTCTTAGTTTCCTATACATATGTTGATGTCTAATATCACTTATCGCAATATTATCAAACCCAGTATACAGATAAAGAGTGAATTTTATCAGGGGTCTATCATGACTTTTCGCATAGGATCCTGTTTTTGTGAATTTTTGTTCTTATGTTTGTGAAAATTCTATTCCGAATTTTGGGAATTTTAAATTATCGATGTCTTCAGGTTCTATTTTTCATACGTAAAAAAAAGTAATATGCTTTTTGGTGGGTTCAACTGCTTATTTACAAGCCAGATTTTATTATTAAATGATTAAATTTCTGAAAAGTACAATTTGAAGGGGAAAAATTCTGTGAAAGGTCTATTAAAGAGACAAATAATTTTGTGAAGGGTCCTGTTTGGGGATAAAACAATTTGTGAAAGGTCTTATTTTAAGATAAATTATCTTATGAAGGGTCTTTAAAGGACCTAAAATTTTTCTAAGCATATCCCTGAGTTCATATTGTATTATTTGTGTTGTTCAAATTGCCAGCGACTTCCACGCTTTCAGTCTTATGTACCGTTGAAAGAATGTACATACATATATTGTGTTTGTTTAAATGTTTCGTCGAATGAACACTATTTATAAAAATGTCCGTGCTCATTTGTGCGGAAAAGGCGACGAATAATATAAGACTTCCTTCTGGGCTCTCAACGCCTACGTTGGGTCGATTTTTAGATTGGATAAACAACGTAATAACAACGGCTCAAGGGAAACCGTATTACGCCTCTCTAGCTTCACGAAGTAAAAAAACAAAATCATTTCATTCTTGAAGGAAAAAAAAAATTATAATTTATTTCTACTTGATAGGATGATATGTTTGAAGTGGACATTAAAGATGTATTCGACAAATTATTTTTCCACCTTCAACAGCTTGAAATTTTCGGATACATTTTCAGACTCATTTTTAAAAGTAGAAACATGAAACTGGCTGAGGTGGTTTTTGAAGAGATATAGAAGATGCCGTGCGATGTTATTTTCCGCTCCAATAATCAGAATTTGATTTATAAACAATTACTTTCTCAGTATCTTTTTCATTATTTCCAGATCTCGCGCATTGAAAAATTCGGTTTAAAACGCCATTTTTGACAGCATTTTTTGCAATATTTTCTGCATTCATCAAAAAATCGACAAACACAGCACCTTGAGTAGTTTTTAAATAAGATTATTGTCTTGTTTGGTGCATTTGACAACAAAAGTGAGTTTAAAAATAAATCAGAAAAAAAGCAGTTTGGACTGAAATACACCCTTAAGCTGTGAAATTTTATTTAATAACTTGATAGTGGAGTGAAAATATATATATATATATGGGTGATTCTCAAAATAGGGGACAATTTATGTCTTTCGGCATACAAAAAAAATTGAGAGGTTTTCTGTCATGTTTTTATATTTAGATATGTTTGTCTTAATATTATTCATTATTTGCACTCAAGAATTACTCACTTTTTAGTTAAAAACACCTTAAAATAACAGAATAAATGTTCAAAATGTCATTAGCATGGATGTCCACAGCAGCTGTGCCTTGTATATACTAGCTTTTTAAAGAGTTAATATCATGCTTATAAAATAAAACAAATATTATTCTTTCTTTAAATTAATCAAGGAGAGTATTTATCCAATAAATTTCTTTTTAAAAATAAAATTATAGTACATAAAAAAAGAATTAAAGTTTGTCCTCCATATTCTATTTTCAAAATAAGGTCATACTATAACAGCTGGTTAATAATCAAAATTTCATTTTCACATATGATAATAGTTTGAAAATATAAAGTTTCTCCATGGCAACAAGTAGCCATTTTATCCCAGCCTGAAAATAGAAGCATGTATTGTATTTTAAGAATAGAAGTTGAATATTAAAGGCGTACATCAATTGTATGTCATTAGAATGGATAATAATTTTCATGTTTATTTTATAATTAAAATTTTTATTTTACTTATTTGCATAGGACTTTCGTGTTTTAAAAAGCCCCAGAAAGGACTATTGCATTGTGATTATCTTATGGCTCATAATCTTACTTAAATTAAAATTTGTCATTAACATGGACAAATATCAGTGTCATTAGCATGGTTTTTCTGTTCATGCTAAAGACTTCTATGTGCATAAATGTAACCATTGCTTATATTGTGTCTTTTACAAAGTTTTATTTTGCATATAAATTTAGGTATTACATTTATTATCCCTAAAATATGCATTAAATCTGTCAGAAAATCACTAAGACAGCTTCTTACATTGTTAGTGTCAGAATGTTGCTCATGTAAACAAAGTTTGCTCTTTGGTAATGTTTTTATTCTCCTTATATGCATATATATAAAAATGGAAACCATTTGCTGAAAAGGAAGGCTAATAAATATAGAAAAAAATATTTAAACAGGAAAAATTTAAAAAAATTCAGATCTTGCTGATATAGTAGAGCGTACTTCGGATACAGTATAGTAGTCGAAATATTTGTGTTTCTGTAAATATGCAGAAAGTAATTTTAATTACACCTCAGAAACCTATATCTTATTCATAAAATGTGAAATAGTTGAATATAATTAAAACACGCCCCAAACAATGTTTCCCCGTATAGCAGTATGCAGGGGAATACTTTTATGTGGCCCTGTAATTTAATAATAAAAATTCTTTGCATCACAGATTGTACAGAATGCATATTTTAGTATATATTTCATAGATTCATGCCAATTCTATTATGTTCGAATGAAAGTAACATCATAAAAATGCATTTGAATCTTTTTTCCCATTGACCGTAATGTAATGGAATACCTTTGATTGTCTCTGTAAGTGATCTATGCATCCGACTTTCATAACATTTGAAATGACTCGATAAAATTACGTAATAATTATATGTTTTAACTTTCAAACGATTAAAATGCATTTGAAAATTTTTTTTCCCATTGACCGTAATGTAACGGAATCCTTTTGATTGTCCCTGTAATTGAGCTATCCATCCGATTTTCATAACATTTGAAATTACTCGACAAAATTACGCAATAATTATATGTTTTAAATTTCAAACGATTAAAATGCATTTGAAATTTTTTTCCCCATTGACCGTAATGTAACGAAATCCTTTTGATTGTCCCTGTAATTGATCTATCCATCCGATTTTCATAAAATTTGAAATGGCTCGACAAAATTATGTTATAATTATGTATTTTAAATTTCAAACGATTCGGTTGGGTAGTTTTTGCGTTGTTATATGCGGACAGACAGACGGACGGACTGAGCGACAACAATAGGTGCTACGTATTTACATAATTACGAACGCACCTAAAAACATTGTGGGCCACTGTAATACCCATCGTGGGTATGCGTAATAAAAAATATAAAAATAAAACATTTGTAAATTATTTATAAAATGCATTTATAATTTCAAAGAAAAAAAAAAAAAAATTCAATGTATTTCATGTTACATTTATTCTTTAAAAGAAAAAAAAAATCCGAAAATTTTTATACATGTCCGAATGAATTTGAATATTTTTAATTTGATTGAATAATAATAATAATAGCTTCCTTTTGTAATCCTTAAAAAAATAATAATAATGATGCTGCTATTTTTGTAAAGATTTAAATTATAAATTAATGACTTGACTTATTAATTAAAGGGTAAAATATTTTGAAAAGAATGTTATGCGAAACCTTTGAGCAATATTTCGATCACACTTACCCACGCGTTTTAAATTTGATCACTATAATTCCATGTCAAATTCAAATGTACTGTATTTCATAATTGAAGATCTTAATGAGATATATTATGTCCCATTTTTCTAAAAAATTATTTTGTTTTAGTTATAAATAAGGTAATCTATCATAGGATAAAGCTAAACTACTAAGATTGTAATTAGTCTTGAAGATATGAGACATTACTTTTCATTATTTAATGCTTTTTATATAATTTAAATATTCGCGTTTCTGAGAGAGTTTAAAAAGCACCTGCTAATGTTTTAACTATTGGCTACGAAAAAGAAAAGAAAAAAAAAACAAAGTAACATTTATAACCAAAATCTTTTTCAATTTTCTCCATTCAGGTTTTGCATTGTTAGTATGTATAATTAAATAACAATCGAACGAAACGGGTTTTAAGGCCAAAACAGAAACAAGAACCGAATTTCAGTGATCGTCCTATTTTCGGCCGACAAAGAAAATGTCTATTTTTTTTTTCTTTAGCGTAATTAATGCATACATTAATGTATCACATTACACGTATTTGTAAAATTAATTAGTTATTAATTAACTATATTATTAAATATATATAATTATTAATTATATGTGTTGATCCCAATTGGATCTCTGGGCCTTAGACCCGAAACTTTTTATTTTCATATAAAATAAAACGTTATTAATAAATCAATGGCACACAAAGATTTCTCAATTATACGAATTTCATTTAATTAAAAAATAGTTTTAGATATACTTATAAACACTTCGATTTATCTTTAATAATGCTATTTGTAAAGAATGATCTGTTACATTAGAATGTTCTTAAATAGTATTTGTAACATTTCTGAGGTTTCAAACTAAAAATGTGTTAAGTCCGAAGCTTTTAATGAGCAAAAGATTAGATTAGACGTGAAAAAGATTAGTCATATGTGCATTGGTTGCTTTATAGTTTGCATTCATTTCTTTAGTCAGTCATGATTGATAATTATAAACGGTGAAATTCATAGCAATAAATATATTCTCATTTGACCCGATACTGTTAATATCGACGAGTAATGTTGGAAATTTCCGAAGGATAAAACGAAATTATTGGCACGAGGTGGAAACCGTCAGAATTCGACGAAAGAAAAGGTTTAAGAAAGAATTGTTTCGTTTATTTATATTAAATCTACATAATTAGTTACAGTAAAAAATGCATCTTATTTCGGTCAGTCTAACTCTCAAACAAATATTATTTTAAGCTAAAATTAACAAACTAATATTTCTACAGTTGTCCAAATTATTAAAATTAAACTTTAATTGCATATGTAATCAGTAAAATATGATAAAGTTCAGTTAGGATGAAGTTATCAATTGAGGCTCTTGTGTTTGGTATAAATGCGAATTGAGTCTAATTCTCAAACAAATACTATTTTAAGCTTTTAAAAAAAATCTATAAAACTTAGTTGATTAAATTATCAAAATTAAACTTTAATCGCATATGTGATCAGTAAAGTCAGAGCCTAATTAAGGTTGTGCGAGGCCCAAGGCCCAACAGTTAAAGGGCCATTCGCAGCGGAATAGTTACTATTTTTTATTTATTTATTTATTTATTGAGGGGGGGGGGGGCAGAGGGAATGAGACATTACGATACAGTTAAATTGTTAACCAAAATATATTTTTTATATTTGAGAAAATAGTCACAGAAACTGCAATTTTAAGACTAACTTTCAAAATCATTTTAGTCAATTTTGGGACCCCTAGTAGCAGTGGGTCCAAGGCCACGGCCTAGCTGCCTTATACGGTAATCAAGCCCTGAGTTAAGTATAATAAAGATCAATTATTATGATGAAATTATCAATTGAGGCTCTTATGTTAGGTATAAATGCGAATGAAAAAAAAAAATTAGTCCAAATTGACATAATTATAGAATTTCATATGAAATCTAAACCCGTCACAATTTTTATCTTCTCAAAATTTACATGCACACTTCTAATTGTATTTTAACTTGATCATTTTAAAATCACTTTTTTAATACATATATATATATATATATAAACATTATTTGCATCTGCTAAAAGCATTCCACGTTTACGGATCCAGTATTAAACAACATCTATACAAAAGTATACATATAACGTCATTAAAACGGAATAATACACAAATGCAGCAAAAACAATATTCGACACTCGGCAAAACAAATCGGATACCTGATTATTCATAGATCTTCACTTCTTTATTTATAATAGTTCCATGTTTTATCAAAAATCATTCTTTTTTTTTTTTTTTTTTTTTTTTTTTTTTTGAAAAATATCATTACATACACACGGATAAATAAAATTGCAGTCTTTTAGCTTTCTGATACGAACTGAGTAAATACGATGAAGTCACTCGAATATTATTTAAAAAACATTTTTGTAAAGGAAGTGTTGTATCATTTGTAAAATAAGTTTGCAATACGCTTAAAAAAAAAAAAAAAAAAAAAAAAAACAGGAGATGAAACTTTTTTTTCCAAAAGAAAATCCACCGTGTAGTTTTTAAAATCATTCTGGCCGAAGTTTTGAGACTTACTGCTTTATAATACGTGTATATGAATATGATAAGACAATGTATCAAACTACAGTGTGTAACTATTTTCCGTTTTTTAATATAATTTTACAAAATCCTTTGAATACACTGCCCACACATACAATTTAGAAAATGTTTCAGTTTTATAATCTTTAATCTTTAGAAATTCATCTTCAACGGCGTCAACAAAGAAAACATTCATTATTGTATACTGTATTCACAAAAAATAAAATCGCAAAAATTCCATAGCGTGTTGTTTATTTTTTATCTCGTTTTTCACGCGGGTAAAAACTTTGAATTTGTTTGAGAAAATGGAATTAAAAAAAAATATTATATATACATTATATATTATATATACATCAATTAAATAAAAAAAAAAAATCGATTATAATTTTCTGGATCTCATTTGCTGCAACGACCGTCCCCCTTTTTTGACATGGTACTGATTTTGTATTACAAGACGAATTGAAAGAAATTAATTACAACTGAAGCATATTTTAAGAAAAAAATATTTAAACAGGAAAAATTTAAAAAAATTCAGATCTTGCTGATATAGTAGAGCGTACTTCGGATACAGTATAGTAGTCGAAATATTTGTGTTTCTGTAAATATGCAGAAAGTAATTTTAATTACACCTCAGAAACCTATATCTTATTCATAAAATGTGAAATAGTTGAATATAATTAAAACACGCCCCAAACAATGTTTCCCCGTATAGCAGTATGCAGGGGAATACTTTTGTGTGACCCTGTAATTTAATAATAAAAATTCTTTGCATCACAGATTGTACAGAATGCATATTTTAGTATATATTTCATAGATTCATGCCAATTCTATTATGTTCGAATGAAAGTACCATCATAAAAATTCATTTGAATCTTTTTTCCCATTGACCGTAATGTAATGGAATACCTTTGATTGTCTCTGTAAGTGATCTATGCATCCGACTTTCATAACATTTGAAATTACTCGACAAAATTACGCAATAATTATATGTTTTAAATTTCAAACGATTAAAATGCATTTGAATTTTTTTTCCCCATTGACCGTAATGTAACGAAATCCTTTTGATTGTCCCTGTAATTGATCTATCCATCCGATTTTCATAAAATTTGAAATGGCTCGACAAAATTATGTTATAATTATGTATTTTAAATTTCAAACGATTCGGTTGGGTAGTTTTTACGTTGTTATATGCGGACAGACAGACGGACAGACAGACGGACGGACTGAGAGACAACAATAGGTGCTACGTATTTACATAATTACGAACGCACCTAAAAACATTGTGGGCCACTGTAATACCCATCGTGGGTATGCGTAATATAAAATATAAAAATAAAACATTTGTAAATTATTTATAAAATGCATTTATAATTTCAAAAAAAAAAAAAAAAAAAAAAAAAAATCAATGTATTTCATGTTACATTTATTCTTTAAAAGAAAAAAAAAAATCCGAAAATTTTTATACATGTCCGAATGAATTTGAATATTTTTAATTTGATTGAATAATAATAATAATAGCTTCCTTTTGTAATCCTTAAAAAAATAATAATAATGATGCTGCTATTTTTGTAAAGATTTAAATTATAAATTAATGACTTGACTTATTAATTAAAGGGTAAAATATTTTGAAAAGAATGTTATGCGAAACCTTTGAGCAATATTTCGATCACACTTACCCACGCGTTTTAAATTTGATCACTATAATTCCATGTCAAATTCAAATGTACTGTATTTCATAATTGAAGATCTTAATGAGATATATTATGTCCCATTTTTCTAAAAAATTATTTTGTTTTAGTTATAAATAAGGTAATCTATCATAGGATAAAGCTAAACTACTAAGATTGTAATTAGTCTTGAAGATATGAGACATTACTTTTCATTATTTAATGCTTTTTATATAATTTAAATATTCGCGTTTCTGAGAGAGTTTAAAAAGCACCTGCTAATGTTTTAACTATTGGCTACGAAAAAGAAAAGAAAAAAAAAAACAAAGTAACATTTATAACCAAAATCTTTTTCAATTTTCTCCATTCAGGTTTTGCATTGTTAGTATGTATAATTAAATAACAATCGAACGAAACGGGTTTTAAGGCCAAAACAGAAACAAGAACCGAATTTCAGTGATCGTCCTATTTTCGGCCGACAAAGAAAATGTCTATTTTTTTTTTCTTTAGCGTAATTAATGCATACATTAATGTATCACATTACACGTATTTGTAAAATTAATTAGTTATTAATTAATTATATTATTAAATATATATAATTATTAATTATATGTGTTGATCCCAATTGGATCCCTGGGTAGTGATGGGCGATTCTGGAAATTTTGAGAATCGATTAAAATCGATATCGTATAAAACAACATCGATCATAATAAGAATCGATTTCTTAGTTCTAGAATCGATACTAGAATCGATATTTCGATATTCGGGTTCACACAGAGAAGATCCAAATTACTAATTCCAAAACTTAGACAATCAACAGGACTGTAATTACCGCCTCCCACCCCCCACCCCCCTCCATCACCATTTAGGGAGGCATAGAATTAAGCTTTTGCAGATTTTAGAGTCGGATAATAAGAATTTTAAATTTTAAAATGATTGTCACTTATGGTTGTCACTTACACAAAAACTTTGACAAATTTGAGAGACATAACTCGATTAATAACAACACTCAGTAACTTGGCATTAAACCGAGGATAAAGAGTGCCAAGAGCGTGTAACTAGGATGGGGAACAAGGAGTATGGACAAAAAAAAAACTTTTTTTTTTTTTTAATGCCAACCAAATGTTACACGAGATAGTTTGGAAGAACAAAAAATATGCCCCATTCCCAAGGGGGCAGGTAAACCCCCATGAGTCTTGACGGAAGGGCGACCATAGCCCAAATGTATCTTTTGTCGAAGTTTCAAAATGAGGATTTGCAATAAAATAGAACGAGAATTGGACATTTTAAAAATTGCATGCATACTTTGAACGGCCCATTTAGTAAAGATTGGCGAGGAAGGAGGGGGGGGGGGGAGGACGAGGGATTAGAACGGACGAACTTGAAAAAAAAAAACAATTAACTAATAACCCAAATAACTGAGCTCCTAAACAGAAATATAGTGTTTAACTTAGTGTTGAATTCATGGGGTGGCCTGCGGGGAACATGCACTCTTTGAAACTATAAAAAGTGCCTAGGTGGAGAGAAGGGTAGTAACAGAAAAAAACGAGGAGATAAAAGCTTTATAACGATATGTTACATGAGATGGTGTGGAAGAAACAAAAAATATGCACCTCCACCCAGGGAGGGGGGGGGGGGCAAGGTAAATCCCAAACGGACAGAAGGGCAACCCGGGCCCAAATGTATCTTTTGTTGAGGTTTCAAAATATGGATTTATAACAAAATAGGACGAGGATTCGACTTTTTTAAAATCGCAGTCATAATTTGAACGAACCTGTAAGTTAAGATTGGTGAGGAAGGGGGGGGGGACGGTAGCACGGGTAAACATGAAAAAAAAAAAAAAAAAAAAAAATGTGGCACTCTGAGAGTGCCGATAGAAGTGAAACCTTGAACAATTACCTGTGTATTTTCTGAATCGTTAGGATATATAATTTTGAATTGTCAGGAAATACTTTTAAATGAATAAAAAAAAGTTTCTATAATTTTAAAGAATATATTAACCTCTATAAAAAAAAAAAAAAAAAAAAAAAACCGCGCGATACCATATGCCCAGCTATTGTAGTTAACTCACTATAACTACTTTCTTACATTTTAAAACGCGATAAATACACCAACCAAAATTAGACCATACTATCGATACCTTAATCCTTATCCAAATAAATCATTTTGTATTAATGCCTGTTACAATATCTGTAGATTACTTTTTGAATTATTCAAATCGGACATTCCATTCAAAAGATATTACGAATTTAAAGATGGCAATCTAAAGAAATAATAGCGCTGCTGAGTACTCGGTGGCCAATAAGCTTAAGGATTACGTGTGCAATCAAACGATTGCGGGTTCAAGCCCCAGTTTCGGTAATATGTATCAATGTTTTTTTTTTTTTTCGAAAAAGTTTTTGAAAATTAAAATTTTAACACATTATGGGTCCGTAACTTGACCTGAAATGATGGGAGAAAATTTCTTATGCTAGATTTGTAATGTATGAAGCATAAGCTTTCAATAGACATATTGTACCAAGAATGAGAAAAACTCCTCTGCCCCCCCCCCCCAAAAAAAAGGTCCTATAGGGGAAACCGGGAAATTGGAATATCAAAAAGAACGTCGAGAAATGGTTAGCTATACTAGAATTTTTCTCATCACTGTAACGTAGCAAAGTTATAGCCTTTTAAAGATTGAAATGAAGTGAAGAAATAAGCAAAATTAGGTGAGTGATCGACAGGGGGGGAGGAGTTCACAGCTCTGGGAGTGCCATGTAGCTTAAACTTTTAAGTTAAAAATGGTAGAGAATTAAATGAGCGAAATTTTAAGGGGTTTATTGGGGGAGGGTGCAAGCCCCCCCCCCCCCTCAATTTTTTTTTTTTTTTTTTTTTTTTTTTTTTTTGTATGAAGAAACAAAAAAATATGCCCCCCGGCGGGGCGCAGATAAACCCCAAACGGGCGGAAGGGTGACCCTTTATTTATCTTTTGTCAAGGATTTAAAATGTGGATCTAAAATAAAATAGACCGAGAATGGGACATTTTAAAAACTGTATGCATATTTCGAACGGCCCTGTAAGTTAAAACTGGCGCGGAAGGGCGGGATTAGAAGAGACGAGCGTGAAAAATAAAACATAATAAACTAATACTTCAAATAACAGGACTTCTAAACAAAAATATAACGATTTAACCTAGTGTCGAATTAATGGGGTGGCCTGCAGAGGATTACCCCCCCCCCCCCAGAAGTTATGAGATTTAATGCTTTTTAATGCACAAATTGCGATTCCCCCTCTCTTACAGAGCTGTAAAACATGATGCCTTCCTCCGGAGTCGCAGAAAAATATCTGCATTCAACACTGATTTAGCCTAGAAAAAGAAAAAAAAAATCGAAATCGAATCTAAAGATCGAAATCGAATCTAGAGATCGACATCGAATCTAAAGATCGACATCGAATCTAAAGATCGAAATCGAATCTAGAGATCGACATCGAATCTAGAGATCGACATCGAATCTAGAGATCGACATCGAATCTAAAGATCGATCTTACGGGCAGAATCGATTTTACATTTTTACTTTCTTTTGTAACTTTACAAGAAGAGAGTATTAGATTCGTGAAAAATTTTGACTTCCCGTTTTCGATGGATTTATATATTTTAGAAGGTCTTTAACACGATTTCATGGTTTTTAAGAAATATCTTATTGTGTGTGTGTGTGTGTCTGTCACTCTGTGAGTCTGTTTACGACAAAAATTTCTGACCGTTCTATCTCAAGAACAAATGCACGGAATTCCACAAAACTTTAGATTTAGTTTGACCTTGATATAAACTTAATCTAATTAATTTTTGGTGTGTATAGCCTAACAGGTGGCGCTGCTGTGCTGCATTTTCTGTGCAGCAGCTATATCTGAATAACGAATGAACGGATTTTCATCATATTTTAGATCCAGTTAGTGCTTGACATGAATTGATGTTTTTTGCATTTTGATGTATATAGCTTCCGAGATGGCGCTGCTATACTGAATTTTTCACAATTTCCACTCAGCGTCATGTGAAAGGGAGGGGGGGGGGGGCGAAAGGAAGCGGTCGTTCTGAGCACGGAAATTTAGGGGGCGCCAAATTTTACTACTAACATCACTTCTAGCCTATCACAAGAAAAATTAATAGGGGGGGGGGGGGGCTAAATTGAAACTTTGAACCGGGCGCAGTTCTCTTTTCGCACGCCCCTGTTTCCATTTTAGCTTTATCTCAAGAACTAATGCACAGACTTTCATAAAAATTTAGATTCAATTAGTCCTTGATATTATTTGATGCTAATTACATTTTGGTGGAAATCGCTTAAGAGATGGCGCTGCTATACTGCATTATTCATGATTAATGCAATAGCGCTATCTCAAGAATGAATTTTCATCAAAATTGAGATTCAGTAAATCTCTGACATAGATTAGTGTTATTTAATTCTTGGTGTAAATTGCCCTACAGGTGGCGCTGATATGCTTCATTTTTTATGATTTCGCAATAGCTGTATCTCGCGCTTTCATGGATTTTCATCAAAATTCAGATTCAGCTGGTACCTAATAAAAATTGATCCTGATCAATTTTTGGTGTACATCAATCAACAAAAAACGCTATTTTACAGGGGGGGTGGGGTTCTGAGGTTTCTTTAATTCTTCTATCTTAGAAATTAATACACTGAAATTTTGGAATTGGCACATCCGTCTATTTTATCTTCGATTTTTGGAGGAAAATGAAAATTATATTACCTTCAGAGAAATCGATTAAAAATTTTAAAGTATCGATTAAATCGAGTTGGCCGTAGTATCGATTAAATCGATTTAAAAAATCGAAATCGCCCATCACTATCTCTGGGCCTTAGACCCGAAACTTTTTATTTTCATATAAAATAAAACGTTATTAATAAATCAATGGCACACAAAGATTTCTCAATTATACGAATTTCATTTAATTAAAAAATAGTTTTAGATATACTTATAAACACTTCGATTTATCTTTAATAATGCTATTTGTAAAGAATGATCTGTTACATTAGAATGTTCTTAAATAGTATTTGTAACATTTCTGAGGTTTCAAACTAAAAATGTGTTAAGTCCGAAGCTTTTAATGAGCAAAAGATTAGATTAGACGTGAAAAAGATTAGTCATATGTGCATTGGTTGCTTTATAGTTTGCATTCATTTCTTTAGTCAGTCATGATTGATAATTATAAACGGTGAAATTCATAGCAATAAATATATTCTCATTTGACCCGATACTGTTAATATCGACGAGTAATGTTGGAAATTTCCGAAGGATAAAACGAAATTATTGGCACGAGGTGGAAACCGTCAGAATTCGACGAAAGAAAAGGTTTAAGAAAGAATTGTTTCGTTTATTTATATTAAATCTACATAATTAGTTACAGTAAAAAATGCATCTTATTTCGGTCAGTCTAACTCTCAAACAAATATTATTTTAAGCTAAAATTAACAAACTAATATTTCTACAGTTGTCCAAATTATTAAAATTAAACTTTAATTGCATATGTAATCAGTAAAATATGATAAAGTTCAGTTAGGATGAAGTTATCAATTGAGGCTCTTGTGTTTGGTATAAATGCGAATTGAGTCTAATTCTCAAACAAATACTATTTTAAGCTTTTAAAAAAAATCTATAAAACTTAGTTGATTAAATTATCAAAATTAAACTTTAATCGCATATGTGATCAGTAAAGTCAGAGCCTAATTAAGGTTGTGCGAGGCCCAAGGCCCAACAGTTAAAGGGCCATTCGCAGCGGAATAGTTACTATTTTTTATTTATTTATTTATTTATTGAGGGGGGGGGGCAGAGGGAATGAGACATTACGATACAGTTAAATTGTTAACCAAAATATATTTTTTATATTTGAGAAAATAGTCACAGAAACTGCAATTTTAAGACTAACTTTCAAAATCATTTTAGTCAATTTTGGGACCCCTAGTAGCAGTGGGTCCAAGGCCACGGCCTAGCTGCCTTATACGGTAATCAAGCCCTGAGTTAAGTATAATAAAGATCAATTATTATGATGAAATTATCAATTGAGGCTCTTATGTTAGGTATAAATGCGAATGAAAAAAAAAATTAGTCCAAATTGACATAATTATAGAATTTCATATGAAATCTAAACCCGTCACAATTTTTATCTTCTCAAAATTTACATGCACACTTCTAATTGTATTTTAACTTGATCATTTTAAAATCACTTTTTTAATACATATATATATATATATATAAACATTATTTGCATCTGCTAAAAGCATTCCACGTTTACGGATCCAGTATTAAACAACATCTATACAAAAGTATACATATAACGTCATTAAAACGGAATAATACACAAATGCAGCAAAAACAATATTCGACACTCGGCAAAACAAATCGGATACCTGATTATTCATAGATCTTCACTTCTTTATTTATAATAGTTCCTTGTTTTATCAAAAATCATTCTTTTTTTTTTTTTTTGAAAAATATCATTACATACACACGGATAAATAAAATTGCAGTCTTTTAGCTTTCTGATACGAACTGAGTAAATACGATGAAGTCACTCGAATATTATTTAAAAAACATTTTTGTAAAGGAAGTGTTGTATCATTTGTAAAATAAGTTTGCAATACGCTTAAAAAAAAAAAAAAAAAAAAAAAACAGGAGATGAAATTTTTTTTTCCAAAAGAAAATCCACCGTGTAGTTTTTAAAATCATTCTGGCCGAAGTTTTGAGACTTACTGCTTTATAATACGTGTATATGAATATGATAAGACAATGTATCAAACTACAGTGTGTAACTATTTTCCGTTTTTTAATATAATTTTACAAAATCCTTTGAATACACTGCCCACACATACAATTTAGAAAATGTTTCAGTTTTATAATCTTTAATCTTTAGAAATTCATCTTCAACGGAGTCAACAAAGAAAACATTCATTATTGTATACTGTATTCACAAAAAATAAAATCGCAAAAATTCCATAGCGTGTTGTTTATTTTTTATCTCGTTTTTCACGCGGGTAAAAACTTTGAATTTGTTTGAGAAAATGGAATTAAAAAAAAAATATTATATATACATTATATATTATAAATACATCAATTAAAAAAAAAAATCTATTATAATTTTCTGGATCTCATTTGCTGCAACGACCGTCCCCCTTTTTTGACATGGTACTGATTCTGTATTACAAGACGAATTGAAAGAAATTAATTACAACTGAAGCATATTTTAAGACAAAAAATAGCAAAATTTTAAAATGGTCTTTGTTCTATTATTTATTAAAATAAATGTTTGCTTTTAAAATGATTGAAATTGATAAATTAGCAAGAATTAAATGTCAAATTAAAATTAAATAAGAAATTTAAAACATTTGATACGAGCTAAAAATTGCATTACTAAAAGTTTCCTTCTGTACAGTAATTTTTAATACTTTATTACGTAAATGAAAAAGCTTTCTTTTTAACAACATATTAATAATAGCATGTAAATAAATATTTAAAATACAATGATGAAAACATTCTTTTAAAATCATGTATGAAAACTTAAGTAATAAATATTGATCTAGATTTCTGACTGCAAACGATTTTTAGATATTAAGAAAAGAATGTTATCTTTGCAAGCAAAATGTTAAAAGAATTTCCTATATTGATATTTAAAACACATATCATAAAGTAATGGCACAAATTATCATTTTATTATGAAATTTTAATCATCTCTTTAATAACAATTTGACGGTAAAAAACAAGAACAAAGAAATACAATTTTAAACCGTTTTGAATTGACAGGCCTGTCAAAGCACGTGGTTTTGTTGTTACTTAATTGGTCTTAATGTAGGGTTACATTTTTGGCATCACCCCAAGACATTATACTTTCACTCTATTAATTTCGTTTTACTCTATGATTAAAGAAGGAAACTTTTAGAAATGTAATTTTTAGTTCGTATCAAATGTTTTCAATTTCTTATTTAATTTTAATTTGACATTTAATTCTTGCTAATTTATCAATTTCAATCATTTTAAAAGCAAACATTTATTTTAATAAATAATAGAACAGAGACCATTTTAAAAATTTGCTATTTTTTCTTAAAATATGCTTCAGTTGTAATTAATTTCTTTTAGTTCGTCTTAATAGAAAATCCCTTCCACGTGCTTTTGTTTGGGACATTAAAAATTGAGCGATAACTGGTTTCATATTGCAAACCTTTTTTGAGGCTTACTTCACCACTACCTATCTCATTCCTCCATGGGTCTTAATGTAGGGTTACATTTTTGGCATCACCCCAAGACATTATATTTCCACTCCAGTGTTGCCAGATTGGGGATTTTGCCCCCATTTTAGGGGATTTTGAAAGTCCAGGGGAATTTTTTGGGGACAAGTAATTCTTGGGGACTATGAACATTTTTGGGGAAAACTTGGAGAATTGTAATAACGATTTCAATTTTTACTTTCAGACAGGGATGGGCAGTATTTATCGTATTAGGATAAATTACAGTGTTACTACGCTAGAACCTAATATTGCATTAATATGTTACTGAAAAGTCCTTGTTAAATAAATAACACATGGTTCTTAACCTTTACGCAGGGGCTCGCTCAGTGTCTACCTGAGAATACATGTAAGCCCGGACAGATGCTGTCACAGCCCCTCCGTAAAGGTTAATGACAGCATCTTCCTTCACTTGTTTTAATCAAGATTTCATTTTTTGTACCTCTAAAATAATAATAATATTCATTAAAAACGTCCTTAATCGTTTCTTTTGAGACGTTTGCCGAACAATGTTGAATGTCCGGGCTGGGTGCCCGGACAGCGCCCCCTCCCCTTCCTGCTTGCGCAGACCCATTCACAATTATTTAAAAAATTTGCGTCTCCCCCCCTTATTAAAACATCCTTAAAAACCCTTATTAAAAAAATCTCACAATTATACACTCTAAAATAAAAAACCTGTCTAAAACGGAATTTAAAACTGTTTTAAAAGCTTCCGTTTTAGAAGGTTTTACCATATAAAATAAGATATTGTATGTATCTAGCAAGTACAGCCCGGACAGCCCCCCCTTCCTTCTTGCGCAGACCCATTCACTATTATTTAAAAAATTTGCGTCCCTCCCTCTTATTAAAACACCCTTAAAAACCCTTATTAAAAAAAATCTCACAATTATACACCCTAAGATAAAAACCTGTCTAAAACGGAATTTAAAACTGTTTTATAGGTTTCCGTTTTAGAAGGTTTTACTATATAAAATAAGATATTGTTTGTATCCAGCAAGTACAGCCCGGACAGCCCCCCCCCCCCCCTGCTTGCGCAGACCCATTCACAATTATTTAAAAAAATTGCGTCCCCCCTCCCTTATTAAAACACCCTTATTAAAAAAAATCTCACAATTATACACTCTAAGATAAAAATCTGTCTAAAACGGAATTTAAAACTGTTTTATAGGCTTCCGTTTTAGAAGGTTTTACTATATAAAATAAGATATTGTTTGTATCCAACAAGTACAGCCCGGACAGCCCCCCCCTGCTTGCGCAGACCCATTCACAATTATTTAAAAAAATTGCGTCCCCACCCCCTTATTAAAACACCCTTAAAAACCCTTATTAAAAAAATCTCACAATTATACACCCTAAGATAAAAACCTGTCTAAAACGGAATTTAAAACTGTTTTATAGGCTTCCGTTTTAGAAGATTTTACTATATAAAATAAGATATTGTTTGTATCCAGCAAGTACAGCCCGGACAGCCCCCCCTGCTTGCGCAGACCCATTCACAATTATTTAAAAAAATTGCGTCCCCCCTCCCTTATTAAAACACCCTTATTAAAAAAAATCTCACAATTATACACTCTAAGATAAAAATCTGTCTAAAATGGAATTTAAAACTGTTTTATAGGCTTCCGTTTTAGAAGGTTTTACTATATAAAATAAGATATTGTTTGTATCCAGCAAGTACAGCCCGGACAGCCCCCCCCCCTGCTTGCGCAGATCCATTCACAATTATCTAAAAAATTTGCGTCCCCACCCCCTTATTAAAACACCCTTAAAAACCCTTATTAAAAAAAATCTCACAATTATACACTCTAAGATAAAAAACTGTCTAAAACGGAATTTAAAACTGTTTTATAGGCTTCCGTTTTAGAAGGTTTTACTATATAAAATAAGATATTGTTTGTATCCAACAAGTACAGCCCGGACAGCCCCCCCTGCTTGCGCAGACCCATTCACAATTATTTAAAAAAATTGCGTCCCCCCTCCCTTATTAAAACACCCTTATTAAAAAAAATCTCACAATTATACACTCTAAGATAAAAATCTGTCTAAAATGGAATTTAAAACTGTTTTATAGGCTTCCGTTTTAGAAGGTTTTACTATATAAAATAAGATATTGTTTGTATCCAGCAAGTACAGCCCGGACAGCCCCCCCCCCCCCTGCTTGCGCAGATCCATTCACAATTATCTAAAAAATTTGCGTCCCCACCCCCTTATTAAAACACCCTTAAAAACCCTTATTAAAAAAAATCTCACAATTATACACTCTAAGATAAAAAACTGTCTAAAACGGAATTTAAAACTGTTTTATAGGCTTCCGTTTTAGAAGGTTTTACTATATAAAATAAGATATTGTTTGTATCCAGCAAGTACAGCCCGGACAGCCCCCCCCCCCTGCTTGCGCAGACCCATTCACAATTATTTAAAAAATTTGCGTCCCCCCTCTTATTAAAACACCCTTAAAAACCCTTATTAAAAAAATCTCACAATTATGCACTCTAAGATAAAAAAAACTGTCTAAAACGGAATATAAAACTGTATAATAGGCTTCCGTTTTAGAAGGTTTTACTATATAAAATAAGATGTTGTTTGTATCCAGCAAGTTCAGGTTAAAAATTCTGGGCACCCACCCGTTCAAAAAGCTGGTTACGCCTATGCAACCACAGAAGAAGTAACTCCTTAATATTCGCAAATTCAATAACTGTTAGATTTTTCACCAGTTTTTCAATTCAGTTCAGTTATCATGCGCGTAGCCAGGGGGGGTGCCCTGGGTGCCCGGGCACCCCCCCGCACACGCAGACACAAGAAGGATTTTAAAACCGAATTAAAATAATCAGCATTCATAAGAAAAAGAAAAATTGAAAACAATGTAAGAAAAAAGAATTAACTATTTTTATTTTTCATATATCCTGTCATATCCTGCTCATTTATCTTTTAGGTAGCTTTCATTACAAAAAGTAAAAAGCTACCTATTGCAGCCGTCCGGAGGAAAGCACTTCCGGAAAATTTTGGTATATTTTCACCGATCATGACCCCCAGACCCCAAAACCACCCTTCGTTCAAATGTTGACATATATATATATATATATATATATATATATATATATAACCATATATATATATATATATCTGATTTTTGTCATGCGATAACTAACGTATTTATGAACCGATTTGAATGAAACTTGGTATGTACATAGTACATACAAATATCTCGACCGAGTTCGTTGGTCAGCATCATCCGCCATTTTGTTTCAAAATGGCGGCCATTTTAAATTTTTAAAAAAATTTAAAATTTAAAATTAAATACGAAAAAATTAAAAGTTAAAAAATATTTTTCTTTTACGTGTTAGAACTTAAAACAAAGATTCCAGAACACTTTTTATTTTGTCTATATCTTAAAAAATGATTGAGTTATAGCACTTTGAATTTTTCTTTTGGCTGACATTTTGAAACGATCTGATTTTTGTCACATGATAACACGCGTATTTATGAACCGATTTAGATGAAACTTGGTATGTACATAGTATATACAAATGTCTCGACCGAGTTCGTTGGCCAGTATCATCCGCCATTTTAAATTTTTAAAAAAATTTAAAATTTAAAATTAAATACGAAAAAATTAAAAGTTGAAAAATATTTTTATTTTACGTGTTAGAACTTAAAACAACAATTCCAGAACACTTTTTATTTTGTCTATATCTTACAAAATGATTGAGTTATAGCACTTTGAATTTTTTTATGTCTGACATTTTGAAACGGTCTGATTTTTGTCACGTGATAACACGCGTATTTATGAACCGATTTCAATGAAACATGGGATGTACATAGTACATACAAATGTCTCGACCGAGTTCGTTGGCCAGCATCATCCACCATTTTGTTTTAAAATGGTGGCCATTTTAAATTTTTTTAAAAATTTAAAATTTAAAATTAAATGCGAAAAAATTAAAAATTGAAAAATATTATTCTTTTACGTGTTAGAACTTAAAACAACAATTCCAGAACACTTTTTATTTTGTCTATATCTTAAAAAATGACTGAGTTATAGCACTTTGAATTTTGCTTATGATTGACATTTTGAAACGGTCTGATCTGAACGATCCACAATGTTGCTTTAAAATGGCATACACTTTATGATATCGTGGAATTTGGTGACTCTCTAAATCGCTTAAAATAAAACCAGGTTGAATAAAAGATGACTAATTTCTAAAAACTCCTATTAATATTCAGTCTTGACAAAAACTAGTTTCAATCTTATAAAATCAATAATTTTATAAGATTATTTCCACTAATTTGAGCTTAGTATTTTTGAACAATATAACTTACCTTAAAATAAATAAATAAATATATAAGTATATGAAAGCTACCTCTTCCTCCCGGCATTGCCGGAAGGACTTTTTCATGTATCATTTCTGTGGAACACAACAACAATTTCTCAAGAATCATGATGCAACAACTGATAATTAATATTTTCACATTACATTTGTACTCATTTATCAATATTTTATACAGTAGAGTAATTTAGATTTCCAAATGTTTGGTAAGCAGGCGCCAGACACTACTGGCGCGGCGCCGTTAATCCAATGTTTGCATTATTTGTTCACACTGACTATACACTCCCCCCCCCCCCCCCCCGCGGAGGGTATTTAAGTGAAATAAAAACATTTGCAATTTAGATATAAAAGCTATGTTTTTTATCTCTAAATAATAATAATAATAATAATAATACAAAACTAAAACCTGCCAATCACATTATAGGTTTTTCGAGAAAAGGAAAATCTGTTTTATTCAGTTTTCATTCTTTTGGCTTGTATGATTCCGAAATGGACAAAAATATTTTTATTTAATTTGTAAAAATACTTCGCATTTATCATGCGTATTTAAAAAATATGGGACGGCCAGAAAAAAGAAAACAAGCATTAGAGAAGTCTTCAAAAAAATGCAAGACTATTCAGAAAATATTTAAAGAAAAAGTATCTGTCCAAGATGATTTCAAATCTCCAGAAGGCACAGTAACCAAAGAAAGTAAGAATAGTTTATTATACTGTCTTAAAGGCGGTTCTGAAATCCGCCTTTCAGACACGCGCCTCTCAAACGCGAAATTTTCTGACATATTTTATAACTTTTTTTAAAAACGGAAAGGCATAAAATTAAGGTATGAGGTTGGATTTCAATAGAGTTGTCTATTGGAGCGATTTGGAATTGAATTGCGTATTCCATTTTTTGATAAATAAATAATTAGCGAGTTTAAGTGGCTGTTACACATGACGGCATGTTTTTCTCCTTTCTCTCGTTTTTACACCCGATTTTTTTTTTTTTTTTTTTTTTCAAAACATTAAATTTGAAAGTATTTTATGAAAATTACTTTTACAAAAATATAGAAAACGTCTTTCGATTACAAGTTTTTGAATAAAATAACAATACTTGCGGTTTCACGTCTTTTTTTTTAAGAGAAGAGAATTTAAAAATATGTCAATGCATTTTCTAACAGAAAAAAAGAAAAAACCACTTTAAAAATGTATCTGAAAGTAATCTTTTTGTATTTGTGAACAGCCTTAAAAGGAATTTTGAAAAAAAAAATGAAATTTTTTGATTTAATAATTTAAGTTAAAGTGGTTTGTCATAAATTTATATGCATGTATATGCTATTTATAAATATGTTTTATTATTATTCTTTAAATTTACATATTTTTCGAATCTAAATTTAAACAATTAAAATACAATGCTTTAAAACTAATTTTAGCTGACCTATATTTAAAATTTTTATTTTAAAATGTAATATTTAAAATGGATGTATCTTCTGACAGAATAAGTTTAAGTTTTTTCTTTTTTTAATCATTCGTGAGTACACACACTCACACAAAAAGGAATAAATAATAATTTTCATTCAGAATTTATAAATAAATAAAATGTTTTTTATATAACACATTTGAGAAAAATTACAAATCTTTCAAAGAAAAGAAAATATTGTAAATAATTTTTACTGACAACTTTTGCAATTTTCTCAATAAAAGTTCATGGATATACTATATATAACTAAAAATAATTGTATGAAGTCTAAATAACTCCATGTTTTATAGAAATTTTGTCATTTTATTCTAGAGTGTAAAAATTATTTTGTTTCATGGAGGGAAAGTAAATATTCGAGATTTTTCTGTTATTAGTCATATTTTAGATTATGGACACGACAAAGAGAGGTAGGGTCATTGCTCCCTTAAATTTTGAAAAGTACCTTTTTTTGGACGGGGGGGGGGGAGTAAAATTTATTCTTTTCAAGTTGTTAAATTGACTAAATACTAAAAGAAATAAGTACTGGAGTTTTTTCGACCAATGAACAGAGCCTCTAAAAGTACCGTGTAAGTCAATTTTTATTAGTTATGCTTATTTTCTTACATTGGTGTTCTTGTCTTAAAAATTTTCTTAACCTTCATGTTCTCCTTTGTTCACTATGATCCGCAGTAAATAATCTTATTTCCTATCGCAACAAAATGGTATTATTTTATCAATCTCATTATATGAGCAGAGATGTAATAACTATTTAGTACACGATGCAAAATTTCTATTTACTTTTTCTACTAACTGAAACCATCAATGGTAAGCCTAATCCGACGTGGTACCTGGTTACAGGTAAGTAAAGATATACAAGCGCAGTAAAGATATAATATCTTTATTGCGGCACTGAAATCCTAGTTTATAATGGGGCTTTATCATAAAATTTGACTAAATACTTTAACTTTTTTATTTATTGTGACATTTATTATTATGTTCATAATTATGTTGCTGGTTTATGCATACACGTGCATACACACACATGTATGTGTATTTCGCCGAATGATGAATCGCAGATATTATCTGAGATTTATCATCAGACTAAATTTCATCTACAAAACTTTGAATAATAAAATATTTTAGATCTCATACAGCTTTTTTCTGCACCTACAGAAGTTTCTAGCATGATAAAAATCTTTTTTTTTTAATCAGACGTCAGTGTGCCCAAAACAGAGGTCGTACGGATCCGGGAATTTCATAACCAGAAAATTTTTTGGCACCAGTATTTTCTTATAGAAGATCTCCCATTAAACAAAGCGAAATTTCGCATGTCTTTACTAGATTTATTTTTCCGTAAAATAATTCTGGTAAATCGCATGAAAAATAACGGTACCCGTACGAACCATGTAAAAGTTTCACACTTGTGTCCACACACAGTCTCTGTCTTATATCACTGCTGTAAGGAAATTTATATATCTTTTTTTACCATGAGATTTAGTTTTTGAACCTCTTCTAATACTCCTCACAAAAACAAAATTGTGTTTTGGCCCTATTTAAAAAAAATATCACACAACTATACCTTCTAAGATAAAAACTTGTTTAAAACGGAAATTAGAGCAGTCTCATCAGGTTCCGTTTTAACAGGTTTTATTATATAAGATATTGTTTCTACCCAACAGCTCCGGGTTAAAAAATCTGGGCACCCCCCCGTTCAAAAGGCTGGCTACGCCTATGGTTATGTAGTTCTTTTCTGTTAGATTTTCCACCCGTTTTTGAAAAAATGTAGTTTTTTACATTACAAAAGAACATTTTATCGCTTCGTAACTGTTGTTTATTTTCAAACGTTTTGTCTGAGGATAATGTTGTTATCGTTAACGACTTTTGATTTAAAGTTTCGTTTCCTGTTTGGTTTTCATTCGCGGTTGTTGAAGAAAGAGGATAAATAAAAAATGATTTCGTCTCTTTTTTATTAAATATCAGAAAGACTGAATTTGAGATTTGTGGATTTGATTTCTAAAGGGCTCTTCTGGGGGGGGGAGGGGGGTTCCCTATAGGACCATTTTTTGGGAGGAGGGGCTGGGGGGGGGGGTGTTTCTCATTTTTTGATGTAATATGTCTACCGAAAGCTTATGCTTCATACAATACAAATCTAGCATAAAAAATTTTCTCCCGTTATTCTGGGTCACGTTACGGACCCATAATGGGTTACCTGCTTCATCTGGTGCCCAAACATAAGGCAAATGTGGAGTTTTCGATTTTTAAACATAGTGATTTGCAATTCATTTTTTAAATACTTTAAATAATCAATAATAAGAAAATTAAAAATTAAACAGAAAGACCACCGTGCTTTAGACGGCAAACGGGGAGTTATGACGTTCTGTGTGGGCTCCAGATGTGCACCAGATTACAGTTTCAGTCGTTGCTATGTCGTCAATGCAAGGCGTCTGAAATCACAGTGATTGATACAACATGAGATGCTTTGCATTATATAGCAGCTGCTTCAGTAGGGGTGATAAAAAAAATGAAAATAATATTTTCTAGCTTAAGTCAGATAGAAGCGGAACCCTGAAAAAATTATAATTCTGCTGAGTTTAAATGCTTATTTTTAATTTAATTTAATTTATTTTCATTATTATTATTATTATTATTATTATTATTATTATTATTATTATAAATGGGGAATTCTTTTTAAAAATTGCTTGATTTGGGGGGAAATTTTGAGTTTACGTTTGTTAAAAAATTTTTATAAAGGAAATTAAAAAATTGAGAATTGAGTAGAAATTGCTTTGGGGACTTTTTCTGAAAAAAGCTCTGATTTGGGGAAAATTTCGGAAATTTTGGCGAAATTGGCTTTTAACAATCTGGCAACACTGTTCCACTCTATTAATTTCTTTTTACTCTATGATAAAGACCATGGAGGAATAAGATAGGTGGAGGTGAAGTAAGGCTAAAAAAAGGTTTGCAATATGAACCCATTTATCGCTCAAATTTTAATGTTCCAAACAAAAGGACGTGGAAGGAATTTTGTATTATAATACGAATTGAAAGAAATGAATTACAACTGAAGCATATTTTATGAAGAAATAGCAAATTTTTAAAATGGTCTTTGTTGTATTATTATTTATTAAAATAAACGTTCGCTTTTAAAATAAAAGGAATTGGAAAATTAGCAATAAATAAATGTCAAATTGAAATTAAATAAGATATTGAAAACATTTGATGCGAACTAAAAATTGTATTACTAAAAGTTTCCTAATTTAATGTAATTTTAAATACTTTATAACGTAGATGAAAAATGTTTATGACTTAATAATTGCCTGTAAATAAATATTTAAATTATAATGATAAAAACATTCTTTTAAAACCATGTATGAAAACTTAAGTAATAAATATTAATCTAAAATATAGATTTCTGACTGCAGACGATTTCAAGATATTAACAAAAGAATGTCATATTTTCAAGCAAAACGTTAAAATAATTTGCTATATTATTACTTAAAACACATATGATAAAATAATTAATAAATTCTTACCGGTGAAACAATAGATTAGTTCTTTTTAAAAGAACAATAGCAAAAAAATACGGGTTTAAACCTGTTTCAATTGATAGGCGTGTCAAAGCACGTGGTTTTGTTTGTACTTAATGTAGGGTTACATTTTTAGCATCACCCCCAGAGATAATACTACCCTCCACCTATCTCATTCCTCCATGGTTTGGGACATTAAAATTTGAGCGATAAATGGTTTCATATTGCAAACCTTTTTTGAGGCTTACTTCACCTCCATCTGTCTCATTCCTCCATGGGTCTTTATAATAACGTTTGGTCTTTATAATAAAGATACAGATAGTTTCGATCGAGTTTTTGATACCGGCCAAATTTACAGAAGCATTTTCGTCAAAAACGAATTTTCGGCAAATCTCTGATTTTGGGCCGAAGCTGAATTTTCTGTCGATCTTTATTAATAGAGTTATATATAGGCAAAAGAAAGTTTTCTGGTGACCACAAGCTTACGAATTTTCTGTAGCTTTATATTATCCCATTCAGAATAATTATGAGGCCATCCTATGAATTTTTCTTTTCTGATTCTAATAAATAATATGCTTTTTTTTTTTTTTTTTTTTTTTTTTTTTTTTTTTCTTTGTTAATTATTTGCAAAATCGTTGTTTCTCTTGGTCGCGAATAGAGATATCAGAGGCATATCTGAATACTTGTGATGTCCGGATTTTATTAGTATTCTGATTTGAACATGTTTAATGTCCAGAAAGAAAATACTTATATTGCCACAATTCCAAAAAAGTATTAAAAATTAGGAAAAATTTATACCTCAAAAACAAATTGAGATACAGCTTTCAAATAAATTGTACTTTTAAGTACATTTTTTTTTTCTCTACACGACGGTGTAAAAATTGAAAATGTGCGATGTTTAGAAGCTTAAAAATTTGCAGTACCGAAAATTGTGAAAATGAAATTTCATTTAAAAATTGTTTATGATTAGTCCAGGTATATTAATGTTTAATGCATGGCGTATGTAATATATGATTCTGTTATTATGTAAGCCACGTTTTGATCATCATAAAAATGATGTTTATTATTATTATTATGATTATTACTATTACTATTATTGTTGTTGTTGTTATTACTTTATACATATAATTTATTTGTAAGTCAAAAATTTTAGTCTTTGAAAATATCATTTTTCAAACGGTTGTAGTAATTTGTTAAATTACAAGTTTTATTTTATTTATCTTTTGAACGAGTTATATGTGTGTGTGTATTATTATTATTATTTTAATTAAAGTTTGTACCTAAGAGCATTCATGTTTTTTTTTCATTGTTCTTTTCATTTATAATAAAACTGCTTTCATATCAAGAATCCCTATGTTACCTTTGATTGAAAAATACTTTTTGACGCGGCAATCTGATTTCTGGATCCGTGCCAGATCTTCTTTCAGCGTTTCGATAAGCAACAGATAGACGTAACGCTAATGTTATCCGCAGCTTTTTATGTAATTGTACATCTATACAAACATAAATAGCCGTGAAACGTTTTGAAATATAAGAAACCATTTAACGTCTGCACGATGCTTGGCTTTTTATTTATTTATTTTTTAACTGAGAGGGATTATATGTGATACACATTCATTAGAAAAGAAATTGGAAAATAAAAAAAGAAAGGAAAATAAATTACTAAATACAATTTCACCGCTTCTTAAGGTATGTGCCTACCTTCTTGGGGAATGTGCAAATATAACGTTATCATTTTAGGGTGGGAGGGGGGGGGGAGGGGGCATGATATCGTAGGATATCTTTAGGGAGAGGGGAGAGTTGTTTTTTAATATCGATATCATTTTTGATCCAACCAAAATTTTCTCTTTTTATTTCTAACATGGTCTTTGATTCAAAATAGGGTAGATGTGCCAGTAATGGACCACCTTCCAATAATGGGCCACCTCGCACTTTTTGGTTTATAAAAAAATAATAAATAATAGTTAAGCTTTTATTATTTTTTTCTGAACTCTACCTTGCATGCTTTATAAGCTGGATTATTTTTTTACACTTTTCGTCAAAACAATTAGGAAGCAGAAAATAAAGTTTCACAGTTTTTCTGTTTTTCACTGAAAGTCTTAATGAACATGCTAAGAGCTGACTTTACTTACTTAGTTTATATCTTTTTTTATTTTTCCGTAAAAATTGCATGCTTTTGTTTGGTTAGAAATATAAAACATTGAATTTAATATACCAATGGCCATTTACAAAATTTTATTTATTTTTAAGATTTTAGGAGGGGTGGTCCATTACTGGATTGCTTATTTCGTGATTTTCCAGTAATGGACCACCCAAGTGACCAATACAAAAAGTATAATTTCAGTAGAGATAAAATTTTTTGATTTAACTGAAAAGCTAAATAATCAAATTTAATACTTACATTTTACCTATTAGAATTTAATAAAGACAATCTCTTTATAAATAGCTGTTTTTAAAAAGTCATTCAAAATTGGTACAAAAAACAAGCAGAACACTTAACAAAATCTAGATGTGCCGTTACAAGAGAAGTTGTTTCAAGTTGGTTCAGAAATGTAAAACCATGTTTGGAAGAAGATATTATTAATATTTTCTTCCGAATTCTAAAGCATACAGAGAGAATTTTCAATAAGGTTAAAACAAGGTTTTTTTTTTTGTGTGTGTGCTCTTAAAACAAGAAAACTTTTGGGACCAAAATCAGTTAAAGATGTGTATTATGTAGTACCAAATAACGAAAAAGAACAAATCACTGTTATGGGATGTTTTTCAGCAAATAATGAGATTGTTCCATTTGTGATAATACATCCATATAAGCATCTCTGAAAGGAAATTGTGGAATCGATCTGTGCCAAATTGATGGGCTATATGATTATCTGAAAATGGTTGGATAGTGGAAGAACATTTATCATTTTAAATGCAATCTAAAATTCCATATTGAATAGTTTGGACTATCGGAAAGTGATGATAAAATTGAAGATCTGTGCATCTATGCATCTGATTATCATTATTTCATAGTTGCACAGCACATCATTTAGATAATGATATGAATGAAGATTGAATATATTTTTTAATGCCTTATTTTACCTAAACTTGATTTCAGTAAAACATTGTCTTTATCTTATATTTCGGTTAAATTTAAATATTTTGTTTTATATCTTTATAATATAAATCCTTTAATGTTAGTTAATAATAAACAGTTAATAATATCATTAATTTTTTGTTTTCCATCCATATTATAAATCCTTGATTATAATAAATCCATAACTTAAATTTAAATATTTTGTTTTATGTTTTTTCATTATAAATCCTTTAATGTAATGAATTTCTAACTTAAGTTTTAATAAGTATAATTTCATTAAGTTCTGGAGTAAAATACAATTGAAACAAGTTGGAAATTGCAGGTGAAGCGTAGCAAATGAGCTGCGTTCGTACGATAACGAAGTTTTAAAAATATACAGATCTTCCTGATATACACTATATTGCTATTGATTATGGGACACTTGCGATTTTAGACATTTTACTAAATATCTAGAAAAATACATGAGGAATCATCTCGAAACTCTTAGTGTATAAATATAATAGTATACGTCATACATCTCCGTGAAGATTTTTTACCGAAACGCCATAGGGGACCGTCAACAAATTAAAAAAGAATGAATATCTTTTGAATAACCCTGTCAAAACTAATGTAGCAAAAGCGCTCAAACTCTAGATTATGATTGAATGCCTTATTGTAATATACTGTGTTCATTTTTATGCAAATAGCATGCACACTCGCAGAGTAATTAAAGTTTTTATAAAAATGGTCCCAAATTTTTCCAAGTTTTTCCATTATAATTTTCAGAGTTCTTAATATAAAATAATATTTTTTTCAGAAAATATGACAAACAACATTTTGCACAGCACCCTGTAATCAGAATTAAAAAATAATAAAAATTGTATGAAAAATGAGTAGGTTTACTATATAATTTTTTACTGCGCATGCGTCAAAGATATCAAAATTTCATTTGCATATTATGTTAACTAAATGTATAGAGCAACTTTTGTAAAAGTCTCAAAATCATAGCTTGAAAATTCTGAAAGTAATCGTCTATAGAAAAAGGACAAAATCCGTTGTTTCCAAAATGAAGCAAAAAAATGAGGGATTTTATCCAAATGCAGTAGTACATCCCATATTGTGTATTCTATATTGACACTAATCAATGAATATATGGATACAACCCCTCTTGTTTTTGCTTCATTTTGAGAATAACGGATTTTCGACTTATTCAATTGACGATTATTGTCAGAATTTTCAAGTTATGATTTTGTGACTTTCACAAAAGTTGCTCTATACATTTAGCTAACATAATATGCAAATGAAATTTTGATATCGTTGACGCATGCGCAGTAAAAAATTATTTAGTAAACCAACTCATTTTTTATACAATTTTCATTATTTTTTAATCCTGATTACAGGGTACTGTGTGCAATGTTGTTTGTCATATTTTCTGAAAAAAATAATATTTTATATTAAGAACTCTGAAAATTATAAGGAAAAAACTTGGAAAAATTTGGAATCATTTTTATAAAAACCTTAATTACTCTGCGAGTATGCATGCTATTTGTATAAAAATGAACAAGGCTTATTACAATAAGGCTTTCAATTACAATCTAGAGTTTGAGCTCTTTTGCTACATTAGTTTTGACAGGGTTATTCAAAAGATATTCATTCTTTTTTAATTTGTTGACGGCCCCCTTTGGAGTTTCGGGAAAAAATCTTCACGGAGATGTATGACTTATACTATTATATTTATACACTAAGAGTTTCGAGATGATTCCTCATGTATTTTTCTAGATATTTAGTAAAATGTCTAAAATCGCAAGTGTCCCATAATCAATGGCAATATAGTGTAGTAGACAATACTTCAGATACAGTACAGTGGTTGAACACTTTGTGTTCCTATAAACATGCAGGAAGTAATTTTCATTACACCTCAGCAGCGTATATCATATTAATAAAATGTGGCACAGTTTAATATAATTGAAACATGCCCCAAACAATGTTTCCCTGTATAGCATTATGTAGTGGAATACTTTTGTGTGGCCCTGTAATTTAATAATAAATATTCTTTGCATCTCAGATTGTACAGAATTTATATTTTAGTATATATATACATCATAGGTTCATGTCAATTTTATTATGTTTGAATGAGTGTAACACCATTAAAATGCATTTGCAACTTTTCCCCCCATTGATTGTAGTGTAACGGAATACTGTCCCTATAATTGATCTATGCAATCTGATTATCATAAGATCTGAAATGACTCGACAAAATTATGTAATAATTATATGTTTTAAATTTCAAACAATTAAAATGCATTTTAAACGTTTTTCCCCATTAACCGTAATGTAACGGAATCCTTTTGATCAGTGGCGTAGCTAGCGGAGGGCGGAGGGGGCGGTCCGCCCCGGGTGTCACCCTCTAAGGGGTGACACCCAATCTTTTTTCGCAAATAATCTTAAAAGTTCTGGAAAAGAATTTTGAATTAAAATTAAACTTCTTGCACATGACGTAATAGAGTTCATTTTCTTTTCTTTGAGAATATGAAATTTTATACAGATTGGTGTGTCTAAATAAGACATATGCATCAGGGAACAAAAACCAACCTATCCGACGAGTGGGTAGCAAAAGCAAACTAGTTGGATGTGTCAATCCCAAAACTTTCTTCTATCTCATAAGTACATTTTAATATTTAAAAAAAAAATGTGGTGGCCCCAAAGTTACCCACTATCGAATTTCCTTGAACATTTGACCTAGCCTAATGAGATTCTGGTATCCGAAAAGCCTAAAACGCAAAATTTAATTAATATTCTGAGAAAATGAACTTAGTAGTGCCTCATGTTGGGTAATTTATACTAATACCTAATAAGCATCTATTTATGTCAAGACCTAACAGAATCTGAAATTTGATGGAATTTCGGTCATTAATTCTTGAGATATAGTTATAACAAAAAATTTGCAAAACGTAGCACAGCAACACCATATCTTGGAAAATTTATGCCAAAACGTAAAAAAGCGTCTAATTATGTTATGGTATAAAAGAATCTGAAGTTTGATGAAATTCTGTGCATTAGTTCTTGTGATATAGCTAGTTTAAAAAAACCGTGTAAAATATAGCACAGCAGCACCATCAGTTGAGGGATTTATAACAAAACGTAATCATCGTGTAATTATGTTATATGTCATTTTGTAACGAAATCTGAAGTTTGATGAAATTCTGTGCGTTGGTTGTTGAGATATAGCTATCGGAAAAATCGTGCAAAATGCAGCATAGCTGCACCACCTGTTGCAAGGTTAATACCAAAATATAATCAGCGTCTAATTATGTTATATATTCTAGTGTAACAGAATCTAAAATTTGATAAAGTTCTCTGCATTAGTTCTTGAGATATAGCTATCGCAAAAATCGTGCAAAATGTAGCATAGCAGCGCCACCTATAGGGCAGTTCACACCAAAACCTTATCAGCGGCTATGTATCTCAAGGTATCGCAGAATCTGAAGTTTGGTGAAATTCTGTGCGATAGTTGTTGAGATATAGCTATCATGAAAATCATGAAAAACGTGGCATAGCAGCGCCACCTACAGGTCAATTTACACCAAAACTTAATCAGCGTCTATGTATATCAAGGAGTCACAGAATCTGAAGTTTGGTGAAATTCTGTGCATTAGTTCTAGAGATATAGCAATCTTGAAAATCATGAAAAACGTAGTATAATAGCAGCGCCACCTGCTGGCCAATTTTCACCAAAAACCAATAGGCACCAATTCATATCTTGGTTTAACTGAATATAAAATTTTATTAAATTTCGAGCATTAGTTCTTGAGATAGAGCGCCCACAAATTTTTTGTCACATACAGACACAGACAGACAGACAGACGGACAGACTCACAGACAGACATTTTCTAAAAATAGTCAAAACGTGTTCAGGACCTTCTAAAACGTATAAATCCGTCCAAAACCGTAAGTCGAAAATTTTCATGAATCCAATACTTTCTTCTTGTAAAGATAGAAGAAAGTAAAAATGAAAGAATTTTCTTCTATATGTAACCATCACATTGACAAATGCGGACTATGGGTTGAGTAATGAATAGTTCCTGTTTTTTTTTTTTTTTTTTTTTTTTTTTTTTAGGGGTGGGGTGACATTATTGTTGCTGGGGGGGGGGGGGACGGGACACCGCCCTGGGTGTCACCCATCTTAGCAACGCCACTGCTTTTGATTGTCCCTGTAATTGATCTATTTATCCGATCTTCATAAAATTTGAAAGGACTCGACAAAATAATTATGTAATAGTTATGTATTTCAAATTACAAACGATTCGGTTGGATAGTTTTTGCGTTGTTATATGCGGACAGAGAGACGGACGGACAGACAGACAGACAGACGGACTGAACGACAACTATAGGTGCTACGTATTTACATAATTACGAATGCACCTAAAAACAATTATCTGTTATTTTTTGTAGGGTGGCCCATTACTGGAACATAGGTGGTCCATTACTGGGCTTTTGGGTGTTTAGACATATTTCTATTATTTAAAATTAAATTCTTATTTCTATTGGGAAATGTAACTATGGGATTAGTTAAATATTTTTGAAAGATTAATCTAATATGAAAAAAATGGTATACAATAATTATAACTTTTAATAAAAAATTATTTTTTAGAGAAATTCCTTAAGGGGGTCCATTATTGGCACATCTACCCTAGCATGTTATTATTTTTTTTTTAGTCTGTTATCTATTTTTATGAAATTACAAAGTCATTAAAATCACTAAATTTTTATAAAATTATCTAATTCTGAAATGTGGAATACTTCAACGTTTGACATTCTTATTCTTCTCTCATGAGTGAATGCATCTATAGTCACTGTTCGATGAACTATACATAAAGTATGGAGTAAAAACTCCAAATAAGGGAACCTCTATTTAAGGGACAAAATTTCCGGTCCCAGTCCCTTGATATAGGACGTGTAATGTATTTACATCTGAATAACGGACACTCGATTTAAGGGACAGTTGAAAATGAGATTAAAGGGACGGGTTTTTGCATTTCAGATAAAAAAGTAGTTGGTGATGAAAATGAAAATACAGATTTTTGTGAACTTATCAATCAGACAGACAGTCATGCAAATGCAGAGATACACGACACAATTAAGGGTGTATTCGAAAAAACGGTTTTCCATCTTCAACAGCTCGAAATTTCCAGACACATTTTTAAAAGTATAAACATGAAACTTTCTGAGGGGATTTTTGAAGAGACGTATAAGGTGCCGTGTGATGTCTTTTTACCCTCAATTCATTAGATTTTGATTTATAAACATTTATCTTCTCAGTATGACCCTTTTTTTCGTTCGCAGACCTCCCGCTTCGGAAAATTCAGTTCAAAATGCTGTTTTTGATTGCTTTTTTTGCAATATTTTCTTCATTTATCAGAGAATCGATAATTACGGCACCTTGTGTACTTTCTAAATAAGAGAATTTGAAAGTTTGGTGCATTTGAGAGCAAAAATATATTTAAAAATAAATCGGAAAAAACGCAGCTTGAATCGAAATACACCCTTAATGAGCATTCGTTCACCCCACAATTCTGATTTGACATCAGTGCATTTATCCCCATTGAAATTAATGCTGAAAATTATGAAGATGATTCTGAAAGTGGAGAATAAAAGAAAATTGAGAAATAAAGAACTTCACAGATGCTTTTAGGGTGTTCTCTAATCCAAAAAAAGTCAACTTTTATGACATCAATTTTAATTTATTTTTATTCGGAAAGACCTGAAACATAGCAGGTGCAGTTGTTCACAAAATATGCAATCGAGCTGTTTTTTCTATTTTTTGTATATGTAATAGATCTTTCAATAAATATTATGAAAGTGGGCATTTTGAACCGAATTTTCAAGCAAGAGAAGAATAATTACTCAAGAAAGGGTAAACAACATCTTTGTCACGTTATCAAAATTGCTTATAACTCAATAGTTAATTCATTTATCAAAAAATTGAAAACGCAGTTCAATTTAAAATCGCTTCCATAGTCCAGCGTTCTAACTTTATATTTTCCATCAAAAAATGAATTTGTAATCGTGACAGTATGTTTTCTGCTTATACTGAACAGAGCAATTGAGAGATTTGCTGCCTTAAAATACGCAAAGAAGTTCAATACTTTTTTATAAGTATGGTAAATGAACACTTGAAAGGTCTGTAGTGAAAAAATTGAAATTTGCAAAACAGAGTCCCCTTTGGTTGATTACTTGAAGTAAAATTTTTAAAAATATTTTTATACTTTTTGCATGTACACTATTTGCATAAAAAATACAAATCAATAAATCTACAAATCATTTAATGATTTCGTAATCGATTAAAAATTTTAATCAATTAATTAATTCTGTTTTCTTCCTTCTGTGTCTGATTATCGTAATTTATACACTTCAGATACATTTAAATTTCACCTTTAACCCGGGAGAACGCGCGCTTTCCTAAGGTATGAATGGTTTAACTTTGTCACCAATAAAATCAAATTATAACAGTCGCTTTATTTAGACGGAGACAATTCTTACAAATTTTGCAATAAAATAAGTAGAAGATTATTTTAAAAAAATTAGTGGTTGCAATTGTAAAAACCAAACGCACTCCGGGTCTTTTAGGCCCTGCGCGCGTCCTCCCGGGTTAATGCTTTGTTATTTTTATATTCTTCTCTCCGAATAAGGGACACTATTATAGGGACAAAATTCTGTTTAAGGGATATAAGGGATTATTTTATTCTATTTTTATTATCAAACTCTATTTAAGGGACAAAAGTTCCTTTCCCATAGGTGTCCCTTATTTAGAGGTTTCACTGTATTTGTACTAAAGCTCGTGTTTACTAATAAATAAAAGAGAAAGAGAAAGAATTTTGTCCACTTATTTTGGTGATATTAATTGTTATCCCTATCCTTCCTTCGTGTAGGGCAAGTGTAGGAAGACAGTATTACTGTTGAATGCATTGTACAGCAAAAAGCTATTATAAAATATTTTTAAATACTTAAATCTTAAATACAAATTTAGTCAAATTTTAATTTAAAAAAATTGCATTTATGCCAAAACTTCTATAATGAAATCTATTCAATATATTTCTTTTCTTTCTTTCTTTTTTTTTTTTTTTTTTTTTTTTTTTCTAACAATATATTAAAAACCACTTACCTGTGTTATGAAGCAATATATTTGCAATACCTCTTAAATTAACTAACATGTACCAAATTTTGTGTACAAAATTTGATTTAAAAAAAAGAAAGATTTTTATTTTTCAATAACAATAGCTTTTAAATTAACGAGGTGGAACCCGTCGAAATTCGACGAAAGACAATCTTTAAAACAGAACTGTTTTATTTATTTATAATAAATCTGCAAAATTAGTTACAGTAAAAAATATATCTTATATTGATCAGTCTAACTCTCAAGTAAATATTATTTTAAGCTAAAATTAACAAAATACAGTGAAACCTCCAAATAAGGGACACTCCGAGTAAGGGACAGCTCTATTTAAGGGACAAAACTTCCGGTCCCAGTCTCTTGGTATAGGACGTGTAATGTATTTACCTCTGAATAAGGGACACTCGATTTAAGGGACACTTGAATATGAGATTAAAGGGACTGTTTTTTGAATTTCAGATAATGAAGTAGTCTGTGATGAAAATGAAAATACAGATTTTTGTGAAATTATCAAACAGACAGGCAGTCATGTTCATACGCAAGCTTACGACACAATTAACAAGCATTTATTTACCCACAATAATGATTTGACACCAGTGCATTTATCTCCATTGAAAGTACTGCTAAAAGTTGTGAAGATCATTCTAAAAGTGGAGAATAAAAGAAAGTTGTAAAATAAAGAACTTTACAGAAGCATTTAGGCTATTCTCATATCAAAAAGAGGCCACTTTTAAGAAATAAGTTTTAATTTATTTTCATTTGAAAATGTCTGAAACTATCAGGCGTTGTTGTTCAGAAAATATATAAGTCGAGCTGTTTCTTCTATATGTATATCAAAGTGAGTGTTTTAAACAGAATTTTCACGCGAAAGAAGAATAACTACCCAAGAGAGGGTAAAAGATATCTTTGTCACATTATCAAAATCACTTATAACTCAATAGGTAATTTATTTATCAAAAAATTGAAAACACAGTTCAATTTCAAATCGCTTCTTTAGTCAAGCGTTTGAATTTTATACCTTTCTGATAAAAAATTAATTTGTAAATGTGTCAAAACGTTTTCAGCTTCCTGAGCAGAGCAGTTGAGAGATTTGCTGCCTTAAAATATGCAAAGCAATTGAATACTTTTTATTTCTTTGTGAATACTGCTGGTAATGAAGAAGTAAAATTTATAAGTATAGTAAAGGGACACTTGAAAGGTTTATAGTGAAAAATTGAAATTTGCAAAACAATCCCTTTTGATTGATTACCTTAAGTAAAATTCTTTTAAATGCTTTTATATTTTTTGCATGTACACAGTTTGCATAAAAATACAAATCAACAATTATACAAATCATTTAATGATTTAGTAATCAATCATAGCAAACGCGGTAGCGTTTGGTGTAATATGCTTAAGAAATAGAAAGTGCAAACAACTTTCTAAAATTTCTGGCAAACCAGTTGAGATACGGCAGTGATTTTTTTTTTTTAAAGATAGAACTCGACGAGACGAATAAAATGATAGCATTCAAAAAATTACTGCAGCTTCCAATAGTTTTTTATTTAATTTTAAATGAAAAAATGAAGGCAAAAAATTCAACTAAGTCTAGCTAACGTTTCCGTGGATGGATTAACTTCGTTTATGGTTTATTTTAATCCTCATGGTAAAACTTAAAACAGTTTTTTTTCATCTTTGTATGTTTGACGGTCGCTGAGAAAATCGAATTTATGTCTGAAATCTCCAGCTGAACGTAGTCTTTTTCTTATATTTGTTTCTTCTTGTAATTGTTGCACGTAAGTTTAAATGAACATAAAAATTGCTATGTATGTAACATAAATAAATAGATTAGATAAATCACGTGAAAAAAAAATACTTATTTGTTGTTATTTTCATGTATCATATTCACTATCTATTTTGACAAGCGAAGTGAAATATTTTTTATTTATTAAATTCCTATTTATTTAAGCTACTAGCCGCCTCTGGCAACCAAATTGGTCTCCTTAAATTTAAGCTAAGCATTGTAATATACTTTATTCATAATTTTATTTACTTGTGCATCTTACTAAATCTGAAGGTTCACATAACGAAATCAACAAATTTAAGCGATCAAGGCAACATTTAAGGGAAGAAAGAGTTCATTATTTGTTTTCTGTTGGTGCGTTTGGCGAATAAATACAAATTGGCGACGAAAGACCATTTAGCAGATTCTTTTAAGTAGCGTAAAAATATGGTTTTAAATGTTTATAAACATATATTTGAGCCTTTGTGACATAAGGAAAGGACGTACCGGTAATATATCCGGTTTGGCGCGACACAAGAGCGGTGCACTCCCAGATGATTCGGACGTGAGAATGTGTCAGCTTTTTTTGAAGGTACGTTAGATGATTCTAGATCAATTAGTACTAATGTTAGTAGGGTCAGATTAATGCTCATCCATTTGCCAAAGCTTGGTGCTATTCTGACTTCAAAAAGGGAGGATAAAATGCCAAAATATATAAATAGATCTGAAAAAAAACTGATGAAGTTTTTATTTTGTTTTCGTATAAATTATTTCTGTTTCTATAAAAAAAAAAAAAAAAAAAAAAAAAAAAAAAAAAAAAAAAAAGTGCGTCACAAATGTCATAAAAAACCTCTTTGGCGCGTTTTTTTTTTTTTTTTTTTTTTTTTTTTTTGTGCTGCCAGTTTGATGAAAATGTCGTTTTAGAATATGAGTTACATATATATTTTCAAAGAGGGAATAACAATAAATAAAAAAAGTTTATTTAATAACTATAGAACAAAACAATTTACATAATTTAAAAAAGAAATAAAAGTAAATAAACAATTTATGGTACTACTTGGTTATCCCGTCGACCAAAAAAAACTATCGCCAAATGACAATATTAAATGCCAATAATGGTTGACCATGAATGTCACATTCAATGATATTGTCACGAAATGCATGTTTAAAACGTCATCAAGTTATTTTTATTTCTACTTTTTATTTGTATTTTTTTTTAATGTTTTACTAATTTATTTGTTCTTTCGTTATTTAAGATAAAAATTATGTAAATATGCAAAATTTGGCTATTAGTTTAGTGATTTGTATAATTTGGCGAAATTGGTCAACGGGATACTAAGTAGTACCCAATTTATTAATAAATAAACAATAACATCCGTAATTACCATATCAAAATAACGACACTCTGGCACCAGTTAAATACCTCGATGATACGTATATGACATTAGCAGAAATCACGCCAACATGGTGCGTATAGTCAGGTGGGGTAAAATGGGTATGAAAAGCACCACTTTTTCATTCAATGCCTGTTTTCATTGAAAAAAAAATATTTAATGTGATTTTTTTTGTGTTTATTTATGCAACTGATGTCTTGGCATAACATTTAAGTAGTTGTTAATTTATTTTTTTTATTTTAAATAGTAGAAATATTCTTTTGTTTTGTATACACTTTTTGTCTCTGAAGTGGGGTAAAATGGGTACCATGTGGGGTAAAATGGGTATTGATTGAATAAGTAATAAATAATTATCTAAATGTACTGGAAACTTTATTTTAAGTTTTTATTTTAATTATATAATGAAAATTACACAAAATTAATCAAAATGTTAACTTTAAAACATTGTACATTTTTTAAATTTGAAATCTGTAATGACCACGATTGTTGAAATGTGGCTCCTTTAAAATTTTCACAATTTGAGATTTGGTAACCACATCTGTGTCATCTTGTTCAGGAAATATAAAAAAATCACCAATGGTTGACTTTGTTAGGAACTTTACATTGAATTCCTCTCCTCCTTCCTCCATGCCAATAATTTGTCCATTGAATTCAACAACAGAATTTTTTTTTGCATATTTCACTTTAACCCACTTGCCTGGTAAAATTTCAGATGCATTCATTCTATCAGAAGTTGTGCAAGTAGGATGTGTAATTGCAAATGGTGGAGATGTTTTTTTCTTATTTGCGAGATCTTTTTTTCTTATTTTGCTTGGTTGGGGCTTTACATTTTTCTTCTTTTCTAAACGATCGATTTCTTCCTGCAAGAGACGTTGTGCCACTTCATTCTGTGTCAAAATTTCACCAGCTTTGCTCTGCACTCGTTTCCTTTTACGTCTTGCATTTTCTAATGCATTTTTCGTGCCATATGACTGAGAAGGAGAAATTGCTGTCAGTATGGCACTTTTTAAATCTTTGTAAGGAGAGGAAACCATACTATGTTTATCATGTGAATTGAGAAATTTGTTTTCTGTTTCTGCATAAATATGTGCTATCATTCCAGTGCTTGAAGTAGAGGGTTGCATGGCATTTGCAACTTCTTCATATGTATTTTTTTCTGTGAATATTATTCGGTGTTCAACAGCTTTTTTATCTACAGGATAAAGTCCAGCTCCCTTAAAACCTTTTACTGCATTTTCGCCTTTTAATGTTTCAAATAGCTGCTTGAGCAAGTGAGGAAATGAAGCTTTAGTAACTTTCTGGAGACGTGTCTCCCTATACCACAACTTTAAAATTTTTTTCCATGACTGCTTCATAGGAGCAAAGACTCCAACATCTAAAGGCTGTAAGGCATGGCTGGTATTTGGCGATAAACAAAGTATAATGATTTCATTATCTATAGCTTTCTTTACTGTGGTGTATGTTAGATGGCTACCATGTCCATCAAAAATTAAAAGCACAGGTTTTTCAAGATGTTTGACATGCTCAACAAAACTTGACATCCAAGACTCAAATACTGTGTCGTGCATCCAACCCGACTCGGTGTAAGCATATAGAGCTCCATGGGGTCCACCCTTTGTCCAACTCTCATACATGTTTAAACTTTTGTACACAGTAAGAGGTGGAAGAAAATTTCCTGTTGCTGATACACAAAACAAAACAGTGTACATTGCTTTACCTGCATCAGGGGATTTTAGGTAGGCATTGCGATCTTTCTTATGTACAAATACTTTGCTTGCACGAAAGTCAGTTCCCAATCCAACTTCATCAAGATTGAATATACGGTCAGGTGCATTTTCTAAATTGTTTTGGGACAGCAAATTGCTATACATATAAAAAAAAAAACAATTCACTACTTCAAATGACAAATCATTAGCTCTTGCCTTGGTTAGCAATTCAGGTTTTCTTTTTGCTAATCTATTAGCCCACCTCTTTTCAAACCCCCTTGCCCATTCTACCCCTAGACTTTCGCATTTTGTGTTTTTACAAGATTTAATATACTGCTGTGCTATATTAATTACATCTTGTCGATCTAATGGATAACCACATTTTGCTAGAAATTCCAATGCTTGTACAATACAAATCTCCTCTTCTGGTGTAAGGATAGTAGAACGCCCAGGTTTTTTGTGAGATGGAGGACAAGTAATCCATCTTCTGAGTGTTTCAAATGGAATGGCATACTGGCGTGCAGCTGCCAAAATTGTTTTCCCCTTTTTCACATCTAAAATAGCTAATTCTAAATCAGTATCCGAGTAAGAAGAAACTCTTTTCTTAACATAATTCCTCGGCATTATTCCTGTAAAAGAAAAAAAAATTAATTTGCAAGCTGAAAATTCTCACACTATAAAATGCCTATATTCTCATATTTTTCTTTTTTCTAATAATTATTAATAAATTTAAAAATAGGAAATAGATTTATTTACATATAAAATGTTTAAAAAGACATTTCATTCCAATTATTTAAAATTTTTTTGTTATGAAATTACATTTTAATTGGATGGATTAGTTAAGCCTAACTTATACCCATTTTACCCCACCACACAAAAACTTTAATTACAAAAAAAGTATTTTAAATATTACTTACCAATTTGTCATAAACTTTACTTCAGAATCTTTGCTAATTCAAGCTTTAAAAATTATTTACAAAATAATTTTCAAAAATATAGATTTTTAAGGGTTTTTCAGTAACACAATTGAAACATAGACATTCCACAGATGAAAACAAGGGTATATCCTGTTGCCATATACAACACAAAAACTTTTTGGAAGAATAGAAATGTTGCCAACTAATGTCTGAAAATATATTAAAAAAATAAAATCTCTCTCTTAAATGTAACATTTGTTAGGTGCTAAAATATCAAATCCTACCCATTTTACCCCACTACCCATTTTACCCCACCAGACCCTATATGATATGTGTGCCAAAAATGCGTACTTGGTTTACTTACATTACATACGATGCTACTTGATTATCAGGTCGACCAATTTCATCAGTTTATAGAAATCGCCAAACTATTCGCCAATTTACTCAAAAGGAAAAATGTTGCCATTCTAAAATTTTAAGTTTAGAAAATTAATTAATTTAGCTTTAAAAAAAATCCCTAACGAAAGGGAATATTTTAATGATGACGTTTACTTATGGCATATAGATGTACCAAATATAAAATTTGATTTATTTAGATGATTTCGAATAAAAAAATACTAATAAAAGTTTTCATAATTTAATCCAGAATTTATTAAATCAAACCATAAAGAGATATTTTTAAGATATCGCATATGTGAATAACATTAAAGTATTTTAAATGTATTAATAGAATTTATTAAGGGACATAAAACATATCAATGTTAGCGGAAGTTTGTAAGAAGTCAAATGCTTCTTATTTAGTCAAAAAATGTAGGCGGATGTAACCATAAAATAACATTAATAAAATATATTATATTTTTCTCACTTAATATCAAGAGCTATTCGTTTATTGGCATAAAATTTATTTTAAATAACAAAAGAAAAATAAATTAGTGAAACATTAATAAAAATACAAATAAATAATCGAATTTAAAATCATTTGTTGACTCAACAAACAAGTATAGAGTGTTTAATGTCAAGTGAGTGTAACATTTAAGTTCATCCATTATTGGCATTTATCTTACAGTTTCTGTGTAGTTCTTTGTCGACAGGATAATCAAGTAGTACCATAAATACATTGTACTGACATCAGAAAAATAAATGCTTGTGTATATGAAACAGTAAATAGGTTGCTAGAATATACATTGCCAAATTTCTTTTCCCGCCAAGAACTTTTTCGTCATGTATAACTACTGAAAAAGTACATTAATTTATTTACTTATAGTATTTTTAATAAGATGAAAGAAAAACGAATAATTTAAATGTATCTGATATAAATATATTTTAAATTTATGTGTTTTTAAATGAAAGTTGTGTATTTTAAATAAAGTCGGCGACAGCTTTATATTTAAAATAAAATAATGGCGAAGGAAACCTATTTGGCGATTGAACCATTTGAGCTAGCTAAAATAAAAGTAGCAAAATAGCCACATGGCATTATAAAAAATGAAACAGTCAGACGGGAGCTCTTCATGACAGTCACATAACTTATATAGGTATTTATATAGGTACTATATTAAAATTGTCAGCATCTCTGGTGGGATACTAGGAGTCTCGTGGGTATTTAGCGGGTAGTGGTATTTACATCCCATTGGATGCAAGTTGCGTAAATTCGTTTTTGCTTAGAAATGCTTTTGTGTTTAGTTCTTATTCCTTCGGGAATATTCTTATGTTAATTATTATTCAATTTCTGGAATTATTCAATTTCTACATTTTTTTGTTCCATTCCAGAAAGTACTTTGACTATATTTAATTATTATAGTTTTCAATTCTTTGAATAAAATTCTGAACACATTATTTATTTTTCGTTCGACTCCATGGTTTATTTTTCATATCATGCATTTTATATAGCAATGAAATGACATGCATTGACTTTTTTGATTATTCTAATACATTAAAAGGGGCAGCCGTGGCCGAGTGGTTAAGACATCATGCCGCTAATCGCTTGCGAGCGTAGGGGGTTGTGAGCTCAAATCCCGTTGGCTCCATTGCACACACATTTTGTGTTGAGCTTCCGGTTGTACTTCTCTTGTGCACTAAAATTTCCTTGTGCTATCTCGTCCCTGCATATTGACGATGACTTTTAAGCAGGCTTTCATGTCGAGCACACAAGTCAGTTGTATGTTGTTCAATAATAACAATACGTCAAAATTTTCTGCTGCTGTCATCATTTTATAAATTTTTTACAGCAGCAATTTTTTTTATCTTTAAGATATTAGAAAATCTTCAGTTTTTATCAAAAAAAAATTAAATGACTAGTATTAAATAATGTTCTTACGAGCACCAAAAAAGGTTAATATGTTTTAAGTATAAAAAAGGATTTGACAAGTGCTTCTGTTAACAATTGAGCATGAGGAAGGACTAGGGATCCCTTCTTAGCTACAACTCACTTCAATGCCAACTTTGAAAAAATCATATTTGCACTTTTTCCATATAAAAGAATGTTGCGGTACTTTAGTAGAGCTTCCCATCGAGTTTTACGTGTTAACTGCACTGTTCATTCTGCAGTATACTATAAATCCTGTCAAAAACATGAATGTGAAAGAATGCCAAGTTCGTTAAAGGTTTCGCTAATAAAAGAAGTGAGATCTAACTGCAAACCAAGTTCTTTCGGAGCTCCTTAAATCATAACTCCTGTCATGCATAATATTATTCAATTGCTTAAAATGATTTGTTATGTTACTTGTTATTCAATTGAGCGACTTAGCAAGTTTTCTCTTATTCAATTTTTTCTATTTATTTGATCAGAAATTAAAGTTGATCCTTTCCTTAACTTATCAGTACCTTAACTTCAATATACTTATTCGAACACTCGATTGACTAGATCTTTTCCAATCAGATTGTAGATTAAATTGTACTCCGACTCAAAGATTAAAGTTAGTAGCTGAAAACTTGCCAAGTCGCTCTATTGAATAACAAGTAACATAGCAAATCATTTTAAGCAATTGAATAATATTATGCATGACAGGAGTTATGATTTAAGGAGCTCCGAAAGAACTTGGTTTGCAGTTAGATCTCACTTCTTTTATTAGCGAAACCTTTAACGAACTTGGCATTCTTTCACATTCATGTTTTTGACAGGATATCATTATTTTTTTGTCAAATCACTTCTTTTATGAGCGAAACCTTTAATGAACTTGGCATTTTTTCACATTCATGTTTTTGATAGGATATCATTATTTTTTGTCAAATAAGTAGGTATTTGTTTCCTTTTTGAAATAAATAGGTTAAATTAGTTAAATTAGTTTTATTTAATATTAATTAATCTTTCAGCTTTTTCCTGCATTTATTCACTGTTTTTTTCAGTCAAAATTAAAAATTTAACATTAGGACTGCTTATGTTCCTTTAAATTCTACTAATAAGGATGTTTCTTTTACGTGATTGGGTACTACTAGATTATTTCGTCGACCAAAAACGTTTGTAGCCAACTTGGCAAAATATCGCTATATTGATGACAAAAATTACGCACCAAAAGTCATGCTAACATGGCGCTATTTCTGGTATTTTTGCCAAATTCCCATAGATTCCCATTGTAATCTAGTAATTTATCCAATAATTTTGTTAGAGTAAGGACTGTCGATATCATTTTGGCATCTTTTTTTCTTTAAATCGGTTCGCTAACAAACAAGATTGCTTAAATATTGCTATTTAGAAAGTTTTTAGAATGCTTTTCGCGCATTTTTACCTCTTTTAAATTTTGTATTTGTTAAAAAATGTTCTTAGTGATCATTTATATCTTATAATTAATGAGCATGCCAAATTTTATGTTTTTAGGCCCTTAACATACAGACATCGCATTTTTAGAACGCTTTTTGCTCTTTTACCCCCTTTGGATTAGTGGAATCGACATAAGATATAGCCTATATTGGAGCAAGGACTATCACTATCATTTTGATATCATTACTTTTAAGATCGGTTTGTTGTTTGCTGAAATTACTTAAAAATCCCAATTTAGAACATTTTTAGAACGCTTTTCGCACATTTTCACCCCTTTTGAATTCCATATTTTTTATCAAATGCCCTTAGAGATCATTTATATCTTATAAATAATTAACATGCCAAATCTTATATTTCTAGGTCCTTTTGTAACACAAAAGTTGCATTTTTAGAATGTTTTTTGCTTCTTCACCCTCTTTTGGTTAATGGTATACGCATAAAATATAGCCTATGTTTGAACCGGGGCGAATACCATCATTTTGGTATCATTATTTTTGAAATCGGTTCGGTGGTTTCAGAGATTAGCCCCGATACTCGCCAAAAGTGTCGCCAACTTGGCACTATTTCTGATATTTCGCGAAATTCCCATAAACTCTAAAATGCCAAACTTTATGTTTCCAGTCCAGTCCCTTAATATACAGACATCGCATTTTTAGAATGTTTTTTGCTCTTTTTCCTCCTTTGGGTTAGTGTAATCGACATAAGATATATCCTATGTTGGAGCAATGACTGTCATCATCATTTTGATAACATTGCTTTTAAGATCGGTTTGTTGTTTGCTGAGATTGTTTTAAAATTGGTATTTCGAACTTTTTTAGAATGCTCTTCGCGGATTTTAACCCATTTAAATTTGATATTTTTTAGCAAATGTCATTAGTGATCATTTATATCTTATAAATAATTAACATGCCAAATTTTGTGTTTCTAGGCCCTTCAGTAAAACAAAAATCACATTTTTAGAAGGTTTTTCGCTTTTGAACCCTCTTTTGGTTAGTGGCACAGACATAAGATATAGTCTATGTTTGAACCGGGACGAATAAAATCATTTTGGTAGCATTACTTTTGAAATCGGTTCGGTAGTTTCAGAGATTAGCCCTGCTCGCCAAAAGTGACGCCAACTTGGCACTATTTCTGGTATTTTGTGAAAGTCTCATAAACTTCCATTGTAATACAATAATTTTTCCTCTAATCAACCATTAATGTTTAATTAATGGGGATTTCTGATTTTTTCCTATTTATAGATCCAATAACCTACCTCCACTCCAAATTTCAACTTCCTAAGTCACCTGGAAGTAGTCAAACATTTCTATGAGTGAGTCAGTGAGTCAGAGAGTCAGTGGTAAAAACAGTAGTTTTCAGACGTCAATTTCTCATGAATGGTAAAATATTTTTTTAAAAAAATTTAGGATTCGGAAATTAGAAGATGGTCATTCACGACACAAAAAATTGCAAGTGTGTAGGTCAAATAGAATTTAAGTTATTGAGGGGTCAAAAGTGGCTCGAAATGGTTCGGGTAATATAACCCACGGCCGGTGTGTCGCCTTTTACTTTGTGAACTTGGCTGACACACTGCCGTGTGTCTAGATAAATTTTCTGTGCAATTCTACTCTGTGGACTTGGTTAGTGGCAGTGCATGAATGTGATATCTGCATGACTAGGTTTTTGGCCCTATGTCGCCTTGCCTTACATTTATGTCTAATCAAGTCGCATCTTTACTTTTAACGTCTTTACACTGCACATTTTTATAGTAACTGTGACTGATTTCTTTTATATGGAAAAAGTGCAAATATGATTTTTTCAAAGTTGGCATTGAAGTGAGTTGTAGCCAAGAAGGGATCCCTAGTCCTTCCTCATGCTCAATTGTTAACAGAAGCACTTGTCAAATCCTTTTTTATACTTAAAACATATTAACCTTTTTTGGTGCTCGTAAGAGCATTTTTTAATACTAGTTGAAATTTTAATTAATTCTCTTTTTTTTTCCTTTTGTGTCTGATTAGCCTAATTTATACACTTCGGGTACATTTAAATTTCACTTTTTATGCTTTGTATATTTTTATATAATTCTGAACGATTAATTAAAAATATAAAAAACTCCGAATAAGGGACACCTCTATTTAAGGGTCAAAAGTTCCGGTCCCATAGGTATCCCTTATTTGGGAGGTTTCACTGTACTATAAAAATCAATTATTCAAATTATTAAACGAAATAAAACCGAAATTCACCGGATTTTATAACATACACATTTTAATTTCTAATTTTTTTTCTTTCTTTATTTTTATTTTGATAGAAAATGGAACGATTCTGTTGCCAATATTACAAAATTGGTATTAAAATTATAAAAAAATAATATATCAAAAATAAATTGAGATACAGCTTTGAAACAAACTGCATTTAAAAGTACAGTCAAACCCCGTTAATACGCGCCCTGCTTAATACGCGAAACCGCTTAATACGCGAATTTTCTTTGGTCCCTTGAAATACTCCTATCTTACGCATATAAAAACCCCTTTTAATACGCGAATGGTTAATACGCGAACCCGTTTAATACGCGAAATTTTATCAGTACCTAGAAAAAAATCCTACGTTTAAAACGCGAAGAGCTTAGTTCTAAATTTACGAGTTTTTGGATGAAGTTTTTTCCAAACATTTTATACAAAAATTATTTAACTTATTTTTTATACAACAATTATTTAAACTGAATTAAGTTGAGCATTTTAGAAACCATACACTGACTCGATTAGGACTTCGATCTGATGGTAGCACATGACTGCCCAATCAAAACTCTCCCAATGAAATCTCATAAGCAAGACGAGGCTAGTGTTGTGCAAAAGTTTAAAACATTAGGTCTGCTTTGAAAAACACCTAATTTCATTTGGTGAGTATATAAGACAGCAATGTAAAATTTTAATGGAAATTCAATTTTTAAAAAAATATAGCATTTAGAGATTTTTAACTTATGCACTTCGGCCTATCATGAGACGTTAATTAATAATATGTAAATTATGAAATAATTGATTCAAAACATTTTGAAATCAGTAAAAACCTGAGTGTTTTGCCGTGGGTTTCGTTTGCTTTCTGTACGCATAGGCTCAAAAAATCAAATTACGAAAAGCAGAACGTACCTTCAATTCAATACTTTTCTTGCGATTTTTGTCATTTAAAAATATAAATGTAGACAAAAAGGAAATTAAATTTATAAAATCATACAAATTTGAAGTTCAGGTAAGGTTCATTTATCGCGGGAGCGGACTGCGCAAGTCAGCTAGTTTTTATAAAAAGCAAAAATGAAAAGAACTTTTCTCCATAATTAAAAAATGATGTGATCCCCTCCCCTCCTCTAAATTAGAACGGTAGAACCGATAGATGGAGCATGCGCTACAATCGCAGATTAATCACGTGAGTCTTTCCGATCTCTGTTTCTTTAGTGCTGTGTTAGTTTTAAAAGAGAGTCACTTGTTTCTCCTAGTATTATCTAGTCTACAATATCCATCTGTGCTTTTATAATGTAGTCTAAACTATGGCGAAAGGAGCAAAACATATTAAACGAAAGGCTCTCTCCAACACTGAGAAGTTGCAAATTATAAATCCATAAGATGCGCAAGCTGTCTCAAATAAGTCTGCTTTCACCAAAAAAAAAAAAAAAAAAAAAAAAAAAAAGGCATACCTGACAAGGAAGGTCTCCATTGGGGGCATACTCAGAATTTTTTGAAAAAAATACGAATTAAACTACTCATGTAGGTAATAAAGGATCAGTGAAAATTAGCGGCGGAATTACATTATTAGATAGGGGAAAGTTGTCCAAAATGGGGACGCTAACATATTTCTGTCTGCAAAGAAAAATTGATAACTAAGAAAAATGTGGCAAAGCATTTCCCGTTTAGAGCATGTCTTAGACTATGAGATGGCAAGGGGATTTTTTAAAAAAAATCCTTAGTATAGGCAAAAAAACCATTTTTCTGAAAAATGTTCGAAGTCCCCGTTTTGGACAACCGGGTGGGTAAAATGGGGTACTCATATGAAATAGCATATAAATTCAAGTTCTACTGCGAAATTTTATTAGAAAAACTTGTTTTACAAAGAAAGATTGACTTTAATGCAAAATCAAAATGCAGATAAGGAATTTTACCTTTTTTAACAGTTACTAGAATGTCACAAAAAGTAATCAAATACAAAAGTCACATATGAAATTGACATCGCTTTCGTCAACACTTGAACATGCTTCATGGGCCCAACCTCGACAGCTGCTACATTGAATCCACCCCTCTTTGTGTTTCGAGTCAATGTAAAGCTCATTACAAAAAATGCAAGCGTCATCGCTATTCTCTTCCTCATCAGATGATAACGGATCTTGATTTTTTTTATTTTCTTCTCATTTTTAGCTTTTGGATATTTAGGATTGGGTTCGGTGGGTTTCTTGACCAATTTTCTTTTCAGTTTATTTTGCTTTTCATTTTTCTCCTGTTCCATAGCTTCCAATTCTGCTTTATAAGGCGATGAAGTGAGTATGGCAGTTTTACCTCTCCTCTTGTCATTCACTTTTTTTTTCATGCGTTCAATTTCTTGTGGTGGAGGCATTATTATTTTCGGTGAAATGTTATACGCTGAACATGTCTGGGGTTCTATAGCTGGAGATATTCCAAACGATGAAGTGGAAGGTTGGGGTGTGACGATTCCATCACTCGATGCTAAATGACGTTCTAAAGGGTTGTTAGCAGGTTTTTCAGTTGTTTCTGAAGGCGCAAATAAATGTTCAGGGAACACATCTCTGTTAAAGGGATATATCCCTGTTTTTTTAAACCCATTCACAGCATTTTGCACAGTAGCTGCTCTTGAAAATGCATTTTTGAAAAGGTTTCCGACCTGGTAAATTGTCACGTAGCGTCCAGGGTGATGTATGGGCCATTTCCTTGTCTCTTGCTCATAAAAGGCACTAAGTGGTGCCATGAAAGAGACATCGAGTGGCTGCAACCGATGTGTGGTGTGCAACACCAAGCATATCAACACCACGTTATTTTCCCGAGCAAAGTTCACCAGTTCCAAGCTTTTTGTATGGGAATTGTGGCCATCATGTATTAACAACACTGGCTTTGTAGGTCCTGGATTTGAATGTTCCACAAACTTCTTGAACCAAACAAGAAAAGTCTCCTTGTTAATTCAACCACTCTCGTGATATACCGCAAATGATCCAGGAGGGGCATCATCCATCAAGAGAGCATTTTCTCGCTTTCTAGGAAAGACAAACATTGTTGGAACGAAATTTCCCGCGGCATTGACACAGATTTCTGTTGTCACAAGTACCCCTCGTTCGGCTGATGCCAAACTGCCAACTTGTTTTTTTCCACGCAAAGCAAGGACTTTAGATGGCTTATTGGGCACTGTCAAGATGCCTGTCTCATCTACATTGTAAATATCATTGGGTGAGAATTGATATTTTAGATACAATGACTCTAATAAATCAAAGAACATTTTGAGAGCGACGCGATTAAAACCTTTTGCACGCGCCATTGAGGTTTTTTCAGGATTACGTAGAGCTAATATTGGATGACGTTTTAGAAATCCATAAAGCCCGTCCTTTCCAGCCATTCTCCGTTCCATGTTAAAAACATGCGGAATTTTGTTTTTCTCTGCTAGCTCAAACGCGAGAGCTCTCAAATCTGATAGCGTAACGCCAAACAACCTCGCTTCCAAATGTAACAGATGGTCCACCAATTCCTTCTCTTGGGCTTCCGAAAAAACTGTTTTATATCTTCCTAAGCATTTAGCAGCAGCCGCTTGTGAAGAGAGCTTCTTCTGTCGAGCCTCTTTCACCTTCCTCTCCAGAGTTGTCTGTGGAACGTTGTAGGCTTTAGATGCTCTCCTGTAACCCATTTTCCCTTCTAAAACTTCTTGGATTGCACCAGCCATGCTCTCTGTCGACCAGCTCTGTCGATCAGTTCTCCATTGATAGCGCCCCATCTCGTCTTCAAATAAAATGATAGTTCTGTAAATAACAGAACAAATTATCATTTTGACATTTAAAAAAATATACATTAAATTTTATTTTTGTAACTTAAATATTTATTTAATTTAGTTAATCAATATTAAATTAATTGTATTTAATTTATATTAAATTAATTATATTTAATCTTTGTAAAAATAATTACATTTAATCATTATAAAAATTTTGTTTAATCTACATTCGTTATGCACACAAATAATCTCTTACACTCAATTTAAGCACTTAATTCACAACATAACATCTCAGAATTAAAGCAAATTAAAACATATTTCAAAATTGTTATGAGACGTTCAAAACGGGGACGTCCCCATTTTGGACTACCCTCTATGTCCCCATTTGAGCCGACCATGACGAACGCTAGAAAACATGGCATCTCTTCACACACATGTAAGATAGAAAATGAAGAAACATATCAGAATATAACTTAAAACTAGAACGAAAAAAATGATTTACTTACCAAAATTGAATCTTCAAATGTAAATTCATACAGCTCAATATAGTGCAGGGGCAAAATCGAGTTTTTTTCTTGCTAAAAATTCAAAACTTCGTAGCAGAAAGAATAACAGCAAATTGCGTCAACAAATCTTTTCAAAATGTCAATCTGATGTAAAGGAATAATAGTGGTATATTGGATCACCAGATGTCAGCACTTAACAGTGAGAAACCGAATGTCCCCATTTGACCCGCCGTCCCCGTTTTGGACGACTCTCCCCTATGTAAAAAAATAAAATAGTTTGGAATAATTGGCGTGAAAAGCTGAAAGTGACGCGGGATTTGGCGAACAGTGCATTTCCTCGCCAAAAGCAGACGATTTTAACGAATCTGAAAATTGATTTTAATTTACTTCACTGTTAAAAATCTGCAGCATTTACTGCAACGTCACTCCACTACTTTTAAAGAATATCTCTCTTCTGACCAATGAGAATGCTCCATATCACGGTGACTTGACCGTTTTCTATAAAAGTGGTGGAGTGACGTTGCAGAAAATGGTACAGATTTCTAGCGGTGTTGTAGATTGTGCAACACTGTTAAAAATCTGCCGCATTTTGCTGCAACGCACTCCACCGCTTGTATGTAATATCTCTATTCCAACCAATGAGAAAGCTCCATTTCACGGCCAAGTAACCGTTTTCTATACAAGCAAGGGAATGTGTTGCAACAAAATGCAGCAGATTTTTAACAGTGTATTTTTCAACTTGGAACAATTTTAATCAATTTCAATTGTGTTTTAAATGATAAAATATATTAATTTCATTTTGTTATAAGTACATATAAACGTATATGACAAAATTAGACTTAAAGTAAAGTAAGAATGCAAAACTAAAATTACCTAAACTAAACTTATTTAAATAAATTGAACATAGAAAGTTTTTTCTTTAAAAAGTATTCGAAGCGTAAAAGCGTATTTTTCAAAATTTCGTTTTTTCGCCAACCGGAGATAAATCGCCAAATAAACGAAATTTTTATTATTTTTTTACGGACGTTATAAGGAGGTTCCGCCGAATTTTTTTTATAAACATATATAACTATATGAGAAGAACATTCTGTAATTTTTTCAGATTTTTCTGAGTATGCCCGTATGGAGACCTTCCTTGTGAGTCAACTTTAAGGACTTTGTTAAAGAATAGGAACGCCATCGTTAACCAAGTTGTGGTTGGAGAAACAAAGAAAATAAAAACCGCCAAGTTTGAGAACATGAAAAGGCCCTTCACGAGTGGTTTGTTCAAGAGCGCTCAACGAATATCCCTATAAGCGGCTTGTTAATACAAGAAAAAGCTTCTGGAATCGCAGCAAAAAATGGGATTGCTAGATTTCAATCTCTCAAATGGATGGCTGGATCGATTTAAAACTCGGTACGGCATAAAATTCAAGCAAGTGTGCGGTGAGTCAGCTGCAGTCAACATTGAAGGTGTTCACTGTTGGAAAATTAATGTGCTTCCGAAGCTTGTAAAAAACTATTCAAGTCGGGATGTTTACAACATGGATGAATTTGGACTTTTTTACAAACTGACACCCAATAAAACAATGGCCGCGAAAGGAGAAACATGTCATGGAGGAAAACTGAACAAAGAGCGTCTTACTATTCTGCTCGGTACCAACTATGATGGATCAGATAAATTAAAGCTGCTGGTCATAGGGAAATCACGCAACCCGCGGTGCTTTAAAAATGTGAAGAATTTCACCTGCCTGTACGAAAGCCAGCGTAGAACATGGATGACGGGCAACATTTTTACAACATGGCTTCGTAATTTTGATCGGCGTATGAGAAAAGAATCGCGCCGTGTGTTATTGCTTGTGGACAACTGCCCTGCGTATCCAAAAGATAACGAAGACCTAAATAATGTCCAAGTAGAATTTCTATCTGTAAATTCGATTACGTCACCCAGCTAATGGACCAAGGAATAATTAATAGCGCCAAAGTAAATTACAAGATTCGCGTCGTACGGCGATACCTTCACCTAATGGAACACGGTAGCAATTTTTCTTCCTACGAGTGTCGTCCAGTTACAGTCCTCGACGCTATGCATATGCTTACTGCAGTGTCACACACACAACAATTACAAATTGCTTTCACAAAGCGGGTTTCGGAAATAGCAAAGAATAGAACATCATTTACACAGAGCCAACCTCGAACCCTAATGTTGAAGAAGATTGGCTGGCCGTACAAGAAACTGTAGGGGGAAATTTTGTCGATTTAGATACGTTCATTAATATCAGCAAATATCTAGTTACCTCCGAACTTAGAAATATCGACAATATCATCGCCGATGTAACTGCGACTAGCAAACCGGATGAGGATGAAGATGATGATGAACTTGCGCTTCCAGCCCCATCTCCATTCTCCATAGTTACAGAGGCATTCAATTTCCTAAGACAATATGAATCGTCACTGGACGAAGGACTCTCAACAAGCGGACTTTACCACCAACTAAATAAGGTGGAAAGCATCATGGTGATGGCACGACCGCATGTCAAGCAGGCCGAAATTGACAGCTGTTTTTCCAAAAATAAATTTTTACGACATTATTGAGTTCAGTAGTTTTTTTTTAAAATTGACTTTTATTATTATCAACACTATTTATTATCGCATCTATCTGTTTTGTAAGCTAACAAAGATTTCAATTTTCTTAACATTAATGGTTAGCAGACATTTTTGTGATCCTCTTATTCAATTTTGTGTCATATATAATAAATCTAAATTTGAAAAGACATAGGATTTTTACAAGAGAAAATAACGATTGTTTGAATTTTCAGCTTTTAAACGTTCCTGCTTAATAAGCGCATAATGATTAAAATAAATAAAATGTCATTTTATGTCTTAAAAATGCTAATAATTGACAAAAAAATGTGCTTTTTCCGCATAGATTGTTACTAGATAGACAAGGTGACGAAAATTCGCGACCTTCGGTTAATACGCGAACCCGTTTAATACGCGAATTTTGATCGGACCCCTGATTCGCGTATTAACGAGGTTCGACTGTACATTTTTTTCTCTATGCGACGGTGTAAAATTTTTAAATGTACGATGTTTAGAAGTGTAAAATTTGCAGTACCGAAAATTGCAAAACCGAAATTGTATGGAAAAGTGTTGCGCATTTTATTTTATTTTCTTTTTTTTCCAATTTTAAGAGAAAATGGAGTGATTCTGTTGCCACAATTCCAAAATTGGTACTAAAAACTATTAAAAAATTAATGACTCAAAAATAAATTGAGATACAGTTTTCAAACAAATTGCATTTAAAAGTACATTTTTTCTCTATACGACGGTGTCAAAATTTAAAATATGCCATGTTTATAAGTGTAAAATTTGCAGTAGCGAAAATTTCAAAACCGAAATTGCAGGGGAAAGTGTTGCCATTCGCAAAATGACGTATGCGTTACTCACATATACGTTTGGCCTTTATAATATAGATATATACAAACTTACAAGGTATATTTTGCTTCATAACATACCTATAGATGAGCAAAATCTTATCACAAAATTTTATTTCAGTATTTAAAAATATTTTTAAGAAATGATATTTCCCATAAATGTAGGTTAAAATTTTGATAGGGCGCAAAAAATTAAGAAAAAAGTTTACAATTTTAAAATCCACCATATTTGTAAGTGTTTATATATTTGTGTATTAAATGAATTGTTTACCTTTCTGTGGCTCTTTAAACGGTTACTTCCGGTTTCAAAAAGTTAATTTCCGATTTACATTTTGGGCTATAACTTTGCTTCTTATTATCACTGAACCAAATGTAAAGCGTTTTTGGAATTATAAATGTTTGAACTTTAATTTAAAGCAATAAAAAAGTAATCCGGAAATTTTCGCATAAACAGCGATCTGAGAATAGGCACATGCCTTAATATGTTTTACAACATGGATTCAATTTTTTGCAGTTTTTCACGACGTTATCGAGGCATTTTTCGAGCACAGTGCAGAATTCAGGATGTGGTCCGAGGAAGGGGTAGTGGGGACACATTTCCTTTCGGAACATTAAAATGCCCCCCCTCCCCCCCATAAAAAAAAAGTTTTGAGATTTCATGCTTTTTAATGAAAAAATGTCCTTTCCTTTAGTTTGCAAGTGATAAATTATGTATTAGAATAATTGTGTAAAAATTAATGAAGTCTAAAATTTATGGTATTATGCATCAATTATTTTAGTTCATTCACCGCAGCAAAACTTAGCAGGAAAATTAATCCGTTATGACAACAGGAATCAAAATGTTATTTTGTCACTATACAACAGAAATTTAGTGAATTACACTGATTACAAAGATTGTACGTAACATCGAATTAATGTTCCGCCAATTCATTTTCATTTGTTAATTTTTTAATTCTAGGCTTTTTGGTTTGGTGTCATGTGTGATTCTGGTGGTTTAAGTGCTATTTCCCTCTACGTTCTGTTAAACTATGTCTATTTTATAAAACACAAGTCTACTATAGTTTTTCGCATTTCATTTCTATTCTAGTAGAAAAAAAGCGCTAAAACTTAATAGCAGTAAATAAGGATGTAGCTTTCATCATCAGTTAAAATACAACATTATTTTTTAATAAGTCACAAAAGACTCTCTTAAATACAAAAAGAAAACCTTGCACTAATTCAAGAAACTCTTAGAAAAGGTAATTTTTAATAATCGGATTCACAAAATTTAGAAATCCCCTTGTAGCTCTATAACTAAACGACATAGAAGAATAATATGTTATACACCTGTATAAAAATAGTACAAACTTTCTGGCTGAATTGCAAAGTTGCTTTTTATTTGTGTAGTAAATGATGATATGATTTTTTCTAAGGAATGAAGGTTTCGCATGAAACAAAAGCGATGCTTTTAACCAGTATTGAATTCAGACACTTTTCTCCGGGAGGGACTTCCGAGTGGTTCTGGAGGGGGGGAATTATACTTTTTCACCATTAAAAACACAAAATTTCCGGGGGGGGGAATGTCCCCCCAGGTCACCCCTTGAAGTCAACACTGCTTTTAACATTTTATTTAATATATTAATTAGAAAAATATCCAATAATGGAAAATTCGCCCTGAATACTATGAACGACTGCGTGATGAAAACAGACGATTTCGCTGTTGACTGAAAACAAAGAATCTATATAATACAGCGGTTCCCAAACTTTTGGGATCGCGGAGCACTTTTCGAGAAGAATTTTTAAGGCGGAGCCCCTGAACTCAATGATGCTCTATGGTTTACAAATTAAATTTTTTATGCCTATGCAGTACAGAAAAGTCTGATGGATAAAAATTTGAACCAGTAATTGTTCTCAGTTTGGCCCTTTCCTGATACAGAAATTCTAAATTCACACTAGAAATTTTAAAAATCTTAAACAAACAAAATCTTAACAAACTCTTTTTTATGCGATGTTCAAGCAATATTGTTATGACGTTGACTGCCAAGCGAAAACTGTTAATGTTCACCAGGGTGCCATTTGTGTGTGTGTGTAATTTGAATATTTGCAACATAAAATTATGTATAAAATCAATATTTTTTATTCTGACTCATTTTGCAACACATAGGGAGATTTTCATCCTTGCTATCAAAAATAATAGTCAAAGCACCCCACGAAATTTACTGTAAATTCTACCATGAGTGGTCAAGGCTTAGTTGATAGCCAGCTAAATTTGTCATTTATCACTAAAATCACTTATTAAGATTTATGTTTCGACGCTGTAATCTCTTAAATTGGAAATTTTCTAAATATATGCAAGGATGAGCTTCGGATACTATATTGGTTTAGATTTTCTTATCTATTTTTTTTTATTTTTTTTCTATATATATATATATATATATATATATGTATATATATATATATTTTTTACAATTATTTTAGGTTTGAATTTTTAGAATTTTTATTACAATAAGCAAGAGAAAAATCTGGAAAATATTTCATTTTATACAACACTTAGCTCATACAATCGGCATATATAGCAATTTGCAGAAACCACGTATATCTAACACATCGTAAGGAGCCCAACAATCATACTCCAAAAACATTTTCATGTAACTCGTGCCGCCAAGGCCTGAAGTGTTGAAACACGATGGCTATCATGTCTGAAAACAAGTGGCCCAACGGAAACATCACTGGCTATCACATATGATAGCCATAACAGTCAAAGTGTTAAGGGGTTAATGACATCCATTTTTAAAATATAAAATATTCTTTTGAAATTTCTAGTATGAATTCGTAATTAAAGATGAAAATGATAACCATGTTTGGTTTATGTATTGTATGGGGGCTTACGTAAAACTACTATTATTTATGCCGAAAACCACACACACGTACAAGCACGGAGAAAAAAAGGTAAGTTTTCGTTTGCAGGGAGATACTTCTGCATAATTCCAATAGGCTACCCACAAAAAAAAAAAAAAAAAGAAATCGGTAGTTCCAGTCACCCATGAGAAAATATGTAACACGTTTTCGCGAGTACCACCTATCCGTAATAGTATTATGCGATTATCGAATATTTTTTTGTTCTTCTTAAAGTTTCTAGTATTACTTCTAAACATGCAACGAAAACTAATTCTCTCTCAGCTTCTTTTTCTTTTGAACCATTTTTTAAAAATACATTTAGAAGGAGGTCGTCATTTTAATATTTAAGTGGGCGGAGCAAATTCTATAAGCTCTATTGTAAGGTTGAGAATTGTTAACTTTTTTGGATATTTTATTTAAAGTATTTAGCTATTAATTATAGTTTTGAAAAAAACTTTCTTTCGTGATTGTTTTTCCCTCAAAACAGATATGCAGGTAAAAACTACACATGTTAAACGATCTGCAACTAGTAGAAAAACTTTACTAACAAAATGGAATGTATGGGTGGGATTACATTTATATCAAGGCAGGCATTCATTGACAAAAAATCTAAGCAAGAGTTGGAGCTGAAAAAAATTTTAAATTCTCAATGTAGTGGCAAATGTAAAGAATCAATATATATTTTTTTAAATTGCTACAGACTTATTTCTGTTTAGAAAAATTACCTGACCAATTAAAAGAAAATTTTATACTGGGATTGTAAAGTGATATAAAATGCTAAAAAAATGCGTTTTCAGCAATATACATTGCTTCCGAAATTAAGTACAATTATGTAAAATAGAATAGAAAATTTAAAGAACTAAGAAATTATAAAAATAAAATAAACAGATTAAAGCAATTAAAGTTACGAAAAAACTATATACACAACGTATACAAATATTAAATGAATCTAATGGTGGGTTTATTAAATAATACAAGATATTACAAAAAGGGGCGTTTTAAACGAAAAATATTGTAGTATAATGAAAAACAGCATAGAAAATTTAAATATACAAAAAACATACAACATTGAACTGGTGTTGAAACTTTACCTCAAGTCACAATAGAGAGGCCGATCATCATTTGTTTCAGTAAATCCCATTTTATAAATATTTTTCATCATATTTTAGTTTTAAACTGAGACTGCTTTCCCCCAATGTCTCGATTCTGTCTTGCTTTGATAACTTAGGGAACTAAAACGGCCTATAGAGGAGCTGCTCGCAGCTCGCAGCCTTCGATACAGGATAACTGTCCCTTTAATTTCCCTTTAACTAATGTTAAAGTCCCATTGAAACAATTCTTTATTATAAATGTATTTAAAAGTTTTAGATATTCAAATTCGTATGATATTTACTTCGTCATATAAGACAGAAAACAAATTTCACAGGAAATCTGAAATTGTTCAAAAGAATAATTATTCTGAACAAATTTAAAACGCATGTAATGCAATGAGCATACCATAGATGTAGGAATAACTAGATTACGCACACGGGGAGGAAAGTTGATTCTCCGCGCGCGAACGATTCTTCTCCACTAGAGTGGCAAATGGCCGGCGATCCAGCAATCAATGTATGAAAATGTGCATTCTTAAAATGCATTTATATCTATATACATATACAGTGGCGTAGCTAAGGGGGGGCAAGGGGGGCGTCCGCCCCGGGCGCCGATGCCTAGGGGCGCCAAATTGAGAGAAATTGTTATATATCTATATTGGGGTGGGGGCGCAAAATTTCTTGCTGGCCCCGGGCGCCAAAAAATATGACAGTAGGTGGCTACGCCACTGTACATATACATATTTTAATCCTTCGTGAATATTTCAAAGTTTATATCTGATTTTTAATCACCAATTAGTATTTTTTATCGCGAAGTTACTTTTTATGAATAAAATAAATAAGAATAATGGAATTTTTTTAACAACTATCTTTAAATATCTTTTAACCTGGAAGTTAAACAAAACAGTATGCGCATCAAAATCAGTAAATGGCATCTTTTTTAGGAGCGTCCGTAATTATGTAAATACATAGCACGTATAGTTGTCGTTCAATCCGTCCGTCTGTCTGTCGATCCGTCCGCATACAACAACACAAAAACTACCCAACCGAATCGTTTGAAAATTAAAATATGTAATCATTACTTAATTTTGTTGAGTCATTTCAAATTTTATGAAAATCGGATGCATAGATCAATTACAGGGACAATCAAAAGTATTCCGTTACATTACGGTGAATGGGGAAAAAGTTTCAAATGCATTGTAATCGTTTTAAATTTAAAATATACAATTATTAGATAATTTTGTCGAGTAATTTCAAATTTTATGAAAATCGGATGTATAGTTTAATTAGAGGGGCAATCAAAGTTATTCCATTACAATACGATCAATGGGAAAAAATAGTTTCAAGTACATTTTAATTATATTAAACTCTTTCGAATATAATAGAATTGACATGAAACTATAAAGTATATATATATACTAAAATATACATTCTGTACAATCTGTGATGCAAAGAATATTTATTATTAAATTACAGGGCCACACAAAAGTATTCCACTACATAATGCTATGCATGGAAACATTGTTTGGGGCGTGTTTTTATTATATTAAACTATTTCACATTTTATGAATATGATATACGTTGCTGAGGTGTAATAAAAGTTACTTCCTGTATATTTACAGGAACACAAAAAAGATTTCGACCACTATACTGTATCCAAAATACTGTTTACTATAACAGCAAGATTTGAATATTTTTAAAATTTCGTTATAGTACGAACGAACCTCATTTGCTATGCTTTACGTGCAATTTCCAACTTGTTTTTTTTTTTTTTTTTTTCTCTAAGCATAATAATTTTTTTTTAAATGGATGTACAATTTTAAATGATTTTATTTTCTTTTTCCAGGAAGTTTATAATGATGTTTAAAGTAAAATTTTTCCTCACTTTGCAACTTTTAACCTCCTCCTTTACATTCAATGACTTCTGTTTTGTTCTTCACACAATATTTCAAAATTTCCAGACGTTTAAAATATTTTTTCTCCTTCCTTTCTGCCCATGTTTCTTTGCAATGACAATAAATTATTGTGTCAAATTTTCCTTACTCACTAAACTTAAAACATTTCTTTCCCAGCCATAGTTGTTAATCGTTCATCTCGCCCCCCCCCCCCCTAAAAAAGTTCAAAAGGTTAAATACAAAAAAAAAAAAATACTTATTTTAACTGTGCTATCTTTTTATTTGTGTGTGTGTGAAAAAAAATTAAATAAATTAAAAAATAAATTAAAAAAATGAATAAAAAACAGTAATAATGCACATTTTTATATTATTTTTTTAGCCAAACATTGATCAACAAAGGTAGACAAAGCATGAAATATTTTACCAAGGTCAATATTCTTAATAAATCTTTGGTTATTTTTAAAATACAACATGAATGAAGTGATAAATAAATCCGTTCATTTACATTTTATAAAAAGTGTGAATGAGTGAATTAGCTAAAAAAATTATAATTTTTGTCCATTTCAATTTTAAGATATAATAACTAGAACGATAAAAAAAAAAATCCAATTCTTTGAATTACTTAATAACGCATCAGACAAAATCACAATAACGTATATCTGCTTATGCATTACTGTGGTAGAATAGCAAGTTCCACTTGCTTTTTGCCACTCTAATGGATGTTGCCACCGAGCCGCAACAGAATCAAAAGGTATTGGGAGAATAACATTGAATGCGTAATCTAGTTATTCCTATATCTATGGAGCATACACGGAGTTATCCTGAATGGAGAAGTTACATCTTTTCTCCACCAGATGGCGTATTCGGGCGCTTGAACAAAACTGCATATATTTCAAGCGTTCCAACTCCTATGGAAGAGCTGTCCTCAAGATTAAAGGCGGGGTCAAGGAATATGCCATCTAGTGGCAGGGGTGCATAACTAGAGGATTATTAAGTAGATTGTAGTTTCTTTTGTGTGAATGGCAACAAAACTTTTTTGTTTCTATAAAATGTTACTTCAAAATATTTCGTAGAATAAGTTTTAGGTTTGAAATATTGTAAATAAATATAGAATAAATAAGTGTAGTACGACTAAATATTAACATAAAATATACTAAGATGAAATATCATTTAACTATGCGATACAAATATCGCTGATTAAAATATGTTCGATTTTAATTACGCTTTTAATGTAATGAAAGATGACTCATTAAATTTTGTAAGTACTTATTATATAAATGCAGAATTTTGAAATAGTGTCACATTTTAGTAATTTTTTGATGAGCTAAATTATACAAAATGATATACACCGGTCATTTCATATGATAATATAATATTTATCAATATTTAGAAATGTATAGAATTTAATACTAAATAAAATATTCAACTTTTATTTACAACAAGCTGCATATTTTATTTACCAATTTCAGACGATAAAAATCCAATGTTTTCTTGGTCGTATCGACTTTATTTAACTTGCAAACTTTTCATTCTTTTAATTTAAAAACCTATTTTATTATACGTATATTCGGAATAACTTTAATTTTAAATGTATGTATTAAATGTTGTTTTATTAAACAAAGAAATATTGTTAATTTATTTGTTTAAATATTTAACGTTCTAGACAATAATTTTCCTAAAATCGTTGCTTAGACTTTTTTTTTTTTTTAACAGACAAAGCCATTTTGAGAGTTCATATTAAAAATTCTTTCATAAATTTCAAGCTATTCTCTCAATCATGACAGATTAATCAAGTCTACGAGGTTTATTGCAAAATATTTTTGCTATAGTTTGTTTCGTTAAAGTCATGTACATTTAAAAAAATAGTCACAATATCTTATACTATAATGCGAGCAAAAATTGTGTGTGTGTGTGTGTGTGTGTGTGTGGGTAAATTTTATCTCAAAAACGGCTCTAACGATTTTCGCAAAAATTTGGATTTTACCATTTTCGGGCACGAGAAGACCATTGGGCTAGGTCCCATGTTCGGGAAAATTCGATTACTGGGTCATTTTGGGTCATAATGGGTCAGGATAAAGCTATTTATATCTATAGAATGGCTGGATCGATTTTAAGGATATTTTGTACCCAATCGTTTTTTGGCACGAAAAAACTATTGAGCTGCGTCACATGTTCGAAAAATTTCGATTAGTGGGTCATTTTTGTGTCATTATGGGTCAAGCCATTTTTATCTAAAAAACGGCTCTAACGATTTTGACCAAATTTTATATTGTACCGTTTTGGATTACAAGAAGACCATTGGGTTAGGTAACATGTTCGAGAAAATTCAGTTAGTGGGTCATTTTTGGGGTCATTGTGGGTCATGTTATTTTTATCTAGAGACTTTCTCACGCAATTTTGACTAAAAATTGCATTCTATGGTTTTCGGGCACGAAAAAAACATTGGGCTAGGTTACATGTTCGAGAAAAAATTTTAATGGGCCATATTGGGTCATTAAGGGTCTGGGTCAAGCTATTTATATTTAAAGAACGGCGTGATGGATTATAACGAAATTTTGTATGTAACAGTTTTTTGACATGAGAAAACTAATGGGCTAAATCACATGTTTGAGAGGTTTCGACTATGAGGGTCATTTGTGGGTCATGATGGGTCATAATGGGCCATGGTCAAGCTATATCTAAAGAACAGGTGAATCGATTTTAACGAAATTTTGTATGCAACATTTTTTTGGCACGATAAAATCATTGGACAAGGTTACATGTTCGAAAAATTTCGATTAATGGGTCATTTTGGGTCATTAAGAGTCTGGGTCAAGCTATTTATATTTAAAGAACGGCGTGATGGATTATAACGAAATTTTGTATGTAACAGTTTTTTGACATGAGAAAACTTATGGGCTAAATCACATGTTTGAGAGATTTCGACTATGAGGGTCATTTGTGGGTCATGATGGGTCATAATGGGCCATGGTCAAGCTATATCTAAAGAACAGATGAATCGATTTTAACGAAAATTTGTATGCAACATTTTTTTTGGCACGATAAAATCATTGGACTAGGTTACATGTTCGAAAAATTTCGATTAATAGGTCATTTTGGGTCATTAAGAGTCTGGGTCAAGCTATTTATATTTAAAGAACGGCGTGATGGATTATAACGAAATTTTGTATGTAACAGTTTTTTGACATGAGAAAACCAATGGGCTAAATCACATGTTTGAGAGATTTCGACTATGAAGGTCATTTGTGGGTCATGATGGGTCATAATGGGTTATGGTCAAGCTATATCTAAAGAACAGGTGGATCGATTTTAATGAAATTTTGTATGCAACATTTTTTTGGCACGATAAAATCATTGGACTAGGTTACATGTTCGAAAAATTTCGATTAATGGGTCATTTTGGATCATAGAGGGTCTGGGTCAAGCTATATATAATTAAAGAACGGCAGGATCAATTTTAACGAAATTCTGTATGCAACAATTTTTAGAAACGAGAAAACTAATGGACTAAGTCACATATTCGAGAGCTTTCGATTATAAGGGTCATTTGTGGGTCTTAATGGGTAAAGGTCAAGCTATATCTAAAGAATGGGTGGGTCGATTTTAACGAAATTTTGTATACAACATATTTTTGGCACGAGAAAATCATTGGGGTAGGTCACATGTTCGAGAAATTCCGATTAGTGGGCCACTTTTGGGTCATTCTAATTTTATCTAGACAACGTTTCGCGCAATTTTGACTAAGTTTTTTATTTTATCGTTTTCGGGTACAAGAAAATCATTGGGTTATGACAGATTTTTGAGAAAATTCGATCAATGAGTCATTTTGGATCATAAGGGTTCAGAGTCAAACTAACTATATCTAAAAAAAGGCTCAATCGATTTTATCTAAATTTTGTATCTAATGTTTTTCGGCATGCTAAAACTAATGAGCTAGGCCACACGTTCGAGAGATTTTGATTATAAGGGTCATTTGTTGGTCATGATGGGTCATGCTAATTTTATATAGAAAATGGTACTCACCATTTTGACTATACTTTGTATTATATTGTTTTTGAGCAAGAGAAAACCATTTGGCTTGGACACATGCTCGCGAAAATTCGATTAGTGGGTCATTTTGGGTCTTAATGAGCTAGGGTTATATATAACAACGCTAATATATATAACAACGGAGCATAATAGCTAACTATATATAACAACGACTCAATCAATTTTACCTAAATTTTGAAACAAAACGTTTTTTGTCACGAGAAGACTATTGGGCTGAGTCGCATGTTAAACAAAATTATATTGGTGGGTCATTTCGCTTCATTGCTGAATACTGCCAAGCTAATTTTACCTAAAAAGTGGCTTAAACGATTTTGATTCAACTGTTGATCCTACTGTTTTTGATTACCTGAAGACGATTGAGCTATGCCAAATGCTTGATCAAATTTGATTAGGGGCTCATTTTGGGTAATACTGGTCAAGGTCACGAGAATATGGCAAAAGCCATAGCTTGATGATATTTGACAAAATATTGGCGACATATGGCCAAAAAATCGACTATAAAAGTTACGAAAACCAAAACACGTATTTGGAGCCAAATGAAAGAATGCCTCCAAATTTGGCTATATCTAGCAAAAAACATTGTCTTTCAGAATGTAAAGAACTTTTTTATACATTCTTAAGAGGATTCGAGATGCATGGTTAAACCAATCAGAGTCGAGCTAAAAAAGTGATTTAGATCGATGTCCTTTCGTTGTAAATTTTAAAATAAAGTAAAATTTATAAACATGCGCATAAAAACATAGTTTTCTTATTGATTGTTTTTCTAAATAATACTATTATAAACATGTTTTACAGTAATAATACAGAGTTAATGATACAGTGAAAATACTATATCGAGTTGGACACAAAGTTAATTTTGACCGAGCTAAGCTCGGTCTCCCCTGCTAGTCATTTTAATTTTGAGAGAAAAAGTACCAACTTAGTAGTCATAAGTACCATATAATGCTACGAAAAATATTGACTTTTACCCTAAAATTAAAATGACAATGAGACTTTTTTAAAAAACACAGATCTTTTTAATTAAAAATTTGTGTATTTAAAAAAAATCTCATTATTATTTTAATTTTAGGGTAAAAGTCAATATTTTTCGTAGCATGATATGGTACTTATGAGTACTAATTAGTACTTTTTCTCCCAAAATAAAATTAAAATGATATTGTGACTATTTTTTTAAATGTACATGATTTTATCGAAACAAACTATAACAAAAATGTTTTGCAATAAACCTCCTAGACTTGATTAATTTGTCATGACTGAGAGAAAATTCAGAAAATATGCGCAAAAGATATGGAGATAATAAACATCTGCGCATATATGACGTCAAACCCACGTCATCCTCTAGTTATGCACCCCTGCCGCTAGATGGCATATGCCTTGACCCCGCCTTTTGCTTACGACAGATTCCAGCATTAAGTTGGTACGCTCTAGCAGCTCTGCGCTTGAATCGCCAATACTTGATTTGCGGTCAACGGTTTAGAAAAACTTTCATTGTCCAAAAGCTCTTTTGTTGGTTCATCATCATCTGATTATCAAGAGTGAGAAATAAAGAATGAAGTATAAACATAAACATGTGAATAGGCAGAGCTCCAGAGAACAAAACTGTTAGCAGAGTTAACAGCACTGGTGGGCCTTTTCTGTTTCGATTCACGTTGTGCTTTCGATTTAGAATTTTGTAGTCTATTTTAAATCGAATTTTTAAAGCACATTAAATGCAGAAACATAAAATAGAGCAATTCAAACCAAAAATATTATACAGAAAGTAGATATATTAATGGCTTAAACATTTTATGGTTTAAGACACGGAGTAAGAAGCAGGAGGGGAAAGTAGTGTTAAAATTTTGCCATGCGGATTTTTAGACGAAAGGCGGCGACACCTGCTATTAGCAGGCTGTCGATCGATGCTTCTGCAATGCTTTTCAATGGGAAAAATGGTAATTTTTAAAAAAAAATTTACGAAAAATCTGAATTTTTAGAAAGTTGTAGAAATGAAAATCTGGTTAATTGAAGTTTTCTTCACAACATACATATTTTTTTATAGATATTTGGCGCTTCATTTTCGTTTTTAAGCCATTTAAAATACGAGTTCATTCTGATAAAAACCAAAGAGCAGGCCATTTAAAAACATTGAATATCGCGGATTAAAATGACTTGTGTAAGTTGAATATCGCAAAGAAATAGACTTATGATTTTTAGAAATTAAGTATTAATCAAATATTTTGGAGTAAATTTTAATTTCGCGTATAGTTTTTATAACCTTAGACCATTTTAATAATCCATAACTTTGGATATTTATGCAATTAATGCATGTAGAATTAAAGCTAATTTTTATTTTAATTATTTGGAGCAACTGCTTATTCATATTATGGATGTCTTGTGTCGGGATTCAGAACTTATTTCATATTCCTTTCATCCACCACCTGTCAGGGAAAAAATTATTGCGCAATTTAAAAACTGAAACTCTGTTTTTTCTCTTACGCAAATGTGCGGCGCATGCGCCGAAATGTTTTATTCCGTCGAACTTGTTTATTAGACTGAGAACTTTTTTGTTTATTAATTTTTATTCTCTCTTTTCTGTTTTGTAGTTAGAAGTTAGAAGTTTTAGAACCAAGATGTAATAGTGAAAGTGTCACGGCCATTTGTAAATATTATTGTTGTGTGTGCTATTTTTTGTGAACTGTGATCGTCCTTATTAAAATATGAAAATGAAGACGGACTTTTGTTTTTTGAGTGAAAATAGTCTTTAATATTTATGCTGCAGAAGAAGGCATTCGAACATTCTGAGCCCCGATACCCGAAGAATTGGAATTTTGGGGGTAAGCCTTTTTTATGTCTTACCTAATTTTCATGATATGATTTTTCTTAGAATCAACGTGTGTATGTTGATGATTCTTTTGTGGCAACTCTTGCTGTGATTATCTAATTTAGGCAGTCGGAGTTGTCACATAAAAGTGGCATCCCCTGCTGGGATCGGGTGCTCTGTAGTTTAGTGAATAAGAAGTTAGAAAAAATTTTGATTTAGAATTATGGAAAAATTACGAAAGTTAAGAACGCCAGTGCGTTCCAATTTCACGAAATTAACTAAAGAAATTGAAGACCTTATACAGGCTAATTTTGATGATTTAGATAGCTTGTCTTCAGTATTGATTAGATTAGAAGCAAAACAAAATGAACTTGAAAATTTAGATAAACAAATTCTTGATAATTTGTCTGAAGACCCAACCTGTAAGCAAGATGCTTTTGATACAGAATATGATTCTATCGATAAATATAATACGATATTTTATGAAACTAAAAACAAATTATCGCGTTATATACAAAAATTAGAAAAAGGTCTTAATCCAGATAGTTCCGTAATATTAGATGGCATGGCAACAAAAAGAAAATTTAAGTTACCTAAGTTAGAGCTCCAGCCTTTCAACGGTGAAATTAAAAACTGGTTAACTTTTTGGGGGCAATTTGAGAAAATTCACGAAGATGATAATATAGCAAATGAAGATAAAATTCAGTATCTTATAATGGCTACACAGAAAGGATCGCGAGCCAGAGAAATAGTAGATTCCTTTCCCCCCACAGCCGAGAGCTATCCAGAAGCGATACAATCGTTGAAGGCACGGTTTGGTAGGACAGATGTTTTAATTGAAGTATATATTCGCGAAGTCTTAGGATTAGTTATTAATAATTCCTTGGGACAAGGGCAAAAACTGTCTCTTGTTAAATTATACGATAAAATCGAAACTTATCTTCGGTCATTGAAAATGTTAGGAGTATCGAGCGAAAATTATTCGTCGATTTTATATCCATTGGTCGAATCGGCATTGCCTTCAGATATTCTTAAATTATGGGAAAGACATCTTGGTACTTTAACTGTTAAGGATAAAGATAAAAATCAGGGAATTAATAAATTAGATGTTTTAATGCAATTTTTACAGATTGAAGTTGAGATGGAGCAAAAGGTTAAATTAGCTAAGAGTGGGTTTTCTTTCGATAAAGATGTTTCAGTAAACAGAGAAACAAAATTCGATCGAAAAGATAAACATTTTTCTCTTCCTACGGCGGCCGAACTGTATAATGCGGATGATAAAAAATCGGAAGAACAGTCCGTTTTTTGTGAAAACAAACACCGTAGTCAAAATTGTAGAGCGGTATGGAAAATGACACTGGCGAAAAGAAAAGATGCTTTATTAAGAAAAGGTGCATGCTTTCGTTGCTTCAATGTCAACCACTTAGCAAAAGTTTGTAAAAGTAAAATTAACTGTTCTCATTGCGGAAAAAATCACCACCAGTTCATGTGCATAGAAAAGAGTAAAATTAATTTAGGCGAAAATTCTAAACAGGATTCAACTGCTAATAAAGATTGTATGCTTGCAAATACAACTTCTAAAAAACGAGTTTTGCTCCAAACATTGGTTGTACGTATATACAATGGGGATATCGTACGAAATGTTAGAATTTTATATGATACGGGTTCGCAGCGATCGTACATATCGAAATTTGCTGCTAAAATGTTAGGATATAGTAGCATAAGTAAAGAGAGAATAGTGCATAGCTTATTTGGGGGGCGACAATGTGAAGAACTACACAATAGATATTTGATTAATTTAGGAAATATGGATAATAGTTTCCGATGTAAATTTGAGGTATTAGATCAACAAAAAATTTGCTCTGAAATTTCACCTATACCGGAAGGACCCTTTATTAAGGAAATAAAGCGGTACGGAATAGTTTTGACTGATAGAGTCACTAAAGTTAATGATTTATTATATGAATTTTCTCCTGATGAGATACATGTGTTAATTGGTGCAGATGTCGCCGGGAAATTATTTACCGGACATTTAAAGCAATTACAGGGCGGATTGGCTTGCATGGATACTCGTTTAGGTTGGACAATTCTTGGGAAAACTGAAGGTTATGAAAATAAGAATATGAATAATTTAATTTTTTCGCTGCATGTCAAAGAGGCAAAAATTACCGAGTTATGGCAACTTGACACTTTAGGAATTCGCGATCCTGGAGAGAAAAAGAGTAGAGAGGAAATAGAATTAGCCACTAAAGAACATTTTCTCAGTAACATTAGAGTAGATGACGAGGGTAGGTATGAGGTTAGTCTTCCATGGATACAGGGCCACCCTCGTTTACCCAGTTACGAAAATATCGCTCGACGTAGATTAAAAACATGCGTCGATTCATTAAAAAGGGTAGGAAAATTAAGCGATTATAATCAAGTATTCGATGACTGGTTAGATGAGAAAATAATAGAAAAAGTTGATCAGAAAAAACATTAGGTAGTGAGCATTTCCTTCCTCATAGAGCAGTGTTTAAAGAAAACTCCACTACAAAGGTGCGGCCAGTTTTCGATGGTTCAGCTCGGGAAAAGGATTCGCCGTCTATAAATGACTGTATTGAAAAGGGGCCTAACCTCGTAGAACTGATTCCTTCTATATTAAATAGATTTAGATTAGGAAAAATTGGGGTAATTGCTGACATAAAAAAGGCTTTTTTGCAAATTGGAATTACAGAAAAAGATCGCTCATTCTTGAAATTCCTGTGGTATGAAGAAGGGGACCCTCAAAAAATGATAATGCTTCAACATAGAAGAGTGGTATTTGGCATTTCTTGTAGCCCCTATCTTTTAGGTGCCACGTTAGAATATCATTTAAAAAACGCACCGGAGCAATTTAAAAACACTGCGCTTAAATTGTTAGAATCATTTTATGTAGACAACTGTGTTACGAGTGTAGATAGTAAGGAACAACTGAACAGATTTGTCGAAGAGTCAAAAACCCTTCTTAGCGATAGGGGAAAAAGTCCCTGTTTTGGGTCTAATGTGGGATTTTAGTAGGGACACCTTAGCAGTTGATTTAAAGGAAATTTCCGAGGATAAACGCAAAGTAACCAAAAGAAACATTTTATCGGCTGTACACAAAATATTTGACCCTATTGGATACACGTGTCCTGTAACATTAGAACCTAAAATATTATTACAAGAGTGTTGGAAAGCTAAGGTGACATGGGATACGGAATTACCTATTTCTATCAAGAGAAAATTTGAAAAATGGAAAAAACAATTAGAAAAATTAGGGACTATTGAAATACCTAGGTGTTTTTCTCGGGATGCAGATAAACTGCATTCTTTGCACGTTTTTTGTGACGCTAGCAAAATAGCGTATGCTACGTGTATATTTATACGGTTTGAAGGTGAGAATGACAATTTCTGTCAATTGGTTCAAGCAAGAAGCCGAGTTGCTCCTATGAAAACAATTTCCATTCCGAGGTTGGAATTGTTGGCTTGCAATATTGGGGCTAGATTAGCAAATAGTGTTAAAACAGATTTAAAATTAGATGATATTGACATTTTTTATTGGACTGATTCGGCCAATGCACTTTATTGGATAAAAAGAAATGAAAATTGGGCGCCTTTTGTTTATAACCGTGTATCAGAAATCCGGTCTTTAAGTGATCCTTCAAAATGGCATTTTATTCCTGGTCATTTAAATCCTGCGGACCTGCCTTCAAGGGGTTGTACCGCTGAGGTTTTAGCCCGAGACAAATGGTGGGAGGGACCACAGTGGCTAAAGAAACCAATTAACGCCAAAATCAGAAATATTTCCAAATTTTGAAATTATAGATGCCGAAAGAAGAAAAACAATAATTAGCGCGAACAATATAGATATTCCCAATGAACAAATTTTTACAAAATTTTCATCGTATGAAAAATTAGTTAACATAGTTAGTTGGATATACAGATTTTACCAAAACTGCAAGAAAGCTAAAGAAGATAGAGAATATAGTATTTTAACTGTAAAAGAGAAGAATGAAGCTGAAAGTAAATTATTGAAATTAGTTCAAGAACAATCGTTTAGTGGCCCCCTAGATAATTGATTAAAATCGTTCCAGATTATCACGGATTCCGCTGGAGTTCTAAGGTTGAAATCACGTATACTGCTGAAAGAAGATACGATGAATTTTCGATACCCTATCATACTTCCTCATGACCATCCCGTAGTTGAAAAAATAATTAGATCTAGACACCTAAAACTAGGACATGCCGGGGTACAAACTATAATGTCTAATTTGAGGGAAGATTTTTGGATCTTAAAATTTCGAAAAACTATAAGAAAAATTATTAGAAACTGTGTAATATGCAGAAGATTCGATTTTAAGCCACAAGAAATATCCACTCCTCCCTTACCTCTAGATAGAGTTCGAGAAGCTGCCATTTTTGAAATCGTTGGTCTGGATTATGCCGGCCCGCTTATTCTTAAAGAAAACAGGAAAAATGGTATATGGCTAGTAATTTACACATGTGCAATTTTCAGAGCAGTTCATTTTGAGTTAGCCACCTCTTTATCAACCGAAAACTTTCTATTAACTTTGAGAAGATTTATTGCCCGTAGAGGTAGGCCTTCTATTATCTACACTGACAATGGGTCAAATTTCGTAGGGGCCGAAAATTTGTTGAAAGAAATAGATTGGAATTCAGTACAAAATAATAGTATATCCAGAAAAATTACTTGGAAATTTATTCCACCTTCAGCTCCATGGTGGGGAGCAGGGGTGCCCAGAGAGGGGTTTGGTGACGCAAAATGCGTCATACAATTTATTTTTGGGGGGGAATTTGAGAAAAAATACATTTTTTTGGGTGGGGGAGGAGATTTTTAAATTCTTAATATTTCCTTTTTTTACTGTTAAAATTTGTTTTTTTTATTTTTTTAATATCACTTTTAATTTTTTTTCAACATTTTCAATTGATTATAATTCATGATTTCAATTGATATTCTGTTTAGGGAAAGCGGTGTCAATGTTAATTTTTTTTTTTTTTTTTTTTGGGGGGGGGGGAGGTGATTCGCGTCATCTGGTTTGGAGGGGATGGTCACCACTGGTGGGGAGGGTGGTGGGAGCGACTAATTGGAATGACAAAAAGAATACTAAGAAAAGTTTTAGGAAAAAGTTCGCTAAATTATGAAGAGATGCAAACCGTAATGTGTGACATCGAAAGTATAATCAACAGCCTCCCTCTTACCTACGTTTCCGAAGACAACAATGATCTTGTACCCCTCACTCCATCAATATTTCTGCAAGAAGTAAAAGGTAGTGGAACACCTGATATAGATATTTTGGATGCTGAATCGTTGAATAAAAGGCATGCCTACCAACAAAAACTAAGAGAAGACCTTCGTAAAAGATTTCGATCTGAATATTTAGGTCAATTGCGTCAACCAAATAAAAATAACAAAAAGGAAAAACCTTTTGCAATAGGCGACGTAGTGATTGTAACTAGTGATAACAACAAAAGAATCGATTGGCCTCTGGCCAAAATAACTGAAATTTTCCCATCTAAGGATGGACAAGTACGACTTGTCAAGGTAAAGATGAAAAGTGGTGAATTCATCAGAACGACAAGTAGACTAATACCTTTAGAGGTATCACAAAAAAATGATCTCATGAGAAGCCATTTCAACGACAGGAAAAATTCACGTTCTTCGGACGAAAACAAAGAACATTCCAATGATCCTCCCAGTGGTTCGGTCAAGAACCGAAATTCTGACTCTTTAGTTCATCGTTCAAGATATGGACGCATTATCAAACCGATAGTTAAGTGGAAAATTTGAGTTCCAGCTGAACCCCTGAAACTCAAAGGTGGGAGGATGTCGGGATTCAGAACTTATTTCATATTCCTTTCATCCACCACCTGTCAGGGAAAAAATTATTGCGCAATTTAAAAACTGAAACTCTGTTTTTTCTCTTACGCAAATGTGCGGCGCATGCGCCGAAATGTTTTATTCCGTCGAACTTTTTTATTAGACTGAGAACTTTTTTGTTTATTAATTTTTATTCTCTCTTTTCTGTTTTGTAGTTAGAAGTTAGAAGTTTTAGAACCAAGATGTAATAGTGAAAGTGTCACGGCCATTTGTAAATATTATTGTTGTGTGTGCTATTTTTTGTGAACTGTGATCGTCCTTATTAAAATATGAAAATGAAGACGGACTTTTGTTTTTTGAGTGAAAATAGTCTTTAATATTTATGCTGCAGAAGAAGGCATTCGAACATTCTGAGCCCCGATACCCGAAGAATTGGAATTTTGGAGGTAAGCCTTTTTTATGTCTTACCTAATTTTCATGATATGATTTTTCTTAGAATCAACGTGTGTATGTTGATGATTCTTTTGTGGCAGCTCTTGCTGTGATTATCTAATTTAGGCAGTCGGAGTTGTCACATCTTGTGTGTCACCCCCACTCTGCCCCCCCAGGGGGGCACATTTTTAATTTCTTTACAACACCACTCGTGTGACACATCATTTCAAAGGTCTGCAACTGCTTATTCATATTATGTGTGTGACCCCCATCTCTGCCCCCCAGGGGGGGCACATTTTTAATTTCTCTACAACACCAGTCATGTGACACATCATTTCAAAGGTCTGCAATTGCGTATTCATATTATGGATGACTTGTGTGTCACCCCCCACTCTGCCCCCTAGGGGGGCACATTTTTAATTTTTTTTACAACACCAGTCGTGTGACACATTATTTCCAAGGTCTGCAACTGCTTATTCATATTATGGATGTCTTGTGTGTCACCCCCCCCCACTCTGCCCTCCCAGGGGGGGCACATTTTAAATTTCTTTACAAGACCAGTCGTGTGACACATCATTTCAAAGGTCTGCAACTGCTTATTCATATTATGGATGACTTGTGTGTCACCCCCCCCACTCTGCCCCCCCAGGGGGGGACATTTTTAATTTCTTTACAACACTGTCGTGTGACACATCATTTCAAAGGTCTGTAACTGCTTATTCATATTATGGATGTCTTGTGTGTCACCCCCCACTCTGCCCACCCAGGGGGGGGCACATTTTAAATTTCTTTACAAGACCAGTCGTGTGACACATCATTTAAAAGGTCTGCAACTGCTCATTCATATTATGGATGACTTGTGTGTCACCCCCCCACTCTGCCCCCCCAGGGGGGGGCACATTTTTAATTTCTTTACAACACCAGTCGTGTGACACATCATTTCAAAGGTCTGCAACTGCTTATTCATATTATGCATGTTTTGTGCATCACCCCCCAGGGGGCACATTTAAGCTATTATATAGCTTTTATCGCGGGCTTTGAGCGCGGCGACCGTATCTAGAAATTCCGTAATAAAGAAAAAACCCTAACACTCCGACTAACGTCCCGTCGTTTCATTTCGGCAGACTTCTCATTTATTCAATAAAAGAAAAAAAATGTTTTGTTATCGGTCATCACGCTCAAAAAGTGTAACTTGAATTAATAACAAAGGAAAAGAAAAAAACTTGAATTAATATCAAAGACAAAAAAAAAAAAACTGCATAAATAAAAAATAAATATGTAATTATAATTGCATAAGTTGATAAAAATGCTATGCAATAGCTTTACCGCGACAGTCCCCGAGTGCCACACGTATTTTTTTTTTTTTTTATTAAAATCTGTGCATTAGTTCTTGGGATACAGCTGTTGCATAAATCTTAAAAAATGCAATATAGCAGCGATACATATTAAGCAATTTACACCAAAAACTAATCATCATCAATTTATATCAGGGACTACCTAAAACTAAATTTTTATTGGAATCAGTGCGCTAGTTCTTGAGATTCAGCTGTTGCGTAAATCATAAAAAATGAAGCATAGCAGTGACACCTGTTGAGCGATTTACGCCAAAAACTAATCAGCAATAATTTATATCAGGGTCTTACCTAAATATAAATTTTTATTAAATTTCGTGATTTTTTTCATGAGATAGAGAACCCACAAAATGTCTGTCACAGACAGATATTTTATAAAAGCATGTTTTGTGGAATCTCTGACCCCTAAAACGTGTACAATCCGTCGAAAACCACAATGAAAATTTATACGAATCCAATACTTTCTTCTTGTAGAGATAGAAGGAAAAAAAATTGGTGCTGGTAGAAAAAATTTGATGCTGCTCCCTCAATCTCCTCGGACGGGACGTCCCCCCCCCCCCCCCCTTGCCTTTCACATGGGCCTGAATGTCCGAATGGAAAAAATGGGGATTTAAAAGCAAAAATTCCTAAACGAGCTAAGAACAATTTTGATTAATAGATTTATTTTTACTGCACAGTCACAAATAAAAGATAGAAGCAAAGTTAAAAAAATATATAAATACGTGTGGCACTCCGGGAACTGCCGCGGTAAAACTATTGCATAGAATTTTTTATCAAATTATGCAACTATGATTATTTATTTATTTTTTATTTATGAAGTTTTTTTTATATTGTTTCAAGTTTTTTCTTTTTCTTTGATATTAATTTACTATTATTTATACTTTATACTATTTATTTTACTTATTATTATCCTTATTTAATGTTACACTTTTTGAGCGTGATGACCGATAAGAAAACAAATTTTTTTCTGTTAATGAATAAATGAGAAGTCTACCGAAGTGCCGAAATTTGCCGAAATGATATGAAGTTAGCCGGAGTGTTAGGTTTTTTTTTTCTCATTATAGAATTTCTAAATTCGGTCGCCGCGCTCAAAGCCCGCGATAAAAGCTATGCAACAGCTTAAATGTGCCCCCTTTGGGGGGATGTAACACAAGACATACATAATATGAATAAACAGTTACAGACCTTTCTAATGATGTGTCATACGACTGGTGTTGTAAAGAAATTAAAAATGTGCCGCCCCTGGGGGGACACACAAGACATCCATAATATGAATAAGCGGTTGCAGACCTTTGAAATGATGTGTCACACGACTGGTGTTGTAAAGAAATTAAAAATGTGCCCCCCTGGGGGGGCAGATTGGGGGTGACACACAAGACATCCATAATATGAATAAGCGGTTGCAGACCTTTGAAATGATGTGTCACGCGACTAGTGTTGTAAAGAAATAAAAAATGTGCCCCCCCTTGGGGGCAGAGTGGAGGGGACACACAAGACATCCATAATATGAATAAGCGGTTGCAGACCTTTGAAATGATGTGTCACACGACTGGTGTTGTAAAGAAATTAAAAATGTGCCCCCCCTGGGGGGGCAGAGTGGGGGGTGACACACAAGACATCCATAATATGAATAAGCAGTTGCAGACCTTTGAAATGATGTGTCACACGACTGGTGTTGTAAAGAAATTAAAAATGTGCCCCCCCTAGGGGGGGCAGAGTGGGGGGTGACACACAAGACATCCATAATATGAATAAGCAGGTGCTCCAAATAATTAAAATAAAAATTAGCTTTAATTCTACATGCATTAATTGCATTAATTGCATAAATATCCAAAATTATGGATTATTAAAATGGTCTAAGGTTATAAAAACTATACGCGAAACTAAAATTTACTCCAAAATATTTGATTAATATTTAATTTCTAAAAATCATAAGTCTGTTTCTTTGCAATATTCAACTAATTTACAACAGTCATTTTAATCCGCGATATTCAATGTTTTTAAATGGCCTGCCCTTTGATTTTTGTCAGAATGATCTCGTATTTTAAAAGGCTTAAAAACGAAAATGAAGCGCCAAATGCCTATAAAAAAATATGTATGTTGTGAAGAAAACTACAATTAACCAGATTTTCATTTTTACAACCTTCTAAAAATTCAGATTTTTCGTAATTTTTTTTTTAAATGACCATTTTTCCCATTGAAAAGCATTGCAGTAGCGAAAAAACCAGCCTACTACGCTATCACAGCCCCATCATTATTTACCAAAATTTCACTTTGTATTTTCGAAGAGTCATGCGCATTAAGTTTCCCCTCCTGTTTCTTACTCCGTGGTTTAAGAGTGTATTATTGTATTTTTTATCCCAGTTATAGGTATATTTATTCACACACACGCAAAAATTTCTACATACTTTTGAAAATCTTTCACTTACAATATGCTAATTTCTTTCATGTTATGTTTATTTTTCTGGAACACCGCAGAGCACCTAGAAAGTTCAGGCGGAGCCCCAAGGGCTCCGAGGAGCACACTTTGGGAACCTCTGATATAATAGAAGCCTAAGTCATGTAACTGTCATCAACAATTCTGGGCTTACCGCTTCACTTTTTATATGCCACGCAATCATTTTGTTACTACAGTGGACTCTCTCTATCTGAACATTCTCTAATGTGAACACCCCGGTATTATGAACACATTCTGACGGTCCCGGCGAAACTCCATAGACTTAACAGAAGATGAACTCTCTCTATTCTGAACACTCTCTAATCCGAACACCCACTATTATGAACGCTACTTTTGGTCCCCATTTCTACTCCATCTCCCTGTAAAAAGAACACATCTGAATCTGAATACGAATTCTGATCATGGAAATTCGGAGAAACTATTACAAATGAATTAATAGCTTCAACAAACTTGATTAAAAAATAATCAGACAAAGTCACTGCTAGATTGTAAGTATATACTTGAAATTGCAATTTGTTTGAATACTTCAATTTGTTTGATAGAAACTTCAGTTAAATGTTGGAGCACCTGTTGTCACTGCCTGCTCTAACAGAAGCCCTTTTATGACTTTTTTTATTAGAAAATGTAAAAATTTAGTGTTTGATTAGTTGGAGACAATTGCGTAAATAAAAATAATGCACTCTTAACCTTCTTATTTCAAATAATAATTCTATATGAAATATTTTTATCAATAGTGTAAGCTTTAAGCATTATATTTCAAAGAGGAATTTTTGAACTTTTGACTGAATTTGGAGTTTTGGACTGAATTTGGAATTTAGGACTGATTTCTTCGATTGATCAACTTACTGAAAAAATGGCAATTAAAGAAACTATTTGCTTATAATTTTGTTGCTATTTAATTTCAACAGATTTCATTTTTGCCCATGGTAGGACATTCATTAACCCTTTAAGCGACCTAACTGAATTTTTCTGTCTTGTAGTTTTTGGATTCAAAGGTTTATTAACTCAAAGTCGATATTAATACTATTTTTTTTAACTGCATATGATAAATAAATATCTAAGATTATAAAATACAAATCTCCATATCAATACTTTCTGTAGCTTTTTTTTTATAAATAGCACCGGCGTTGCCCGGGCCCGTGATGTTATTCTGTTTTCAGATGTGTTATTTGTTTTCTAAATGACCCTTAAATTTAACTCAAATTTCTGTGATTTTATATCTTTAAGTCCATTTTGTCAAAATTTATATTTTTAAATGGAAAAATCGCGAAAAGTTATTGAATTGAAAGCACATGCTGTTTGGTATTTTATTTTCTATGTAATTTGATTTTTTGGAAACTATGCGTACTGAAAGCGAGCGAAACCGCGACGGAACACTCAGGTTTTTACTGAATTCGTAAAAAAAATTCACACATTTTATTTTGCAAAAAAATAATTCTATTCATACGAAAGCTCCTAAAGTTTTGTAAGTAATGTAAATCTGTTTTATTGAAAGGCTCTAAAAAGATTGTGCTAAAATACGGACATTTAGTTACTTTTAGCATATCAAAAATGTATTCTTCATAAGCCGAGATGTGATTCGTGTTTGCGGTGTATTTGAACGAGTTAAATCTCATATATTTTTTTTAAATAAATTGCACCATGCAGTTAAACTGGATAAAAATGTTTTAGCTTTAAGAAAATATTTTCGGTTTGTCAGGACGTATAGAATTGCGTCATGCAAAGGTAAGATCGCAATGAAACAATCCGTTTTTTATTGATTTCGTCAAATTTTTCGCACTTTTTATTTTGTAAAAAAATATTTCTACTCGTCCGAACGTTTCAAAAAATTTTAAGAGGGTGTAAATTTGGTCTATTGAGATGCTTTTAAAAGATTGTACTGAAATACAGGGTTGTTATAATTAAAGTTCGCCTATTCAGACGACTCTAGAGCCTGTTCTATGGCTCCAAACAAATCAGAATTTCACTAGTACGTAGTTAAAGACATGCGCTCTGCAAAAATGAAAAAAAAAATTAGTTAGAATTTTTGTCAGTAGGTGGCGCTGCGCCAATATTTAAGCCAATATTTGCGGATTCCTTTATTTTCTGGGGATTTTTGAAAGATTCTGTATCTAAAGACAGATGTCAGACAATCTCTGATCTGAAAGACAGTATTAGACTTCGCATTCGCTCAATCTTACAGGACAGTTTACGCAGTGTTGTAGAAAGCACAATTCTGAGAATGGAATGCATTATTAAAAATGGCAGAAGATTCATTGAGCGTGCATCATGTTATTCTTCGTTATTTTCTTACTGCCAAGCGACATGTTTTATTTTTGTCGATGCAGTTTACATCACATGAAATGATATTCATTTTTCTGTATTGTTTGGAGTCATAGGTCAGGCTCTAGAGCTGTCTGATTAGGTGAACTTAATTATAACAATTCGCAGTTCGTCGAAGTTTGTTGAAACTTTTAAATTTGTGTGTTTCATCTGGATTGACTGATATTCATATAATGAATCTGCAAACATCACTTTAAATATTGGCGCAGCGCCACCTAGTGACAAAAAAATTGACTAATTTTTTTTTCGATTTTCGCAGAGCGCATCTCTTTAACTACGTACTAGTGAAATTTTGTTTCGTTTGGAGCAATAGAACCGGCTCCAGAGCCTTCTGAATAGGCGAACTTTAATTATAACAACCCTGTAGATACGCTTAGACACTTTTAGCGTAGAAAAAAATATTCTATTCGTGAGTTGCAAAGACCTCTTTTTGAAGGTGTACGGTTAAATCCTATATTTTAAAAACCGATTGTATCATAGATTATAAGAATGTTTTTAAGCTTTAAGAATATCGGTATATCTTTAAGTACCTTGCCGATACCTATAGGATTGTGCTTTGCTAAGGCAAAACCTCAATAAAAACGATCTGTTTTTATTGATTTCATCAAAATTTTTGCACATTTTATTTTGTAAAAATATTTCTTTTGGTCCGAACGTTTCGATTTTTTTTTGTAGGAAGTATAAATTTGGTCTATTGAGAAGATTTTAAAAGATTGAGTTGAAATATGTATATTAAAATAATTTTAGCATAGAAAAAATATCTCCTCTGCGAGTCGCAAAATGACCTTCTTTTGCCAATGTATTTGAAAGGGTTAACATTCAAATTTTCAAAAACCAATTACATCATCGGTTAGAAGAAAGTTTCAACTTTAAGATCTTCTATTTTGTTTGTTTACATCTTAAAAATTACGCACTGGAAGAGCATTGACAAAAGGGGGGGGGGGACTGGTTTTGGGAAAAACGACTCTTTTTGAATATTTCTTTTTAAAGGGTTATCTGCAACATTATTTCGAATTTATTATAGCATTTGAGATCTAAAAGTACGATCTTTCGAAATATGTATGTTAAGTTTAACTGCTTCGAGCAATTTGGTTGATTTTGATTTAAACAAAATGCTCCAAAAACAGAAATAAACGCCGAAAAATGCTTCTCCTTTCGTTTAGGTGAGTAAAAGAGTTTGTGCGCATGTGCAAACATTTTCTTTCCCCGAACATTAAAAAAAGAACTTTTTGATGAAAGTGAGTTCCACTTCGTAATTAATATATCTGAAATTAATCAAAATATTAAAATTCTGAGCTTCGGGTGCATCAGGAGAGATATTGAGCTACTCTCATAAAAATTTTGAGCATCGTACGTCCCATAGATTTTGCTAGCCATCGCAGACACACACACACAGACAGAGCGATTTGTTATTTTATTAGTATAGATTAAACTTGCATGTAAAATTCTGCAATATGCTTAAAGGGTTAAAGATAGTAGAAATCATGTTAGTTTACTTTTTAAAACTTAAAAGAAAAGAAATATAATAAAAACCCTGTATAATTGACCTTATTTGATCAACTATCGGCTCGGTCACCGTACATAGTAGTAGTAGTAATGCATTTCCAATCTCCCTCTATACTGAACACCCCCATATTCTGAACATTTTTGGTCAGTCCCATGCGTGTTCAGAATAGATAGGAGTCAACTGTATTATGCTTGCTTGGCATTGGCGCAGATGATTAAATCGCCAATTAGGGTTCCATTGCCATTATTTCATTCAAAATGTAAACTCTTCACTAATTTCATTTTAAATAAATATGTATCCGATACATTTAAAATACGCATCTTTGCTCTCTTATAATAAAGCCTAAGTAATGTGAGCTTCCATTGTTCTCATTTTGCCTGTGTCACGATCACTTCCACGCATGTGCAGAAGGGGAGGGGGGAACGTAAAACTTCATACAAAAAGTGAAAAAAAGTTATGTTTTGTAATGCTTTTAAAAAATATCTTTTAAAAAAAAAAGCAGTACTGTACTGCTGTAGACTGAGGCAGTGCCTATGCAATTTTGTTTACTGCAAGATAAAATAATTATCTTTTATAATGAATGACCTTGGACAGGTTAAGACAAATAAAAAAACGATACATAATTTAAATTAGATTGTGCTGTCACAAAAAATTATTAATTCTGAAGTAGAAAAATAACCTACTAAAATTCTCCTTGCTTTGTGAAGTTTTATATTACTTTTTTTTCTTTTCTTATTTTCTTAAAAAGAAAAAAAAAAAATTCGCTGTTTTCCTTCGAAAGACAAAAACTTTTCATGTTCTTGAATGTCGCTGCATCTAAAACAGGAGTAGAAATTAGTAATAAGAATGAAAGAAAAAACCGGCGGATTAAAACTACGATGAGTTATTCATTTGCTGAAAATAGTCTGCTGCAGAAGAAAGAAAAAACGGTTGGAGTGAAAGAGGAGGGTGTAGTCGGGCGCGCATTCACTCACAGGCAGGTGAAGGTCGTTCAAAGAGCAGAAAAATACGAAAAGTTTAGCAGGGACGGAAGGGAGACGAAAACATCTGTTTTCCGAGATGCAAGTAAAACAAAATAAATTCTACAATGTAACAACTCTGCTTTCTGGATAGCTTTATATTTTGAAATAGGAAATTTTTGTCTAGTTTAGTTTTTCGTAATCCTCGCGTAGGTTACATTTGATCCTAGATATCTAAGGTTTTCTCAAAAATTTCTCAACACTTGTCAGGCCCGGACTGGCTCCTTTATGGGCCCTCGGCTAGAGACTGAAAAGAGGTCCCTTACGTAAAATTTAGCGAAAACGGAATATTATATTTTATTTTTAAATTTAGGCTTGGATGGCAAAAAACCACATTTAGGCTATTTTGTCACTTGGAAAATAGTTTAATAAAATGTAAGCTTTTTGTAATGTTGTTGACTTACTTTCACAATACATATTTATATTATTTTTATACACCATACTTAAACTAATTCCATGATAGAAAAAAAAATAAGAATTAATCATTTTAAGTGGTTATTACTTTAAAATGAGCGTGAGATATATTTTTAGTTTTCGGCAATCAAATCCTACTGTGACACCTAAGTAAATATTAAAAATGACATAACAGTAATTAAAAAAAGTGGGTACGTGTGATCGCAGATCGCTCCTTTAATATGTCTTTCAAAACAATTTATCCTTTAATTAATAAATCCAAATTGTTGATTTATAATGATTAAATTCTTACATAGATGGTAGCATCAATAAATTTAAAGCAAAAGGAAGTTATTTATCTTAATTAAATTTAAAATGTTCAAAATAAATTATTTAAATAAAATTCAAAATTGAAAATTTTTAAAAAACGCGAAATAAAAATAAAATAGCGGAGATATAAATAAAATTTAAAATTTTTAAAAACGAAAAAAAAATGTTTAAACGAAATTTAAAATGCTGAATCATTAATGAACCGCTCGTTTTTAAAATAGAAAGAAAATTGTAATTAATATATATATACATGAATATTAGTGATAAAACAATAATATAAACTCTTAAATCGGCAACAAGTACAATTTTTTTTATTTTAAATTCTGTCTTACTAGGGAACTGCAAGAAGTGTAAGTCACCGATTTTGACGAAAGTGATATCAGAGGAAAGATCTCATTGTGAGGAGTAAAAAACTCAAAAGAACTACCCGTCGGAAATGAGCCGTTTTCGAGATATCCGACAATTTATGTTACGTAGCTAGTGAACATTTACTTGGAAACCGCAAAAAGTATTTGGTCTGGATTTTAACGAAAGTGGTATCTCTGAAAAGATATTAACGGGAGGATTAAAAAACTCAATGGAATCGCCCGTCAGAAATGAAACGTTTTCAAGATATCCGACAATTTGTATCACGTAGTTAGTGCACACTTACTCGGAAATTGCATTAAGTTACATAAATTGACGGATATCTCGAAAACGACTCATTTCCGAAAAGTAGCTCTTTTGAGTTTTTTACTTCTCAAAATGATATCTTTCCAACGACATCATTTTCGTCAAAATTAAGACAACAATTTTTTGCAGTTTTCTGTTAGGTGAGCACTAGCCATGGCCGTAACTACCGCCGGGGCAGCCGGGGCACTGCCCCGGGGCCCCCAAGCCTGAGGGGCCCCAAACTGATGGTTAAATAAACTATTGATTTTAGTTTCTAGTCTAAGTTCCTATAAAATGTCCAGCACATACCTAAAAGTTAGTAATAAAAAAAATCAAAGTGCTAGAATAGATGTTTTTGCTTGTCTGTCAATACACTCCTTACGCTTCGCATGCAAAAAGAGTTCTACAGTAGACAGCAAAATGTCGAGTCGAATGTGTCATGTCGCGCCAGCATGTCTGCTGATCCCAACGAAGCTATACTTCGTTAACTTGGCAGCACTGAATATGCTACAAGAGCCGAATTGCAGCCGTTGCTATAGAAACCAGGGTTTGCTTGAACAGCACAGGATCACTAACAAACAAGGGAAATCGCCATTTTGGCGGAAAGATATAATAATGAATCTGAAAAAATCGGCACCTTTCGAACTTCTTATTAAATTAATTTTATTACATAATCATTTACTAAAATAACGAATATTATTATGTTTTTCTTAGTTTTACCATTTTTTAAATTTATTTCAACATTATTTCATATTATATTGTTGATCCGTCAAACATTGTCCGGCCCACAAAATGTGAAAAATATTTAAAAATCTCGAAAAGTTAAAAAACATTACAGAAATTCCGGAAAAAACTTTATTGAAAAGATAAATTTTTCTGAAATAAGCTAAAAAATTGAAACTGAATTCCATGCATTGTCATACTTTTGTAAAGAATTTTCTGCAGTGTTGAATTCAGATACTTTTTCTCTAGGAGGTAACTTCAGTGGCTCCGGGGGGACATTATAGAGTCCCGGGGGAGTTGTACTTTTTGGCCATTGAAAACGCAAAATTTCAATTTTTCCGGGAGGGGGGACGTTTCATTGCTCCGGGGGAAAATGTCCTTCCCGGGCCACTTCCTGAATTCAATATTGATTTTCTGTGCGAATTTTTGCGTTTCGGTGTGATTTTTTTTTAAATCGTAGATGAGAGAGGATAAATTTTACGTACTTAAGCTCAAAGTTTAAAAAATAAAACCGCTTACAAATGTTAAAAAAAACCCCAAAAAGAAAAAAAAAATCTATAAATCGCACTAAAAAAATCAAGTAAAATAAAAGTAAAAACAGAATTTTAAGCGAAATTTATTGAAAAGAGGAAAGCATTAATTTTATTGAATTAAAAGATTAAAGCCAAATTCTCCGAAAATCTATTTAAAACAGAAAATTTATTATTTATACCCAACCACTGGCAGATATCTGGAAAAAGTCAGGTCCACCCTATCAGACAGTACCTCTCAACTTTAATGTATCTAAAATTATAGATATTTTGGGTATAAAAATGTCATGATTTTTAAAAATTTAAATTATTTTATAAATTTTTTATCATTGTCCTCGCCCCTGCTTTAAAATGCACAATTTCTCGAAAATAGATTGTTTCCAAAACAATTAAATCTCTAATAATAATATAAAATGTTTTTATGCTTTAATCTTTAATCCTAAAATTATAATTATTATTTAGAAATTTCAAAAATTATGTAAACTCAAAATTAGTAATTTCATTAGTTATTAATATCCAATAACATTATGTAAATGAAAGTTTTACAATAATTATCGAAAACAATATTAAACACAACAGATATTTACGCTTATTAAAATATTTAAAAATTGCATTTAATTGCTAACACTGCTTAAAATTAAAGGGGCTTCTTCACTCATGCAAAAACACTCTAGTTTAATCCAATGGAAGATTTTTTTTTAAATATCTCGTTTACATTTCAATATTTTATTTTTTATGTGCGTTCGTAATTATGCAAATATGCAGCACCTATAGTTGTCATTCAGTCCATTCGTCTGTCCGTCCCGCATATAATAACTCAAAAACTACCCAACCGAATCGTTTGAAATTTAAAATATATAACCATTAGATAATTTTTCGAGTCATTTCAAATTTTATGAAAATCGGATGAATAGTTCATATACAGGGACAATCAAAAGGATTCCGATACATTACGGCCGATGGGGAAAAAAGTTTCAAGTGCATTTTAATGGTCTTACACTCTTTCGAACATAATAAAAGTGATATACATCTATGAAGTACATACTATTATATACATTCTGTACAATCTGTGGTCCGAAGAACATTTGTTACTGATTTAAAGGGCCACACAAAAGTATCCCATTACATAATTATATATCGAGACATTATTTCGTGCGCGTTTTAATTATATTAAACTATTTAACATTTATGAAATTTATGTACATTGCTGAGGACTCCTACAAGTTATTTCCTGTATAATAAAAATCAGATAGTTTTTACAGGGACACATAAAAGATTTTGGCTACTATACTGTATCTGAAATATTGTATACTATTACACCAAGATCTGATTTTTAGCACTTTCCAACAAAGTTGAAAAGTGCTTATGCATTCGGTTTGTCTGGCCGTCTGTCCGTCTGTCCGCGCTCTAACTCCCGTAAATATACTCGGATTGCTATGAAATTTTTATACGTTATTGAGGTTTACCCTTGCACGAACCTTATTGAAAATGAAGTATCTACCATGATTAGTTTATCTACAGGGCGAATCAAAAGTTTCCAATTACATTACGGCCTATGGGGAAAAATCGTTAATATACTCGGATTGCCATGAAATTTTAGGACGTTATTGACGTTTCCCCTAGCACAAGTCCTATTGAAAATGAAGTTTCTACCACGATTAGTTTATCTACAGGGCGAATCAAAAGTTTCCCATTACATTACGGCCTATGGGGAAAAATTGTTAATATACTCGGATTGCCATGGAATTTTAGGACATTATTGAGGTTTACCCTAGCACGAACCCTATTGAAAATGAAGTTTCTATTATGATTAGTTTATCTACAAGGCGAATCAAAAGTTTTCCATTACATTACGGCCCATGGGGAAAAATCGTTAATATACTCGGATTGCCATGAAATTTTAGGACGTTATTGACGTTTACCCTAGCACAAGTCCTATCGAAAATGAAGTTCCTACCATGATTAGTTTATCTACAGGGCGAATCAAAAGTTTCCTATTACATTACGACCAATGGGGAAAAATAGTTTCAAAGGAATTTTAAAGATGTTATACCCTGTCAAACATATTAAAATATGCATTCTATAAAATATAAGGTGAAAATGTAGCTATTATTCATTTACAGAGCCACATAAAAGAATTCCATTAGATAATGGTAAAAGGAGGAATTGTGTGTGGCATATTTTAAATATATTAAGCTTTTTCATGTATAATAAAATTGATATATGTCACTGAAGCTTAATATAAATTATACGCTACTGTCTTGCATAATATGAAGTACATAGCATTTACAGGGCCACACAAAAGATTTCAAATAGTATATTCTTTCCGAAGTACCGTATATGTGTCCGATGATGGCTGATGGAGGGATGAAATGCATTTTAATTATGATATTCGCGTTTATATTTCGCTAAATACATGCACATTATATGGTGTGTATAAATGTTATATTTGATATACAGGGCTACCCAAATGAGCTCACCAACGTTACTGAATATGAGCGTAAATTATTTAAACGTGGTTCTTAAATAAGCTATGCATTTTTCCGCTGAGCTGCATTTCAGTTTACTGAGAAATGTTTGCAGAATATAGATAAAGGGATATACAGGGCCACGCAAAGAATTCGGTACATGGACGCCTATGAACGATGATTTATGAGAATGTGATTTCAGTTGTTTTAAAATTGTTTTAGTTTACAATAAATTTTAGCCTAATGCTGATGTGTAATAAAGATACAATGTAAACTACAGGGTTGAACAAAAGTTTCCAAGTATGCTTCCATCTAATAGTATGAATTGCTAAAAAAGAAATTTCAAGCTACTCGGTATTTTCTTGCTGAGCTAAATTTTCCCATTATATGAACTGACATATGAAATACAGGGCTGTTCTAATGTACTGCAATACATATTTGAGTATATTTGGCTATACACTATTATTTCCCTAAATAACAAAGTTTTGTTAAAGATTTCAATAAATGTTGGAAAGTGCTTCATAATGTATGCTTAACGCATGATTTTTCGTACTTGTTTAGGTATTTCGTAATTATATAAATACGTAGCACGTATAGTCATCGTTCAGTTTGTCCATCCATCTGTCTGTTCGCATATAACAGATTAAAAACACCCAACCAAATCGTTTGACATTTAAAATATATAATTGTTGCATAATTTTGTAAAGTCATTTCAACTTTTATGAAATTCTGATATATAATTTAAGTAAAGGCACATTCAAAAGTATTCCATTACATTATGGTCAATGGGGAAAAAAGTTTCAAATACATTTTAATGATGTTACACTCTTTCAAATATAATAGAACTGATATGCACTTATGAAGCATGAACTAAAATAAACATTATGTACAATCTGTGAAGCAAAATGTATATTTTTTCAATTTACAAAAGTATTTCACTACATAATGGTATACAGAGAAGCATTGTTTGAGGCTTGTTTTAATTGTATTAAACTATATCAAATTTTATGAAATTGATAAACGTTGCTGAGGTTTAATACTAGTTACTTCCTCTATATTTACAGGAGCACACAAAATATTTTGACCGCTATACTGTATCCGAAGTACTGTATACTATAACAGTAAGATCTGAATATTTTAAAAACTTCATTATAGTATACCGTATTTGATATGTTTCACGTGCAATTTCCAACTTGTTTTTCTTACATTGGATAGCTGAGCTCGATCTTTACAAAGAACTTTTTTTTTTACTTTTTAGATTTTGTGAGAAGGAATTTTTTTTCGGGGGGGGGGGGATTTTTCAATTTTCAGACTTCGAAAGTGTTTCAAAAGTAAAATCATCAAAAAAAAAAAAATCCTAAAACAAATTTGAAAAGATAATAGAAATCTTTGTGAAACTTGACCTCCAGTGTAGAATTCATGAGATGGCCTGGGGGGCATTCCTCCTCGGAACAATGCGACCCTGATCCTTCCCCCGAAAAATATGAGATTATGGGTTTTCAATGTCCAAAAATTGCAATATTCCCCCCCCCCCTTCCCCCGAAGTCGAAGAAATTCTTTCCGGTGAAAAGTATCTGAACTCAACAATGTCGACCTCAGCTATGAAATGCGAAGCTAATGATTTAAAAATAATGAAATGAAAATTAAATAGTTTTTAAATTTTCTTCCATAAAAGTAATATTAGCGAGCGGGATTTTTTATGAATGAAGTAGTATCTTAATAATTATTAAACAATTGATTCCCCAAGTAGGAATATAATATTAATTGCTACAGTTTTATGCTTTAGAACTTATCATAAAAGCAGATGACACGGGCGCTTAAAAAACGCGCCAGTAATTTAACCTTGAAGATTGGTTCTTCGCCAAAGGAGAGTTTTTTTACGCCAAGCTTTTTACTTTATACATACGCTTAAAATAGAAATTATTTTTGAAATAAATACTTTTAACAGAAAAATTACTTTAAATATGTGTTACAAAATCTCGAATTTATTAATTTATAAACATAACCATATAAATTTCTACGAATTTTCACCATAAAATTAAAAAATATCGGAGAACTATTTTCCACGGCGGAATGTTACTGTTTCTACCTTTCACAGTGCTGCCAAGTTAACGTGGAATAGAGTATAGTATAAGGAAGAAAATATGGACTTCTAATTGACTGAAAAATATAAAAAGCATCTAAAAAATTCTAGAAAATCTTTCTTTTTATCTATACTAATAAGTTAACAAAACGCTCTGTTTGTGTATGTCTGCGTATGTGTATGTGAGTGTGTGACTGCGATGGTTAGCAAAATCTACCGCACATAGAAGTCTGAAATTTTAGGTGAAGATAGTCCAAGACAGGTCCTGATGCACTTGAGGCTTAGACTTTTAATATTTTAAGGGTCAGGGTCCTGGGCCCCTTACAATTTTTATGCGTCAAATTGTTAATAGCTTGACTCCTTTTTACCTAATATTTTCCGTTTTGAGGTACCTTTCTCCTTTTAGATATTTTCGCCTTTTTACTCTTCAGTTATGACCTTGGACTCTTGGGGCCCGTTTTAGGGACCCTTTTAGTCTTTGTGATAGTAAATTGTAAATAAATTGCTTCCATTATTTTCGATCTTCATTTTTGGGATACCTGTTCCACTTAGATGTTTTCAAATTTTTACATTCCATATAAGACTCTGGGGCCTCCTAGATAATCATAGGGCCGACCCAGGGCCCCTTGATCTTTTTGTGCGCTAAACATTTTTCACTCCCTAAATTTTTCACCTTCTTAGTGCAAATTTTTAAAGCTGAATCTTGGACTCTTATGTCAGGACCAACACCCTGATATTTTTATTCGGGTCCAGAGGCCCTTTTTTTAACGCTTACCGAAGCAATTGGTTCATTTAAAAAATATTATTCTTGCAAATAATTCATACTCTATGCTTAATTTTGACTAATTAAAGGTATAAAGCGTTATGTATTAAAACATTTTAACATGTTTTCATGTTAGGGCCCTGATTGTATTTGTCAGTTTGCCCCTATGGGGCCCTCTATCATAGCTCCCTTAAAAATGGTCGGATTCACTAGCATTTTTTAACAACTTTTTAGGTCCTCCAACTACGACATGAACAACAAAAAATATTTTTTAGACTTCAGCTACCACTATTTATGAATATTAATCGCTTTCTTGGAGCCCTTGGTGCAGCTTCTTTAAAAATGATCCAAATTGCTTTCAATTTTATTCAACATTGTTTTAGCGACTTCCCATTATTTTAATAACTACACAAATATTTTTATACACAACTACATGCGAAATAATTCCCTGGCCCTTTGGGGCCCAGTACAGGCCCCCTTGAAGTTTTTGTAATAATAAATTGTCAATAAATTGCTTCCTTTTAATCTGATCTTCATTTTTAGGATTCTTTATTCATTTAGATATTTTAATGTTTTGACATTCTATACAAGACACTGTGTTCATCTGTGGAATCATATGGTCCAGCCCAGTGCCCCTCAACATTTTGTGAAATAAACATATTTCACTTCCTATATTTCTGATGTTCTTAGTGCAAAATTTTAAAGTTGCCTGGGACTCTTCTTTCAGGACAAATCCAGAAAACCTGATGTTTTTATTCGGACCCTAGGGCCTCTTTTTAAACATTTGCCCAATCAATTGGTACATTTAAAAAATTATATCATTCCAAAGAATAGTTCCTACACTATGCTTAATTTTGACTAATTAAAGATCTAAAGCACTATGTACTAAAATATTTTAACATGGTTTCATATTAGGGTCCTGGTTTTAACTGTCAGTTGATCCCTACAGGGCCCCATATTATAGCTCCCTTAAAAATGGTTCAATTCACTAGCTTTTTTTTCCCTTATCAATTTTTTATGTCCTCTCTCTGTCTATTACATGAACGACAAAAGAATTTCTCAGACTTCAGCTACCATTAATTTTGTTTGTCAATTGCTTTCTTGAGGCCCTTGATGCAGTTTCTTTAAACATGAACCAAATTGCTTTCAATTTTATTTAACATAGTTATAGCGTCTTTCCATCATTTTAATAACTACAAAAAATATCTTTATACCCAACTACATGCAAAAAAAATTCCTGTCCCCTTGGGGCCCGTTGAAGTTTTTGTAATAATAAATTGTTAATAAATTGTTTCCTTTTAATCAGATCTTCCTTTTTAGGATTCTTTATTCATTTAGATATCTTAATGTTTTGATATTCCATATAAGACACTTTGGCTTCCTGTGGAATCATAGGGCTCAGTCTAGGGCCCCTGAACATTTTGTGAGGCAAACATAGTTCACTCTTTACATTTATCCCCTTTTCAGTGCAAAATTTTTAAATTTGAACCTTGGACTCTTCTTTCAGGGATAAGATTCTCATATTTTCATCCGCGGCTAGGACTTTTTTTTTAAACATTTTCAGAATCAATTTGTGCATTTCGATACAATATTATTAAAATGAATAATTCATACCATATGATTAATTTTGACTAATTGTAGATCTAAAGAGCTAAGTAACGAAGATATTTTAACATGCTTTCCTGTTAGGGCCCTCTTTTTAAATGTCAGTTGTCCTTTTTTGGGCCCTTATTATAAATCCCTTTAAAATGGTTCAATTAACTCCTTTTTTAAACAACTTCTTAAATCCCTCAGCTACTAAGAAACCGCCATAGTCTAGCTACTACCAATTTTGAATATTAATCGCGCTCTTGGGGCCATTGGTGCGATTTCTTTAAAAATGATCCGGATTGCTTGCAATTTTCTTTCATATTGCTTTAGCGTCCTTCCATTACTTTAATAACTACAAAAAAATATTTTATACCCAACTACATGCGAAATAAGTTCCTGGGCCCTTAAAGATTTTGTACCATAAATTGCTATTAAACTGCCCTCTCTTAATCCAATCTTCATTTTTGGCACTATTTTTTCACTTAGTTATTCCCATGTTCTTACATTCCATTTAAAAGCCTGAGACTCCCTATGGTCTCGGCTCAGGCACCTTGAAATTTTTGTTCTCCATGCATATTTCACCCACTTATTGTCAAACCTTCTCAATGCATAAATTTAAAATTGAATTTTGGACTCTTATTTCAGGACCTACACCCTGATGTTTTTATTGAGGTCCAAAGGCCTTTTTTAAAGCATTTACTCATTTTTTTATGCATTTCTTTAAAATATTATTTAACGAATAATTCATATCCTATGCTTAATTTTGACTAATTTTAGATCTAAAGTGTTAATTGTTTGCTTAAGGTTATCATAACGTGTCCCGGGCAATGCCGGATGAGTCAACTAGTCTATTAATAAATACATAAAATCAAAAAAAAAAATTATCACAATCCATCTTTCAAAAGGTCTTTAAACAGAAACGCATGATTAAGTTACATATACTCAAAAATGAACCTAAATAAAATGCTCTTTAAAGTATTCAACCAATCAGAAGTCCGTATTTTCTTCTTCTATGCTAAGTTCAGTGGGATCGGCAAAAATGGCGTCGCCGCCAAGTGCCTGCCGAGTAGAGTTGTCCAACTCTACATTTTTTAGTCATTTTTGGGCTTATCATACTATGTACATTTAAACAACGGTGTGCGAGAAAAGAAACTATGCCCGGGGCAAAGTTTCAATTTGCCCTCCTTGGAGGACCCCCCCCCGGAGGTTTTGCCCCGGGGCCCCCAAGTTTATAGTTACGGCCCTGGCACTAGCCCAGTATGTACTAGCTCCGTGGCTTAAATTATCGGATATCTTGAAAACGGCTCATTTCCGATGGGTAGTTCTTTTGAATTTTTTACTCCTCAGGATAAAATCTTTCCAACAATACCACTTACGTGAAAATCTAAACTAATTTTTTGCGATTCCCCAGTAAGTATGCACTAGCTACGTTACATAAATTGTCAGATATGTCGAAATCGAGTCGTTTCCGACGGGTAGTTCTATTGAGTTTTTTACTTCTCATAATGAGATATTTCCAACGATACCAATTTCGTTAAAATCGGTGACTTCTTGCAGTTCCCTAGTTAGTATGAAAACTTCAAATTCCATCATCACGGTTCGAACTGTGAATCTTCTGCTTACTAGCGAGTCTGTTTTCCTAAAAGTCTTTTACATACTTTTCCTTGAAAGACATAGCTGATGCTTTGTTTGTTAGTTTGTGTTTTATGCTGGCCAAATATCTACACGTGGGATATAGGCCCTACGGGGAGGGGTGCCCTCCGTGGGGGTCTTTCTAAGGGGACTTAACCCGTATTTACGAAAGGAAATGCAAGGTTCGAAACCACGGAAAACTACGAACGGTTAGGCCGACGGTCGCGATTGGGTTCGAACCCAGCATCTACCGTCTACCAGTTTGGAGGTCAGAACCTCTCGGCCACTGGTGGGGTTAACGCAAATTGCCAACTTGTAACAGCTATATCTGGAGTACTACATACCATCATGCTGAATATTATGCTATCATATGGGTCTTTTAAAATAATGACAGAACATTGAACCTATTATTTGTTGTAGAGGTTTGCATGGGCCGGGGTACGACCCGAGACCCACATCCAGCCCGGTCTGCGGGCCGGTCAGGCAAAGGAATTTAGCGGGAATGCTGGACCGATAAAAAAAAATTAGGGAACCTGCGAATCCGATATAAAAACTTAAACGAAGACGATAAAATATGATCCGCTTTCAACGAATGACTTTCGCGAGAATGAGTATAAATGTGCGTTACGAGCCGATGCTAGGTTAACACATCCAAACAAAAACGCGGGCATCGGACAGTTATATGGTATCAGAGGCAGGGTTTAATTTTTTCAGCAGACTGATACCTAAGACCGTGATCAAGTGTGCACTTTTTTTCTACGTAGTAGAGTCGGGCCAAAACTGGACTTAAATGTTCTCAGAATGTGTAGGACAGTTACTATGGTTTTTTTAAATATTAATAGCGATAATAAACTTCTGTTAATGGAATCTTTGGAAGTATAACTTATGGTGGTTTTCGATCCACTTCTCAATAACGTGAAATTTTCTGACTAATTTTTAACTGTAAATGCATAAAATTGACAAGTGTGACTATTAAAGGATTTGGCAATAGAATAATTTTTCCATTTTTGATAAATAAATTATCAAATGGTTAGAGATTTTTGTCACGTGACTGCAGGTTTTTCCCTTTTTCAGTGATATCGCTTCCAAAAATTCAATTCAAAATACTAACTTTGACAATATTTCTAAAACATACAATGTCTTTATCAAAAAATGGAAGACACCATTCGATTACATAGGTTCTGAATAAGAAAAAACAGCAAAACTTATGCATTTCCAAAAATAATGAATTTAGAAATGTGTCAGGAACTAACTCCTTTGTATTTGAAAGAAGCTCTAATAAATGACAGAAAAATATTTTCACAAATATATTTTTTATAATACTAGGGGGGCCCCGCCCCCCTGCTCGCTATGCTCGCCAACCCCCCGCGTAATCGCTTCGCGATTCCAAATTATTGGCTACCCCCTGCTTGCCGCGCTCGCTAATACCCCATGGTATGAATAAGCAGTTGCAGACCTTTCAAATGATGTGTCACACGACTGGTGTTGTAAAGAAATTAAAAATGTGCCCCCCTGGGGGGGCAGAGTGGGAGGCGACACAAAAGACATCCATAATATGAATAATCAGCTGCAGACCTCTCAAATGATATGTCACATGACTGGTGTTGTAAAGAAATTAAAAATGTACCCCTTGGGGGGCAGAGTGGGGGTGACACACAAGACATCCATAAAATGAATAAACAGTTGCAGACTTTTCAAATGATGTGTCACACAATTGGTGTTGTAAAGAAATTACAAAATGCGCCCCCTCTGAGGGCAGAGGGGGGAGGGGTTACACACAAGATATCCATAATATGAATAAGCAGTTGCAGACCTCTCAAATGATGCGTCACACAATTGGTGTTGTAAAGAAATTAAAAATGTGCCTCCCTTGGGGGACAGAGTGGGGGATGACACACAACACATCCATAATATGAATAAGCAGTTGCAGACCTTTCAAATGATGTGTCACACAACTGGTGTTGTAAAGAAATTAAAAATGTGACACCCCCCCCCCCCCTGGGCAGAGCAGAGTGTGGGGGTGACACACAAGACATCCATAATATGAATAAGAAGTTGCAGACCTTTCAAATCTTGTGTAACACGACTGGTGTTGTAAAGAAATTAAAAATGTGTCCCCCCTGGGGAGCAGAATGGGGGATAACACACAAGACATCCATTATATGAATAAGCAGTTGCAAACCTCTCAAATGATGTATCAAACGACTGGTATTGTAAAGAAATTAAAAATTTGGCGAAATATTACAGTTATCGCCAAGTTGGCGTCACTTTTAGCAACTAATTTTGGTCGCCAAATTTGGCGATATATCGCCAAGTTGGCGACAAACTTGGCGATTCTTGGCGATGGTAACCTTTCCTCTCTTTATGGTAACCCATACGGCGATGCATAGACGGAGCCCTTTCCTGATTGGTCTATTCGACTCATGGAAAGAGTGGACAACCCGGATTCGTTAGTTCCGGAAATCTTCCACATCAGCATCATTCCAGGAGTGATTCCTTTTAAGGCTAGTTTTTTTTTACTATAGAAGGACATCTTCAAAAGTTAATCATGTTTTTACCGTCTTTTTTTCCTTTAAATCTAAACTATATTAATTTTATAGTGAATCTTTATTTGAATGTTCAAAAATCTAGACTTCTAAATAATCATTAATGTTATTATCGTGTATTTTCCATGCTGAGAAAATATCGTGATTTCAAAGTATAGTTTTAAAATATAAAATATTTCATAAATGTGTATCTAGTATTCATTAAAAACACCTTAATTGCATGTTCAGAAAAATTATTTTTTTTTTTTGTGCAAATTGAGTGGAATCGGGTCATCTTTACTACTTAACCAAGTATTAAAAGTTTTAAACATTTTTCAATGCTTAAAAATTTTCTCATTTTTTTTCTTTCCTTTTCGTACTGTCGCTTTCGTACAACTGTTTCATGTTGACCACACTGTGAAATTGCACTAGTTACAACCATACTATATGAGATTGGCAAGTGACAGTCGCGATGCACGCTGAATCTGATTCTATGAGTACTGCAAAAGGGCGATGTATCAGTCAGCAGCCCTATTCCGTCTGTCCAACGACACGACACGACGAAACTATACTAGTAAATCTGCAGATCAGGAGCCTCAACGTCAGCTTTGCACATATTTTTTTTAAAACACACTTTGGAAAAAATTCAACTTTCTGGAAACTGTAATTTAAAATATTCAAATTACGTAATTATTTATAAGAATAAAATAAGAATAAGAAGTTTTCAGCCATCAAATCCGTTAAATTAAAATTTTAGTTGTTAGGAAATTCTGAAATTTTCATGATCTATTATTTTTGTTTTTTTTATTATAACATAGTAGATATCTTCAGGGGGGCTCCGCCCCCTGAACCCCCCGTAGTCTCATTAAATTTAAATTTTCAACTTTCTATTAAATGTGCTAATGGTTATCGTATATCTTGCACTTCTTTATACATTTTGATTTATAAGGATAAGTAACAGTTTGGACAAGCATTTTTCATTAACCTCATACTTCTACATGTCTGCCAACCACAAACACCTAAATCTGATGTATAAGGAACTTTTTAAAGTGTAAAATTAGTAATCTAGAGTTTTACAATTTTTTCCCGAAAACAAAAGTTTGATTGCATTTTGCAGCAGTTATCGCGTAACAGACAGACGGTATAAACAATAAATTTCGAATAATTTCATGAACAATAAATTTCGAGTCACCAAAGTAAGCCTTCACTGAAGTTTCGGCAATGACATCATTATTCATGAGTTATTGATATCCATGTTTCTTGTATTTCTAACAACTACTATAAAATACCTGTTTTATTTCAATTATGACATCATATTTTACCAAGTGAATTGTTTGTTAAAAATATAATTCTTTTTTATTTCTTTTACTTCTAATTATGTCTCCATTTTTGTCAGAACAATTCTTATTAATGAAACAAATATCCCTGTTTAATATTTAATAAAAAGTACTATATCTATTTTTATTTTAATTCTGACGTCATATTTATTTATTTATTTTTAGTTTAATTTCTCGAATGGAGATTGCTCAATTGAAACTTATTGCCGTTGAAAAATAATTATTCCAGATTTTAATTTTTTTTTTGGCAACGATAAAGGAAATTGGTCAAATTGTATCTAAAATGTCCTTATTGATTTTGTATGAAAAAGAATAAAATTTTGAATTATTAATGAAAATATTTGAATAAAATTAATAAAACATAACCTATGCTCTTTTCTGGGCTATGTTATATTTATACGCAAAGATACAAAGACATTAATTAATTCATCAGTTTTGATGTTGACTTCATTTAAATTTTCGTACACGCTTTCAAATTATGGATAAGAATTGGGATGAATGGTTGCTTAGCAACCAGTATGAGAAAATAAAGAAAATGAAATAATATACATTTGAAATAAATAAATCTCTAAAACAAATTAGTCTATATTATAGGAACACATTTATAAAAAATCTTCAAAATTTATGGTAATAATTTAAAAAGTCTGACAAATGCGTAGACAAATTTTCAAAACAATACGAATAAATTAACCGGTAAATTTCAGTATCCATTTATCATTGAATTCCATTAATCAAATGTGTCATATTTTTTCAAGAAGAAAAAAATAAATTGAAAATCATTGGATTTGCCATAGAAAAGCATTATTGCGGAAAACAAAATATTCTATATTTTCCGATCGAATGAATCAAATCTAAAAAAAACTATACAGCTTAATCCCAGTGCCTCACTAACATACCCACTTAATTTCAAGTCAATCGAATGCTTTTTACGTCAGTTATCGTGGAACAGACAGACTGACAGACAGATACAAAAAATTTCGTGTCTCCAAAGTAAGCCTTCACTGACGTTTCGGCAATAAGTTACCATGGAAAAACTATCAATTGTTTAAAATTTATTGTAAACGCATATTATTATAGGAAAATACTATTTTTTTCTTATGTAGTAATATAAAATCGTATATTCCTTTTTTGAGTTACACTTCCGGGGCCCCTTTGGGCCGGGGGCCCTCGGCGATCGCCGACCAGCCGACCTGACCAGTCCGGGCCTGACACTTGTAATCAACAACTCAAAATTATCGAAATTATTTGACATACTCGCGAACTATAGAAGTGATTTGGAATTGAATAGCATTTATTTTTAGGGTTTCGTTCATCTGACGAAACCCTATTCGCCTCTGTCCTCACAGAGTCCGTAATACAAAAACTGCAAAAGTCAGGAACTTCAAATTTTGTATACTTACAGCTAAATACCTAATGTCACACGACAAATCCTAACATTTTGAAAAAGTGCATTGTTTTAAATAAATTAATTTTATCAATCTCATCCATTCATTATCGAGATTTAAATTTAAAAAGAGAACTTTAATTTCAATGTTTCTATTTCGAACCCTGACGTTTGAGCTTGAAATTTTCATTTTAAGATGAAAGGATGCCAATTTAAGGGTTTATATATATATATATATACTAGCTGACCCGCCCGGCGTTGCCCGGGTCCGTATTAACAATATTAAACGAACTTGAAATTTGTATGATTTTATCATTAACTCGAAACATGCAGAAATGCATTGTCTGAAATACGTGGTCACTGACTGTTAAAAAAATCGGTTTAAAAAACAGCTAATGTTAAGCTCTAAAAATATTCAAAATGTGGGAGGGAATATGTATCCTACGACTGCGTGATTTTCGTGTTAAATTGTTGATATTTATCAAAAATCACTGTTAAGTCACGTAACTAATTATTTTTTTTTTTCACATAGAAATCCCAAATGAAATATTTTGAATTTCAAACTAATTATATCACTCTTAAATCCGACTACACTCTCAAAAAAAATTCCGTCTTTTTACAGAAAATGTACTGGCAGCACTGCTGCCAGAAATTGTCTGTATATTGACGACTTTCCGTTTATTTTTTTCTCCGTCAAAAGAGGAAAAATATCCGTCACTTGAAAAAAGTTCGGAAAAATCAATGCGGAAGAGGTGGGGATCGAACCAAGGACCCCAGGATTACAAGACCAACGTGCAACCACTGCGCCAGGATTGCTTGTAAAGAATTTGCTTTAAATAGAAGTGTTCATTTCATATGGGTGTGGTTTGGTGTATTTCGTTAAAAAGCTTTTAATTTTGCAGTTAATCTCGGAAAGACTTCATCTTTAATGAAACTGTGGCTGTTTTTTTTTTTTTTACTTTAATATTAATATAGTATAAAAATGTGAATTTTAAATATATTACGTAGATTGTTAGAGAAAAAAGATGGATGTTTTATTTTTATTCGATAAGATTTTTTTTAATAATATCAATTTTTTTTTGCATTTTATTTTTTAATTAAAATATTTTTTAAATGTGTTCACTTAAAGTATATTTTATATGCGAATATTTATCATAGAAATAACTTAGTATATTGAACTTTATTCAACTTATCCAACTTTGAATAACAGATTGTAAGAATTTTTGAACGAATAAAGAAAGTAATTGTTATTTATTTTTAAATTCGAAAACATTTTTGTCTTTTAAAACTAAATTAGACATTTTAATCGATAGAATATTTTTGTTTTTCATTTTAAAAATAAATTCGAATTTATTACTAACAGATCCAATGCGCATGCGTGCTAGATATAAACGGAAACGTTTCCTCATTTTTCGACTTTCGGAATGAACTCACAGAACAAATACGTCTTTTGGGAAAACAGAAGTTATTTGTGAAAAAATAACGATAACTTAGTGTATATTGACGAATTTTTCTGACAGTGTATACCATGTCATAAATCGATACTCGCTCGTAGCTAAAGTGTTGGTATGTAGTATTATAATTTCAGAGCCATTTAACAAAAGTAAGTGTTATTTTTAATCAAATCATGCATAATGTCCACTCTATGGATAAATTCCTAACCGTAAACTTTTTTACCGTAACCATAACCTGCCTGTAACCTAACTTTGACTTAACAGTACCTTACCGTAAATTAAATATATCATAAATGAAACCTAGCCTTCACTTTATTGTAACATATCCTTATTCTAACCATAAAACAAATGCGATTTAACTTTAACCTAACTTTAACTTAACCGTGACCTAACTGTAACCTAACAGGATATTAAATATAATCAAAGACTTACCGTAATGTAATTGCAACCTAAATGTTACCAAACCATATATTGGTTTCATGTCCATGGAAATTATTTTGTCTTGTTCGGATCTGGTTATGATTCATTGGAACATTTTTGTCGGGTTCAGATTTTAGGTATTTTTTGATATTGAGTTATAATGTTCGGGTCGTATTAAATTTTTTTGCCTTGCTCGGACACAATTATGGTTCTTTGGAATATTTTTGTCGGGAACAGATTTGTTTCAATTCAGATTTCGGCTTTTTCTTCAAATGGAATTTTTGGGTTCGGGTTTTCTTGCGTGTTCACGGAAATTATGCTGCCTTGTTCGAATAAGAGCATGCTTCACTGGAATATTTTTTTTCAAGTTCAGATTTCGTGATTTTTTTCAAAGGATTTTTTTAGGTTCAGATTCGGTTCAGGTGAATGGAAATTTTTTGTCTTATTCAGATCCGGTTACGATTCTTTGGAATATTTTTTTATCAGGCTCCGATTTGGTTCGATTCAAATTTCAGGTATTTTTTCAAATAGAATTTTTAGGTTCGGATCTCGTTCATGTCCACGGAAATTATTTTGTCATACTCGAATCCAGTTATGATTCTTTCGAATATTTTGGTCAAATTTACATGTGGTTTGGGTCAAATTTCATTTTTTTTCAAATCGAATTTTTTAGGTTCGAGTTGGGTTTATGTCCATAGAAATTATTTCGTCTTGCTTGGATTGGGTTATAATTCTTTGGAATATTTTTGTCAGGTCCAGATTTGGTTCAATTCAGATTTCGAGTTTTTTCTTCAAATATAACTGTTGAGTTCGGGTCTTCTTGCATGTTCACGGAAATAATTCTGTCTTGTTCGAATAAGGACATGCTTCACTGGAATATTTCTGCCAAGTTCAGATTTCATTTTCTTGTTTGGATCCGGTTGCGTTTGATTGAAATAGTTTTGTCAGATTCAGATTTGGTTCGATTCAAATTTCAGATATTTTTTTGAATGGGAGTTTTAGGTTCGTATCGGGTTCATGTCCAGGGAAATTATTTTGTCTTACTCGAATCCGGTTATGGTTCTTTCGAATATTTTGGTCAGATTTAGATGTGGTTTGGGTCAAAGTTCAGGATTTTTCAAGCGAAGTTTTTTAGGTTTGAGTCGGGTTTATGACCATGGAAAGTATTTTGGTCTTGCTGGGATCGGGTTATAGTTCTCTGGAATATTTTTATCGGTTTTAGATTTCGTTCGAGTCATATTTCGGGTTTTTTTAAAGAAAATATTTAGGTTCGGGTCAGATTTCATGCCCACGAAAATTATTTTTCCTTGTTTGAATCGGGTTATGCTTCACTTGAACATTTTTGCGGGATTCAGATTTGGTCCGGGTCAGTTATCAAATCCATAGTTTTTCCCAAACAGAATTTTTAGGGCAGGGTCGGGTTTATACTCACGGAAATTTTGTGTATCAGGGATCGGAGTGTGGTCTGTTTTTTTTTCTGGTTGGAATCGGGTTATGTTTAAATTAGTCTAAACATTAAGGTTATAATCAGTTTTGCTACTATTCTTTTTATGGCTATTTCTGATAGATAATTTACTTAGCTATTTGATAATTTATTATGGTGAATGAATCGTTTGCGGATACAAACAATTGTACGCCAAACAGCTATTTTATTTTTGTTTTAAAAACAAATTAAAGCCACATTACAATTTTAAATTGAATAGAACACATTTAAATTTAATCAATGAATAAAAAAATAAACTCATAGAAAAGTGTTGTGTAATGTTTTTTACTGCAACACAGCTAATGACTCATACATTCTAATGTTCGAAATGCCAAAATTATGCGTACAGCTATATATTAAAAAGAAATTAATAGAGTGGCAGTATAATGTCTTGGGGTGACGCAAAAAATGTAACTCTAAAATCTGCGACATTAAGTCCAAATAAGCACCAACAAAACCATGTGCTTTGAAACTCCGATCAATTCAAACTGGTTTAAACCAGTATTCTTTGTTTTTGTTTTTTACCTTTCAAACTGTTATTGAATAGATGACTAAAATTTCGTTTAAAAAATAACGTTTTGTGCCATTATTGCCTGTAATACACGATCAGAATGCATGAAAGATACAATTAGATCAATCATAGGCAAGAATTATTTGATTATTTTTATCATATGACTTTGAAATATCAATATAGAAGCATCATTTAAGACTCTGCTTGAAAAATCAACATTCTTTCGTCAATGTCTTAAAATCGCCTGCATTCTGAATTTTAGATTAATATTATTATTTAAGTGTTCATGCATGATTTTAAAAGAATCTTTTCATCACTATATTTTATATATTGACAACATATAATTATAAATATGTTGTTAAATCATAAACATTTTTCATCTACGTTATAAAGTACTAGCTGTTCTGCCCGGCGTTGCCCGGGTTCATCAAAAAATAGCAAGAATTGCGAAAAAACTTTAAAAATCATAATAAAAACCTCGAAAATTTTTTTAAATGCTGCACGAATTTCGTCTAAATTTCGTTGAAAAGAGATGGGCTTGAAGTTGGATTATTTTTACTAATGTGGAAAAATCTTACAAATCGCAAAAAACATTAAAAATCTTATAAAAATATAAAACAAAATTCAAAAATTGTGTTTCAAAATTCGAATAAACTTTGAAGAAAAGAGATCAGAATTTAATAAATTCGGCCAAAAATTGAACCTCTAAAAAATCGAAGCGGGTCGCGAAGAAACGTAAACATCGCTTTAAAAATGGCAAAATTTTCAAAAATCATGGAACTCAAAATTTACTCTACTTGGATAAATGTTTTGAATCTAATTAATTTGATAATGTAAAAAGCATTGAAATACGAAAAAAACTGCTAAAAAATCGCAATAAAAATCTTTAATCGCACAGGAGAAAATTTATCATATTAGCGAAGAAATTAAAAACCGAATTCCTTTTCCGTATCTGAAAAAAATCGCCGTCTTGAAAAAATATGAAAAAAGTCTGAAACCAAACTCTTATTAGTCTAGAAATTTAAAATCGAATTCCTTTAAAAAATGTTTAAAAAAAAAAAAGACTGAGAAAGCCCAAAAATTGCATTGAAAATTGTAATGAAAGTCGTAAAACATTAAAAAATCCCTAGGGTAAAAATTCACTGTTTTAATATAAAATATTGTAATCAAGAAATTAACCATACTAACCAAAAAGTTTGAAATCGAAATCGATTTCCGGATGTAAAAAAATCGCCACGGAACTTGAAGAATGGCTAAAAATTACATTGAAAATTGCATTAAAAATAGCTAAATATTTGGAAGTCAATGCCTAAAAAAGTAATATTAAGGCAGGGTGGGGTGGGGGGGAGTTATGATCGAAATCATTCATAAATTACAAAATGTAGGCGTGGAACGCCATCATATTAAGGGATAAAATATTGCATTCGAAACATAACTACAGTAAACAAAATGTTTGATATTGGGTTCTGAATGGCAATTGGTTTCTGAATGGCAGAAAATCGCCAAGGAACTTAAAAAAATGGCTAAAAATCGTATCGAAAACTATATTAAAAATCGCTGAATATTTAAAAGACATGGCTGTAAAAATTTAATATTCAGTGGAAAATATTGTAATCGAAAATCGTTCATGAATAAGGAAAAGTCAACACGGAACACCTAAAATCCCCAAACTAACTAAAAATTACATTGAATATCGCATTAGAAGTTTTCAAAATTCATAAAAGCGTGGAGAACAAATTATACTATTTATGTTAAAAATTAGAAACCGAAATTCTTTTACCGATGTCAACAACTGTCACAGAACTTGAAAAATCACTATAAAACAGATTAAAAATCAGTAAAATTCAAAAATCCGGACAAAATTTGCCATAGTAAGATAAACATTTATATTAAATTCCTGCGGACATAATTTACCACTAGCAGGGGAGACCGAGCTTAGCTCGGTCAAAACTAACTTTGTGTTCAACTCGATATAGTATTTTCACTGTATCATTAACTCTGTATTATTACTGTAAAACATGTTTATAATAGTATTATTTAGAAAAACAATCAATAAGAAAACTATGTTTTTATGCGCATATTTATAAATTTTATTTTATTTTAAATTTTACAACGAAAGGACATCGATCTAAATCACTTTTTTAGTTCGACTCTGATTGGTTTAACCATGGATCTCGAATCCTCTTAAGAATGTATAAAAAAATTCTTTACATTCTGAAAGACAATATTTTTTGCTAGATATAGCCAAATTTGGAGGCATTCTTTTCATTTGGCTCCAAATACGTGTTTTGGTTTTCGTAATTTTTATAGTCGATTTTTTGGCCATATGTCGCCAATATTTTGTCAAATAGCACCAAGTTATTGGCTTTTGCCATATTCTCGTGACCCTGACCCGTATTACCCAAAATGAGCCACTAATCAAATTTGATCAAGCATGTGACATAGCTCAATCGTCTTCAGGTAATCAAAAACAGTAGAATATAAAATTGAATCAAAATCGTTTAAGCCATTTTTTAGGTAAAATTAGCTTGGCAGCATTCAGCAATGAAGCGAAATGACCCACTAATATAAATTTGTTTAACATGCGACTCAGCCCAATAGTCTTCTCGTGACAAAAAACGTTTTGTTTAAAAATTTAGGGTAAAATTGATTGAGTCGTTGTTATATATAATTAGAATGACCCTAGCTCATTAAGACCCAAAATGACCCACTAATAGAATTTTCGCGAGCATGTGTCCAAGCCAAATGGTTTTCGCTTGCTCAAAAACGATATAATACAAAGCATAGTCAAAATGGTGAGTACCATTTTCTATATAAAATTAGCATGACCCATTATGACCAACAAATGACCCTTATAATCGAAATCTCTCGAACGTGTGGCCTAGCTCTTTAGTTTTAGCATGCCGAAAAACATTAGATACAAAATTTAGATAAAATCGATTGAGCCGTTTTTTAGATATAGTTAGTTTGACCCTGACCCCTAATAATCCAAAATGACCCATTGATCAAATTTTCTCAAAAATCTGTCCTAACCCAATGATTTTCTTGTGACCGAAAACGATAAAATGCAAAATTTAATCAAAATTGCGCGAAACATTGCCTAGATAAAATTAGAATGACCCAAAAGTGGCCCACTAATCGAAATTTTTCGAACATGTGACCTACTTCAATGATTTTCTCATGCCAAAAATATGTTGTATATAAAATTTCGTTAAAATCGACCCACCCATTCTTTAGATATAGCTTGACCTTGACCCATTAAGACCCAAAAATGACCCTTATAATCGAAAGCTCTCGAATATGTGACTTAGTCCATTAGTTTTCTCGTTTCTAAAAATTGTTACATACAGAATTTCGTTAAAATTGATTCTGCCGTTCTTTAATTATACATAGCTTGACCCAGACCCTTTATGATCCAAAATGACCCATTAATCGAAATTTTTCGAACATGTAACCTAGTCCAATGATTTTATCGTGCCAAAAAAATGTTGCATACAAACTTTCATTAAAATCGATCCACCTGTTCTTTAGATATAGTTTGACCATGACCCATTATGACCCATCATGATCCACAAATGACCCTCATAATCGAAATCTCTCAAACATGTGATTTAGCCCATTAGTTTTCTCATGTCGAAAAACTGTCACATACAAAATTTCATTATAATCCATCACGCCGTTCTTTAAATATAAATAGCTTGACCCAGACCCTTTATGATCCAAAATGACCCATTAATCGAAATTTTTCGAACATGTAACCTAGTCCAATGATTTTATCGTGCCAAAAAAATGTTGCATACAAAATTTCATTAAAATCGATCCACCTGTTCTTTAGATATAGCTTGACCATAACCCATTATGACCCATCATGACCCACAAATGACCTTCATAGTCGAAATCTCTCAAACATGTGATTTAGCTCATTAGTTTTCTCATGTCGAAAAACTGTCACATACAAAATTTCGTTATAATCCATCACGCCGTTCTTTAAATATAAATAGTTTGACCCAGACTCTTAATGACCCAATATGACCAAGTGAAATTTTTTCTCGAACATGTAACCTAGCCCAATTTTTTTCTCGTGCCCGAAAACCATAGAATGCAATTTTTAGTCAAAATTGCGTGAGAAAATCGCTAGATAAAAATAGTATGACCCACAATGACCCCAAAAATGACCCACTTACCGAATTTTCTCGAACATGTTACCTAACCCAATGATCTTCTTTTAATCCAAAACGATAAAATATAAAATTAATCGATCCAGCCGTTCTCTAGATATAAATAGCTTGATCTTGACCCATTATGACCCAAAAAGACCCAATAATCGAATTTTCTCGAACATGCGACCTAGCCCAATGGTCTTCTCGTGCCCGAAAATGGTAAAATCCAAATTTTTGCGAAAATCGTTAGAGCCGTTTTTGAGATAAAATTTACCCACACACACAATTTTTGCTCGCATTATAGTATAAGATAATGGGACAAAACATTGAAATCTGAACTCTTTCATTAGTTAAAAAATATCGACACAAAACTTGCTAAACATTTTACGAAAATACACAAAAAATCTGAATCATTGATGTCAAAATTTACTACATTAAGCTACAAATTATTTAAAAATTTCTTTTCCAATTATCAAAAAATCGCCGTAGACTCGAAAACATCGAAAAATTGTATTAAAAAATTCATTACAAATCGTTTCAAATTTAAAAATAGCGGGGGACAACATTTACATTAATAGAGTAAAATAGTGTAATTTGAATTATTTCTTAAATACGAATGAGAAAATCTGCGCAAAGCGTGAGAAATAATGAAAACATTGCTAAAAATTGCATTAAAATATTACTAAATTTCAAAATTCGTAAATGAAGTGTAAATGTTTGAAATTCATTTCCTTTTCGAAATTTCAAAAAATAGCCGTGAGATTCAAAAAACCAATACAAAACCATTGAAAAATTCACTAAAAATGGCTACATGTAAATACATCCCGTGAATAAAAAAATATTCTAGTCGTGAAAAACGTAGCAACCATTCTTTTTTACATGAATTACAAAAAAAATTGACGCAGAACACAAAATATATCAAAAATCACATTGAAAATCGACAAAATTAAAAAAAAAGGTAAATGGTTTAATTGTTAAAATACCACTGTGGTGGGGATAGAAAAAAATAGTACTAAAACGCATTAAAAAGTTCATTAAAAACGCATTGAAAAATGCACTAAATATCGCTAGTTATTTTTTAAATCGCAGTAATCAGAATTTCATCAAACTGATAAAACATTCTAATCGGAAATCTGAACTATTTGATTATCCGGTTGACCAAGAAACTATCTGGGTCAAACCATAAGATTAAACTACAATAATGGCGGATCGTAAATTCCATATTCACTTGACATTAAACATGTTACACATGTTTGTTACGTCATCAAGTGGTTTTTACTTCTTATTTTTATATGTAGTTGCATTAATGTTTTTCTAAATTATCTCTTCTTTCATTATTTAACATAAAAATTACATCTATTTGCATAATTTGGTTTGTTTCACGATTGATATAATTTGGCGAAATTGGTCGACAGGATAATCACGCAGTAAAAGGAAAGCGTTTAGAGATAATAAAAAATCGACACGGAACACAACAATTCTTGAAAAATCGCGTTAAAATCTCTAAAATTATATTAGATTAAAAGTTTGAAATCAATTTTTAATTCCGAATATCAAAAAATCACCATAAAACTCGAAAAATTTCTAAAAATTGCATTGAAAAGTGCATTAAAAATCACTAATATTAAAAAATCACAGGGATCAAAATTTACTCTAATAGGGTAAAACGTTGTAATTGAAAATATCTCATTAATGACAAAAATCCGACATCGAACGCAAAAAATCTCGAAAAATCGCATTAAAATTAAGCTGAAATTCATAAATCTTAACAGCTAAAATTTAATACATCAGCCTGTAAGTTTTAAGCAAAATTCCTTTTACTAATGTCGAATAACAGCGGCAAAATTTACACTAGGACTTCCCTCAGAGGGATTAGTCTGAGCGATGTTGCTGAGAATACACATTTAATAACTTGCGACAAGTAAAGAAAATGAGATGTTACCTTTAATTGGTCATTCATTGAGATAAAATATGATGAAAATAAGCATATTGAATCATAGAATTACAAAATCTTATATATAAAGTTGCATATACTATTTATATAAAAGGGAAAGCAAACCATACATGGATATAAAATTGGAAATATGGAAAATGTTAAAAGTAATACAGAAAATAAAACACCAAATTTTCCTACATTGGAAATATAACTTTTTGGTTTGGTTTGGTTTATTTTTGTCGTCCGATTATCTACTCTAATGGGATATAGGACCAGGGGGAGTGCCCTTCGTGGGGGTCTTTCTAAGGGAACCTAACCCGTATTTACGCAAGGTTCGAAGAAAACCACGAAAACTCCGAACGGTTAGGCCGACAGCCGCGATTGGATTCGAACCCAGCACCTGCCGTCTATCACTTGAGAGGTCTGAACCTCTAGGCCACTGGTGGGGCAAATATAACTTTTTGAAATGATGTCATGAGCATAAGCAGAAGCTCCGCACCGATTTGAGAAACTATAAATAACATAAACTATTATGTTTGAAGAGAATGGAGTGTATTTTATATGGTGTGAGATCCGTCTGAATAGTTTGAATTGTTGAACATCTGTTTTCCATGGATGCCATGAGGTTGTCGATAAGAATTAAGGAATCCTTTTTTAAGAATTTGTCCTAAACGAGCATTTACATCGTATAAGTTACACTGATGCCAAAGTTCTAGTTTCTAACCCCAACAGTATCCTAAAAAATTGCAATATTCTCAATAAATTGGGTTTAAAACTTTTCTAGAAAAAAAATGTTTAATTTGTGAATTTAAATTGTCGAATGTTTTAGAAATCGTTCATAACAAAAATATTATATCTTAAAAGTTGCCACAAAAAAAAAAAAAAAATAAAATAAAATAAATTTTTAGTCATAGTAACATTAAAGAATTCTCAATTTTAGAACTTTTTTGCTCGTGCATTGATGGTGATTATTGTTCCTACGCAAAATATAGTATATTTTGCAGCAAACATGGTTACCAACATTTTTTGCCCACATTATTTTTTAAATCGGCTAGGTACTCCCAATGATAACGAAAAACACACAAACGTTATTGCTTTATAGCATAGAAATATAGAATCAAAATCTATTTATCTTCTATTATATACATAAATCATCTAATTAGTGCTAGCAGATGTATTTTTAAATATACATAGGTCAATATAATGCTTCATTTTTCTTTTCTTAGTATTTCTTAATATTCATTTTTCATTTATTTGTATTATTCAGTAAAAAACTCACTTTCTTAAGCCCGAATTACGTCAAACTTTTTATAAAAGCGCCAAAGTCAATATAACAGCGAAGTATTGTGAAGAGTATTAAATACATGGTAGTAAGACACTTAGCCAAGCGCAGATAATAAATCGCCAAATATTGTTCTTTTCGCCCTCTCTCGAAATGGATTTTTTTCCGTGCATTTAAAAAACACGATTTTGAGTCATCTTATTTAAAATTCAAATAAATAAATAAGAGGAAGCAATAATAGCATAAGTCAAAACATTTTATTTCAGCATCAAGGAATTGTATCGTAGTTACACATGTGGAAAAAAGCTGCTTTTGACCAAAAAACGTTGTCTCCACTAAATTTGAATCCGATTAAAAAAAGTACCGTGATTAATTAAAATGTTATAGGCAGAGCTGCCAAGTCTCCGGCATTTTGGATACCGGTATTTTAATACAGAAAATGTTTATTAAATTGGAACATTCTGCAGACATTTATTAATACAAAATATTATATATATATATAAACTATTATATATATATTATTATATATATTTATAATATTATTATTATATATATATAAACAATAATACTTATTAATACAAAAAATGTTTTAACATTCTGCGGATTTATAAAATAACTTTTCCTATAAGAAAATTCTGCTTTGCAATAAGCGCGGGCTTGGCATCTCTGTATAGGAATACTTCGTAATCTACTTTTTAACCTTAAAAAAAGCAACTACCACTTTTCGGGTACAAAAAGCATTGCTAATTGTTTCATTTTGCATACAAGGTACCAATTGTAATATTGATACATCTATGGTGATAAATTTCCAATAATTTTTCAAATCCCATTTATTTCATTAAAAATATACATCTTTTATTCATTTAGTTTAAAGTAAATGGTTTTTAACTAATTTCATAATATTTTTGAAATATCACTTTTCATTGGCCATTTTTTAAAGCATTTAGAAAATGGTTGTTGTTTTCAGTCAAATATAGACTTTGGTCTGTCCGCATTTTATTTTATTATTATTATTATTTATAAATGGTGGAGAAATATTAATACTTAATCCATAACGTACATAATATATGACTCTGTTATTACATAAGTCACCTTTTTATCATTATAAAAATTATGTTTTTACTGATTTTTATTAACTCAATAGGAAAAGTTTTGTGCTTTGAGCAATAGATGTCCGCATTTCATTTATTTATTTATTTTAACAAAATTCTTTCCATTTAGTAGAATTTTTATTTAAATAGGAAATCCAAATGTCGCTGTTAATAAAGAAGAAAGTTACAAAACGAGTATAGACGCATACTATCAAATATGGAAAAACGACGAATCCAAAAAAGACGTCTTATGAAATATCATCTTTTAAAGCAAAAAAACGAGGTCTGATTATCGAACCTACTAATTACAAAATGTGCATTACATTTAAAAAAAATTAAATAAAATAAAAATACTGCAAATATTGATTTTTTTTTCTTTTGTGCAGTTTTGGCTTCGAAATGTGCGCTATGTTGCAAAAAGATATAAGCGGCTATGAAAACACACTTGGTAAACGTTCATGCTCAGTTTTACAAATAAATATGGAACATACAGTGGGTTGCCAAATTATTAGGGACAGTCATATTTATTGCTAGTCATGCACTTTGGGTGCCCTTGGCTGCGGCTATATATGGTTTAGGTGTTGCAGGAATGTACTTTACCATTGTAAATATCTCTATAACTCAAATTTTAAGTACTTTTAGTATGTTACAAAGTTTGTTTGCGTTCTATAAATATTTTAATAACGAGAAAGACGCTAAGTCTTTTTACACGCAATAGTGGACAAAATTTTTTGGGGTTTTTTTTGGAAAACTTAAGAATAATATGTGAGTATTATCTTTCTTTATTGATTAGATATTTGTTTTTTGGGAAAATTATTTACGATTTAATTTATTTTTAATTTTTAATAATTTCAGTATGGGTTGAGGGATTGATTTGTCTCTTAGGAAAAAAATCTGAGGTAAAACCTCTTCTTCTGCATGCGAGACATTCTAAAAGGGAAGATAGCAGAACTTGCTTCAGTTTCCAAGTCAGTAGTCAACAGGATAAAAATTAATCTGGACAAAAACCAGCCACTTCCACCCAAATGAAGAGGTAAAAGCGGAAGAAAATGCATAAGAATTCCACATACCGATAGAAAAATCAGGGATATCTGTTTAGGAAACAGAAAGAAAATATGGGACTCCTTATTTACATTATTCAAGAATCTAAAATGCCAGTTTTGAGAAAACTGTGCTGTGGACATTAGCGGAGGAAGGGTTGACAGGATTTGCATTGGCCAGGCAAGAAACCCTAGCTGACAGAAGCACTTTGCCTAGGCTCCTGAACACCGCCAGAACACATTTGATGACGGGAGTAAGGTAAATTGTTAAGATGGTTATTATTTATATCATTTAAAGTCATTTATTTCTAAATTATTAGAATATTTAATTTTTTTTCAGATCTTTTCTCAGATGAATCAGTTTTTGTGATTTTAGCCGATAAAAGCAGCTTTGTCAGGCGACGCCCAGGCGCAAAATACCGCCATAACTGTATCGTGGATAGTGTAAAACACCCTGATAAAGTAATAGTGTTGTCTGTCATAAGCGCTAAAAGAGTTGGACGCTTCTACAATGTCTAGGGAATCATGAGACAAGACCAGTACAGGCATGTTCTTGAAACTCGGCTGCTTCCACAAATTCAAGAATGGTTCCCAAGTGGTGAAGAGTTTATGTTTATGCATGATTCAGTGCTTTGTTATAAAGCTAGAAGCATTTCAAAGTTTTGGGAAGACTACAATATCCCAGTTTTATCTTGGCCTGGCAATTCCCCTGACATGAACCCCACAGAAATCTTATGGAAGATCACCAAGGCAAAATCGCCAAAAATATGATTCAACCAAGGTACAACTCATCCAAAAACTAATAAATGTATGGCTTGATAATCTTAAAATAAAAGAAAGTGCCAGAAATTACGAAGAGAGTATGCCTAGACGCATCGAAGCACTTCTTGAAGCTAAAGGAAATGTCACCAAATATTAATATTCTTTACTTAACTTTGGTAAATTGACTATATTATATATTTTTGCTGGGTTTTTTTCCTTCATATAATAATACGTGAATACTCAAACTATAATAATGAAGCTTTTTTAACTTAAAAACAGTGTTTATTTTCAAATTATATCCTAATATTGTACAGAAAACCTATATTCCATGACTGTCCCTAATAATTTGGCAACCCACTGTATATGCCCTATACACACCAAGATACCTAATTGGTGCCAAAATGGTGTTCAGTTGCCTAACATGGTTATCATATAAATGTTATAATAAATTGTTTGTTCTAAAAATATTATCATTTATTGGTTGTTATTTCTTTTTTTTTTTTTAATAACAGAAAATTCTTCGTTTATTCCTTTTTTTATTTTGAAATAAATAAATAACGCGTTATTATAGCATGCTATATGTATCTGGTAATCAAAACGATGTTTTCGCCTAATTGGCATAAAAAATCTCGCCAAACCCGGTGCTTATATCTCTAGTATATTATCTCAAGAATTTTATTTATGTATACTATAATTGTTTTTACATGCCACTTACTTCTTCTTGTATATAAAAATAGGTAAGTGGCTCCTTTATTCAGTATAAATTGTATAAATCTTTAAAAAATAACCCCCGTTGCCCCTTTTTGGAGCGAATTAAAAAAAATCAATGTCTAATTCCAGTATTGCTCCCAGGTATGCATACATATTCCAAATTTCAAAGTTGTATGCCAACAGGAAATGGATGAAAAATGGGAAAAGATGTCACATATGCACCAGGATACATAATTGGCGTCAAAATGGCATTATTTTACCTGAGATGGTAACCCGGCTTTATTTATTTATTATTTGTTTATTTACTCATAAAATGTTTATTTACTTTCATTTCCTTTTTTTAATTATATAAAATATTTGTTTTTATAGTTATTAATTATTATTATTATTTTATTTACTATAAGTTCTTTTTGATAACAGAAAATAATTTAAAAATGTGTATGTAAGCATTATTTGAAAACGCAGTTTTCGCCAAATGGGCTTTGAAAAAAAAATGCGCCAAGTCTGATGTGCGTGTGGCATCCGTGTCGAAAATTTAGTGACCAGAATTGACTTCCACACACAAACGAAATATAAGTTAAATGAAAACATGCAATAAAAATAAATATAAAGGGAAAATGATGTCATAAAAGAAACTTTCTATTTAAAAACGTAATTGTTTCAAATTTTCACACGCGAAATATATAAAATATTCTTTTAGCTATCAAAAAATGCTATTAAGTTTTTATGACATTTTTTTAATATAAAAAAATAACAGTTTTATTTTCCTGCATGATTAAATTTTAAAATGTTTTATTGCATTCAGTATTTCTGAGTGCGTAAATGATTACTATTTACTCCATGTACTGATTCGGTTATCTACGAAAATATCCAGCTTGTGAAATCACGCACACCAAATTTCTGTGACGTATGCAAATAAATTGTGCTTTTTTATCAGTTTTTTTAATATAATTTTTAAACTATTTGGAATTAATTTTTAAAAGTAGGTGCATTCACCAGATTACCTTCAGAGGTACCTTCTGGTACAAACAGAATCAAAATCCGACACGTACTTTTTGAGATTTGCTTGACGAAAGAATTTTTTTGACTTTTAATATCGTTACGTATCTCTGAGTATAAAGACTTCGCTTCGCTCAGACAATTAAATAATTCACTAAAAATCCAAACATCATTTCACGAAATCCAAATAAATTATATTGAAAAGAGAACAAAATTCACTAATTTAGGTCGAAAGAATGAAACCGCTTTCCTTTTCGCTAATGTGGAAAAATCGCCTCGAAACCCACTAAAATTCGCATAAGAATTAAATTTTAAAAAAAACTGAAAATCGGTCTTCAAGGTGTAAAATTTCATACATAACTTCGCGCAGCGGTCTCTCCAGAGCATCGCCAGTACTTTAAAAATTTTAACATGCGTTATAAACTACCTTAAAGTGTAAAACAGATCTCCTTATTACATTTCCTAATTTTGTTCGCGCCCCTCCTTTCACGAACCCTGAAATGTGTCACACCATTCTTTGTTTACATTTTTTATCATGTATTATAAACCATTTTAAAATTTAAAATAAATCACATTGTTATATTTCCAAATTTTAACAAAATCGCGTTCTGTTAGTTCCATTTTTCACCACTAGCTAGCGCACTCTATTCTTCAAAAACTTTATCAAAACGATACTCTGTTAAACAACCTATCAGGTGATATATTACTCGAGGGGGTAGCGGTTTTAAGCAAGAATTTAAGATATTTTATGAAATTGCTATTCGAAAATAGTGGTAACTAAATTTTTGACATTTTAGGTAAATTTCGCAAAAAAATACTACTTATTGCCTTCTCAACAGCTCAAGATTTAGATAGAACAACTATGAAAAAAATAGATGCTAAACGCAAAAAATCTTGAAAAAGCGTTAAAAATCACATTGAAAATCGCATTAAATATCGTTAAAATCTAAAATTCGTAACAAACACAAAATTTTGGGCTAAAAGTTTGAAACGGTTTTCTTTTTATCAATCTCAAAAAAAAAAAAAAAAAAAAAAATGCAAAATGAGAAAAAACATTAAAAATCGCATTAAAAATTCGTTAAAAATTCAAAAATCGCTGTACAAATTCCGAATAATCTTTACTGAAAAGACAAAAAAAATTGCTATATTGGGTTAAAAGAATGAAACCGTATTTCTTTCACTAATGGGATAAAACTGCAAAAATCGTCTAAAAAATTATCAAAAAAATCTAATCAAAAAATTGAAAATCGGGCTTCAAAGTGCAAAACTGCATGTACAAAAGTACATTCCCTCCCCATTTTGAAACTCTACGTACAGCAGACTCTTCAGAACAGCGCTGACACACACACAAACTTGTCTCTTTATTATTATAGATTAAAAAAAATAGCGTTCTATTAGTTCCATTTTCCACCACCAGGTAGAGCACTCTATTCTTCAAAAACTTTACTAAAACCATACTCTGTTAAATAACCAATCAGGTGATATATAACTCGAGGGGGTAGCGGTCTTAAGCAAGAATTTAAGATAGTTTATGAAATTGCTATTCGAAAATAGTGTACCTAAATTTTTGACATTTCACAAAAAATACTACTTATTGCATTCTCAACAGCTCAAGTTTTTGATAGAACAACTATGAAAAAAATAGATGTTAAACGCAAAAATCTTTAAAAAACCTTAAAAATCGCATTAAAAATGGTTGAAATCTAAAAATCGTAACAAACACAAAATTTAGGGCATTAGGCTAAAATTTTAAAACGATTTTCTTTTTATCAATCTCAAAAAATAGCCGCAAAATGAGAAAAACACTAAAAATCGCATTAAAAATTCGTTAAAAATTCAAAAATCGCTGTACAAATTCCAAAAAAACTTTGTTGAAAAGAGAAAAAAAATTGCTATTTTGGGTTAAAAGAATGAAACCGTATTTCTTTCACTAACGGGATAAAACCGCAAAAATAACGCTCAAAATCGCCTAAAAAAATTATTTAAAAAAATCTAAACAAAAAATCGAAAATCGAGCTTCGAGGTGCAAAACTACATGTAAAAAAGTACCTTCCCTCCAAATTTTGTAACTCTACGTGCAGCAGTCTCTTCAGAACAGCGCTCACAGACAAACATCCTTCTCTCTTTATTATTATAGATAGATTAAAAATTTCTGAAAAAAAAGAGAAAACTTTTAGTAATACAATTTTTTACTTCAAATCATATATTTTCAATATTTTATTTAATTTTGTTTTGACATTTAATTATTTTTAATTTTCCAGTTTCAATTATTTTAAAAGCAAACATTTATTTTAACAAATAATCCTTCTATAGTAAAAAAAAACTAGCCTTAAAAGGAATGACTCCTGGAATGATGCTGATGTGGAAGATTTCCGGAACTAACGGATCCGGGTTGTCCACTCCTTCCATGAGTCGAATAGACCAATCAGGAAAGGGCTCCGTCTATGCATCGCCGTATGGGTTACCATAAAGAGAGGAAAGGTTGCCATCGCCAACAATCGCCAAGTTTCTCGCCAACTTGGCGATATATCGCCAAATTTGGCGACCAAAATTAGTTGTCAAAAGTGCCGCCAACTTGGCGATAACTGTAATATTTCGCCAAATTTTTAATTTCTTTACAACACCAGTCGTTTCATACATCATTTGAGAGGTTTGCAACTGCTTATTCATATAATCTTGTGTGTTATCCCCCATTCTGCTCGACAGGGGGGACACATTTTTACTGATGAACCACGTTTGAGAGGAACCTGGACAGAACTGCGCATGGGCGAAAAGAGCGAGTCCATGTCAAAAATGGGGAAGTTAGTACCATCTCGAGATGAGTTTGTTTATTAAACCACCCTAGATGTGTCGAGTTTTTTTTTTTTGGGGGGGGGGGGGGATACCTTTTTTGTTTCTGTAATTGAATTATCTGTTTTTAAAATTACATTGTAATTCTGTTACACGAAATAAGTTATAAAAAGAAAAGAATAATAAAAAAGACGATTTAGAGGTATGATTATTAAATTTAGCTTAATAACTTTTCACTCGCAATATAGCACAACTTAATCTTTTTAGAAGTAACGGTAACATGGCGTGATTTTAAAATATACCAGATTAGCAATTTTTTAAATATGTTTCTTTAAATTACTGTGTACATTATTTATTTATATTGTTTGCATGCATTAGATATGAATATGGCGCAGATGTCATATACTTATAAGGTTTGAAACAATTTTTTTCTAACGTCAATTTGGCGAAAACCTCATTTTCGAATACTGGTTAAAGATACATCTTTAAATTACTTTCTATTATTTAAAAAAATAACAATAAATAAAACAATTTTTAAATATATTAAATTTTAAAAACTATTAACTATAGAACAAAAAACATTTTATATAATTTCAATAAAAGATAAATTAAAGTAAATAAACAGTTTATCAAAAAATAAACAACAATATCAGGGTTACCACATTAGGCAAAATAACGCCATTTTGACGCCAAGTAAATCCTAGTGAGTGTATGACATACATGTGCCCTGAATATTTAGGTTGTTAGAATTGGCGAATTTCTCGTATAGCCGCCAAGTCAGATGCCAAGCAATCGTTAAAACTGCTTATTAGCCATAAATATAAATGTAAAAAAAAGACATGCTTTTATTAAAATTGACAAAAATGTAGGGGGAAATATATACTTTGGAAAGGCTTATTCCGAGAATTGATAGAAGGAGAACAATCTACTTAATTTAAAATAAAATTTTACTCAGAATAAAAATGAAAACTACGTTGAAGTAATTTCGGCCTCATAAGCTATTCCCCCTAAAGTCTGAATGGAATCTGCTGGCCATTCTGCCAAGTGTGGATCTTACATCAATGGTATATCAGTAATTTTTTTACAACACCAGTCGTGTTACACAAGATTTGAAAGGTCTGCAACTGCTTATTCATATTATGGATGTCTTGTGTGTCACCCCCACACTCTGCTCTCCCCAGGGGGGGTCACATTTTTTATTTCTTTACAACACCAGTTGTGTGACACATCATTTGAAAGGTCTGCAACTGCTTATTCATATTATGGATGTGTTGTGTGTCATCCACCACTCTGCCCCCAGGGGGGCACATTTTTAATTTCTTTACAACACCAATTGTGTGACACATCATTTGAGAGGTCTGCAACTGCTTATTCATATTATGGATATCTTGTGTGTAACCCCCCTCTGCTCTCAGAGGGGGCGCATTTTGTAATTTCTTTACAACACCAATTGTGTGACACATCATTTGAAAGGTCTGCAACTGTTTATTCATTTTATGGATGTCTTGTGTGTCACCCTGACTCTGCCCCCCAGGGTGGCACATTTTTAATTTCTTTACAACACCAGTCGTGTGACATATCATTTGAGAGGTCTGCAGCTGCTTATTCATATTATGGATGTCTTTTGTGTCGCCTCCCACTCTGCCTCCCAGGGGTGCACATTTTTAATTTCTTTAAAACACCAGTCGTGTGACACATCATTTGAAAGGTCTGCAACTGCTTATTCATACCATGGTGTATTGGCGAGCGCAGCAAGCAGGGGTAGCCAATAATTTGGAATCGCGAAGCGATTACGCGGGGGGTTGGCGAGCATAGCGAGCAGGGGGCCGGGGCCCCCCTAGTATAATAGAAAAAAACATTTAAAAAAATTACGATTTCTTCGTAAAATATGCTTCAGCTGTAATTCATTTCTTCCAATCCGTCTTATTAATACAAAATTCCTTCCTCATGCTTTATTTTGAGACATTAAAATTTCAGCGATAAATGGTTTCCTCTTGCAAAACTTTCTTTTTTTCGGTTTACTTCGCCACCATCTATCTTTTTCCTCCATGGCGTACAGCAGCTGTGATAAAAAAAAAAAAAAAAAAAAAAAAAATCCTCATTTAAACTGACAGTTTGCCAGTCTATGAATTTTAAAGGTCAGTCTCAGGTTTTAAAATTATTTCTGCGAAAATTTTATGCAACCAACCAACCATAAGAGAATAAAAAGGGAAAAAAGCTAAAAAAAGCGATTTTTTATGAGAGTGAGGTTTGGAATTTAATTAATTACTCACAAGGAAGGTCTCCATACGGGCATACTCAGAAAAATCTGAAAAAATTACAGAATGTTCTGCTCATATAGTTATATATGTTTATAAAAAACATTTCGGCGGAACCTCCTTATAACGTCCGTAAAAAAATAATAAAAATTTCGTTTATTTGGCGATTTATCTCCGGTTGGCGAAAAAACGAAATTTTGAAAAATACGCTTTTACGCTTCGAATACTTTTTAAAGAAAAAACTTTCTATGTTCAATTTATTTAAATAAGTTTAGTTTAAGTAATTTTAGTTTTGCATTTTTACTTTACTTTAAGTGTAATTTTTTCATTTTCATTTATATGTACTTATAACAAAATAAATTAATATATTTTATCATTTAAAACACAATTTAAATTGATTAAAATTGTTCCAAATTGAAAAATACACTGTTAAAAATCTGCTGCATTTTGTTGCCACGCCCTCCCTTGCTTGTATAGAAAACGGTTACTTGGCCGTGAAATTTAGCTTTCTCATTGGTTGGAATAGAGATATTATATACAAGCGGTGGAGTGCGTTGCAACAAAATGCAGCAGATTTTTAACAGTGTATGACACGGTCAATTCACGGTGCTATGGAGCATTCTCATTGGTCAGAAGAGAGATATTTTATAAAAGTAGTGGAGTGACGTTGCAGTAAATGCTGCAGATTTTTAACAGTGAAGTCAATTAAAATCAATTTTCAGATTCGTTAAAATCGTCTGCTTTTGGCGAGGAAATGCACTGCTCGCCAAATCCCGCGTAGCTTTCAGCTTTTCACGCCAATTATTCCAAACTATTTTATTTTTTTACATATCTAATAATGAAATTCCGCCGCTAATTTTCACTGATCCTTTATTACCTACATGAGTAGTTTAATTCGTATTTTTTTCAAAAAATTCTGAATATGCCTCCAATGGAGACCTTCCTTGTCAGTTAATAAATAGAATTTTGAAATTCTGAGCATCAGGTGCATCAGGAGAGTTATTGGGCTACTCACAGAAAAATTTTGAGCTTCGTACGTACCGTAGTTTTCGCTAACTATCGCAGACACACACACAAACACACACACAGAGCGATTTGTTATTTTATTAATATAGATATAATATATTATATCATATTTAATCACTGACATTCATAATATTTTTTGGAAATCAATTTTCTTTCTACTTTTAAAAATATTGCGATTTATTAATGATTCAACATTTCAAATTTCGTTTAAACCACTTTTTTCGTTTTCAGAAATTTAAAATTTTATTTATATCTTCGCTAAATATTTTAAAATTTGGATTTTCAAAAAATTTGGAATTTTGGATTTTATTCCAATAATTTGATTTGAACATTTTTAATTTGATTAAAATAAATAATTTCCCTTTAAAATTAAATTTATTGGCGATATCATCTAGGTAAAAATTCAATGATTATAAATTAACAATTTGAATTTTTTTTAATTAAAAGATAGGTTGTTTTGAAAGAAATATTAAACGAAACACACTGTGCTATCTGCGATAACACTTACCCACTTTTTTTTTTTTTAAATACCAGTAATGGGACCGCTCAAGTATTACGTAAGCATATTTTTAGTCATTTTGTACCCCCTCCACCCCCTTGTAAGAAAATATAAGCAAATGCTACACCCCCCCCCCCCCCTTTGCTTACGTAAGATTTTATGACAGTTTATACATCAATACTTCTTGACTTATAAAAAGTTACCAATCAATTACATTATTGATCCTACAAATTTATATAGGCATATAGGGATTCTGATATCAAAATATCTAAAATGGTTTTATTATATTGTTGTTTATTGCATTAAACAAACCACAGAATTTGGTTCTGTTCAATTTGGTGTTCATATTTTAATCTGATGTCCAGGATCCTTGAACCCATGTTTCAACATTATAAAGTCTATTAAAAAATTTTCACTGGAACAGTGGCCTGGGGTATTGCAGGTTTCCGGTCCTTGTGCTTTGTCAATGTTAATATCCATAATTAAATCCGATTAAATTCACTATGCAAATAAAAACAGAACTCTTTGACTAAAAATTCACTATGTAAATTCACTATGCAACTGAACTAAAACAATAAATATCTGTGTTATGTATCCGAGACAAGAAAAACCCCAAGTAGGTTTTCTGCTTTCTAAAGTTTCAAAACCTGTAGAAAAGGAAGTTCAACAATAGGAGCGAAAAGACAAAAATTTCCAGAAATTCTGCAAAAATTCCCGGAATTCCATGACCGATTGAACGGGAGTAAAGAAAATAAAGGACTTATCTAAAATAAAGTCAACTGACCAGTTATCCTGGCAACAGAACCCAGCCACACCAGTTCCGGTGTTTTTATAGTCTATCAATGTACTTGACTTGGCACACAACTTAACAGACAACAATGAAGACAAAGGGCGAGAGGGTGATGCGGGTCACGCAACTGCCGATGGATAAGCAAAGGATAAAATCGAAAATAAACGGCGAATTTCGAACAGACTATAGAACGCTTTTTCCCCATCATACTTTGTTTGCTTGTTGAGTTTGAACTGCAGTTGCTTCGTTGTTTAATGCTTACGTAAGAATTGTCGTGACCCCTCCCTCCCCCTTGTCAGAAAAAATAAGCAGACTCTGGACCTCCCCTTCCCCCTTTAGTGCTTACGTAATACTTGAACGGTCCCAATGTAAGTGAATTATAAGTGAATGACGTCTCATGATGATTTTCCTTTAATTGTCACTCCAGAAAAATAGATTCAAATCGGGAATTTCGACATTTTTTTTTTCTTGAAAATTTATTAGCTTTTACTGAAAAATGCTTTTTCATTTCATAATTTCTGATAGCATCTGCCAAATACATATATTAAAGATCAAAACTGATTTCATGAATATGTCAATAAATTGAGAGTCTGGATTTCAGAATAGTTTAAGAAAGCCATGTCAATTTCTAAAATATCATATAAATTGTATTCTTATAATGAATTTTTATTATATGCATTGCAACCCACTGTGTGGTACTTGTATTTTTAAAGTATCTACAATATATTTTAAAAGTATTTATTTACAATATTGATTTTATTCAGATATATAAAGAATCAAAGTTACAGTTAAAAAGTTTAAAAAAGCAGCTATTACCATTTATCAGACCTTTCAATCAAAATTATCAATTAGTTCTATAGTTTTTTAGCATTAAAAAATATAGGTTGATTGATTGAATCTAACGATTTTTTAATTTTCTTAAAAACTACTTTAGATATCCGAATATTTCAAACTGCAAATTTTAACCAGAATCATTATCTATCTGCCAATGACTAGTTCCATTTCTTTTTATGCAGCCATTTTTAATTTTCTTAAAAACTATTTTAGATATCTGAATATTTCAAACTGCAGATTTTAACCATAATCATTCTCTACCTGCCAATGACTAGTTTCATATCTTTTTATACAGCCGTTTTTAAGTGTTCGGACTAAGAGCATCCCTTTTCTAGGGGGAAACAAAATCACCGACATCAACATCATATCGACGGTTGCAATGACTCGACAGATCAGTTTAGCTATAAATGTGTCTCTAATTGTAATTATGTAAGAATTTTATTTTTGTGTTCGATAAATGTTTGCACAGGCCCTGGACAATTTTCATTCACGAAATTCGTTCCAGGTCAGACTTTATTCTTCAAAGTACTCGCCGAAACTTCCAGGTTCGATATAAAAAAGTCCTTCCGGCAATGCCGGGAGGAAGAGGTAGCTTTCATATACTTATTTATATATTATTTATTTTAAATTAAGTTATAATATTCAAACATACGAAGCTCAAATTAGTCCGATTTTATAAGATTGAATGCTAGTTTTTGTCAATACTGATTATTAATAGGAATTTTTACAAATTAGTCATATTTTATTCAACCTGGTTTTATTTTCAGCGATTTAGAGAGTGGCCAAATTCCACGATATCATGAAATGTATTCCATTTTAAAGCAACATGATGGATAAAACAAACCAATGAGCTTGGTCAAAATCTTAATTCATGTGGACATGCCCATCTCATATCGAAATCGATTAACATACACAAGTGCTGTCGCGGGCAAATTGATTTTTTGAAAAATGTCACCTACATTAAAAATTCAAACTGCTATATCTCAGGCGTTTTTTAAGATAAAGACAAAGCAAAAGATACTCCGGAATTCATTATTAAGGTAAATACATTCGAAAGAATCTTTATTCAATTTCTAATTTTTTATTTGTACATCATTATACATTTAAAAGATTTTTGACAAACTTAAATAGCCGCCATTTTGAAACAAGATGGCGGATGAAGTTGGCTAGTGAACTCGGTCAAGGTATTGATATGTACTATGTACACACGGAGTTATATCCAAATCAGTTTATAAATATGCGTATTATCGCGTGACAAATTTCAGACCGTTTCAAAATGTCAACCACATTGGACATTGAAAGTGCTATAACTCAGCCATTTTTCAAGATATAGATGAAACAAAAAATGCCCTGGAATCTTTGTATCAAGGTCAAATACACAAAAGAATTTTTTTTTCAATTTCTCCCCTTTTTGTTCCTAATTTTAACTTTTAAATTAAAAAAAAATAAATGGCCGCCATTTTGAAAGAAAATAGCGGATGATGCTGTCTAACGAACAGGGACGAAGTATTTGTATATACTATGTACATAGCAAGTTTCATTCAAATCGGTTCATAAATACGTTAGTTATAGCATGACAAAAATCAGATTGTTTCAAAATGTAAGCCATAAGAAAATTCAAAGCGCTATAACTCAATCATTATTTAAGATATAAACAAAATAAAAAGTTTTCTGGAATCGTTGTTTTAAGTTCTAACACACAAAAAAAATATTTTTCAACATTTAATTTCTTCGCATTTAATTTTAAATTTTTAAATTTTTTTTAAATCGCCGCCATTTTGAAACAAGATGGCGGATGATGCTGGCTAACGAACTCGGTCGAGACATTTGTATGTATATACCAAGTTTCATTCAAATCGTTTCATAAATACGTTAGTTACAGCATGACGAAAATCAGATTGTTTCAAAATGTCAGCCATAAGAAAAATTCAAAGTGCTATAACTCAATCATTTTTAAAGACATAAACAAAATAAAAAGTGTTCTAAAATCGTTGTTTTAAGTTATAACACATAAAAGAAAAATATTTTTCAACTTTTAATTTCTTCGCATTTAATTTTAAATTTTAAATTTTTTTAATTTTTTTAAATCGCCGCCATTTTGAAGCAAGATGGTGGATGATGATGGCTAACGAACTCGGTCGAGACATTTGTATGTACTACGTACATACCATGTTTCATTCATAGCGGTTCATAAATACGTTAGTTATAGCATGACAAAAATCAGATTGTTTCAAAATGTCAGGAATAAGAAAAATTCAAAGTGCTATAACTCAATCATTTTTTAAGATATAAACAAAATAAAAAGTGTTCTGGAATCATTGTTTTAAGTTCTAACACATAAAAGAAAAATATTTTTCAACTTTTAATTTATTCGCATTTAATTTTAAATTAAAAATTTTTTAAATCGCCTCCATTTTGAAACAAGATGGCGGATGATGCTGTCTAACGAACTCGGTCGAGTCATTTGTATGTACTATGTACATACCAAGTTTCATTCAAATCGGTTCAGAAATACGATGGTTATCGCATGACAAAAATCAGATATATATATATACAGGGTGTTTCGCTACCAGACCAACAAACTTTGAGGGGTGATAGTAGACATAAAGACAAACATTATTAAATAGGAAACCATGGGGCGCAAACGTCTTCTGTAGGAGCTAGGGGCGATTAAAGTTTAAGGTCCAAAAATTCAAACGCTGATAAAAATTAGAAAAAAGGGTCGATTTGTTTGCGGTTTTCTCTAAAATCATTCTTTATATCATGATTTTTAATTTTTTTAATTTTAAAGGTTAAGTTCAAAAATTGTCGATAGAGGGCGCTTTAGACTTTAGAGTAACGAACAAATTCTTTTTGCCGTTCTTTTGTGCATAGAGTTGAAATTATTCTAAAGTTTAGACTTTAACTTAAATTTTAAGCACAAAATTGGAAACATGGGGATAGGTTAACTAGCGAAAATTTAACTGTGAACCGAAAGGGAGATTTTAAACGCTCATAAACATTGGACAAACTAATCGATTTTGTTGCGGTTTGCGTGTAGGTCATTCTCTTGATAATTATTTTATTCAAAATGACGTACAGCTTTCATGTCCTCATTTTTTGATAGAGGGCGCTTTCGACACATGTCCGACATTTTAATGGCATTACTCCCGGTGTTTCACTACCAGACCACCATACTTCCAGGAAGTGTAAAGGATGCAAAGATGACCGGAATCACACAGGAATGTAACGTTGAAAATTGCTTTTTTGCATGTTATGTTTAAAAAATAGCAGAGAAAAAAACAACAGAAACAAACAGAGAAACAGCAACCTGTTAAAGTGACGGAACAAAGTTTATTTAAAGGTTTTACTGCAAAAAGTGTTCGAAATTACGACCACAAAAAGCCCGGCAAGCTTGATAGCGACAGTAGATGGCGCTGCGATTTTCTTGCGGTAGATGACGCTGAATGGCAAGTTTCTGTGTCGTTGCGCAGCTGTATGTGGTTCCAGCATGATCGGGCTCTTCCACATTTTACCAATGATGTTCACCGATACTTCAACGTAACATATGGACAGCGGTGAATAGGTCGCGGTGGCCCGGTTTATTGGACTGCCAGACCATCGGACCTATCAAGTATGAGCTTCTTCTGCTGGGTTCACATGAAAAGTTGGGTGTATTCCCGTGAGAATCCCGTACCATCAATTAAAGACTTAGCAGCTCGTATTTCTCTATCTTCCGGAAATCTATCAAACATTTCAGGAATCTTGCAAAGCGTGAGGAATTACATGCGACGCCGCTGTCAAGCATGTCGAGTTACTTCTGGTCGTAATTTCGAATATCTTTTCTAGTAAAACCTTTAAATAAACTGTTTTATGTCATATTAACGTGTTGCTGTTTCTCTGCTTGTTTCTATTGTTTTTTTCACTGCTTCCTTTAACCATAACTCGCAAAAAAGACATTTTCAACGTTACATTCCTATGTGATTCCGAGTCGCTTTTGCATCCCTAACACTTCCTGGAAGTATGGTAGTCTGGTAGTAAAACACCCAGGAGTAATGCCATTGAATTGTCGGAGATATGGCGGAAGCGCACTCTATGAAAAAATGAGGACACCACAGCTGTATGTCATTTTGAATAAAATAATTACCAAGGGAATGACTTACACGTAAACCGCAACAAAATCGATTTGTTTGTTCAATGTTTATGAGCGTTTAAAATCTTCCCCTCGGCTCACAGTTAAATTTTCGCTAGTTAACCGATCCCCATGTTTCCGATTTTGGGCTTAAAATTTAAGTTTAAGTCTAAACTTTAGATTAATTTCAACCCCATGCACAAAAGAACGGCAAAAAATATTTGTTCGGTACTCTAAAGTCTAAAGCGCCCTCTACCGACAATTTTCGAACTTAACTTTTAAAATTAAAAAAAATAAAAAATCGTGATATAAAGAATGATTTTAGAGAAAACCGCAAACAAATCGACCCTTTTTTCTAATTTTTATCAGCCTTTGAATTTTTGGACCTTAAACTTTAATGGCTCCTAGCTCCTACAGAAGACGTTTGCGCCCCATGGTTTCCTATTTAATAATGTTTGTCTTTATGTCTACTATCACCCCTAGAAGTTTGTCGGTCTGGTAGCGAAACACCCTGTATATATATGGTTATATATATACATTGTCTCACAAAAGTGATGGGACATTTGTGCTTTATAAAAAGAAACTGCAATAAAATAAATAAACAAACATGTGCAAAAATTTTTTGGGTGTGTTTCGTATTTAAAATTAATAACAATTATTACATAACATACATTTTGTCAAAATATTAAAATATTAATTTAGTAAAAATAAAATTGTGCAGAACGGAGCAAAAAATGGCTCACATAAGTGATGGGACACTTACTTTTCCATCAAATATTTATCCAAAAATTTTACTTTTTAAAAGGTTTTAATATTTTGTTGGATTTCCTTTTACTTCTAAAATATGATTTAATCCTGGCTTCACATAATGAAAAGTTCTGAAGAAATTTTTCAGAAGTTGTACCATGGTAACGACTGTAATAATTAATATTTCTTCAGATAAGGGAAAATCCTGTTGCCATAATGGTCTCATTTCGCTTCCAAATGTGCACTGTTATTAATAAACTAAAATAGTTACTTCTAAATAGCTGATTTTTGTCCAACGTTTAAGATAATTTAATATCACAATGTTGTCTAAATCGTTTTCAGCAATGAACAAGGTGCTGCTAGAGGTCCAAATTATTTAAAATACAAATTTAAATTCACCAGTTCGTTTCATCCACGGTTGATTTTGAAATATTGACCAGCGTAGCGGGCATAGCCTGCTAGTAAATAATAATAAAAAAAAAAAAAATATTATATAAAAAGTTTGTCTTAGGTAAATTTATAAAATTTAATTCAGATGTTAAGAAATTGAGATACATTTTAGGTTAATAACATTAAGGATTTTTTTTTTAAAGTACTTTCTCTTCAACTGAAATCTTTGGCGCCTTTACTACTTCGGCGCCTGTTTGCGCCGCACACTTCGCACACCGAGTCGGCACGCCCCTGCAAGTGGATTACCAAGTACTAATTTCTCCAACAAAAACTAAATCATGATTAGAAATTAATTGAGTTCAATACCTTTCAATTAAAAAAAAAAGTTTCTTTAATGTTTGTTATTCTTGTTGATATAAATTTCAAGAAATTGGTGCGGCATATTCTTTAAAAATAGAACCTGGACCTCATTCTTTCTAGAGTAAGATGTCTGCTTCGGACAAGACCGAACTTTTAACTTTTAGGTAGCTTTCATTACAAAAAGTAAAAAGCTACCTATTGCAGCCGTCCGGAGGAAAGCACTTCCAGAAAATTTTGGTATATTTTCACCGATCATGACCCCCAGACCCCAAAACCACCCTCCGTTCAAATGTTGACATATATATATATATATATACAGTGTCTCACATAAGTGATGAGACACTTGTGCTTTACAAAAGGAAACTAATCAAATAAATTAAAAAAACATGCACACATTTTTTTGTGGGTGTGTTTCATACTTAAATTTAGTAAAGATTATTACATAACATACATTTTGTCAAAATATTAAAATATTAATTTAATAAAAATACAAATGTTTAGAACGGAGCAAAAAATAGCTCACATAAGTGATGGGACACCATTATATATGCAACAAAAATCGTCTGAAATAAGCAATAAAAATATTTTTGGGGGTTTTATTTTTACTTAAAAGCAATTGGCAATAATTTATAAAATAGTCTTCAGTATTTCTCTCCAGTTTGTTTTGGAATTTTTGTGTTTTTTAGCTCTGTGTAGCCATGAATGCTAAACGAAAAGAAACTTCGCCTGAAATTCGAAAATTAGTTATTAATTTGCATATTGAACGTGGAAAATCTATTAGAAAAACTGCTGAAACAGTTAACTTGAGTAGTTCAACAGTTTTCAATATCATTAAACGATATAAAAAGAACCATATGATTCAGGATAAAAGAAGACCTGGCCGACCATCAAAGCTATCCAATGGAATAAAGCGAATTATCGTTCGAAATATTAAAAAAAATCCAAGAAATAGTGCTTCAAAAATTGCTGCTGATTTACAAGCATTATATGGAATAATTGTTAATGCTGAGAAGTAGTAGGGAAACGACAGTTTAAGGACAGCCGGAGGGGCAGAGGGGCCGTGCCGCAGCATCCCTCCGGCTGTCCCTGCGGCTGTCCCTCCTGGTCCCGCCTGCGGTGCCGCCGCTCGAAATCATACTATAAGATGAAGATTAAATTTATATATGAATTTTGAACAATCGTAATTTTAATGAGTATTATTAATTAAGCGAAACAATTAAAATCTCATTTTTTAACCATTTTATTTAGATTTCTTCAACTACAAGATGAGATTATCAATTTAACACAAGAAAGTTAAACATATATTTGAATTTTGCTTGATAGACATCTTAATGAGTAGTATTAATTAAGTAAAAACAATAGAAAATATCCAGTTTTATAGAAAAAGACTGATTTCTTACGATTTTTATCAACTATATGATCAATGTAACTACTTACAAGTTGAAAGTTAAACATGTATCCTAGTTTTTCAACAGCTATAGCCTTAATGAGTATCGTTAATTAAGTAAAAAAACAATGGAAAATATCAAGTTTTATGGAAAAAGACTGATCTCTTGCGATTTTTATCAACTTAAGAGAGAAAACTTAAACATACATTTCAGTTTTTCAACAGCTATAACCTTAATGAGCATTCATAATTAAGTAAAAAACAATGGAAAATATCGATTTTTATAGAAAAAGACTGATTTCTTACGATTTTTATCAACTGCAACATCAGTGTATCGATTTACAAGTTGAAAGTTAAACATGCATTCTAGTTTTTCAACAGCTATAATCTTAATGAGTATCGTTAATTAAGTAAAAAACAATGGAAAATATCAAGTTTTATAGAAAAAGACTGATTTCTTACGATTTTTTCAACTCAAACTTCAGAATATCAATTTGATAGAAAGAAATTTAAGCATGCATTCGAGTTTTGGACAACCATTTCCTTCACGAACATTAATAATTAAGCAAAACAACGGAAAATATTAAATTTTTAACTGATTTCTTCATATTTATTTTATTTATATATATATATATATATATATATATATATATATAAAATCAGAATACACAACTTAAAATAGAAATTTAAGCATATTTTTTAGTTTTTGAACAGTCTTTACCTCAAAGAATTTCAATAATTGAACAATTAACAAAGGAAACTAATGATTTTTTAACGAAAAAAGACGAATTAAACGAATTTGGTTAACTTTTACTCTAAATGGAAATTTCATCATACTTTTATATACTAACTAAGTAGAATTTTAATGCATAAACGAACACATTTCAGTAAATATTCATCGCACACACAAATATGAAAACAACACCTGCTTCTTGTGACGTCATATTGAAACCAAAACTTATTCCTTTGAAGTCCCTCACCATGCCTTTTCACCCCCATCACCCCCAATTTTTTACTTCAGGTAGGGAGATGGACAAAGCAATGACCTCGCATTCTTGTATATTTAGAAGTCTGGGAGAAAAAAAGAGACATTTTATGCACTCCAATTTCATAACAGTTACCTCAATATCCCAAAATTTGAATTTTGGAAGACATAATCAGTATAATTAATTAAACAAAATAATAGAAATATTATTTTTTAAGGGGTAAAGGTGAATTTAAGCGAATTTGATTAGTTTTACAATAGTCTTTTGAATCGCAACTTGGAAATATGGATTCCTAACAGAAGAGTTAAACGTATATTTTAATTTTAACAACAAAAACTTAACAAGTATCATTAATTAAACAAAAATAAATATAAATTTTAAAGAAAAGACGAATTTGAATAATTTTACACTAGTATTTTCAAAAGCAACATTTAAATATCAATACTTATTCACATATTTCACTTATTCACTGTATTCAATACTATATTTAATAAATTTGGATACACTTTAAGAATTTTCTAATCTATAATTAAATATTAGCTGTATATTTAATGTTACCCATGTTTTCAACATTAGTTCATAATCGTGAATTTTGTATTTTAAATACCATGTTATTCAGGTTCAGTTTATTTTCACTTGAAATCATACAGAATTTTTTAACAGAGTTTGTTTTTGAAATCATTGAAGCAACTGTATTTAATATTTTTAACACCAATTTTCTAACATTTTCTAACATTTTCCGATTATACATTCTTCAGAAGTACATTTCTAAATGCTACAATCACTTTACATATCGAAGAGATATCATTGAAGCAACTGTATGTAATATTTTTAATACCAATTTTCTAAGATTTTTTAACATTTTCCGGTTATACGTTCCTCAAAAGTTATTATTACGTATTCTAAACAATAGAAAATATTAATTTTAAGAATAAAAAGACGAATTTAAACAAATTTTATTAGTTTTACACTATTTTTTCTCATCTCCAACACGGATATATCAATTTTAACAGAAGAATTTTAAACGTATATTTTAGTTTTTAACAACAAAAATGTATTAAGTATCATTGATTAAACAAAAATAAATATCAATTTTCAAGAAAAGACAATTTTTTACACAAATTTTCAACTTTGAAATACATTTGTTTACATATATTGTTTCAGTATATTACTAAACTTAAACTTTTTAAAAAATTTGAATGTCTTTACAAAGGGTTCATACTTATATTTTTCACGTCTTGACTGCATTTGAAATCTTACAACAAAAGTATACTTTTATTATTATTATTATTATTATTATTCTAGAAAACCTAAAAAATCATTTCTTGCTGCTTTAGACACTTGACATATTAAAACTACTCTACCCATATAATTAATCAAATTAGGACATGATTCATCTTACACTTCAAAATTTCTGAATTTTTACAATACTTATTTTCATCAAACTTTATTCTTGATCCTATATATTTTAATAGCACAGAATTTTAATATCTGTTTTTATCTACTTATCAGAAAATTATTAAAACACCCAACACCATTTTCCAAATATGAATATTATCTTTACAGTTTAATAATGCAAAACATACACGAATACAGAGTTAAATTTTTACAAACATTTCATATTTCAAACCAAACTATTCGAAATTTTCACAACATAAGAGCAAACATTAGACGAACTTTTTAACATTAATATTGTTTAGATCTTTTCATTATAACCTTTAACTATGATAATTATCCAATTTTAGGTTGATTGTCGAAAAACTGTAACTGAAATTACGTAAACTTAATGTAAAAAAACATGTTCTCACACAATTTCTTGAAATTCAACAAAGAATGGACTATTACTCTAATACTTATCTACATCAATCTCGACTCTCGATAGTATATAGATATTTCATCATTACATACTTACCAACTCTTTTCAAACGTTTATCAGAAAATCAAGTCAATCAAAGTCTAGTAATTATCACACCTGTTCCTCAGAAATATTACTATCATATGAAACAGTAAAGGAAATTAATAAATATTTAATATTTAATAACCTCATACGTGAAATTACTGCCGAATGAGAATACTGATAATCAATAAAATCAACTGTTGGACAAAAAATAGTACAGATTACTGAAAATCCAAATCATTTTTTCTACAAAAATTACAAAAATTAACAAATGAATGACAAGTTAGAGAAATAAATAAAAAAATTAATGAACATATTTACAAATTTATTAAAATCACACCTTTTTCTGGATTACAAACCACAATTTCTTGAAAAATTTAACACCGAATTTGCAAGATTTTAATCCTAGTATTACATACACTCAACAAATATTCAAAATTAACAAAAAAATATTTTTTTAGTCTCATCAATAAGTAGAAATTCTATATTAAAAGAATATTTTCATAGTAGTACTTATAAAAATGAGAGTTTACAAACTGATTTTCATAATTTTATCACATTTAAACTTAATTTTTATACATAAAACATTATTTAACCAAATTTTATACTTTCTAATTCAGTAAAATTCAATACTTTTTTAGTTTTTAAACCAATACCACAATATTTATTTACATCAAACTTGATTATTTACCAGGGTTGGTATAAAAACCGTTTTTTTTGAAAAAAACCAAAAAACCGGGTTTTTTTGGTTTAAACCAGGTTTTTTTGGTTTAAACCAGGTTTTTTTTCAAATCATTATTTAAATAGCATTTGCAAGAAAAATAACTTGTGTTTTAGAAAGTCATGAGGATTTTTTGTAATTAATAGTTAATTAATGTTAAACATTCACATTAGTATTTTTTTTTTTTTTTGATAATTAAATAACTAAAGCATAAAAAATTATAATTAATTATCTTATAAGTTTAGGTTTCTATAGGGAAATATTCATTGTGTGAAAAAAAAAAAAAAAAAAAAAAACTATTAATTTATTAGTATACTTATATAAACCTTTTAGATAATAATTTAAGAAATAATTATATGCAGGTTGATAATGAAGAACATAGTAAAGGGCAAACAAACATATTTTACTAAATTAACAGAAATAAGCTGAAATAGAAAACATTTTCTTGTGTATAATTTAGAAATTATTTACAGTATTAACATCAACAAATGATTATTTTGTAAAAAAATTTATTTATAAAAAATTTTGTTCTTTTTAATACAGTATGCAATGGCGAAACCATTGTATTTGTAATTAAAAAGAACAAAATTTTTGATACTTTTTTCATAACTTTTTTTGAAATTTTTGCAACTTTTTTTGCAATTTTTTTTACACTTTTTTTAACTAAAATTTTTCATTTTTTTAACGTTGTGATTTTTTATTTTTTACTTTTGTAAAAACTTATTTTGAAAAAAAAAATTTTTGTGAAAAATGTTTTTGAAAAAAATTTTTTTTGTAAAAATATTTTTTGAAGTTTCGGTTTTTGTAAAAAAAAATTTTTGTTGTAATTTTTTTTTTAAACTTTGTTGTGAGTTTTTCACTTTGTGATTTTTTTGTTTTACATTTGTGTTTTTTCTTTTCACTTTTGTAATTTTTTTATATTGTAAATATTTTTTGTTGGTATTTCTATAAAACAGTGAAATTATTTTGTAAACTTGCATATTTTTTCATACATCTGCTTATTTTTGTTTGTTCTTATGCATTTTTTAAGTTGTGAGAGTGTTGTTTCACTTAAAATGTTATGTGTATGTATGTGTGTGTAACCTATTTTATTAATGTAATAGGTTTTAAAAAAAATAAACACAACGATATATGCATATAAAAGAATATTTATTGTGAGCATTTAAATAATACATTGCAAAATAATATCTATACATTCATGTTGGTTAGAAGAATCACGGGTAACAAAATTACTTTTCAGCAGTGTGTGTCTTCCAAATTTTAAGTTTGAGATATTGTGGTAAGTGTTATGAAAATATGATGGATATACAGTCTAAATATCTTCCTTTATGTCTAAATTCTTCAAACGTCTGACTAATTTTTGAATATCTTCACTAAGTTTGCATATAACTGACGACGCTTTACATGATGATGTGTGCATTTTTGATTCACGTCTTCTTGAAAACCGCATTTGGTAATCTTCCCAAGCGTAAGGTTTTTCACCTGTATGGATTTTTGTATGTTCTGTTAAATTTCATTTACTTAAGAAGTGTTTGTAGCAAATAGAACACATCTGTAATAGAAATAAATGCAAACAATTAGGATTATCTTCAACAATATACGTAAAAAGGTATTTGTTAAAGTGTAGGTAGTAAGACAAATCATTTTGTATTTACTCTAATTACGTTACATATACGAATTCTAGTATTTTTCATATAAGTACTTACATATGTATTATTCATTAACGCTACATGTGCTAGGGATGAATCATTCAGATCATTAATTTCTGAAGTTTGCTGCTGTTTTAGTTCATCTTGTTGAAACATCTGCATAACGCAAGAAATATATATTTAGTAAAGGTTTAATGTATAAATAATCGCTTATTTATTTATTTTTATTAAATACATGTATATTGCAATCAATTTTCGTTGTACGTTTTAATATAAATTATTTTTTTTTTATTTACTCATATGATAGAAATTCCTCTGAGGAGTACATATCTGATAATTTTTAGAAAAAGTATGAAACACAAATCTCTGTATGATGATAACCATTGTGGTAAAATTCACATAGTTTGGTTTCGAAAATAGGTTATTTGAAATATGAACTGTTAAAAATTAAAGATTGTATTCATACATACTTTGTATAATCAAAAACTATAAACATTTTATTAATATTTTAAACAACTAGATGGACGATAATTCAGAAATCGTTAACTGTAAGATGAAACATATGATAATTTGATTAATACTATGGAAGGTCTAACTCAAGATTAGTCATGTATACTACATTAAAACTATAAAGATAGTATTTATATTTTAAGCAACTTGATGGATGATAATTCAGAAGTGCGAGATGAAACATCTGATGAATTGATTAAAAATATGAGTAGATTAGTTTTAATACATTAGATGCTTATAGAAGTAAGAAATTTCGTGTAGTAGCAATGCGTATACGATGAAAATCGAATAGAATCAATTGACTTCAACATGCGTATACGATGAAAATCGAATAGAATCAATTGACTTCAACATGCGTATACGATGAAAATCGAATAGAATCAATTGACTTCAACTCTCGTTCCAAGTTAGTATTTATCTCACTTGTGTAATGTGGAAATATAAAAGGTAAATCTAAATAATCAAGTTTGATGTAAATAAATATTGTGGTATTGGTTTAAAAACTAAAAAAGTATTGAATTTTACTGAATTAGAAAGTATAAAATTTGGTTAAATAATGTTTTATGTATAAAAATTATGTTTAAATGTGATAAAATTATGAAAATCAGTTTGTAAACTCTCATTTTTATAAGTACTACTATGAAAATATTCTTTTAATATAGAATTTCTACTTATTGATGAGACTAAAAAAATATTTTTTTGTTAATTTTGAATATTTGTTGAGTGTATGTAATACTAGGATTAAAATCTTGCAAATTCGGTGTTAAATTTTTCAAGAAATTGTGGTTTGTAATCCAGAAAAAGGTGTGATTTTAATAAATTTGTAAATATGTTCATTAATTTTTTTATTTATTTCTCTAACTTGTCATTCATTTGTTAATTTTTGTAATTTTTGTAGAAAAAATGATTTGGATTTTCAGTAATCTGTACTATTTTTTGTCCAACAGTTGATTTTATTGATTATCAGTATTCTCATTCGGCAGTAATTTCACGTATGAGGTTATTAAATATTAAATATTTATTAATTTCCTTTACTGTTTCATATGATAGTAATATTTCTGAGGAACAGGTTTGATAATTACTAGACTTTGATTGACTTGATTTTCTGATAAACGTTTGAAAAGAGTTGGTAAGTATGTAATGATGAAATATCTATATACTATCGAGAGTCGAGATTGATGTAGATAAGTATTAGAGTAATAGTCCATTCTTTGTTGAATTTCAAGAAATTGTGTGAGAACATGTTTTTTTACATTAAGTTTACGTAATTTCAGTTACAGTTTTTCGACAATCAACCTAAAATTGGATAATTATCATAGTTAAAGGTTATAATGAAAAGATCTAAGCAATATTAATGTTAAAAAGTTCGTCTAATGTTTGCTCTTATGTTGTGAAAATTTCGAATAGTTTGGTTTGAAATATGAAATGTTTGTAAAAATTTAACTTTGTATTCGTGTATGTTTTGCATTATTAAACTGTAAAGATAATATTCATATTTGGAAAATGGTGTTGGGTGTTTTAATAATTTTCTGATAAGTAGATAAAAACAGATATTAAAATTCTGTGCTATTAAAATATATAGGATCAAGAATAAAGTTTGATGAAAATAAGTATTGTAAAAATTCAGAAATTTTGAAGTGTAAGATGAATCATGTCCTAATTTGATTAATTATATGGGTAGAGTAGTTTTAATATGTCAAGTGTCTAAAGCAGCAAGAAATGATTTTTTAGGTTTTCTAGAATAATAATAATAATAATAATAATAAAAGTATACTTTTGTTGTAAGATTTCAAATGCAGTCAAGACGTGAAAAATATAAGTATGAACCCTTTGTAAAGACATTCAAATTTTTTAAAAAGTTTAAGTTTAGTAATATACTGAAACAATATATGTAAACAAATGTATTTCAAAGTTGAAAATTTGTGTAAAAAATTGTCTTTTCTTGAAAATTGATATTTATTTTTGTTTAATCAATGATACGTAATACATTTTTGTTGTTAAAAACTAAAATATACGTTTAAAATTCTTCTGTTAAAATTGATATATCCGTGTTGGAGATGAGAAAAAATAGTGTAAAACTAATAAAATTTGTTTAAATTCGTCTTTTTATTCTTAAAATTAATATTTTCTATTGTTTAGAATACGTAATAATAACTTTTGAGGAACGTATAACCGGAAAATGTTAAAAAATCTTAGAAAATTGGTATTAAAAATATTACATACAGTTGCTTCAATGATATCTCTTCGATATGTAAAGTGATTGTAGCATTTAGAAATGTACTTCTGAAGAATGTATAATCGGAAAATGTTAGAAAATGTTAGAAAATTGGTGTTAAAAATATTAAATACAGTTGCTTCAATGATTTCAAAAACAAACTCTGTTAAAAAATTCTGTATGATTTCAAGTGAAAATAAACTGAACCTGAATAACATGGTATTTAAAATACAAAATTCACGATTATGAACTAATGTTGAAAACATGGGTAACATTAAATATACAGCTAATATTTAATTATAGATTAGAAAATTCTTAAAGTGTATCCAAATTTATTAAATATAGTATTGAATACAGTGAATAAGTGAAATATGTGAATAAGTATTGATATTTAAATGTTGCTTTTGAAAATACTAGTGTAAAATTATTCAAATTCGTCTTTTCTTTAAAATTTATATTTATTTTTGTTTAATTAATGATACTTGTTAAGTTTTTGTTGTTAAAATTAAAATATACGTTTAACTCTTCTGTTAGGAATCCATATTTCCAAGTTGCGATTCAAAAGACTATTGTAAAACTAATCAAATTCGCTTAAATTCACCTTTACCCCTTAAAAAATAATATTTCTATTATTTTGTTTAATTAATTATACTGATTATGTCTTCCAAAATTCAAATTTTGGGATATTGAGGTAACTGTTATGAAATTGGAGTGCATAAAATGTCTCTTTTTTTCTCCCAGACTTCTAAATATACAAGAATGCGAGGTCATTGCTTTGTCCATCTCCCTACCTGAAGTAAAAAATTGGGGGTGATGGGGGTGAAAAGGCATGGTGAGGGACTTCAAAGGAATAAGTTTTGGTTTCAATATGACGTCACAAGAAGCAGGTGTTGTTTTCATATTTGTGTGTGCGATGAATATTTACTGAAATGTGTTCGTTTATGCATTAAAATTCTACTTAGTTAGTATATAAAAGTATGATGAAATTTCCATTTAGAGTAAAAGTTAACCAAATTCGTTTAATTCGTCTTTTTTCGTTAAAAAATCATTAGTTTCCTTTGTTAATTGTTCAATTATTGAAATTCTTTGAGGTAAAGACTGTTCAAAAACTAAAAAATATGCTTAAATTTCTATTTTAAGTTGTGTATTCTGATTTATATATATATATATATATATATATATATATATATATATATATATATAAATAAAATAAATATGAAGAAATCAGTTAAAAATTTAATATTTTCCGTTGTTTTGCTTAATTATTAATGTTCGTGAAGGAAATGGTTGTCCAAAACTCGAATGCATGCTTAAATTTCTTTCTATCAAATTGATATTCTGAAGTTTGAGTTGAAAAAATCGTAAGAAATCAGTCTTTTTCTATAAAACTTGATATTTTCCATTGTTTTTTACTTAATTAACGACACTCATTAAGATTATAGCTGTTGAAAAACTAGAATGCATGTTTAACTTTCAACTTGTAAGTCGATACACTGATGTTGCAGTTGATAAAAATCGTAAGAAATCAGTCTTTTTCTATAAAAATCGATATTTTCCATTGTTTTTTACTTAATTATGAATGCTCATTAAGGTTATAGCTGTTGAAAAACTGAAATGTATGTTTAAGTTTTCTCTCTTAAGTTGATAAAAATCGCAAGAGATCAGTCTTTTTCCATAAAACTTGATATTTTCCATTGTTTTTTTACTTAATTAACGATACTCATTAAGGCTATAGCTGTTGAAAAACTAGGATACATGTTTAACTTTCAACTTGTAAGTAGTTACATTGATCATATAGTTGATAAAAATCGTAAGAAATCAGTCTTTTTCTATAAAACTGGATATTTTCTATTGTTTTTACTTAATTAATACTACTCATTAAGATGTCTATCAAGCAAAATTCAAATATATGTTTAACTTTCTTGTGTTAAATTGATAATCTCATCTTGTAGTTGAAGAAATCTAAATAAAATGGTTAAAAAATGAGATTTTAATTGTTTCGCTTAATTAATAATACTCATTAAAATTACGATTGTTCAAAATTCATATATAAATTTAATCTTCATCTTATAGTATGATTTCGAGCGGCGGCACCGCAGGCGGGACCAGGAGGGACAGCCGCAGGGACAGCCGGAGGGATGCTGCGGCACGGCCCCTCTGCCCCTCCGGCTGTCCTTAAACTGTCGTTTCCCTACTACTTCTCAGCATTAACAATTATTCCATATAATGCTTGTAAATCAGCAGCAATTTTTGAAGCACTATTTCTTGGATTTTTTTAATATTTCGAACGATAATTCGCTTTATTCCATTGGATAGCTTTGATGGTCGGCCAGGTCTTCTTTTATCCTGAATCATATGGTTCTTTTTATATCGTTTAATGATATTGAAAACTGTTGAACTACTCAAGTTAACTGTTTCAGCAGTTTTTCTAATAGATTTTCCACGTTCAATATGCAAATTAATAACTAATTTTCGAATTTCAGGCGAAGTTTCTTTTCGTTTAGCATTCATGGCTACACAGAGCTAAAAAACACAAAAATTCCAAAACAAACTGGAGAGAAATACTGAAGACTATTTTATAAATTATTGCCAATTGCTTTTAAGTAAAAATAAAATCCCCAAAAATATTTTTATTGCTTATTTCAGACGATTTTTGTTGCATATATAATGGTGTCCCATCACTTATGTGAGCTATTTTTTGCTCCGTTCTAAACATTTGTATTTTTATTAAATTAATATTTTAATATTTTGACAAAATGTATGTTATGTAATAATCTTTACTAAATTTAAGTATGAAACACACCCACAAAAAAATGTGTGCATGTTTTTTTAATTTATTTGATTAGTTTCCTTTTGTAAAGCACAAGTGTCTCATCACTTATGTGAGACACTGTATATATATATATATATATGTCAACATTTGAACGGAGGGTGGTTTTGGGGTCTGGGGGTCATGATCGGTGAAAATATACCAAAATTTTCTGGAAGTGCTTTCCTCCGGACGGCTGCAATAGGTAGCTTTTTACTTTTTGTAATGAAAGCTACCTAAAAGTTAAAAGTTCGGTCTTGTCCGAAGCAGACATCTTACTCTAGAAAGAATGAGGTCCAGGTTCTATTTTTAAAGAATATGCCGCACCAATTTCTTGAAATTTATATCAACAAGAATAACAAACATTAAAGAAACTTTTTTTTTTAATTGAAAGGTATTGAACTCAATTAATTTCTAATCATGATTTAGTTTTTGTTGGAGAAATTAGTACTTGGTAATCCACTTGCAGGGGCGTGCCGACTCGGTGTGCGAAGTGTGCGGCGCAAACAGGCGCCGAAGTAGTAAAGGCGCCAAAGATTTCAGTTGAAGAGAAAGTACTTTAAAAAAAAATCCTTAATGTTATTAACCTAAAATGTATCTCAATTTCTTAACATCTGAATTAAATTTTATAAATTTACCTAAGACAAACTTTTTATATAATATTTTTTTTTTTTATTATTATTTACTAGCAGGCTATGCCCGCTACGCTGGTCAATATTTCAAAATCAACCGTGGATGAAACGAACTGGTGAATTTAAATTTGTATTTTAAATAATTTGGACCTCTAGCAGCACCTTGTTCATTGCTGAAAACGATTTAGACAACATTGTGATATTAAATTATCTTAAACGTTGGACAAAAATCAGCTATTTAGAAGTAACTATTTTAGTTTATTACTAACAGTGCACATTTGGAAGCGAAATGAGACCATTATGGCAACAGGATTTTCCCTTATCTGAAGAAATATTAATTATTACAGTCGTTACCATGGTACAACTTCTGAAAAATTTCTTCAGAACTTTTCATTATGTGAAGCCAGGAACCCAAAGCTACTCCCACCTAAAAACTTTATATTAAATTTTGTCCGCGCGATAAAAGGCACAATTATGCAAGAATCATCTTCAAATTCGTCAAGTACATTGAGATAGTTAATATTTCAGTGGGAATTGCAAATGAGCAAAATCGAACCAAAGGGTGGTAATTGGGAAGGGTTCAAAATTTTGAATACCGCCTTAACATGGCTTTGACAAAACCAGCTCTTACAAAACAATGGCAGGAAAAAAAAATTTCGTTACAGCAAGTTGCTAACGATAAAAAAACACATTAAAATTCTCACTACAACATTTACTTTATTATTGCAAAATTGCCTCCTGAAAAAAGAAAACAAAATTATTTGCTCTTTCGTATTTAAGCATTTTCTCTTTAGTTATTTAAGATAAAGTTATGTAAATTTGTATAATTTGGCGAACGATTTGGCGAAATTGGTTGACGTGATAATCAAGTAATAGCCAATTTACACTTTTCATATTTCACAAAAGATTCCTACATAGACATCATTACGCAATAGGTTTAGCACGATTATCTTGCGACTACAATGTGCCAAAATCCTCGTTTTAGAATACCAAAGAAATTTATACATATATTTTATTATTTTCTATCATTTTAAACAGCAATTAACAATAAATAAACAAGTTGGAAATTGCACGTGAAGCGTAGCAAATAAGGTGCGTTCGTACTATAAGTTTTAAAATATTCAGATCTTGCTGATATAGTAGAGCGTATTTTGGATACAGTATAGTGGTCGAAATCTTTGTGTTCCTGTAAATATGCAGGGAGTAATTTTTATTATACTTCATTAACGTATATCTTATTCATAAAATGTGAAGCAGGTTAATATAATTAAAACACGCCCCAAACAATGTTTCCCCATATAACATTATGTAGTGGAATACTTTTGTGTGGCCCTGTAATTTAATAATAAATATTCTCTGCATCTCAGATTGTACATAATGTAGATTTTTGTACATACATCATAGATTCATGTTAATTATATTATGTTCAAATGAGTGTAACACCATTAAAATGCATTTGAAACATTATTTCCCATTGATCGTAATGTCACGGAATACTTTTGATTGTCCCTGTAACTGATCTATGCATCCGATTTTCATAACATTTGAAATGACTCGACAAAATTATGTAATAATTAAACGTTTTAAATTTCAAACGATTAAAATGCATTTGAAACTTTTTTTTTTCCATTGATCGTAATGTAACGGAATACTTTTGATTGTCCCTGTAACTGATCTATGCATCCGATTTTCATAAAATTTGAAATGACTCGACAAAATTATGTAATAATTATATATTTTAAATTTCAAACGATTAAAATGCATTTGAAACTTTTTTCCCCCCATTGACGTAATGTAACGGAATCCTTTTGATTGTCCCTGTAATTGATCTATGCATCCGATTTTCATAAAATTTGAAATGACTCAACAAAATTATGTAATAATTATATATTTTAAATTTCAAATGATTCGGTTGGATAGTTTTTGCGTTGTTATATGCGGGCGGACAGACGGACGGACTGGGCGACAAAAAGTAACTGTAGAACAAAACAACAAATATCATTTCAAAAGAGAAAATGAAAGTAAATAAAGAACTTATCAGCAGATAAACAACTATAGCTGGGTTACCATATAAAGCAAATAATGCCATTTTGGGGCCAGTGAGATACCTCGATGAGTATATGACAAATCTGTGACAAAATTTCCATATTTGGAAAAAACTTAAATCGGTATTTATACTGCATTTTTCTTTCTTCTGTATAGTGAAAAAACTTTGACACAGATGTCATGTATGCTCCACATTGGCGCAATTTTTTTCTGACGCCAATTTGCAGAAAACTTGGTTTTTAATTACCAATTTCATAAATATTTTTTAATTACTTTCTATTATTTGAAAAAAAAATAATAAATAAAAAAGTTTAATTAATAGCTATAGAACAAAAGGATTTATAATATTTTTAAAAACAAAATGAAAGTTAATAAATAGTTTATTAATAAATAAACAACCATAGTCGGTTTACCATGTGAGGCATAAAATCGCCATTTTTTTGCAATCGTGCGAATGTAATGCGTATATGACATATGCGCCAAAACTTTAAAAAGTTGCAATTAAATTATTTTACAGTTTGGATGAGGAATACATTTATACTAAAATTTAAAAATTATACGCTTTTTTTTTTTTTTTTGCTGTAACTGTTATTTATATATTTACAATTAAACATAAAAAAAATATCCTAAAAATTCTCTCACACATTTAAAAGAGAATGAGAGAATTAAGTAATTGCGAACATCGCTCCGGCTTATGCCTTCTTGGTAATAAAATCGCATTGTTTGATGACAAAAGTAAATTTAAACACCCGAATAAACAAATAGTATACAATTAACAGGTAAAACCATTTTTAAAAGTAATTCTGCTATTTTTTTCTGTAAGACACATAATGGTAGAATTAGATTTTAAAAATATAAAAAAAGTAAATAAATAAAAAATGTTATTTACTTTTTATCTAATAAAATATTTAAAATACATTTTTTTTAGCCTGCGCGAAAGAGAATAGCGAAATATTGATTGAAGAAATATTGAAGAGGAAATGGCCAATTAAAAAAGACTTGTAAATTTTATTCAGCGGGAATTTTTTATTTCAAAAAGTTGAATTTATCTATAGTAATAACGCATAATTGGATAAATTTCCTTCGAATTGCAAAATTTTTCCTTCAGTACTACTTGGTTATACCGTCGATTAATTTCGCCAAATTATACAAATCGCCAAACTATAAGCCAGATTATATAGACTAGCTGACCCGCCCGGCGTTGCCCGGGTCCGTATTAGCAATATTAAACGAACTTGAAATTTGTATGATTTTATCAATAACTGGAAGCATGCAGAAATGCATTGTCTGAAATACGTCATTTTCATCGTTATAAAGTATTAAAAGGTTCTGAAAAAAAAAGAAAACTTTTAGTAATACAATTTTTAGTTTAAATCAAATGTTTTCAATATTTTATTTAATTTTATTCAAAATGAAAAAAGATTTTCTTAGCAGACGATTTTTTGTGATAAATACATTATCTGTTTTATATTTCTTCTGCTTTATTCCTTTTATTTATAGAGTTCAAAATGAAAAAAGATTTTCTTAGCAGACGATTTTCCTGTGCCTCAATTAATTATCCTCGGAATTCCTTTTATTTATAGAGATTAGCATAAATTTTCATTTAAATAATGAAAAGCAAATTAGCAGAGCATATATAAAAGTAGAAATAAAATGTCGAATTAAAAATCACTTGATGACGTAATTAATAATTATATTATGCTTAATGTCAAGTGAATGTGACATTTACGATCATCCATTATTGACATTTAATCTTGGAATTTGGGGGTAGATTTTTAATCGATAGGTTAATCTTTCCTTCTTCAGTTTTTAAATTTTAAAACTGAAATTTTTCCTGTAAGTGAAATTGACGAAATGGCGCAAGAAAAATTAAATTAACAATGAAAACATTTGCAAAAAGAAATAAAAGAGTTATACTCATATCTATATTATTTACGATTGAATATTAAAATATACTCTAAAAATTATCTTCACTTGAAAAAAAAAACATTACGCCATTACATTTGCGACCATTAAGAACCTAAGTCAGGCATTAAGTCAGTAGTGCATTTTCGGCTTAAAAACACATTCTTTGGCGACAAAAGCAAGATGAAAATGGTATAGAAACGAATAGTAACTCACAACTTACAGTGTCTTTTACAATCAGATCTACTTTTTTCTGCTGTAAGTTATATTATACGGAAATTCGATAAAAAAGAGAAAGAAAATAATAAAAAGGGAAATAACTATCATTCAAAATTCATTTAATCAATTTTTGAAATTCATGTTTTTATTCTAACGCCAGGGATAAGTCGCCAAAAGTTAAACCAATTGTTATATTTTGCGTTAATTTATTTTTTTAAGCATTATTTTTTTCATTATCGCATATTTTTTTCATTTTCAAGATAAATATATTTTTATAATATTACGCCTCATTTAAGCTGTTTTTCTTTATTATTATTATTATTATCAGTAGTTATTTTCTGCTATTATTTGCAAGATATTTGTAATATTTCTAATAGATATAGCCATTTTAATTCTTTTAGCAATTGTAATTTTCGCCAAAAACAGCTACTGGCAACCCTTTTGTCAAAAATAACCGAAAAATACGAAATTTAGTACGAAAAATCAGAGTTATCCCTGTATATTTGTATCATAAACCTCCGCAAAAATATTTCCTATCGAATGATATAATCGCCAAAAAGATCCATCGGGTAGTTTTTGAAAACACCCGTTTGGAAGTTTCAGAACTTCTGCTTTATAATATATATGATTTACTTTGTTTGATTCGACTTCTGTGTTTCCTAATAAGTTAACTTAGACGTAGACCAGTCCAACATTTCAATAAAAAGAAGCGCACCTCATGGAGTTGCAAACGATGAAAGGCGCCAGGTTGTTGAAAACCATGGAGGAAGAATATACTGGAGGTGAACTATAATGATTTGGGTGATGCCAAAAATGTTACCCTACATTAAGTCACATTAAGTCCAAACAAAACCACGTGCTTTGATTCGCCTATGAATTCAAACCGGTTAAAACCGTATTTGATTGCTCTTGTTTTTTATCGTCGAATTTTTTATTAGACAGCGCTTCACAGGTAAAAATTTCTTTGATTATTTAATTATATGTGTTTTAAATATCAAAATAGAAAATCTTTTAACATTTTTCTTGAAAAGATAACATTATTTTGCTAATATCTGAAAATCGTTTGCAATCAGAAATCTGTATTTTAGATTAATATTTATTACTTATGTTTTCATACATGATTTTAAAAGAATGTTTTCATTATTATATTTTAAATATTATTTAAATGAAATTATTAATATGTAACAAAACAAATTTCTTTTTATATATGGGTCATTCCATGTCAAGTGTCCTAAATTTTGGCATGGTTCCCGCTCGACCTCCTTCGATTTTTATGAAATTGATACAGAATATACATGTAGGTATATGATGAACATTTGGAAACTGTTTAGTGCAAAAAGTTGCATAGTTGGAGAACCAGGGGTCCATTTGTACCAATCACTATTTCATGCTTGTAGAAAAAACGGCCAAATCATGAAGTTTGGCATCATATTGCTCATGATATATGAAACCTAACTTATTGAAAATAGGTGATCTAGTACAACTTTTTGTGCTAAAAAATGTAATTGCAGTAATAAAAATCACAAATCAAAACTATCGTGATTACTAGGCCTCAAAGTAGGCCGTACGGCCAATCTGGTTCAATTTTATCCTTACTTTAACATGCTGTAACTACTGTAATTATTATTTTGAAAATTTGTCGCTTTACAAACTAATTACCTATGGATATATCGTAAAGCCGCTGTAGTTATTTTTTGATTGCTTAAATATTCATTAATTTATTGATGTTCAAAATTTAATAAAAAATTAAAATCGTCGATTTTGCTCCATATTTCAAAGCGTATATCTCAAAAGGGACACTTCTGATTTGGTTACAATTAGTACCACTGGAAAGAGCATATCTTAATTTATAAAAAAAACTTTATTTCATTTTGGGCCTCTTAGATATAGAAGGAATATAATAAAATTCAAAAACCTGTTGTACGAGATAATCCAGATACATACAAGAAAGGTATATATTACGACAGGGTCTTTCAATACATTTTGAACCATTCTTTTTTATTACAAAGATTAATGCATATAATAATTATCACTTTTTATGGTCACAGTTACTTCCCCTTTACCATTATGAGTGATTTGTAACCGCATTACCAATGAGTTATATCCAATAACCAGGCAAGACTAGCTCCTGGTTGGGTATTGCATGTTTAACAAGATTTATACAAAAATATTCCTTTTCTCTTTCAGTTTATGCTTTACATTACTGTTAAAACATTCTGTATCAAGATTTTAGCTCTATGGATTCTCATGATTATGATCAGAGTCAATGCAGCATTGGCTGTGCTGATAGTTCTCAGTGCCATTTGACGACTTATTGTGCTCATAAAGGTTTTAAGCTTTTTAAAGAATTTTCCTCTGAAGATCAGGAGTTAATTTATCGCCGAATTTTATTGCATCTTGAAGAAAATTCTCAAATATGCTTTCATCATGAAACATTGCTTTTGCATAAATTTGAGTTTCTTCAGTGAACATGCTGTAATCCTTTCACTAAAGACAATCATTGCGTACGAAAATCTTTGCGGTCCATCAATTTAGAAAGTTCTAATCATTTGACAGACTAAGAAACTAAGAAACTAGGAAAAATGTCAAACAGACCAAAAAATATGTAGATCATGTAGGAAAGAATTCGAGGAAATAAGAACAACATGGTCCTCTTCTTCAAGCGAATTGGGTCAAGATGAAATAGATGTAACAGAAACGTTGAACAAAAGTCTAACAGCTATTGATTTATCTCCTTTAAAATTTCAACGAACATCAACAAGAGATATTAAAAGCTATGCAAAGCGAAAGATTGGCGAAACTGAAGATGTGATTAAAAAAAAATAGCTATTGTTGCTGGTATAGATCCATGTAAATTAAGACAACCTACTACATGCAACCAATGTCTAGGCTGTTTAGATTACAAACAGCTAATTAAAGAATTGAAGGAGAAGTTACAGTTGTCAAAACGTCCAGAATAAATACAAATATTAACAATGGCACCTGAAAGTTGGACAATAAATGAAGTTATGGAAGAGTTTGAAGTTTCAGAAAGAATGGTAAAAGCAGAGCAAAAATTAAAAGCACACATCGGGATATTGGCTTTACCTAGAGCAAAGTTTGATAAGACGTTGCCAGAAAACATAAAAGAAAGAGTATTAAATTTTTTTCAAGATGAAGAATTTAATCTAATATGCCCAGGAATAAAAGATTTCATTTCTGCTCGGATAGATGGAAGGAAAGTTCAGATGCAGAAACATCTATTACTAAGCAATTTGAAAGAAACGTTTGCAGTCTATCGAAGTAGTAATCGACAGGAAATCGGATTCTCCAAACTTTGCGAGTTAAAACCAAAATAGTGTGTGACTGTCGTTACAGCAGGTTCACATTCCCAATCTGTGTGTAAAATGCATCAAAATGTTAAGTTGATGCTAGCAAGCTGTCCAACTGATGTAGATTATAAATTCCTTATAAGTAAAACAGCTTGTGACTTGAATTCTAAAGATTGTATGCATCATCGTTGCGAAGAATGTCCTGGAACAGATGAAAAATTTTGGAAAGTATTTTCGAAGATAGAAATCCAGAAGACGCCATTGAATTTAAACAATGGGTTCACACAGATCATGACACGTTAGAAACGAAGCAGATACCAATTGAAGATTTTATTGAAGAATCGGTATTGAAAATCTCAGCAACGATGTCTTAATAAATTTTATGCATCCTCATGGACCTTTGAAAACATTTTATTAGCCCACTAGATAAGACCTCTGTTGGATTCCGGAAGAGCATATAATTACTGTTCCATTTCCAATAAAAACAAAAATTAGTCACAATACAATTTACTGAAAGCTGTTGCAATCGCAATCAATAAGAAATTTAACAAACTGAAACAATGAGTAATGTTTTTTATAGATTAGGGATCAGGAATCAACATAATGGGAGCTTGAAATAATCAAAACATTTAGTCTATAATAATCTATGAATCCCGTTATGTACACGCATTCAAAATTTAAAACATACAATACCCAACCAGGAGCTAGTCTTGCCTGGTTATTGGATATAAATCATTGGCAATGCGGTTACAAATCATTCATAATGGTAAAGAGAAAGTAACTGTGACCAGGAAAAGTGATAATTATTATATGCATTAATCGTTGTAATAAAAAAGAATGGTGCAAAATATGTTGAAAGACCCTGTCGTTCTATATACTTTTTTTGTATGTATCTGAATTATCTCGTACAACAGGTTTTTGAACTTTATTATTTTCCTTCTGTATCTAAGAGGCCCAAAATGAAATAAAGTATTTTTTATAAATTAAGATATGCTCTTTCCAGTGGTACTAATTGTAACCAAATCAGAAGTGTCCCTTTTGAGATATACGCTTTGGAATATGGGACAAAATCGACGATTTTAATTTTTTATTAGATTTTGAACACCAATAATTTTATGAATATTTAAGCAATCAAAATACTACTACAGTGGCTTTACGATATATCTATAGGTAATTAGTTTGTAAAGCGGTAAATTTTTAAAATAATATTTGCAGTAGTTACAGCATGTTAAAGTAAGGGTAAAATTCAACCAGATTGGCCGTACGACCTACTTTGAGGCCTAGTAATCACGATAGTTTTAATTTGTGATTTTTAATACTGAAATTACATTTTTTAGCACAAAAAGTTGTACTAGTTCACCTATTTTCAATAAGTAAGATTTCATATATCATGAGCAATATGATGCCAAACTTCATGATTTGGCCGTTTTTTCTACAACCATGAAATAGTGATTGGTACAAATGGATCCCTGGTGCTCCAACTATACAATTTTTTGCACTAAATTGTTTCCAAATGTTCATCATATACCCACATCTATATTCTGTAGCAATTTCATAAAAATCGAAGGTGGTCGAGTGGGAGCCTCTAGGCCAGTTGACATGGAATGACCCATATTCATCTTGATTTTTTTTATCCCTGAATTATTTATTTAGAATAAATCCATTTGTAATATCGAAACCCTGTATTTATACTTCCTTTTTCGCATTTAAATGCGATTAATCTTAAAATATGTGTAATTTATTTTCTAATAATTTTAAAAACATGATAAGAATCGAAATTTTTACTGCGTGAAAATCAGCTCATTTATTTTACAGCTCTCAAATTTTATTATGCTTTATATCTGTTGTTTTAGGTGCTTTCGTAATTATGTAAATACGTAGCACCTATAGTTGTTCAGTCCATCCGTCTGTCTGTCCATTCGCATATAACAACGCAAAAACTACCCAACCGAATCGTTTGAAGTTTAAAATACATATATAATACATAATTTTGTCAAGTTATTTCAAATTTAAGATAGATCAATTATGCATATATGAATTACAGGGACAATCAAAAGTATCCCGTTACATTACGGTCAAGGGGGGTTTCAAATGCATTTTAATCATTTGAAATTTAAAACAAATAATTATTACATAATTTTGTCGAGTCATTTTAAATTTTATAGAAATTGGATGCATAAATCAATTATAGGAACAATAAAAAATATTCCATGACATTACGGTCAATGGGAAAAAAAGTTTCAAATGCATTTTAATGGTCTTAAACTAATTCAAACATAATAAAACTGACATGAACCTATGAAGTATATATATACTAAAATATATATTCTGTACAATCTGTGATGCAAAGAATATTTGTTTTTAAATTACAGGAGCACACAAAAGTATTCCATTACATAAAGCTATACGGAGAAACATTGTTTGTGGGGCGTGTTTTAATTACATTAAACTATTTAGCATTTTATGAATATGATATACGTTGCTGAGGTGTAATAAAAATTACTTCCTGTATATTTACAGGAACACAAAGATTTCTACTACTATAATGTAACCGAAGTACTGTCTACTATATCAGCAGGATCTGAATATTTTAAAAACTTCGTTATCGTACGAACGCACCTCATTTGTTACGCTTCACGTGTAATTTCCAACTTGTTTATTGTTTCTCAAAATTTTTTATTGATAATACTGTTATTTTGAAGAAGTAAAATTTTTATATTTGTCAAAAATTGTTCTTATTAATGTAAAGCATGACTATATGCTAACAATATTTGTTTTAAAACATATTTTGGAATTTTTTAATAACGTTGTAAGTATTAAAATTAGCTCTGTTTCAGGCGGAATACTGTTTATGTGCCGGATTCGAATTCAAATATTAGCGGTTCAGATCGATAAAAAAACATTTATGTTGGATTCCGATTTGAATAGAATTTTCGTGTTCAGGTAAAATACACAACCCGACCCATTCAAGGATCTAGTCTCGCTGCAAATTTAACATACATTTTTATTTGTGCAGCTTTAAGCGTTGAGCAAATAAGCAAAATTATAATATCACTTTTTTTATAATGTTGCAATATTATAATTTTTCAACATTACAGTTTAAGCAACATTATATCATTTTAAACACTCTTACTTTCCTTTGCGTGAAATTTTATATCATCACAAAAAATATTGAAAAAGCCCGGTTTTAAACTATATTGAGCTACACTCTTCACATTTTGAATATGCCTATTCAGGGTGTTTCAAAGTTATGCATCAGAAATGTAAATGCAATTAGCGGGAACATTAATGAGCAGATTTGTAAAGGAATGTGGGTGCGGAAATGTAGCGTTGAGGAGAATCAGTGAATAATTTATGTCTATTTCACTATAATTTAGTAACATATTTTGGCCGCTAAAAGCTCCCAACCATATATCATTATCTTCATAAACGGAATTCTTTTGTTTGGTTCTTTAAATAAATAATAAATGTTTAACAAACCCCATATTCTACAAAATGCTTGTTATACTGCCGTTTATAAATGCATATCAATTTCTTTATGTTTTAAATGGTCTAACGTCATTGAAATGAACTTGAAAGGATTTTTCCCATTGACCATAATGTAACAGAATACTTAAGACTGTCTATGCAAATGAACTATAAATTCTACACATCACGGTGTAGTACACGTCAATAACATATAAAAAATACTACGAGCATCAGAGTTTATTTAAAAGAGTTAGAACTCGGCCACACAAACCGGAGTCATAAACATTTTTCATCTACGTTACAAAGTATTAACCAGTAAAAAAAAAAATCCCGCGTTAAACATAGATTATAAAACACTATCCAAATTTCCTTAATTCTTTAACAAAACTTCGTTATTCAGGGAAATAGGTGTTACTGGCCATAACCAAATATGTATTCCAGTACTTCTGAACGGCTCTGTATTTGATTTGTCGGTTGATATATATACTATATCATGGAGAAATTTAGTTTAGCAAAAAAATGCCTAGCTGGATGAAATTTTTCTTTTGGCAGTTTATACGAATTGATGTAAAACATACTTCAATACTTTTGTTCAGCCCTGCAGTTTACCTAGTATCTTTATTACACGAAAGTATTTTGCTAAAATTAATTATATAAAAAAATAAATAAAAAATGTTAATCAAACAGCAATACTCTTTAAACTATTTAAATCATATTTCCAGAAATTATCATCCTTAAACAAAACTGTATCCAGTTCTTTGCGTGACCCTGTATATCATTTAATCTATATTCTACAAACATTTTACGATAAACTAAATGCGAATCGACGTAAAAATGCAAAACTTTTTTAAAAACAAACCTTTAAGTAAATTACACTCACATTCAGAAACTTTTCCGAGTTCTTTTGAGTAACCCTGTATATCGTAATTGTGTAACTATTATAGCATTTATGCACATCATATAATGTGAATGCATTTATTGACACTTAAAAGCGCATATCATAATTAAAAATGCCTTTCATCCATGGAACAGTTACCATGCGTAATATACAGTACTTCGAATAGAATATGCTTTTTGAAGTCTTTTGTGTGTCCTTGTAAATGCTATGCACTTCGTATTTTGTGTGAAATAACTCATATTAAGTCTCAGCGTCGTATATCAATTTGATTACACATGATACTGTTTACCATCATTAAAATATGTCGCAAACAATTTCCTCCTTTATTATCATGTATTAGAATTATTTTGTGTGGCCCTGTAAATGAATAACTATTCTTTTAGCTGCATATTTTAGTGTGTTTTTCGTAGATGCAAATAAATGTGTGAATACGTTTTTCCGGCAGCAACATCTTTAAAATTAATTTGAAACGATTTTTCCCGATTGGCCCTAATATAATCGAAAACTTTTGACTGTCCCTGTAAATGAACTAATCGTGGTAGAAACTTCATTTTTAATAGGGTTTGTGCTTGTGTAAAATTCAATAACATGGTAAAATTTTTTTGCATTCCGAGTATATTCACGAGAGTTAGAGCGCGGACAGACGGACAGACAAAACGAATGCATAAACATTTATCAATTTTGTTAAAAAGTGTTAATAAAAATTACTGTAAAAAGAAAACTTTTAATAATACAATTTTTAGTTCGAATCAAACGTTTTCAATTTCTTATTTAATTTTAATTTAAAATTTAATAATAATAATGACATTTAATAATAATAATAATAATAATTTCCCAATTTCAATTATTTTAAAAGTAAACATTTCTTTTAATAAATAATAATAGAACAAAGACCATTTTAAAAATTTCCTATTTCTTCTTAAAAAATGCTCCAGCTGTAATTCATTTCTTTCAATTCGTCTTATTAATACAAAATCCCTTCCTTTTTTGGAAGCTTTCCAATTTTCCACGTGCTTTTGTTTGGTACACTAAAATTTGAGCGATAAATGGATTCACATTGCAAACCTTTTTTAAGGCTTAGTTCATCTCCACCTATCTTCTTCCTCCATGGTTGAAAACATTCAACATTTATCTCACGGTAGTAGCGTTAAAGCCTAGTACAGTTTTATTACCACAAGAACTAAATTTCACTCTTTTTTTTAAATAACAATCTTCTCCTTCTTGCAGAGGTCCTGTTATAAATAAAATGAAAATTATTATTCGGAAATATTGGTAAAAATTTTCTCTGTAGTAATAAGCCCATGAATAGCGGTAGACTGAAGCGTCATAAGCGTCTTCAGTCTGGCCTCAAGCCCGATGTAGCAGTCAAATGCCGATCTCTAATCTGGATATGTTATATTTCGGTATTGTTGTTTTTAAACCAACATCGCTATTTTACTAACCTTTGTTATACCAACTACTATTATACTTATTCATAATTATATCCATAAAAATATCATATTTTATCAGTTACGTGTAAATTTTTATATCGGCACAACTGTTGTCTTTATTCTGCCGGCTCGGCTCGACTCATTTGAAAATTTACTTTCATTTTTCTAGACCGGGTACGGACACGCACAGACATCTACCCTGATTACAGAAACAACTTAAAACCTGAAATATTATGGAGTGTGCTGTGCATAAGCCATAATATTATCATTGTAAAGATTTTATTTTCGAGAGACTGACCTCAGTTATTAAACAAATTTCAATTGGTAAGCATCAACCGTTTGTGACAATTTTGGCATTCCATGTCGAAGGTTTAACACTAGGCGGTCGAAGCAATATACTTTTTCAGCGCTTCTACAAATGATCACTTTTGTAGAGATTATTATTTATTTTGCCAAAAATTATACGTCTTTTAGGACCACAGACTTTCGAGCAGTACAAATACTTTTTATCTATACTTCTTATACTCTGGACATATCATCCTGACGGAAACAAAACTTTTGTTAAGGAGAAGGGGATTGAAAAAATAGGCTAAATTTGGCCATAAACGTCCAAAGATTCTTACTCTTGCAAAGATTCAGAGGGACGGCCTTTCCTTGTACATCCTTTATAGAGTTCGTATTCAATCATAGACTGAACAAATATAACTGTGATATTCATTTCAATACAAAACATAAAATTCAAAGTATTGAAATGTTAGCTCTTATTAGCTTTACATATAACCGTAGACGCTTGTGAGACTAGAATGGCAAAATTTTTAATTTAGACATAAATAAGTTAGCAGCTAATATGGTCACTGTATTACGAAAAAAATATATAGATTTATGAAATAAGAGTTTTAAATTCTTTGTCTTTATCTTACTATCCGACCTGCTCGGCAAAAAATAATATTCTTAATCTTTAACTGATGTGACAGAAATTCTCATACAATTACTGTGTAGCAGTCTGTGAGACCGCTCCATCGAAAGATGAATAAAAGGCGCGATTAACTCTAAGGATGATGTTTTTATACTAAACTTTATGGTCAGGGCTGTCATATTTAAAATTCACCTACTCAAAAGTCTTTACTGATAGTATTTACTAAAGTTCCAAATTAAACAAAATTTCGGTAGTGTTTGAACTTAAACTGAAAGTTACAAGCTAACCCTTTGCACTCGAGAGGTGACTCTCACTTACAACTAGAGTTGCCAAGTGTCTCTCATAAATCGGGACGCCAATTGCTTCGGACACCTCTAATATCTAAAAGTTTATTTCGCCATCTTTTATCACAGACTATTCGGCCATTAGATAAAGCGAAGAAAATTAGTTTAAGATACTGGTGTCCAGAGCATTTAGAGCACCCATTTACGCGGGGCACTAGTGGTCAGTGAGAATCACCTCTCAAGGGAAAAGGGTTAAACTATAAAAATTCACGCAGAGTAAAGACAAACGTCTTTCTTTTATTAACCTTTAACTGGTGTTGCCGGTCTCACAGACCACTGCTTTTTCTCGTTTTTTATAGTTTAACACTTAACTTACAGTTCAGCTACAAACACTATTGAAATTCTGTTTCATTTGGACTATAGTACTATCAGAGACTTTTGAATATGTGAATTTTAATCATAGCAGCCCTATACATAAAGTTTAGTACAAAAACATAATCCAATGAGTTAACTTCGCTTTTCATTCATCTTTCGATGGCACGGTCTCATAGATTGCTTCACTGTAGTTGTGTGAGAATTTCTGTCTCATCAGTTAAAGGTTAATATACAGTGTCTCACATAAGTGATGGGACACTTGTGCTTTACAAAAGAAAACTAATCAAATAAATTAAAAAAACATGTACACATTTTTTTGTGGGGTGTGTTTCATACTTAAATTTAGTAAAGATTATTACATAACATACATTTTGTCAAAATATTAAAATATTAATTTAATAAAAATACAAATGTTTAGAACAGAGCAAAAAATAGCTCGAACATAAGTGATGGGACACCATTATATATGCAACAAAAATCGTCTGAAATAAGCAATAAAAATATTTTTTGGGGTTTTATTTTTACTTAAAAGCAATTGGCAATAATTTATAAAATCGTCTGCAGTATTTCGCTTCAGTTTGTTTTGGAATTTTTGCGTTTTTTAGGTCTGTGTAGCCATGAATGCTAAACGAAAAGAAACTTCGCCTGAAATTCGAAAATTAGTTATTAATTTGCATATTGAACGTGGAAAATCTATTAGAAAAACTGCTGAAACAGTTAACTTGAGTCGTTCAACAGTTTTCAATATCATTAAACGATATAAAAAGAATCATATGATTCAGGATAAAAGAAGACCTGGCCAACCATCAAATCTATCCAATGGAATAAAGCGAATTATCGTTCGAAATATTAAAAAAAATCCAAGAAATAGTGCTTCAAAAGTTGCTGCTGATTTACAAGCATTATATGGAATAATTGTTAATCCTGAGACTATTAGAAGGGTAATTCGATCTGCTGGATATCACGGTAGAGTAGCCAGGAAAAAATTCTTCGTAAGTGAAAAGAATAGAAAACTCAGACTAGCTTTCGCAAAATCCAACATAAATAAGAATTATGATTACTGGAATAAAGTTAAATTTGCTGATGAGAGTAAATTTAATATATTTGGTTCTGACGGTAGAATCTTGGTGTGGAGAAAACCCAGGGAAGAATTTCGCAAACAGAACTTGGTACCAACAGTAAAACATGGTGGAGGAGAAGTTATGGTATGGGGGTGTATGTCGTCCGCTGGAGTTGGTAATCTTGTTTTTTTGACAGTATAATGGATCAGTACAAGTATATTGATATTTTAAAGCAAAATTTGAAATCTTCAGCTCGAAAATTGAACCTTCATAACGATTTTAAATTCTACCAGGACAATGACCCCAAGCACACTGCTCTGAACGTTAGACTCTGGCTGCTATATAACTGTCCTGAAATAATTAAAACACCACCACAATCTCCAGACTTAAATCCCATAGAGAATATTTGGCAAGAATTGGAATCAAGAATTCGCAAACACACCATTTCTTCAAAACAACAACTAAAATCGGTGCTTCAAGAAGAATGGGGTAAAATCACTCCAGAAATCACAAAAAAATTAGTCGAATCCATCCCAAAAAGATTAAATCATGTTTCTAAAAGTAAAAGGAAATCCAACAAAATATTAAAACCTTTTAAAAAGTAAAATTTTTGGATAAATATTTGATGCAAAAGTAAGTGTCCCATCACTTATGTGAGCCATTTTTCGCTCCGTTCTGAACAGTTGTATTTTTACTAAATTAATATTTTAATATTTTGACAAAATGTATGTTATGTAATAATTGTTACTAACTTTAAATATGAAACACACCCAAAAATTTTTTGCACATGTTTGTTTATTTATTTTATTGCAGTTTCTTTTTATAAAGCACAAGTGTCCCATCACTTTTGTGAGACACTGTAAATATGTAAATTAGAGATGACAAACAACTTTATTCTATTAGAATGGATGCAGTCTAATGTTATTGTAATGTGTTATTTTCTTTGGTACAATGGAATTTTGCCGTTTAATGTAGGATTCTGATGCAGACAGATTTTATTTTCACGGGCTTTATTATGTTTCAAATTTTATTTATATATATGCCAACCTTCCTTATTTTTCAAATAATTTACACGTGTTTTGAACCAGAAATTTATTTGATAAATGAAATAAAATACGAACCCTGTTGAAACAAGACGCTTTTTATTAAACAATTTTCTAGTTCAAAAAACTTTATTTGAACTGGAACTCTAGCAGGATGCAATTTATGCATCTATAGATACTGACAGAGTTTTTTATCAGGTTGTCCCAAAAGTTTCTTTTGTTTTTTGCCAAAATATAACCCCTTCAAATTTCGAAAACAGCGTGATTTTACTAAAGAATGTACTATTCTGTTTAACAAGCCTTCTCCTATCTTTCCAGGAGTCTTATAATGCCTTCTTTCGAAAACAATTTTGATTTGGTTCCAAAATTCTAACCGAGGTGATTTTTTTTATGTCATTCAAACAATTAAAATTTTTTGTGAAAAGAATTTTTGTGAGAGAAAAGCAAATAGTCGACGGAGCAATGTCCGAAGAGTAGGGAAGGTGGATCAGGATAGTTCTGTCGAACGCAAGCTATTTGTTCTCCCATTTATATAGAGTGTCCGAAAAAAACAATTCATGTGCTATTTTTTAATTCAACTGGCACTACTTTCTGAAAATGAAAATATTTTACTCACACCTTGACAAAATTTCAAAATAAAATTAGTACAAAACGGTTTTTTTTTTAAATACTGGTGCGAATAGAATATAAAAATAGTTAATGGCGGCCAACCTGTTGGAGTGTAAAATTGTAGACAGCGTTTTCAACAAGAAAGATCCTTGTAAGAAAAGATTGGTCCTCATAGATGAAAGTTGGATACTTTATAACAATCAAACAAGCCTGATCTAGCTAGGATAAAGATCCCATTCCTGTGGCTAAAGCCGGACTTCTATAGAAGAAAGTTTTGGTATCTATTTGGTGAAAATTGGATCTATTACAAAATACCAGATCATCAAGTCTGAAAATTACTTTTGGCAACTGGACGAACAGAAGGCAGCAATTGCCAGGAAACACCCCCCAAATTAGCAAACAAACGAGGTATTATCTTCCATTATGATAACTGCATTCACATGTATCTTTGACAGTCCGAAACAAACTCCCTGGATTCAATTGAGACATTCTGACCCATCCTCCCTACTCTCCGGACATTGTTCCGTCCGACTATTATTTGTTTCTTTCTGTTAAATATTTTCTTCACCAAAACAAAATTAACTTTTTGAAAGACATAAAAAATCACTTCGATAAGTATTTTGCTATCAAATCAAAAACGTTTTCGAACTATGGCATTACTAGACTGCCAGAAAGAATGAAAGTTTTTCAACAGATTTTCACAAACATGTCGCCACTATCGAAATTTCCTTGGTTTGTTTTTTGTAAAAAAGCAAGTTACGATCTAATATAAAGTTTTATTTTCGAATGGGGGGGGAGGGTATAAGGCGCCAACTGAAATTCTGCACACAGGCGCTGGATACTGCTGGCACGCCCCTGTCCACTTGCAATTACAGGCCGAGCCGGTAGGGATTTTTATTTTTATTTATTTATTTATTTTTTAATTACGTTTTCTGCCTTAAATTTTACTTGCAATTTCTGCACCTCTTCCCAATTTTCAAATTCCTGTTAATATGCCAAAGAGCGCTGACATATTTTCAATTTATGTTCATGTGAATTTGTATTTATACCTAGAGCAGAATCAATCACGGAAAACTTTTTAACAAATTTGATTTAAATCAACTTTATCTGCACATTGCAAATTTTGATGCAAAAAAGATAACGCAACGAAAAACTAATACAAATTAGTAGGTATACATTTTTTTATTAACTCAATAAAAGTTAACCAACCAAATTAGAAGTAGTCCTTAGTTTTTGCCGCTCAGTTCCGATACTTTTTTGGTTTTAGTAAATATTTAAATATTGTCGGAACTTACAGTCACCGCCAAAAAAATCTTGACACTTGAGATTTTAGACGTTTTGTTGAATATCTAGAAATATACATGAAGAATTATTCTGAAACTTCAGGTGTGTAAACAATATAGCACAGGTCATATATTTTCGTGAAATTTTTTTGCCGAAGTCCCATAGGGAACCGTCAAAAAATTGAAAAAGAATGAATATCTTTTGGATAACCCTGTCAAAACTAATGTAGCAAAAGCATTCAAACTGCAGATTATCATTAAGTGACTTATTGTAATTATGTGTGTTCATTTTTATGTGGCTAGCATGTATACTCGTAGAGAAATTAAGGTTTTTATAAAAACAGTCCCAATTTTTTTCAAGATTTTTGCTTATTATTTGCAGAGTTCTTAATATAAAATAAAGTTTTTTCCTGAACATATGACAAACAATATTATACATAATACCCTGCAACCAGAATAAAAAAAAATAATAATAATTGTATTAATAATGAACAGTTTTACTAAATAAATTTTCATTGCGCATGCGTAAAAGTTATGCAAATTTTGATTGGATATTGTGTTAGCTAAAGGTATGGAGCAACTTTTGTAAAAGTCTCAGAATCGCAACTTAAAAATGCTGAAAATTATCGTCGATAGAATCAGATGAAAATCCGTTATTTCCAAAAAGACGCAAAAAGATAAGGGGTTGTATCCAAATATAGGAGTGCGCGCAATATTATGTAGAGTTACCGCAAAAAAATCTTGACACTCATAAAAAAAGTGTTATAAAAGTAAACACTTACATTTTAAATGATTTTATTGCCAAGACTAATATTTTGACACATTTCCCTTCGCTTTTATGACACTTTGCAATCTGTTAGGCATAGAAGTTCCTAAATTTCGGAGATAGTTTTTGTCCACATTGACCCACAAAGTTTCCAATACTTCTTTCAATTCCTTTATGCTGGATGGGTAACACTCTTGTACCTTATTTTTCATATGATTCCAAGCATTTTCTATACGGTTGAGATCAGGTGAGTTCCTGGCCAATCAAGCACTGGTATATTATTATCATTTAACCATTTTTGTACAAGTTTTGATTTATGGATTTATTTTCTACTATATTTGGATACAATCCCTTATCTTTTTGCGTCTTTTTGGAAATAACGGGTTTTCATCTGATTCTATCGACGATAATTATCAGCATTTTTAAGCTGCGATTCTGAGACTTTTACAAAAGTTACTCCATACCTTAAGCTAACACAATATGCAATCAAAATTTGCATAACTTTTACGCATGCGCAATGAAAATTTATTTAGTAAACCTGTTCATTATTCACACAATTATTATTTTTTTTAAATTCTGGTTGCAGGATATTAAGTATAATATTGTTTGTCATGTGTTCAGGAAAAAACTTTATTTTATATTAAGAACTCTGCAAATAATAAGCAAAAATCTTGAAAAAATTTGGGACTGTTTTAATAAAAACCTTAATTTATCTACGAGTATACATGCGAGCCACATAAAAATGAACACACATAATTACAATAAGTCACTTAATGATAATGTGCAGTTTGAATGCTTTTGATACATTAGTTGTGACAGGGTTATCCAAAAGATACTCATTCTTTTTAAATTTTTTGACGGTCCCCTATGGGACTTCGGCAAAAAAATTTCACGAAAATATATGACCTGTGCTATATTGTTTACACACCTGAAGTTTCAGAATAATTCCTCATGTATATTTCTAGATATTCAACAAAACGTCTAAAATCTCAAGTGTCAAGATTTTTTTGGCGGTGACTGTACAGAGCTTATAAATACCCAGAAAACAATGGAAAAGAGCTTCTAAAATATCAAAGTCTGATATCTTTACCTTTCTTTCTCATCTTCAGTCTTTTGTCTTCTTCTTTCTTACAGAAGCGTTAACATATGCTATACCATATTACTTGTACAAGAGCATAGTTCTTGCATCCAGCATTTGTATGCGTATTTATTACATTCACAGTGGTTCCCGAACGCCGACAAGGAATGCCAGAATTATACACAACCGCTTTTACTCGTACCTGAATCATGTTTACCCGCTATTTTTTTTTTTCTTTTTTTGTTCATGTTTGAAGGTCAACGAAAACACAGCTCCAATATTCCCCCCCCCCCCCCAATAAATATTTAAATATTAATTAGAACCCACCATATCCCAACAGAACAGCGGTATGTGTTTGTTTTGCTACTTGATACACAAAAATTACTTGATTTTCTGAAAATTCCCCACTTCTGATTTTGATGTTTTATTTTATTCAATTATTAAATTTTACATATACTAAATGTGTTAGCAGCGGTTCCCAAACTATGGGTCGCGGAACAATCGAGATTTGTCATCAACCTATACCTTTTATTTCATCTGTATAAAAAGATACGACAATTTCAATAGGAAATAATATTAAAAAGGTTTTTTTTAATATCCTTCTAGATTAATATACTAATAGAATATCCAGAAGTATTTAAATTAGCTTTAAGGTCCTTAATGAAATTCAACACTTCATGCTTTTTATCTACTTGGCTGTTTTTGAAAGACAAGTACTGAGATAAACTGCATGTTATTATAAGTTCATAACAAAAGTAACAGAAATTTTATGGACTATAAAGTTATGTTTTCATGATAATTAAAAGTATTTCTTTACTATCTTTGTAGTTTATGCATTGTTTTAATGACTATTCACTTACACGTTTTTCGTAGGATAGCATAGCCGAGCATATAAAGGTCGTACAAAAATAGCTATACTGATATACAACGTTTTCTTAAATGGGTCGCGAAATTTCTTTTTACTGAAAGGTGGGTCGTGAAATTTTTTTCCGCGAAAGGTGGGTCGTGAAATTTTTTTCCGCGAAAGGTGGGTCGCGTACCAAGAAAGTTTGGGAACCGCTGGACGAAACCATTGCAGCCATTAAGTCATTTTAGTAATCCAAGAACAGGCACCTTTTGAAAGATAAGGCACTTTCCTCTTCTGAACTTTAATTGACATAGTTTGTACTGGGGCATCAAAATGATTGCTAATTATTTTTTTAAAGAATAGACAAATTTATTTCTAACAAAATTCAAAGACAATTTAAAAAAATCTTTAAAGGTCCTAATTAATCATACAAAAAACTGGTGGAACCAGAGAAAGAAAGTAGAGCGCTATCTAAAAAATGAAACAGTAACAAATTGGCAAATATTTTCAATGTAAAAAAATGCGTAGAAAAGAAATGGAATCAGATTATCTGTAAAGCTCATGAAATTATCCAGATTTTTGTTAGCTGGAAATGTGAACTCAGGTTTACTGGTGCCTTCGTCTGTCTGCCCGCATATAATAAAGCAAAAATTGTCCAACCAAATCACACGATATTTATATAATTTTTTTTAAAATGTGCTAGCTATTTATATAATTACGGATGCACCTAAAATTATTCAGATCTTGATGTAATAGTACATAGTATTTCGTTTGCATACAGTATGGTAGCCAAAATCTTTTTTGTGTGCCTGTAAATACTATCCGCAATGGAATACTTTTGCGATTTTTTAACAAAATTAGCATTTTTTCGCGATACTTTGACGAAATTTGTGTTTTGTCCGCGATTTTCGGTTTTTTCTACGCTTTTTGAACGAAATCAGAGCGATTCTTTGACAAAATTAGAGATCTTTCCGCGATTCTTTGACGAAATTTGTGTTTTTTCCGCAATTCTTTGTGAAATGTGCGTTTCTCTCGTTCTTATTTGACAACATTTGCGTTTATCTGCATTTCTTTGGCATAGTTCGCATTTTTCCTGTGATCCTTGTTCAAAATTCGCGCTTTTTTGTGATCGTCACTGATCTTTCTGCAGTGAAATTTTTTGGCGGAAATGGGGAAAATAGCTTCTGCGATTAGATCATTTATCCTGACATTCTAACCAGTTCTTGCTTTTCCACAAATCAAACCATATTCTTGCTTCCAATTCCAAATTCCCAATTTTATAAAACTGAGATAATTCCTTGATTTCTTTTGGAAAAACTTTTTTCCTTATTTTTTATCAGATAGGAATGAAGTAAAATCTCTTTGAATGACGTTTCATTTCGATTTATAAACCTTGACTCAAGAGATATAATTAAAGAATCTAAATAACGAAAAAAAAAAATGGCGCTCTTTAATATTCTAGAGGAGTTGCCATATGACGCACAGTGGAGTATTTTTCAATTTTAGCCGGCCAAAAGTCGATTTTTCGAAATGCAACTAAAGAGAAAATAATATAGCTAAGTATGAAGCTAACTAGATGGTGATTCATAGTACAGTTATATTTTTTTCTGTTGGGCCAGCAAATAGCTACCAGAGTACCTCAAACTTGTTACTTGGAGCAAGTTAATTATTTGTATTTTAAAGTGCCAGTTGTGCTTGTTTGTTTCACTGTGATTTTTTTTCTCTAACCTTTTGCTTATACCATATAGTTGTGGATTCTTAAAGCCCATATATATACGCTTTCATTTCACATGAATATATTTATATTTGTTAATTTAATAAATGTAATAAAGTGACAAAAAATGGGCCGTATAGTTTTGAAAATTTTGTTGTTAATTTCAATCTCTATAAATAAAAGGAATTCCGAGGATAATTAATTAATTAATTAATTGAGGCACAGGGGAAAGCAAATCTTGGCAATGCGCCAACTCGGTCCAGAGGAAGCAAATCTTGGCAATGCGCCAACTCGGTCCAGAGGTATAAAAGCAAGATAGAAAAAAACGCGCAGGTCTGTGCATTCAAGTACAACCACCCATATGTATATGCTGAAAGTTTGTTCTGACGCTCACCCGACGCACGTGGAGTGCCGATGGTCCGGGAAGCGTACCATACACATAAATTATTAAATAAACCTTCAAATTAAGCCCGGCGAAGCGGGCTGGGTATGCTAGTATTCATTAAAACATTTGTTATGTATCCCGATGGATCCCGATGGTTCTTTTCACTGTAAATCAAAGTTAAAGATGTATAGTTAATAATTTTAAAAAATGTAGCTGCTACAAAGTGCAATTTTAGAAGAATTTATTTCAAACACACAACTGTATGTTTTGATAAATGACAATTTTTGAATTTCCCTTTCGAATTGAAAAGTATTTTACGATAGATAAATTGTCGTCTGCGGATATAAAAAAGTTGCAATTTACGTATCTGGCAAATATTTTTTTAAAATATCCTCTGCATCTGTTTCTGAAGTTCTTATGTTATTTTTTAATGTTCTAAACTTAAAAAAGATAAATGTCTTCTTAAGAAATGAAGTGCTACTTTAGTTTACATTTTATAAATTCTGCTTCTTAAATACATCTACTGTTTAACTATGGATAGTCAATGTCCTGGTAAATATGTTTATATTTCACATGAATATGTTTAATTTATTTATTTATAACATATGATAAAGAGACAAAAATATCTATCGCGCATGTTTCATATTTGTATTGGTAATTTCAATGTTCCATAAAAAATTCGTTATAATATTATAAAAAATATTAACCATGGTTGATGGAAAAGTTTGCAATGCCGCATCAGAAACAACATCAACCATGCGTTGCTTCATCTGTGGAGCTACCTTAAAAGACTTTAACAATTTGGACATGATTAACGAAATTAGAGAGGGATCACTTAAATTTGGACTGTCTATACTTCATGCACGCACAGAATATTTGAGAGTATTTTGCATTTAGCATATAAACTGCCCATCGAAAAATGGCGTATTCATTCCAAGGAGGAAAGGGATCTAATGAATGAGACAAAGAGAAAAATTCAGGAGGAATTTAAATCAAAAATGGGATTGATTGTAGACATACCGAAACCAGGATATGGAAACATCAATGATGGTAATACCAGCTGAAGGTTTTTTGCTGATTCTCATCTTGCTGCAGAAATCACGGGGATAAATTTTGATTTAATATTTTGTTTTAAGGTAATCCTAGAAGTTTTGTCAAGTGGACATAAAATTGATACCACAAAATTTTCTGAGTACGCAAAAGACAATTCTAAATTATATGTGAATTTGTATCCCTGGCACCCGATGACACCAACAGTCCACAAAATTCTGAAACATGGTGCAACAGTTATTGAAAATGCACTCCTTCCTATAGGGCAGCTCTCAGAAGAAGCTGCAGAAGCACGTAACAAGCATTTTCGGCAATATCGCTCACATTTTGCAAGAAAATTTTCCAGAGAATCGTGCAATATGGACGTCTTAAATCGATTATTACCGACTTCGGATCCTTTATTATCTAGTGTGAGAGGTATAAAAAAGAAAAGAAGTGAACCATTTTTAAAGGAAAGCTTAGCTTTACTTCTTCCAGCAGATAATTTCAACTTACACTGTAGAAAAAAAAGGGTCGATCTACTAAAAAAACTTTAGTGATCCTCGTAATTACTAAAAAATTTTTAGTAATCTTAGTTGGTTACAAGAAAATCTGTAAGAATTACTAGAAAAAAGTTAGCAACGAAGAGAGTTAATAGTTTTATATTTTTAATAACTATTACTAAAACACTCTTGGTGTGGCCTTGATAGCATAGTGGTTATAGTAACGGACTCCAGACTAAAAGGTCCCGGGTTCGATACCGGCCACCGCCAAATACGCCCCGAATGTATGTAGTGTAAGTACTTGTTTGTAAAGGGATTATGAAAATCCTGTCGGAGCAGTTAGAAATGTTTGGTGCTGCCATCTATTGCAGTTTTGTCGAAAATCTTCCGCTTCAGAAGTGTGGATGCAGCTCGAAGGAACCTCCTGCGCTTCGGGCGCACGTAATGGTTATTAAAAATAATTTTGGAGCTATTACTAAAATTTGCTCGGTGGCTCATACTAAAAATTTTTAAGTTAGTTATACAAAAAATTCTTTTGTTCAGTTTACAAAAGAAATGCTTGTTTCACTTGCAAAAAAAAGTTTGTAATGGTTGCTAAAAAATTCTGTGGAATACAAATTTACTAAAAAATTTTTAGTAACCTCTTGAATTTTTTTTTTACAGTGTAGATACAGTCTATCAGAGTGACCAGGAGCCTGTTACTGACGAAAGTTATTCCGAGATGAATTATTTTGATATTTTGCCATCTAATTTGTATTATAGTCATCTGTATATATAGTATTTTGTATATATATATATATATACAAAATATATACCTCTACAGTATTTTGTATATATATATATACAAAATTCGTATGTATTGCATTGTATATATAGTCATTTATGTTTTATTTTTGTAATATTTTGCATCCATTAATTAAAATTAATTGTGTGAGTACTAAAAAAGTCGGATTTCATTTAATTGCTTTTGATTTACTCTGTAAAATCGTAAACAAAAAGTTTCATTATATTTTTTTCATAGATAAGTAAGGTATAAAAATATTTAAACGGAAAGCTTTGTAAATTTTAAACAGCTTTTTATTGAAATATAGTATAACTTGATACCTATTTAAAACCATCAAAATACTAATGATATGAAAATGATAAAAATACCGTATATATTCGAATTTCTGAAAGAAATTACAATATGATGTTGCAAATTTAAATTTTTAAGTTACTCTATATGAAAAGACATGTTTGTATTGATGGATAGAATGTAACGTACTCACTAAAAATCTGTTGCATCAAAGCCCTTTTTACATATTACTATGTTTTCCATATACCCTGTATCTTATATATATATATATGTGTGGATTTAAGTATTTTTCAAGGAAAATCCCTAAAATGTGATAATAAGATGATAATCTAATCAATAATTTACTTTACTCCAAACTTTTAATGAGAAATATTTTTGGCCGGCTAAATCCTCCAAATACTCCACTGTGTGACGGTTCCAACGGTGAGATTATCTAGTAAACGATCTGCACATTCTGATATTGATTCCTTAAAATCACAATTTTCTATTAGCTCCATGAAAAATCCTTCTGATTTTATCTTAACAAAAGAAAAATCTCGAGAAGTTTCTGTCGGTGCTAATAAACCGAATGCAAATGTTTATCTACAGAATGCAATTTATTTATAACTGGTTCTAGATAAAAAGAATATGTAGAAACTATTTTGAGACATACAATAATCACTACGTTGTAGCATCTATATTAAAGACTTGTGAGCGTATTTCTTGTTTTATATTCGTACCATTGTTTAAAAAGAGTTTCCAGAGATTTTCTTTGACAGTGACAAAATGATTAGAAAAATGTGGAATGGACTTATTACTTTTCTGACCACATTGTTTCACATACACCAGGAATATTTGAAAAAAAAAAAAAAAAAAAAAAAAAAAAAAAAACATTCTAAGAGTGCTTCCCCTAAAAATATTACAACTTATTTTATTGCTTTTTGCTTCTTATCTCTAGAACTTGATGGAGATCTTTTACAACTAAATTCAAACAATGGTATGCCCAATACTTATTTTATTTATGAAAAGCAAAAATTCTTTAATGATATAAGAATTATTGGATTTTAAGTCAACCAAAGTTATTCTGTCCCGTTCTGCTTGACATCATACGAAATTTTCGATTTTGGATTGTTTTACAATCAGGGCCCAACTAAGTCTATGGGGGGGGGGGGGGGAGCATCATTCGGGAAGGTCCCTTTCTGTCTATCGATAGATATTTTTTTAATAATGCGGAAGTAGCTAATACTAAACTTGATACATCTATACTAATATTATAAAGAGGAAAGATTTGATTGTTTGTTTGTTTGTTTGTTTGTTTGAATTGAATAGGCTCCGAAACTACTTGACGGTTTTGAAAAATTCTTTCACCGTTGGAAAGCTATACAATTTCCGGTGAACATAGGCTAATTTTTAATTGATTTATTCAAATATTTTCCTTAATAATTCAAAATTTCATTATTTTTCATACAGAATCAATTAAAATTTTTCCGATAAAAAATAACCATTTTCTTTTCAGTTGCCAAAAAAATCAATATATGGAAAATAATTTCTCCTCGGCAATTAATTTTTAGTTGAACAGTATCCACGTGAAAAATTAAACTAAAAAAAATTTCAAAGGAAAATAAATATGACGTCATTTGTTATATTATCGGAAGTTTTGTTTGCACAGATATCATATACACACCGAGGTAACCTAATGGACACTAAATTGATGTTATTTTGCCTGGCATGGCAATCCGACTATTGTTTATTTAATTATTAATAAAATGTTTTTTTATTTCCTTTCTCTTCTTTAAAATTATGTAAACTGTTTTGTCATATACTTATTATTTAAATACTAATTGTTATTATTTTTTAAATAACAGAAAATAATTTAAATATATATATGAAACTGGTATTCGAAAACGATTTTTTTCGCCAAATTAGTGTAAAAAATTATCCTGCCGACCTCGGCGCGTACATGACTATTGCGCTGTTTTGTTTATGTATTAAGGATACTTTTAGATCATACATCCGATTACAGAAAATTAGTCAGATTATTTAATTAGAAGTTATTAAATTTATGTTTTTTTATTATGAAACAGACGAAGAAAAGAAAATTTACTATTGCTGCCCGACTGGAGAATTAACCTTGATGTTATTTTAAAAAACTATCGAAATGGCGATTTTTTAATTATTTGTTTACGTTTTTTTTTGTTTATATTATTGCAAACATTTTTCCACTTTTATACACGCATCACCTTGGCGTGATTTTTTTTTTTATGATGCCAATTTGGAGAACACTGCGTTTTCAAATACCAATTACATTTATATTACTTATTTTTATTTTCTATCTTTTTAAAAAGGAAATAATAATAATAAACTAAGTCAATAAATAATTATGGAACAAAACAATTTACATAATTTTAAAAGAGAAAAGAAAAATAATGAAATAATTTACTCAAAAATAATCAACTATTACCGGATTACCACGTGAGGCATAAAATCACAATTTGCTGCAATCGCGCCAACGGGATCCGTAGATGACACCTGCACCTACATGTTATTGGCAATATTATTGTTTATACAATTTGTTTATATAATTTGGTAATACTTGATAATCCCATCGACCAAAAAACTATCGCTAAAGTATAAGGTTAAATGTCAATGGATGATTGTAAATGTCACATTCATTTCACTTCACATTAAATTTATTATATGTAATTGTTACTTCATCAACCAATTTTAATTCGATGTTTATTTGTATTTCTATTAACATTTTAGTAATTTATTGATTCTTTGATTATTTAAAATAAAAATTATGTCCATTTGTATAATTTGGCGAAATTGATCGACGGAATAATCAAGTAGTCGAACAAAAAACTATCGTCAAATTATAACATTAAATGCCAATAATGGATGATCGTAAATTTCACATTTATTTGAGGACAAACATGAAATAAGTCTGGTACATTTGTAACAATATCGTTTCTAGCACTTCTAATGTTTGACACTAAAAATCATAATGGAATCGATTACAGAAGGTAGAAAGATTTTATTAGATGCAAACTAAAGAATTATTTTTCTACAAAATTTAGTCATCAAGATTATTCTGATTTAACGGCTACATGTTAGCAACTGTTTTATAAAAGGAAGAGGTAGTGAAACTGATGTAATTTTAATGTTATTCAAATAATAAAGCTTTAAAACACACTTTTTATGCTTCATTGTTCTACTAAATATATAAGTGAAACACCCTTCTTCGTCTGCCACTTTCACGGAGGGCACCCTTTCCTTAGGACCTATATCCCACGTGTAGATAAATGGCCGTCATAAATACAAACAAACAAAAACTCTTCTTTATCTGTAAATAATTCTTTACATTTTTTACTCTATTATTCTTGCTGGAACAGATTAAGGCAGATAGGAAACTACAGTAGACCTGCTAGCAGAGGACGTTTATTAAAAAGTGTAACATGAAATGACATTGTATGTAGGCTACCACAGAACTACACATAGTGCAAGTTCAGATGTCAGGATTTTAAGAACTAAGAAATGATAATGTACAATCCGAAAGTTTATAGAGTTTGATAATCAATGTCACTAATCATTGCAATGCCCTCTAATGTAATAGTGTGATGACTCGAGAATATTTTGATTCCTGTTGTCATAACGGTCTCATGTTCATACGAAACTCTACTATAAATGATAAAATAAAAGAGATGGTGCTTTATTGCCCAAATTTTCGCCGACTTACAATAGTACAATATCGCAATGGCGTTGGCATGATTTTCAGCAATACGGAAGATCATTCCAGGGTGGTCTATACTGCTTTAAAATAAAATTTTTAAATCTAATATTTCATTTTTTTTTTTTTTTTTTTTTTTTTTTGAGTCAAGGTTTGTTTGGAAATATGGACCAGCGAAGCGGGCATAGCCTGCTAGTATTATATATATATGGAAATTTTGTTCTCGGTGCAGTTCACATTTGTTTACAAGGTATCACAAAAAGATAGTCACAACTTTAAGAAAAAGTACTAGCGAAATAATTGAAAAAAAAAAAAAATAGATTGGTTGACAGAAGTATCATTAAGCAAACTTTTTATTTATATACACACGAAACATAAAATGGCTAAAAGATAATGTCCCAGATAGGTCATAATTAATGATTTTAACTTGATATTCTGCAACCAAAATATTAATAAAGAATTTCTTTTGAAAACAATAGAATACTAAGTCGTAATAATAAAACATTAATTATTAATTTTCTAATGTAGTTAGTTTTTCGCATAGATGAATGGGGTACTCGAAGTAAAGCGAGGGAGGAGGACCACTCTTATCTTCCTAAATGTTTGAAAATATATGAAATTTGACCCCCTTTTTGCTAATTTTAATCATTTGGTACTTTTTAGAGAAAATCCTAATTACTTACATGGGGGGGGGGGTGAAAGGGGCCCGGGGCATTGCCCCGCATGCTTCTGCATAAGTCGGGCCCTGGTTCGGTCATATTGTCAGGCTTTTTGGGGGCGAGATTACTCTTCAAGTAACTACATTTTTTTTTTTTTTTTTTTTTTTTTTTTTTTTTTTTGGGAAGTGTAAATTTGCCACAATAAAAAGTACAGAAACAAAGTTCATGGGTGGTTCCAAAGAGAGAGCCTGGAAGAGATAGAAATCCTTTATTTATGTATCCTTATAATATATATATATATATATATATATATATATATATATATATATATTATAAAGGCCAAACGTATCTGTGCATAACACATACGTCATTTTGCGAATGGCAACTCTTTCAAATTTTAAATGAAATTTCATTTTTGCAAATTTTGCTACAACAAATTTTTAAATTTAAAAACATTGAACATTTTCAATGTTTACACCATCATGTAGGGGAAAAAATGCACTTATAAATGAAATTTGAAAGCTGTATCTTAATTTGTTTTTGAAATATTAATTTTTTGTTGTTTTTAATACCGCTTTTCTAATTGTAGCAACAGGAGTACTGAATTTCTGTTAAAAGCAAAGGAGAAAAGGGAAGAAATTGATTACTGTATCTTTATGTTGCCATTGTCTCATTAAAAGGGAAAAAATTGAAATTTAATTATCTTCTGTTATAAAACCCGGTGAATTTTTGTTTCATTTACAAATTTGATTTACACGTAAAAGAATTTCAACAGTTTAATATCTGTTTCAGCTAATAGCATTGACACTTCGAGTTTTGAATGAAAATGATCAAATTAAAATGCCATTTTTTTCTTGAAAGGTGAATACAGATAAGAAATGTGCATTTACAAATTTTGATATGATGAAAATGATGCCGGGTTTAGATTTCACGGGGGAAAAAATTCTATGATTGAGTCAAAGTTGAATAGATTTTTCATTTTGGAATATTAGCATACGAACCTTAATTGATAACTTTATCATAATAACAGATCTTTATTATTTTTTACTGTTTACATGTACGATTAAAGTTTAATTTTAACAATTTCTACAACTGAGGTTTCTAGAAATAGTATTTTGTTAGTTTGACGTTAAAAATCGTTTGATTAAGAGTTAGACTTACCAATATAAAACGCATTTTTTACTATAACTAATTTTGTAGGTTTATTATAAATCAATGAAACAGTTCCTTTTTAAAATTCGCCTTTCCTTTTCTTTCGCCGAAATTCGACAGGTTCCATCTTGTTTTTTTAAAAGCAAAAACATCAAAATTACTTAAACTTTCAAACGTTTGGAGGAGAAAAAGACGGTCTCTATGCCGCCTTTGTAAAACAGCTAAATTGCAAATGAAACAGAGTTAATAACAATAACAAAAATGCATGCTGGCAGCTTCGTTCACTTTTTTTTATTTTATTTCTTAACATATTAAAAGTTATTGCCGACATTTATTAATTCTTATCTGCATAACTTCCATAAAAATATTTCTAAAGAATAACTAGAAATCAGTGAAGAAATGCAGCAGCACGATTAGTTTTTAAAAAATTAATCATGTGCAGTTGCATTTCTTTCAATACGTTGCGTACGTTAAATTGCTGATGCGTGAAATAGAGGTCTGCACGGCCCGGAATTTCCAGGCCCGGCGGAAAATTTGTAAAACTCGAAAGTTCGGCCCGGCCCGTTACAATTTCTAAGAAATTCCGATTTTTTTCATATAATTAAGATTCTTTTAAAAAATATTGCATGCATATCTATGGAATGATTTTACAGTAGGGGTGCACAACCTTTTCAAGAGAAGGGCCACTTACAAATATCTCTGGGCAGTCGAGGGCCACTCAATAACATGGAGATAATTTGATTTCGAAGATGATTTGTGGCCAAAAAAATATGTTTTCAGAAGGAAGTGGGAAAATAATACACCTCGCTTAACCAGTCAAAATATCCACTTCATTGGAAAGGACATATCAGCAGTTTTTACGTTTGTGTATGTTATACTATAGATCTGTACTTTAAATATTGTTGACCAGGTTCCTTTTAAAACGCATTCGCTAAAGATGTAGGCTGTGATCCATTATAAGAAAATAAATGCTTTTTAAGTAATTTGTTTATTTGAAGTAGAGTTATAAAAATTAAATCATTTCTTACAGAAATGGTTAGGGATGGTACCTGTAAGCATTTTTTAAGAGACCTTCTTTACATGACTGAGTTCGTGAAGCGAGAGCGAGGCAATTCCATTCCTCGTTCTATAATTCACACATTGGCACCACTGAATTGGCGACAAGAAGCACATGAAAAATGAATGATATCATATCCGTGAAATTTTCTGTTACGCCTTAAACAATTAAGATGATTTTGAATTTAATAGCAGGGCAACCAGAAAATAGCAGTCCTAAAAATACGCCAAAAAGAATTTGATAGCCAATTCGTACGTTAGGAGCATATTTCGAGAACTTAGATTAAAAGACACAACATACAGCAAGTACACGAAAAGTTTATTATGTAATAAGGTAGTTAGGCTCAAAATTACGCAGAGAGAGAAAATGATACTTCTTTAACCGCAAGCACAGTCGATCTTTATTCTTTTTTTTTTATTTGTTTCTAGCAAGGGTGAATATTCATCTAAAGGAAATCTGTTTATCTGAGAACCGTTTTAATGATAAAGCAGATGCTACATATGTTTTCTTTCTTTTCTTTTGAAGGAAAGTTATTGTGGGATCGAAATAAAACGTTAAGGTAAAAAGGCTAGGTAATTAAAGATTAGTTTTAACTGTAATTTAGAAAAATGTATAACTTAAGAAAACTATATGTGATTATACATCACATATGTAACAGATATAGCAAGGATTTTTCTCAAGATGTAATATTATTCCTTGACTTTATTCAAGCGAATAAATTTTGTTTTATTAAAAGTGCTAAAAAACAAAGTTAAGAGGCTGGCGCTAAAAAAAATTTGATCTTTATGAACGAAGGAGAGGGAAGGGGTCGATCAATAAGATTTTTCTCTGTCTCATCACTGAAATTCCTGATTTTTCAACGCCCAAGTAACAAAATTTACAGATTTCCATGCATGTCGACCACATTAGGGATTTTTATTAAAGTGATCAACAAAATTCGCAACTTTTACGAAACTGATTGAGAAAATTCTATCTTTCTGTGCCTGATCAACAAAATTTCCGATTCTTACAAAACTGATCAAGAAAAATCACAATTTTTACGAAACCGATCGACAAAATTTGCAAATTGTACTAGGTGGATCGACAAAAAGATGACTTTTTACATAGCCCACCGACGAAATTTGCTATTTTTACAAAGCTGATCAGTGAAATTCGCGATTTTTACGAAGCCGATCGACGATTTTTTCTATTTTTACGAAGCTGATCGGCGAAATTAACGACTTTCCTGTGGCTGATTGACGAAATTATCGATTTTTACAAAGCCGATCGGCGAAATTCGCGATTTTTTCTTCATATGATCGCTAAATTCGCGATTTTTCTGCGGCTGATCGACAAAATTATCAATTTTTACGAAGCCGATCGGCGAAATTCGCGATTGTTACGAAGCTAATCGACGAAATTTGCGATTTTTACAAAGCCGATTGGCGAAATTAGCGATTATTTTTACGAAGCCGATCGACGAAATTTGCGATTTTTACGAAGCCGATCGGCAAAATTCGCGACTTTTCTGCGGCTGATCGACGAAAATATCGATTTTTACGAAGCTGATCGTCGAAATTCGCTAGTTTACTGCGGCTGATCCACGAAATTATTGTTTTTTATGAAGCCGATTGCCGAAGTTCACGATTTTTACGATGATCGACGAAATTTGCAATTTTTCATTGCATGATTGATAAAATTCGCGATTCTTCTATACCAGGTCGAAAAATTTCGCGATTTTTACAAACCTTATCGATAAAATTCGCGATTTTTATAAAGCTAATTGACGAAATTCGCAATTTTTATGAACCATATCTATAAAATTTGCGATTTTTGCAACTCCGATCGACGAAATTCGCGATTTTTATTTCCCTGATCAACAAAATTCCGGACTTTTCCGCAGCGGATAGATGAAATTCGCGATTTTTCCGTGTCTGATCTACGAAATTCGCGCTTTTTCTCCTTTAATTGACGAAATCTGCATTTTTTCCGCAACCAATCAACGAAATTCGTGACTTATAATTCATTTTGACGAAAACTGCATTTTTTTATGCGGTAAGATGAAATTCGCGATATTTTCTCTTGGGAAACTTACAAAATTCATGTGTTTCGCAGTCGATTAACGAAATTTTCAATTTTTCGGCGCATCATTGCAAAATTCGTGATTTTTCCATGCCTTATCAACGAAGTCTTCAATTTTTTCGCCCCTGATCGACAAAATTCGCGATTTTTTCGTGTCTGATCAACAATATTCGCATTTTTTTTTCACGCGGCAAATCGAGAAAACATACGAACTTTCCCGCAGCCGATGAGCTTAATTTGCAATTTTTTCGTGCATCATCAACAAATCTGACGATTTTTTTCTTGGCTGATCAATGATATGTACGATTTTTCGTGTCTGACCGACAAAATTCGCGATTTTTCCGTGTCTGATCGTCAAAACTCGCGTTTTATCCCTGTCCGATCGGTTAAATCTACTATTTTTTTTCGAGTCTCATGGGCAAAATTCGAGATTTTTTCATACCTGATGAACGAAAAGTGCGATTTTTCCGCACTAATCAATGAAATTCGCGATTTTTCCGTGCCCGATCTATAAAATTTGCGATTCTTAAGTGACTAACGAAATTTTATATTTTCTCACGGTAAATTGACTAGATTTACGATTTTTATCTGCGACTTTTCCAATAAAATTGCAATTTTTTCTAGCTATAAATTGATCGCGGGCCACAGGTTGTGCATCCATATTTTACAGGAAATACACATTAGCAACATTAATGATTACTAAGATTCTTAGACTTTCAGCATTCGAATAAAGATTCATTAAAACATTTATAGGCCTAGAATAAAAGAAAAAAGAAAGTTAAAAACATCTTAACTTTTGAAGCTGTTTAATAAAAGAAGATTTATAAACATATTTCTATATAATTTTATTAAAGATTTTAAATCCAAATTCATTCGTTAATTCAAAGAAGCTCCTTTATGATACATTTCAAAATTCATTTTTTTCTCAGAAACGCATAAGATTAGCAGGTGTCTTTATTCAGAAACTATAATCGAATGGCGTTATCCATTTTTTCATATAAGCAATTTAAAAACACTGCAAGCAAATAAAATATTGTCATAGTTAGCGTTTTAAATAGAATTTCCGGAAGCGAAAGTATGGGAAGGGAGAAAAACCTGCAACCACTTGAGAAACTATTGTATCTCAACAAGGTTATACAAGTATTTTATTTACCAAAAAATGAAAAACGCTATAAGATTCCAAATCACTCCAATAGTCAGGCTTATCACTTTTTTATTTTTAAAATTAAAAATTAATCTGAAAATGTGTCAAACTTTCGCGTTATTGAAAAACAAATTTAAAAACCATCAAGAAGTATATATCTAAAGATTAAGCTAACATAAGTTCTTTATCGTTGTGCATAATTTTACAAATCATGTTGTCTGCCTTACAGATCTTGAGAACAATTAAGTTTTCTTCCGGTCCGCTAAGTCTATATGTTAAAAAATAATGCAAGCTTGATCTCAGCCCGGCGCGAGTTATCAGTTAATATTAAAACGTTAATCAGTTAAACGTTAATCAGTTATTATTATAATTATTATCGTTAGTTATTAGTTAATATTAAAACGGGTTACACACAATGTAACTGCCCGATGCCGATCTCTACACTGTACAAGTTACATTTTTATATTGATGCTGTCAAACTAGTTTGGCTCGTGATGCACATTTATATTTATTCTCATTAAAACCATTTTCGTTGAAAATAGGTCATATTATATTGGGTTCGTTAAAATCTTCAGAACGGGCCGCCCGGCCCGTTAGAAAATCCGAAACGATTCCGCCGGCCCGGCCCGTGCCGATCTCTAGCGTGAAATACTCTTGTAGAGATTTTTATAACATCTCTGAAGCAAATATCAAGAAATTTTAATAAAGTATCCTTTACAAGGGAATTTCATATATAAAAAAGACTAACAACAAGGAACCTTCAAAAGGGAACTATGGCGTCGCGTTGGACAGTCCTGATTTAGATTAAATTCCATAAGAGGCTCCAATTGAGAAATGGACGCGATTTTTTGAAAATATGAAAGTAGATTTTTTTTTTTTATGTCCAGACGCGAAAGTTTCAAGCTTCTGCGATATATGGGGAAAAATTTACAGCCCCCCCCCCCCCCTCAAAAATCTGGTAAGCGAGGTCAAGTGGCACGGAAACTCCTGATAGCACTGCCAGACATTCGGTCGCTGATGAAATTTAATGAATCTTCAATCCACTTTTAAGGATTTTGATTCTTTATGAAAAAGTTTAATTTGGTACTCTGCGGTGTTATTTGAGAATTTTTAACGTTTTTAGAACGGAAGGGATTATTTTTGAAAGAAATGCCAGTACATGTTGGTTATTTCCCCATTTATTGGTTTGGTTATTTTTTTTAAAAATCTGCATGAATAAAATCCTGTTATTTTGGAAAGAATTAAGCTGAAAAAGGGTTTTAATTAATTTCTTCACTAATTACTGCGCATTCCCCCCCTCCCCCCCAAAGACCGGAAAACTCAGAATGCCCCAAAAATTTACCTTTACTTGAATTTCTGCGTCCCCCCCCCCCCACACCACCATGTGAAAAATATTTATGCCTTGCACACTAGAGATGGGAAATATAGTTATTTTTGGTTAACAGGTTACATCGTTCCGCACTTGCCACAGGTAGCAGGTTTTAGCAACCTGTTATTTTTGTAACGTATAACTTATCGATGAGTGTGCTGTCAACAGACAGTGGACCTTTATTTGAGCAAAATCATCTATAGCAAAATCGTCAGAAAAAGATCTTTTTCTTGGGTATAATAGTACCTAAACAGTTTTTTCTTATTAAAATATCATTTATGAAGGTTTTAAGGAGTAAATAAAGAAATATAAATGTATTTATATACTTTAAATCCGTTTTTCTCAAAACTAATTTTTCAGTGTTTTTAGGTTTTTGAATTGCTCCTTTCGTCTTAATTTTTGATCAATATTTATAAAATTGATAAGGAAGTATTCTCATATTATTTAAAAAGAAATTCTGTAAGCTTTTTAAAATTCGTCTTTATTAAGGTAGTCAAATTTTATTTTTTACTTATTAAAAGGCAAAATTTTGATGAAAATCGATAAGGAATTTAGAAAAAAATCTGCAAAATATTAACTATTCAAGAGATTTAAAAAATCTTACCCAGATTTGTTTATAATATAGTTTTAAGTGATAAAAATGCGAAAGCAAGAAAATATTTCAAAAATTAAGACACGAGGAGCATTTTAAAATTTCGTTTAAAAATTTAAATTTTTGTAAAAAAATTACAAATTTTAATAAGGTTAGAAATTTTTTGAAGGTATTCTATATGCTGTTGGTGAAATGTATATATGCACAAAATTTCATATTGCTATGATAAAAATGAATAAAATAAATTTTTAACGCCCACCGTCTCCTTAATTAAAAGGACTTTAAGGTATTTTGAATAATTTCGGGACATAAATACAAACGCTGTTTTAGTTCTAATAAATCTACACCATTAAAATTAGCTTGGAGTTAAAATTTTAATTTTTGCAAGACAAAAATTTACTTACTTATGATACTTTGCAATTCACGCATTATTAGTCTTCTTGCACTAAAAAGGCATTTTCCTCCGTTGAAAATTCACAAATATCATTAGGGGCTCGCGAAAATAATATAGCGTCCGACCAAAGTTAGAATTTAGTCCCCCTCCTTTCACAACTTTTTCTTGTGAAACGCCAAAATTATGAAGGTAGTATAAATTTGGCGTCCCCTAAATCTCCGCACCCGGGGGCATTTTCAGAAAGAATCACGTTTTGAGCACCTTATCGCCAGAACAATGACTGGCGCGGAGATGAAGTCAATGCTACGCACCCTTTCTTGTTTGTGACGTCAAACGCCTAGAGAATAGCAACCCTTCCTTCTGCAAAGAGATCGCGTTTATTATTCATTTGTTTTTCCGTAAATATTATCAAGCAAAGACTATAATATGAGGAAATGTTATTCACCGTTGTTTACGATTAAAACATAGTTTAAAACAAAGAGCTTTTTCAGATTAAAATGCTTTAAATTTCACAGAACATCTAAACATTTTTTTTTTTTTTGTTTTTTTTTTTTTTGTTTTTTCTCAATTCAAAAATATTATTTCCTCAACTCGCTATGTTCGAAAAGATTGAGAAGTTAATTAAAAACAGTAGTAAAGATTCGCTTGTAATAAATATAATTCTGTTAATCATATGTTTTATTGCACATTTGAACTTAGTTTATTTTGTGTTTAGCGATGCAGCTAACTAAACGTTCTCGCTTTCGCCAACTCGCCAAGGCTGGTGCTCAAAACGTGATTCTTTCTGAAAATGCCACCCGGGGCATCCCTCTTCGTCCCCCCTTTCGCAAGGCGCTGAATATCATAACTCAGTAAGTTTTGCCCATAAAAGAATAACTTAATTGTTTTACTTGCTAAAACGCATAGAATTTTTTTCTAAATAAAAGTTATAGAAAATTGTTTAACTTATAAAACATGTAATTTCTTAATTATTTAAAAAAAATATTTTTATGTAAATCGATTTTTATAAGATGCAGAAGAAAATTAAAAATATTTTTGCGTTTGGTACTATGCCTATAAATCTAACGGTTTAGAAATTAATTTTTTGTAAACGATAATAAGAAATTTCCTCTATAAAAATTAACACCGTTTTAACAACGCGCAAAGCAATTTGTTAATAAAAGAAAATTGATCTTCATTTCCTTAAGGGAGACCCGTACCCCATTTTCGGCGGAAAATCATCAAAAGTTCAATTTTTTTTTCTTTCCTCAGAAAACGATAAAATACATATTTGCGAATATCCATGCAAAATTTCAGAACTCGGGGACACTTGGAACAGGTAGAAATGAGCTTTTAAAATTGTACTCACTATAGAGTTTAAAGTACTAGCGGCCATTTAAAACGTGTTTTCCTGAGAATGACTTTTTTCGTATTTTGCCTAAGTTCAAAGTATTAAGGCTCAGTGGTAAAAGGATTTAGAAACAAAGTGTTTATGTTTTCAGAATCTTAAAAAAATTTGCAACAAAAGTAAAGAGAGATATTTTTTTAACTATTTCTGAAAATTTTAAATAAATTGGTAAACATGAAAATTATAACGAATTTAAGGAAATTTACCATGCGTATTTTTATTTTTATTTTTTTAGCCGATTAAAATAGAAAATTAAAAATATCTCTCCTTAGTTCTTTTCAATATACTATAACACTATTTAAGAAATTTTAGTAATACCAAAATATAGAAAATTGAATGAAGAGTAGTAATTTTAAAAAGTGCATTTTTCGACAAAAAAAAATCATAAAAATCCCCATAAAAAATATACTTTTTAATAAAAAGTGAATTTTTTTGTTAATTATTCCTTACAAGAAGATTGTTAAATAGTACACCAAAATTCATTACCTTAAAATCAATAATAAAAATTTTGGGTTTTTTCTTACGGGTCTCCCTTAATACTTGGACTTGAAGTCTGATTTCCCCAAAGCCGTACCTATAAACGCATATTCAAAGCTTATCGAGCGAAAGAACATACACGATATAACAACACGAAAAATATTTTTACTCTTTTTATCAATTTCATATGTAAAAGTACGTTTTACAAATCAATTACAATTGCATTAAAATTAAGTGCCGTCACGAAGCTACATTTGTTTTCTTTTTTTCAATAAAATACTTTTAGAGAAATATTTTCCTGTTCTTATTTTCTAACAACGCAATAATGACAAAAAAAGTAAACAAGTGATCAATAAAACAAAAATTACAGAGCCAGAATACCCCCACCGCCTCTCCCAAATACCAAGATTACATAATAATATCCTTTTTAAAAATTCAAATTCAAAGAATTGTCATTTTTTTTAAATCCATCTAACTATACGAGCCTAAGATTATATGCCGTACGAACAGGGCCCGAAACAGACAGTGAAGGGCCCTGGGGGAAACATTATTAGGGGGGGCCCCCCTTCTATTTAAAATTTTTTTTGTAAATTATATTGAAGTGACTAAAACTGAAATTCATAGCTATTGTATGTGTACTTGTGTACATAAATTTCGTGCCAAGTACTTTTCACATCTACAGTGTCTCACAAAAGTGATGGGACACTTGTGCTTTATAAAAAGAAACTGCAATAAAATAAATAAACAAACATGTGCAAAAATTTTTTGGGTATGTTTCATATTTAAAGTTAGTAACAATTATTACATAACATACATTTTGTCAAAATATTAATTTAGTAAAAATACAATTTTTCAGAACGGAGCAAAAAATGGCTCACATAAGTGATGGGAGGGACACTTACTTTTCCATCAAATATTTATCCAAAATTTTTACTTTTTAAAAGGTTTTAATATTTTGTTGGATTTCCTTTTACTTTTAAAACATGATTTAAGCTTTTTGGGATTGATTCGACTAATTTTTTTGTGATTTCTGGAGTGATTTTACCCCATTCTTCTTGAAGCACCGATTTTAGTTGTTGTTTTGAAGAAATGGTGTGTTTGCGAATTCTTGATTCCAATTCTTGCCAAATATTCTCTATGGGATTTAAGTCTGGAGATTGTGGTGGTGTTTTTATTATTTCAGGACAGTTATATAGCAGCCAGAGTCTAACGTTCAGAGCAGTGTGCTTGGGGTCATTGTCCTGGTAGAATTTAAAATCGTTATGAAGGTTCAATTTTCGTGCTAAGATTTCAAATTTTGCTTTAAAATATCAATATACTTGTACTGATCCATTATACTGTCAATAAAATCAAGATTACCAACTCCAGCGGACGACATACACCCCCATACCACAACTCCTCCTCCACCATGTTTTACTGTTGGTAGCAAGTTCTGTTTGCGAAATTCTTCCCTGGGTTTTCTCCACACCAAGATTCTACTGTCAGAACCAAATATATTAAATTTACTCTCATCAGCAAATATAACTTTATTCCAGTAATCAGAATTCTTATTTATGTTGGATTTTGCGAAAGCTAGTCCGAGTTTTCTATTCTTTTCACTTACGAAGAATTTTTTCCTGGCTACTCTACCGTGATATCCAGCAGATCGAATTAAGTTTAAGGATATTGAAAACTGTCGAACGACTCAAGTTAACTGTTTCAGCAATTTTTCTAATAGATTTTCCACGTTCAATATGCAAATTAATAACTAATTTTCGAATTTCAGGCGAAGTTTCTTTTCGTTTAGCATTCATGGCTACACAGAGCTAATAAAAAGAATATTGCCCAGTTAAATTGATGGCATTGAGCTCACAGGCTACGCATACTAATTGTACATTACAGCCTTATATTTTCAAAGGTTAACTCCGTTCGAAAAAAAAAAAAAAAAAAAAAAAAAAAAAAAAAAAAACAAGTAAGAAAAATTATGCGTTAAGCATAGATTATGAAGCACTTTCCAACACTTAATGAAATCTTTAACAAAACTTTGTTATTTAGGGAAATAATAGTATATAGTCAAATATACCCAAATATGTATTCCAGTACATTAGAACAGCCCTGTATTTCATATGTCAGTTCATATAATGGGAAAATTTAGCTCAGCAAGAAAATACCCAGTAGCTTGAAATTTCTTTTTCAGAAATTCATTCTATTAGATGGAAACATACTTGAATACTTTTGTTCAGCCCTGTAGTTTACATTGTACCTTTATTACATGTCAGCATTAGGCTAAAATTTATTGTAAACTAAAATACTTTTAAAACAACTGAAATCACATTCTCAGAAATCATCATTCATAGGCGTCCATGTACCGAATTCTTTGCGTGGCCCTGTATATCCCTTTATTTATATTCTGCAAACATTTCTCAGTAAATTGAATGCGGCTCAGCCTAAAAATGCATAGCCTATTTAAGAACCACGTTTAAATAATTTACGCTCATATTCAGTAACGTTGGTGAGCTCTTTTGGGTAGCCCTGTATATCAACTATAACATTTATACAAACCATATAATGTGCATATATTTAGCGAAATATAAACGCGAATATCACAATTAAAATGCATTTCATCCCTCCATCAGCCATCATCGGACACATATGCGGTACTTCGGAAAGAATATACTATTTGAAATCTTTTGTGTGGCCCTGTAAATGTTATGTACTTCATATTATGCAAGACAGTAGCGTATAATTTATATTAAGCTTCAGTGACATATATCAATTTTATTATACATGAAAAAGCTTAATATATTTAAAATATGTCACACACAATTCCCCCTTTTGCCATTATCTAATGGAATTCTTTTGTGTGGCCCTGTAAATGAATAATTGCTGCATTTTCACCTTATATTTCATAGAATGCATATTTTAATATGTTTGAGAGGGTATAACATCTTTAAAATTCCTTTGAAACGATTTTCCTCCATAGGCCGTAATGTAATGGGAAACTTTTGATTCGTCCTGTAGATAAACTAATCATGCTAGAAACTTCATTTTCGATAGGATTCGTGTTAGGGTAAATGTCAAACGTCCTAAAATCTCATGGCAATCCGAGTATATTAACGATTTTTCCCCATGAGCCGTAATGTAATGGAAAATTTTTGATTCGCCCTGTAGATAAACTAATCATAATAGAAACTTCATTTTCAATAGGGTTCGTGCTAGGGTAAACGTCAATAACGTCCTAAAATTTCATGGCAATCCGAGTATATTAACGATTTTTCACCATAGGCCGTAATGTAATGGGAAACTTTTGATTCTCTCTGTAGATAAACTAATCAAGGTAGATACTTCGTTTTCAGTAGGATTCGTGCTAGGGTAAACCTTAATGACGTCCTAAAATTTCATGGCAGTCCGATTATATTAACGATTTTTCCCCATAGGCCGTAATGTAATGGGAAACTTTTGATTCGCCCTGTAGATAAACTAATCATGGTAGAAACTTCATTTTCAATAGGACTTGTGCTAGGGTAAACCTCAATAACGTCCTAAAATTTCATGGCAATCCGAGTATATTAACGATTTTTCCCCATAGGCCGTAATGTAATGGGAAACTTTTGATTTTCTCTGTAGATAAACTAATCATGATAGATACATTTTCAATAGGGTTCGTGCTAGGGTAAACCTCAATAACGTATAAAAATTTCATAGAAATCCGAGTATATTTACGGGAGTTAGAGCGCGGACAGACGGCCAGACAAACCGAATGCATAAGCACTTTTCAACTTTGTTGGAAAGAGCTAAAAAAATTAAGTAGGGAAAACAGCTCTCCCCTTTTTTTATACTTAATCATTGATCCTCCTAAATTATCAAGGACATGCTTTATCATATAAAAAATCTATATCCGAAATTCAGAGCAAATCGGATAATTCTCAATAAAAACCTATTTAGCATTTATGTAATTTAAGAGGAGTTATCCTTCTCTTATATACTTAACCATTAAACTTCCAAAACTATTCAGAGATTTGAACGAAATCTGACAATTCTGCTTGAAAAACAAAGAACTTAAAGGGAGGGGCATTAGAGCCCCCGTTCCCCCTGTTTATACTTAGTCAATGAACACCTAATAACAGTCACGGAATCCCCTCATCAGAATGATCTTATATCTAAATTTTGAACGAAAACTGTTAATTCTGCATGAAAAGCACATTTATATCAATTAAGGGGAGGGCCATGAGCCCCCCGTTTTCCCTCTTATACATATCGAATGAACTCCAAAAACTAATCAGGGAAGCGCCTTATCAAGATATACCTATATACAAAATTTCAAATAGATCGGATATTTTTATCATGAGTTATCACTTTACGCACGAACGAACATACATACAGAACGGGCGGGCACATAAGCTCTCAGGCTATGATAGCCTGTGAGCTAAAAAACACAAAAATTCCAAAACAAACTGGACAGAAATACTGTAGACGATTTTATAAATTATTGCCAATTGCTTTTAAGTAAAAATAAAACCCCCAAAAAAATTTTTATTGCTTATTTCAGACGATTTTTGTTGCATATATAATGGTGTCCCATCACTTATGTGAGCTATTTTTTGCTCCGTTCTAAACATTTGTATTTTTATTAAATTAATATATTAATATTTTGACAAAATATATGTTATGTAATAATCTTTACTAAATTTAAGTATGAAACCCACCCACAAAAAAATGTGTACATGTTATTTTAATTTATTTGATTAGTTTCCTTTTGTAAAGCACAAGTGTCCCATCACTTATGTCTTATGTGAGACACTGTATATACATAATAGCAGAAGAAAGAAAACTTAAAAAAATTATAGAATAGGTTTTTTTTTTCGATTACAATGAATATGAGGATAAATGTGCGGCCTTAGGAGGCATTGGGTATGGAAACAGAGAAAGTAGGAGAAGAAAGACCCTTATTGAAAAAGAAAATGAATTTTGGTCACTTTTGACCATTTTTTATCATTTGACACCCCTTTAACAAAAAACTTATACCTATCCTTGGGGGGCCCGGGGTAATTGCCCCGCATGTCCCTGCCTTAATCAGGCCCTGCGTGCGAAAAAAACCTTTTTTATCAACAATTTAATCCGTAAAGCCCACTCTTCAAATAGAGATTCTTTCCCATTAAAATTGTGACCAAACATGGCTGATATTATCACCTTGCTTTTTATAATCTAGCAGCGGCAGCAGCATTCACTTACTTCGCGTAAAATACGTTTTTCCCCATTTCATTTCTAATATTCTATCCACTTAGTACAATAAATACAGTTTTTGTTATTATATTTATCCAATATCCATACTATTTGCGAACTACCAATCGGATTAAGAGATGCTATTAGCTGATCTTTTCAATAGCAAACTGAGAACTATTGTTGTGATTGGCTCCATTGATTAGACCAAACTGATTTTTAATGTCTTAGAATCATAGATGGGCAGGGATGCGCAAAAAAGACAGTTTTTTTCTTTGTTCGTGTGCTTTTTTCTCTTTCTGTGTCTCAAATGCGTTTTAATGCTGTTAAAGAATTATCTTTTCTGCAGTAAAATTCTTTATCGTCGATTCAGATGAGATTTACAAGTTAAGAAACATGTTTTCGATAATCTATGCTATTAACCGCAGTAAACGTCTGTTTGTCTGTCTGTACCGTTAAAAACTTTTCTCAACGTCCGAGTGGAGTGGCGCTCTGGGTGTCTATCGACTCGGGACGATTCGGCCTTTTGTGATAATGAATTTCGAGAAAATCGCCCGGTAATTACCCTAGATATTAATTAAAAACTACCCGAGAAACGTGACAAAAAATCCAAGTTCCGAGACGGTTCTCTGACGGAGCTCTCCGGTCGAAACTAGCTTTCCGCGGATGAAGAACCACGAAGGTGTCGAAAATATGAAAATTAAGGAGTTTTATATAACGTCGCATCCGCGCTGCAGATTCACGGATTTTAAAACAAATTACATATTCTTGAAGGAAATTTAAAGACCTTTCTAACGGTCTATTCGGTTTCAAGAAATACGAACATTAACCTTTTGAAAAAAACGTTTTCCCGAAAGCTTTCATTTTTCTCCGCAGAATTTTCGACCGAAAACTATCGAATTTTAAAACTATTCCATCCTTTTTAATTTTGGAGGCACGACAAAGAAAAAAAATACCCCCTCAAAGACGCTTCTGTCTAATTTCCAACGGTGTGTTTATTTTTGAAATATTCTAATATTAACCCTTTGAAAAAAAATCGAGAAAAAGTCTCCGATCGTACAATTTTGTTTGCTTTTTCGACACTTTTTCCGCTCATATTTATATGAATAAAATCCCTAATTTTCAATATTTCTTTTGCATCTTTATACACCTCTTAGTGAATACATCGTTTTGAGTTGTGTCAAAATTTCAAAAAGATACAACGGTTAGAAGTATTTTTAAATCTGTAAAAACCGCGAAATTACGGCGTAAAACGGGCGATTTTTTTTTTCTGCCATATTTTTGGGTAAAAGTAGCCCTTAAATCCTGTATTCTTCAATGATCTTTATATGTGTGTTAGGGGTACTGGTTTTACACCTTGCATAAAATTTTTGAAAAAAATCGGGAGGCCGTAACTGTATTTTAAATAATATAATAGGCGAATTTTTTAATTTAAATTATTAAATGTGAAAAAGGAAAAAACTAAAAATTAAAATTTTTGTACAAAATATGCATATTTTTACACGAAAATTATACTCGAGGTTTTTTTCAAAGTGTGTAATAGTAATACATTGCGACCTCACTAATCCGACACTCGGTAATCCGTATATTTTTAAAATATCGTTTGAGAACATTATTGCAAATAAATACATTTTAAAATTTGACATTTCTTTAAAATCTTCATAAAAGCAATTAGAGAATACCGTGGTACAAGTTGCATCACTATTTTGAAACGATACAACAGTTAGAAGTATTTTTAAATAAATAAAAACCGCGAAATTACGAGGAAAGAACGAACTTTTTTTTTTTTTTCATATTTTTAGGAACAACTTTTACTTAATTTCAATATTTCCTTAAAATCGGCTAATACCATTCTTGGTAATCCACTTTTAACAAGACAGCCACAGGATGATTGATGGTTTGTGGTCAGCGGTTAGAAAACGCAAGTGTGTACCGGGCCTTAGAGAGATTATTTTTTTCAGAAAGGGGCCGCTAGCGGGCGAAGCTCGCTAGTTTAATTTTAATTACTGTATAAATATGTACTTATAAAATAATTTTCCTATTTCTCTTTTTTTTTTTTTTTTTTTTTTTTAATGCGCATACAAGGCGTTCTATAATTAACAGGGACTTTTTGTTAATGTATTACTGAATAATAAATTTTAGGTTAATATTACGAATATTCATCCTGTTATGTTAAATAATGCCCATCTCTACTGCACACGAACGACAAACAGACATAAAGGTAATTAATAGTATAGACTACCTGAATACGCCTGCCAGCGGTCCCCTCCTTTATACAGGGTGATTCCAAATTTTTTTTTACAATAAAAGAGGGGTTATAGTACACATCAAGACAAACAATTTTAAATAGAAGACTAAGGGTCTTAAACGTTTTCCAAAGGAGATAGCCGCCATTAAAGTTTAGGGTCCAAAATTTCAAATAAACATAAAAAATGGAAAAATCGGTCGATTGATTTGCGGTTTTCAATAAAATTATTCTTTATGTCGGCATTTTCTTGAAATTAAATTATAAAGATAAATTTCAAAAAATGCCGATAGAGGGCGCTTTAGACTTTGGAGTAACGAAAAACTATTTTTTCCGGTATTTTTTGCATATCATTAAATGTTTTCGTAAGCTTAGACTCAAATTTTGAGCTCAAAATCTGAAAGTGGGAGTGGTTAAGTAGCACAAACTGAACTGTGTTCAGAGGGTTCAAATTTCAAATGATTATAAAAGAACGGCAAAATTGGTTCATTGATTTGCGGTTTTCACTAAAACTATTCTTTATGTCGGTATTTTCTTAAAAATAAATTATAAAGATAATTTTTTAAAAATGTCGATAGAGGGCGCTTTAGAGTTTGGAGTAAGGAACAACTAATTTTTGCCGTTATTTTTTGCATCTCATTAAATGTTTTCGGAAGCTTAGACTTAAATTTTGAGCTCAAAATCTGAATAGTAGGGAGTAGTTAAGTAGCACAAACTTAACTGTGTTTAAGGGGAGGGGGTGTTCAAAATTAAAATAATTATAGAAAATGGAAAAATTTGTCGATTCGTTTGCGGTTTAAAATAAAACTTTTCTTTAAGTAAACATCTTCTTGAAAATAAATTTTAAAGATAAATTTCAAAAAATTCCATTAGAGGGCGCCTTAAATTTCAGAGTAACCAACAATCAATTTTAACCATTATTTTTTTGTTCTAATTAAATGCTTGCAAAAAAATATTAAATGTTTTCGGAAGCTTAGATTTAAACTTAAATTTTGAGCTCAAAATCTGAATAATTAAGAGTAATTAAGTAGCACAAATTGAAGTGTCTTCAGGAGTTGAAATTTAATCCTCCCCCCTCCACGAACACAATTCAATTTTTCGCTACTTAAACACTCCCAACGATTCAGAATTTGAGCCTAAAATTTAATTTTATGCATTTGAAAGCATTTAATGAGATTAAAAAATAACAGTTAAAAATAGTTGTACGCTACTCCAAAGTCTAAGGCGCCCTCTATCGGCATTTTGTGAAATTTATCTTTAAAATTTATTTTCAAGAAAATGCTCATTTAAAAATTAGTTTTAGCGAAAACCGCAAACGAATCGACCAATTTTTCCGTTTTTTATAATCATTTGAAATTTGAACCCTCTGAACACAGTTCAGTTTGTCTACATAACCACTCCCAACTATTCAAATTTTGAGCTCAAAATTTAAGTTTAAGTCTAAGCTTACGAAAGCATTTAATGAGATGCAAAAAATAACGCCAAAGAACAGTTGTTCGTTACTCCAAAGTCTAAAGCGCCCTCTATCGGCTTTTTTGAAATTTATTTTTATAATTTATTTTTAAGAAAATACCGACATAAAGAATAGTTTTAGTGAAAACCGTAAATCAATGAACCAATTTTACCGTTTTTTTTATAATCATTTGAAATTTGAACCTTCTGAACACAGTTCAGTTTGTGCTACTTAACTACTCCCACTTTCAGAGATTGAGCTCAAAATTTAAGTTTGAGTCTAAGCTTACGAAAACATTTAATGTGATGCAAAAAATACCGGCAAAAAATAGTTTTTCGTTACTCCAAAGTCTAAAGCGCCCTCTATCGGCATTTTTTGAAATTTATCTTTATAATTTAATTTCAAGAAAATGCCGACATAAAGAATAATTTTAGTGAAAACCGCAAATGAATCAACCGATTTTTCCATTTTTTATGCTTATTTAAAATTTTGGACCCTAAACTTTAATGGCGGCTATCTCTTTTGGAAAACGTTTGGGACCCTTAGTCTCCTATTTAATATTGTTTGTCTTGATGTGTACTATCACCCCTCTTTTATTGTAAAAAAAATTTGGAATCATCCTGTATATATATAATATCGAAGCGAATGAACCTAGAACCGTATCCCGCAGCCAACGGCACCGTATAGCAGACGTGCTGTGCACGCCACTGAGCTCGACAATAACACGGAGAGCTAACTCCCTATTCCGATACATTGAATCCAGCGGTTCGCCCATGAATACAATGCCAAAGATTTTCAGACGAAAATCTTTTGCAAAACATAGATTTCCTCCCGTAGGATAGTATGGGTTAGATATTTTCAAATTGAATTTTATTTTAAAATTAAGACGAAATTGCTACAATTTTCTCTGATGTATGTTCTTTTATTAAAAAATCTGTTGATTTTACGTAAATTCACAGCAAATTTTCGATTTGATATTAGTTAAAAAGAAAATTTTAGTTTAACTCAACAAAAAACTAGTCGTTGGGGGCCAGCGTAATACTTACCCATCATGGATATGTATATGAAAATAAAACATGTGAAACTATTTATACAATGCATTGCAATTCATAAACAAAATTTAAATATTGTTAATATACATAGTAATGCTATATTAAAGAACTGATGATGTACCAATTTCGACACATTATATAAAACGCCAAACTACTCAAGTAGTACCGAACTCCGTAAAAGAAACATCCTTATAACTCCAAAAATGATAATTTTATTAACTAACAATTAACTGCGTCGGATTAAGCGTCTCATTTCCAATTAAAATATACTTCTGAATTGAAATTTGAATGAAATACAGGGTCATGAAAAATCGAAAAAAATGTGGAAAACAAGATTACAAATATCTCGGCAACTAATAATCCGATCGACTTCGTTCTATATCAGGGGTGATTCTGGGTGAAATTTTTTTTTTCGGAAATTCGCATCGCATTTTCGGAAATCGCCGGGGGGGGGGCGTCGTGAGTCCCCCCTCCAGCAATTTTCGGACAAAATCGGCGTTTTCCCGCTATCTTCAGATGAAATTAGCAATATTTTAGCAAAAGCGGCGATTTATTGTGTTCTTATGCCGAAATCGGCGGTTTTTCCGCGATCTTTTGACGAAATCGGCGTTTTCCCCATGTTTTTGTAAGTGAAATCATCGTTTTTTCGACGATATTTAGACAAAATTTGCATTTTTACGCGATTTTATCTTGTAAACGTCGTTTTATTCCCGCGATCTTTTGACGAAATCGGCGTTTTTTCCGTGATCTTTTGATGATATCGGCGTTTTTTTTTTTTCAAATATTCTTTTGACGAAATATTTTTAAGCGATCTTTTATCGAAAACGGCGTCTTTTCCCGCGATCTTTTAACGAAATCAGCTTTATATCTTCAATCTTCAGACAAAATCGGCGTTTTCCCGCGGTCTTCAGAAGAAATCAGGGTTTTATCTGCGATATTTGGTGAAATTGCCATTTTTTTCGCGATCCGCACAGGAAATTCGCGTTTTTTATCGATCTTTTGACAAAGTTCGTTTACAAAAACATTGACGAAATCGTCGTATTTCCTCGAAATATTGATGAAATGTATGCTATTTCGGCGATCCTTTCACGAAATTTGCATTTTTACGTAATTGTTTTTTCCGCGCGCAAAACCGTACAAGTTGGCAACTATGCGGAACTGGTAACCCAATTTCAAATTTTCGGACGAGAATCACCCCTGTTCTATATGCAAAATGTATGTTATTTTATTGCCTTTTACGCCCATTCCTTAGAACAAAAACATTCGAAAATTTTTATATACCTTTCATCAGAACGAATTTTTCGAGAGTCCGAAAAAAATAGTTCCGGATAATCGAGGTTGCTGATATTAAATAGGGTTCGTCCCATTCTTACATACTAACTACATACAAAATTTCAAGTCTCTATCTCAATTTGTTCGGGAGATAGAGCGTTTACAGACAGACAGACAGACGGACGGCAAAATTTTTTTCTAAAAATATGTTTTTCGGAATCTCCACTATCTAAAACGTGTAAATCCGTCAAAAAAAATTTTCGATTTTCAAAACGATTGCAAGACCCTATATACTACGTTTGATAGGTAAGTAATAAAGAAACATTTGTTAAATAACTCTCAGAAATAAACAAAAATAATAAAAAGTTTGCAAAAAAGCTTTAAAAAAAAAATGCTTGTAATATTAAGAAAAATAGAGGACTCTTGCGCACATTGAAAAGTGTGATGTGGTCCCGACAGAAAGTGGTTTGGCCGGCTCGGCGAGTAGGCCTTCCATATTATATATGGAGCTCAGTGGTGCACACACTGCCAAATCCTTACACTGGAGCCTAAATTCCTACGACACCGCAAAGGCGTGCTGCGCACGCACTGCAAAATCTCCTGAATAAGCCAATCACACTCAAAAGAACCTCGTACCGCATTCCCCGCTGCGCACAATCCTTACATATGGGTCCTCGAAGCGTAATTTTTTCCCCCAAGCACCTTCGTCGTTCCAAGCCCAAGCTCACACTCCGATTGGTTGTTGTTCTCGGCACTGTTTTCATGTAACTTGGCGTAGCGATAGATGCTTCTGTCGAGGAGTTTGATTTCCTTCCGAACCGAGTACAAAGTTACTTTTCTCTTGCAGCATTGGATTGGATGGAGCGTGTCTTACTGAAAGCTGTACTCTTTAAAAGTTTTTACACACAAGACCCGAGGATAAGAATGAGTAGGTTAAATTTTAGGTTTACTTGTTCACTTACGAGCGAAGTATTTTTCGCCAAGTATGGTTATCGCCAAGTTACGTGAAAACAGTGCCGAGAGAAACAACCAATGAGAGTGTGAGCTTGGGCTTGGAAAAAAAAAATTTCGCGTCCTCGAATATGTATAAAATGTGGAAAACCGGGACCCCGCTGCATAGCAGGAGGGATGCGCCACGGCCAACTTTATTAGAGGCCTCTGAAGCTTTTGCTTTTTAGGCGGGTCTTAGGACGGAATTAATGACGTAATCTTCGTCTATCCAATCTCGTGAGAAAGTTGTCCTTGTAAGGGGCGTTACAAACAAGAGTTGTCTTTGCCGATTGGTTAAACATGATATGATGTCATAAATTCCGTCCTAACAGCCAAGAGCTTCCAAGGCCTCTAATGAAGTTGGCCATGGATGCGCCCCTTCTTTCAAATGAAACTCAATTTTATATGAAATCTCGAACCGAAACATCGTCGGTTCGCAACCACATGCGGCACCACGCCCTAACTTTCAGACTAATTTCCCATTTCTACTTAACTGTCAAACTGAACATACGTTGAACCGGGACCCCGCATAACTGCCGCACTGCACACACACTGAGATAGGACACCATATTCTAAACAAAACTGTATTTAAACTAAATTCAGTTAAACAACCTATTCGTGGATATATTAGTCGAAGTCGTGGAGATGTACAGCAAGAATTTAACATTTTTGCAAAAATTACTATTCGAAAATAGTGGTATTTGTCGCGACATACACTTAAAAATTTGAAACTTTTGCCACATCATTACATCAGAACATTTACAGAAATGGATTACTTCAGCGTGTTATGGAGCATTTTTATTGGTCAAAAATAAAATAGAGATATTCTATAACAGCAGCAGAATGACGACGCAGCCAAAGTTTTTAAGTGTACTTTTTTATAAATTTAAAACGTGTTATAATCCACAAGTTTCAAACGGATTAAGCAGCAATTATTTAATATAATATTTATCCGAGGTGCTCGGTGAAAAGACTCGTACAAATCATTATAATTAGCTCTAAAGGAGAAAAAAAATCCACTGGCCATAAATTTATACTATTCCTTGTTATATGTTATAAACAATATCAAAAAGCGATGGGGTATTTAACTTTTTGAAAATGAAAAATTTTGTATAAACTGCCTGTGCAAAAACGCGTATTTTCAGAATTAAAAACAGATAATAAATCCAAAGGTTAACATCCAATCTTGGGGGGAAAAAACACACACACACACACACATAAACAAAATGAAAATTTACATCAGATGCCGCCCCCCCTCCCCAAATCAAAATTTTAGTTTCTTACTATAATTATGAACAATTTTTAACCTCAAAACAACAGGCAGGTTGTCTCGTCGACCGACGTTGAAATCAAAAGAGGAAAGAAAAAAATTTTTAATGATTCAGATAGTTTCTGCGACTTGATCATTTTTTCAATTTTTTTATGAAATTGTAAAAATTTATAATTTCAGACAGCTTATTCCATGTGGCACTTTGTTGTATTTGACATTTCGTGGTGTTTCTAGAATGGAAGCGATCGCTGTTAAGATGCCATGCTACTGACTGAAAAAGACCCAGATGATAATGTAAAATCTATGGGAGCAGTCTTTTCAAATATCTCGCTCAAATTAATATTTTAACTTTTTTTTTTTTTTTTTTTTGTACATAGGATAGCTGAGGACGATCCACAACCGACCTAGTTTTTACTTTTTCAATTTTGGTGTCAGATTTAAAAAACACGTCAACTTTCAGAACCAGTTATGAAATAAACTATCCTAATGTAAAAAGAATACAACCAAAATTTAAAAAGTAAAAAAAAAAAAAACTAGGCCAGTTGTGGATCGTCCTCAGCTATCCTATGCAGAAAAAATCACGTCAAAATATTAAAATTTGAGCGAGATAGTTGCAAAGAACGCCCACATAGACTTTACATTAACATCCGATTAGACCGATATAGATTTAAAAAAAAAAAATTTCATTAAAAAAAAAAAAATCATGCAATGAAGGGTAAATAAAATTACTACCTTAAAGGGGGCCGATAAATTGCTTTTGCAAATACAATTGTGCATTTAAATCTCATGTAGACAGGGCGGCTACAGAAATGATGAAAAAAAGTTCCCTGATAATCCATATTTGATTCCCCTGATTTTTATTAAAGAACATATACGGTATTTTTTTAATATTTGTATTATAATTTTTTTAACGTATGCTGCTTTTTCGTATAACAAACTTATCCAGCTTGCAAATATTTCTTTTGGGAGAAAAAAAAAATTAACAAAAATTGAACAAATTAGCTGAGGTGGCAAGTATTACGATTTATCCGTAATTATTACAGATACACAACAAAAGTTATGGTGTTATGGGCATCAGATCATAGGAGCCGACTTTGGTCCCAAAGCTGGGTCTGCCAAAAAGTGGATTCTTTTAAGTCCGATTCTTAAACATTTTCATGTGAATCCTGAAAAATCAAAAACACTTTTTTTTTCGTCTTCTGAGATTTTTCCACTCTTTTTCTGTCCTCAAGAATTTTAAAAAGGCAAAATTCCGTCCTGTTGGACGGAAAACTTGCACCCTTGATCACAATACATATGTGACAGTCAACTAATTTGATTCGCCGATAATTGCGGAAACGTCAGTGAAGGCTTACTTAGGAGACACGAAATTTTTTTGTGTCTGTCTGTCTGTTCCGCGATAACTTCCGTAAAAAGCATCCGATTGGCTTGAAATTAAGTGGGTATGTTAGTGAGGCACTGGGATTAAGCTGTATAGTTTTTTGTAAGATTTGGTTCATTCGTTCGAAAAATATAGAATATTTTATTTTGCGCAATAATGCTTTTCTATGGCAAATCCAATGATTTCCATTTTTTTTTTCTTGAGAGAAAATGTCACATTATGATAAATGGATGCTGAAATTTACCGGTTAAATTATTCGTATTGTTTTGAAATTTTGTCTTATCATTTGTCAGATTTTTAAAATTATTACTGTAAATTTTGGAGATTTTTTATAAATGTATTCCAATAATATAAACTAATTTGTTTTAGAGACTTACTTATTTCAAATGTATTTATTTCATTTTCTTTATTTTCTCTTAATGGTTGCTAAGCAACCATTCAACCTAATCCTTATTTTATAATGTTATAAATTTGAATGCGTGTAATTATTGAACGCGAAAATTTAAATGAAGTCAACGTCAGAACTGATGAATTAATGTCTTTGTGTATAACATAACATAGCCCAGATAAGAACATAGGCTATGTTTTATTGATTTTATTCACATATTTTCCTTAATAATTCAAAATTTCCTTCTTTTTCATGCAGAATCAATAGCAATCTTTTAGATAAAATTTAACCAATTTCCTTTATCGTTGACAAAAGAAAAAAAAAAAAAAACAAGTTGAATGTAGATACTGCCATTGCAGAATTCAGTTTCGCCTCCGATTAGAAAAAAAAAAATAAAAATCGATAGGGGTTTTTTAGAAAGGCGACCCCGTTTAGAATGCAATGAACTAACTTCATTTTTCTTGTGTTTATCAATATAATAGCAAACAGAACGGCGTGAAATACACAATTGATTACCAGTTTCTCTCTGAGACTTTGGAATTGCGGAATAATAAAGAGATACAATTTGACGTGCTACTTCTTCATTGACTAGATTCATCAAAAACGGATTTTTTCTTTAGTTTAAACGCTTTTTTATAGACTCTGGGAAAAAGGAAATGCATTTTAACAATAAAACGAGTGGAATCCCGTCGAATGAAATGTTTAAAAGACCCGATCGATTTGGCTTAGAAAAAAAGCAAAAGTAATTACATTATTGAATCAATATATAATAAATATATTTCCAAATTTAATGTCAAGTTTTCCAGTTACAATTTTGCATGCAAATATTTGCACATCTTCAGTTAAAATTGTAATCTGAGTGCCAGCGAAATCCAGAAATTTTATTTTATGTGCACTACAGAAAAATAGATTTATTAAAAAAATAAAAAATAAAAATTTTATTTTTACTATGACATTATTTTCACTAACTGAAGTCAAAATCTCAATCAATCACTGAAAGTAAAATCTCAATCTCAGTGTCCATAATGAAAAGAAATATTGAAATGTAATATCGTTATGAGTAAAAATGCGATGTTTTAAATAGTGACGTCATTTTCTCTGCAAATGTTTTTTTAAAAGTTACTGTTATTAGTAATACTAGCGAGCTTCGCCCGCTAGCGGCCCCTTTCTGAAAAAAATAATCTCTCTAAAGCCCGGTGCACACTTGCGTTTTCTAACCGCTGACCACAAACCATCAATCATACTGTGGCTGTCTTGAGTCAAAATCAGAATAAACTGTCAGCTTCCCTTGAGCCCTTTCCCCAGGACAATAACCATTTTCGAATGGTTAAAAAAAAGTTATATCAACAATTTATTTAAACACAATATATTAATATATACTATTACTTATATTTTGCATCTCTAAGTTATTGCATTAGTTGTAACATCTAGCATTAAAAAATAAAAGTGTTTCTAATTTTTGCAGATTTTGCAATATTGTAGCGTATTACTTGCAATGTTATTACAGCATGAATATCAGACTAACAGTAGAGCTTTTTTTCAAATAACAAATTTTTTAATGATAAAATTCATAATTTGGCAGTATATAAAATGGATACATTATATGATCATCCTAATGCTTTTTAGTACAATTCTACGATTGTTAATTTAAGATTGGCAAAAGAAATGAAACCAAAATCTCTGAATTTAAAAACATTTATTTAATGCGTTACCAAAATTTTGAAACATGCACTATGCTTAAAAAAAAAAAAAAAAAAAAAAAAAAAAAAACGCATTGTGAAAGATTTGTTTAATTAAATCAGTCATAAAAAAGAAGAAAAACTTGAATACATTAAGAAGAAATTTGTTAGATAATATTGGTCATAAAAATCAATGCATATAGAACAAATGGTAGAAACACTAAATGCAAATAAATCTACTTACACAACCTGTATTATTAATCCGTTTTAGTCCATATACTTCACTAATATGCCTGAATGTTAAAAAATATTCACAATATAATTAGTAGAAATTTAATTAAGTTTTCTATGATATTTCAACAGGAACAATTTTTAAAGCAGGCGCTTCGTATAAAGTTTCGAGTTGAAACACTGGAAAGAGTTGAGTTGTTTCGATGCTCCCTGCATGATAATCAATTTCGTGCGGGAAAATGTCGAATGCAAATCTTAGTTTTGTTCGTGCTCGTAAATATTCCTCCCGTACGTCAAAGTGCATTAAAAAAAATACTTTCTTATTAATTTTCATAATTGTTTTTTCATTACTTAAAATTGTTCTTTTATGTGGATATAAAAAAACCCATTGATTTTTTCATATCGGCGTAGCTTGGCTAAGTGCACGCATGCGCAATGCGAAAAACATTGTTTCTGTTTATACAAAAGATGAAGATTTAATATTTATAAAAATATGTTTGTTGTTCTGCAAATGGTTACTACCTATTATTTTATTTAAAAGATAGTTCTGATAGCCATATTTTTCCAAAAATTTCATACCTCATTAAAAGTGGATTACCAAGAATGGTATTAGCCGATTTTAAGGAAATATTGAAATTAAGTAAAAGTTATTCCTAAAAATATGAAAAAAAAAAAAAAAAGAAGTTTGTTCTTTCCCCGTAATTTCGCGGTTTTTATTTATTTAAAAATACTTCTAACGGTTGTATCGTTTCAAAATAGTGATGCAACTTGTACCACGGTATTCTCTAACTGCTTTTATGAAGATTTTAAAGAAATGTCAAATTTTAAAATGTGTTTATTTGCAATAATGTTCTCTAACGATATTTGAAAAATATACGGATTACCGAGTGTCGGATTAGTGAGGTCGCAATGTATTACTATTACACACTTTGAAAAAAACCTCGAGTATAATTTTCGTGTAAAAATATGCATATTTTGTACAAAAATTTTAATTTTTAGTTTTTTCCTTTTTCACATTTAATAATTTAAATTAAAAAATTCGCCTATTATATTATTTAAAATACAGTTACGGCCTCCCGATTTTTTCAAAAATTTTATGCAAGGTGTAAAACCAGTACCCCAAACACACATATAAAGATCATTGAAGAATACAGGATTTAAGGGCTACTTTTACCTAAAAATATGGCAGAAAAAAAGAAAAAAATCGCCCGTTTTACGCCGTAATTTCGCGGTTTTTACAGATTTAAAAATACTTCTAATCGTTGTATCTTTTTGAAATTTTGACACAACTCAAAACGATGTATTCACTAAGAGGTGTATAAAGATGGAAAAGAAATATTGAAAATTAGGGATTTTATTCATATAAATATGAGCGGAAAAAGTGTCGAAAAAGCAAACAAAATTGTACGATCGGAGACTCTTTTTCTCGATTTTTTTTCAAAGAGTTAATATTAGAATATTTCAAAAATAAACACACCGTTGGAAATTAGACAGAAGCGTCTTTGAGGGGTATTTTTTTTCTTTGTCGTGCCTCCAAAATTAAAAAGGATGGAATCGTTTTAAAATTCGATAGTTTTTGGTCGAAAATTCTGCGGAGAAAAATAGAAAATGAAAGCTTTCGGGAAAACGTTTTTTTCAAAAGGTTAATGTTCGTATTTCTTGAAACCGAATAGACCGTCAGAAAGGTCTTTAAATTTCCTTCAAGAAGATGTAATTTGTTTTAAAATCCGAGAATCTGCAGCTCGGATGCGACGTTATATAAAACTCCTTAATTTTCGTAACCTTCGGTGTTCTTCATCCGCAGAAAGCTAGTTTCGACCGGAGAGCTCCGTCAGAGAACAGTTTCGGAAGTTGGATTTTTTGTCACGTTTCCCGGGTAGTTTTTAATTAATATCTCGGGTAATTACCGGGCGATTTTCTCGAAATTCATTATCACAAAAGGCCGAATCGTCCCGAGTCGATAGACACCCAGAGCGCCACTCCACTCGGCCGTTGAGAAAAGTTTTTAGCGGTACAGACAGACAGACAGACAGACGTTTACTGCGGTTAATAGTATAGATGAAAAAGGCGTCCGTAATAATATTGTAAATTCATTTTATCTGGTTGCTGAATGCCATCATTTTCCTCATTTGAAATATTTCTTACTTTGCTTTAGACATTAATTTTTATCATAAATTATTTTCTGTTATTTTATTTGCGTTATTAATACTAGTACATCGAGAACCCGGGGTTCCCGAGTCACAGAATAATGGTGATTTTTTTTTTATTTAAAATTAAAAAGACTAATAAAATTTTTGGTACTACTCTGTTATTCCGTCGACCGATTTCGCCAAATTATACATATAGACGTAATTTTAATTTTAAATAATAATAATAAAAAAAAAACAAATAATTAGTAGAATATTAATAAAAATACAAATAAAAAGTCGAAATAAAAATCACTTAATGACGTTTTAAACACGTGTATTGTATTTAATGTCATTGAATTGAAATTCACGATCATCCATTATTAGCATTTAATTTTATAATTTGGCGATAGTATTTTGGTGGACGGGATAACAGAGTAGTACCAAATTTTCCTGCGTAATATGCTTTTTAAACTGCCAACTAATTCCAAGCAGCAATTTTATATGAAACATATTAATTATGTGTATAAAGCTTTGAAAATTATCGGTACTTCCGTATTAGACGCAAAATAGGAGTTATTAGCCAAAGATTTTGCCTAAGAATAAAATTGCATTCGTTCAGTTTTTAAAACTAAGAAAATATGACACACAGATATTCTTTAAAATACATTTTTGTTGTTAATTGATGCATCTTTTGTAAAGTAAGTTTACAACGAACTAAGTCATTGAATTGATAGATCAAAACGAAATAAAACCATCAACATTCACCGGGTTTTATAACCGACAATATTTTGTCATAACAGGTTTTTAATTGCTATTTTTTCAGTTGCTATAGAAAAAAATGGCAACTAAAATATACAGTGATCTGTTATTTTCCATGGAGAAAAGAGATAAATGGAGGTGCAGTATGCGATTAAAACGATTTGAATGGGCATTATTCTTCCAATTTAAAGTCTCTTATTCGGCCCAAACAAAACAATCACGTGGAACAGAGACCGAATTCTTTAACATAATTTTTTCTCTAAATGAAAAAAATCTGATTATATTTTAGCATTCTAAAATAGCATTTCATTGTATTATGAATTGAAACTGTGTTGCTAAAAGTTTTCCTTTTTCACGAAAGCACGCGGTTGTTTGATGCAATGCAGCAAGTTTTAAGGTTATATTTTTTGTCATCTCCAGCCACCAAACTGCATCTCTATTCCTTTTCTTTTTTTTTTTTCCTTTATTTCCCACATACATGCGATACTCAAATTGCCACCATTAGAGAAATTGAACTAAAAACTCCAAAAAAATTAATAATTCAAAAATAAATTGAGATACAGTTTTCTAACAAACTGCATTTAAAAGTGCATTTTTTACTTTCTTCTATCTTTACAAGAAGAAAGTATTGGATTCATGAAAATTTTCGACTTCCGGTTTTCGACGGATTTATACGTTTTAGAAGGTCCTGAACACGTTTTGACTGTTTTTAGAAAATGTCTGTCTGTGAGTCTGTCCGTCTGTCTGTGAGTCTGTGTGTCTGTCTGTGAGTCTGTCTGTCTGTATGTGACAAAAAATTTGTGGGCGCTCTATCTCAAGAACTAATGCTCGAAATTTAATAAAATTTTATATTTAGTTAAACCTTGATATAAATTAGTGCCTATTGGTTTTTGGTGAAAATTGGCCAGCAGGTGGCGCTGCTATACTACGTTTTTCATGATTTTCAAGATTGCTATATCTCAAGAACTTATGCACAGAATTTCACCAAACTTCAGATTCTGTGACCCCTTGATATAAATAGACGCTGATTAAGTTTTGGTGTAAATTGGCCAGCAGGTGGCGCTGCTATGCCACGTTTTTCATGGTTTTCATGATAGCTATATCTCAAGAACTAATGCACAGAATTTCACCAAACTTCAGATTCCGCGATACCTTGAGATACATAGCCGCTGATAATGTTTTGGTGCGAACTGCCCAATAGGTGGCGCTGCTATGCTACATTTTGCACGATTTTTGTTATAGCTATATCTCAAGGACTAATGCACAGAATTTCACCAAACTTCAGATTCCGCGATACCTTGAGATACATAGCCGCTGATAAGGTTTTGGTGTGAACTGCCCAATAGGTGGCGCTGCTATGCTACATTTTGCACGATTTTTGCGATAGCTATATCTCAAGAACTAATGCAGAGAACTTCATCAAATTTTAGATTCTGTTACACTAGAATATATAACATAATTAGACGCTGATTACATTTTGGTTTTAACCTTGCAACAGGTGGTGCAGCCATGCTGCATTTTGCACGATTTTTCCGATAGCTATATCTCAACAGCCAACGTACAGAATTTCATCAAACTTCAGATTTTGTTACAAAATGACATATAACATAATTACACGATGATTACGTTTTGTTATAAATCCTTCAACTGATGGTGCTGCTGTGCTATATTTTACACGTTTTTTTTAAACTAGCTATATCTCAAGAACTAATGCACAGAATTTCATCAAACTTCAGATTCTTTTACACCATAACATAATTAGACGCTTTTTTACGTTTTGGCATAAATTGTCCAAGATATGGTGTTGTTGTGCTACGTTTTGCAATTTTTTTGTTATAACTATATCTCAAGAACTAATGGACGAAATTCCATCCAATTTCAAATTCTGTTAGGTCTTGACATAAATAGATGCTTATTAGGTTTTAGTATAAATTACCCAACATGAGGCACTGCTAAGCTCATTTTCTCAGAATATTAATTAAATTTTGCGTTTTAGGCTTTTCGGATACCAGAATCTCATTAGGGTAGGTCAAATGTTCGAGGAAATTCGATAGTGGGTAACTTTGAGGTCACCACGTTTTTTTTTAAATATTAAAATGTACTTATGAGATAGAAGAAAGTTTTGGGATTGACACATCCAACTAGTTTCTCTATAGGATGGCATAAAGGTTGAAAACATGGTATGTCGAGAAGTTTAAAAATTTAGAATAGCGAAAATTGCAAAATCGAAATTTCATCGGAAAGTGTTGCCATTCAATATATGACGTATGCGTTACGCACAGATACGTTTGGCCTTTATATAGATTATTATTTCTCAGTAATTTTTTTTTTTTTTTACCTCAATTAGTGCATAATTATATACAATCATTTTATTGTGGTTAAATTTTACGAAAACAACTTTTTCTTTTAAATGCGAGGACATGTTCACTGATGAAATAAAGTTTCTGACGTGTGGAAAGTAATAATGGAAAATAATTTTTTTTTATAAGAGAGAAAAGCTAAACTAAGTTGCCACCATTTTGAAGAAATATCGTAAAAAAGCATTTAAAATTAAAATATAAAAATGGAAATAAATTAAAAAATACCTAAAATGGGCACAACTACAAATAAATAGCTTTCATTTAAAAAAATAATTATCAAAATCGGTTCAGTAGAAAATTCAGGGCTGATGACACGACATTTTTAGCTTGTCTGAAAAAAATAGCATCGGAGGCTAAAAAAAAAAAAATCAAAATCTGGAATAATTTGTCAACGGCAATAAGTTTCAATTGAGCAAGTTCCATTCGAAAAATTAAACTAAGAAAAAATAAATATTACGTCTGAATTAAAATAAAAATAAATATAGTACTTTGTTAAATATTAAACACGGAAATTTGTTTCGTTAATAAGAATATTTCTGACAAAAATGGGGGCATAATTAGAAGTAAAAGAAATAATAAATATTTTTAATAAATATTTCACCTGGTAAAATTTGACGTCATAATTGAAATAAAACAGGTATTTTATAGTAGTCGTTAAAAATATAAGAAACATGGATAGCAATATGACGTCATTGCCGAAACTTCAGTGAAGGCTTATTTTGGCGACACAAAATTTATTGTTTTACCCCTGTCAGTCTGTTCTGTCTGGCCGCGATATCTGCCACAAAATGCAATCAAAACTTCTTTTTTTCGGAAACAAAATTGTAAAACCCTAGATTATTGAGTTTACACTTTCAAAAGTTCCTGATACATCAGATTTAGGTGTGGACAGGTATGTAGAAGTATGAGAATAATGAAAAATGCTTATTAAAACTGTTACTTATCCTTATAAATTAAAATGTATAAAGAAATGCAAGATATACGATAACCATTAGCAAATTGATAGAAAGTTACAAATTTAAGTTTAATGAGACTACGGGGGATTCAGAGGGGCGGAGCCCCCCTGAAGAAATCTACTATGTTATAATAAAAAAAAAAACAAAAATAATAGATCATGATAAATTCAGAATATCCTAACATAACTAAATCTAATTTAACGCTTTTGTTGGCTGAAAACTTCTTATTCTTATTTTATTCTTATAAATAATTACGTAATTTGAAAATTTTAAATTAGTTTCCAGGAAGTTGAATATTACCCAAAGTGTGTTTTAAAAAAGAAATTATGTGCAAAGCTGACGTTGAGGCTCTTGATCTGCAGATATACTAGTCAATGTAATAGTGAATAAAAATGCCAAAAAAAGAAAAAAAAATCAATTTATGCAAATACTATCCGTAATTTTAAACTGAAAGTTTCTATTTTGAGTCCATGATTCTGATTTAATGTTTTTTTACACAGCAATCTTTCCTAGTTGTGCAGTGCACATTTTCTCATGCTTTACTCAAAATATCAGTTAATAAATATGGCAAGCTAATCGCGATTTTTTTCCCCAAGATCTTTTGCCAAAATTTGCGTTTTTCTGGCGATCTTTTGCCGAAATTTGCATTTTCTCGCGATCTTTTGCCGAAATTACCGTTTTTTCGCGATGCTTGGTCGAAACTCGCGTTTTTCTCACGATTTTTTGCGCTTTCCCTGCTATCTTAGATGAAATTCGCGTCTTTTTCAATGATCTATTGCCGAAATTCGAATTTTTCCGCGATCCTTTGCCGCTATATACGTTTTTCTGGTGATCTTTTTCCGAAATTTGCATTTTCCCCAAGATTTTTTGAGAAAAAAATTTCTTTTTCTTCGCTATTTTTAAACGAAATTAGAAATTTTCCGTTATTTTTTACGTTTTCCAGCAATTTTTTGACAAGATTTGCGTCTTATCCGCGATCTTTTGCCAAAATTTGCGATTTTTCTGGAGTTTCTTGCTAAAATTCGCGATTTTCCTTTGATCTTTTGCCAAAATTTGCGCTTTCCTCGCGATTTTTTGCCAAAATTTACATTTTTATTGTGATCTTAAGTCGAAATTTACATTTTCCTCGCAACCTTTTGCCGAAATTAGTGTTTTTCCCACGATTCTTTGATAAAATTTCTTTTTTCACTGCTATCTTTCAACGAAAATTTGAGATTTTTTCGCGATTCTTTGCGTTTATCCTGCTATTTTTTGACGAAATTAGTATCTTTTTCCTTAATCTTTTGCCGAAATTCGAATTTTTCCGCGAGCAAATGTAATAGTGAATAAATTTTGCCGCAATTTACATAATTTGCATTTCCCCCAAGATTTTTTGAAAGAGAAATAGCTTTTTCTCTGCTATCTTTGAACGAAATTAGAGTTTTTTTTTCTGCTATTCTTTGCGTTTTTCCCGCTTTTTTTTTTTTTTTTTTTTTTTTTTTTTTTTTTTTTTTTTTAACGATGAGTCTTTTCTGCAATCTTTGCCAAAATTTGCCATTTTCCTGAGGTTTTTTGTTAAAATTCGCGATTTTTCTCTTATCTTTTGCCTAAATTCGCGTTTTCCCCCACAATTCTTTGATAAAATTTGTTTTTTCCCTTCTATCTTTGAGTGAAATTTGAGATTTTTTCCGCGATTCTTTGCGTTTTTTCTGCCATTTTTTGATGAAATTAGTGTCTTTTAACGTGATTTTTTGCCAAAATTCGAATTTTTCCGCGATCTTTTGCCACAACTTACGTTTTTCTCGCGATCTTTTTCCAAAATTTGCATTTTCCCCAAGATTTTTTGAAAGAAAAATACTTTTTTCTCTGCTATTTTTGAACGAAATTAGTTTTTTCCGCTTGTCTTCGCGTTTTTCCGCTTTTTTTTTAAACGAAATTTGCGTCTTTTCCGCGATTTTTTTTCCAAAATTTGCGATTTGTCTGAGGTTTTTTTGCTAGAATTCGCAATTTTCCTTTTGATCTTTTGCTAAAATTTGCGTTTTTCTCGTGATCTTTAGTCGAAATTTGCATTTTCCTCGCAACCTTTTGCCTTCGGCCGATTTTGCGGGGGGGGGGGGGGGGGGGGTTCTGCGGATTTTTATTTTTCTTTTTTTCAGGGGTGATTCTGGATGAATTTTTTTTTCGGAAATCGGCGGGGGGGGGGGGGGGGGACCCCCTCCAGCGATCTTCGGACAACATCGGCGTTTTCCCGCTATCTTCGGATGAAAGCAGCAATATTTTAGCAAAATCGGAGATTTATTGCAATATTTTAGCAAAATCGGAGATTTATTGCGATCTTTTGACGAAATCGGCGTTTTTTCGACGATCTTTAGACAAAAAGTGCTTTTTTACGCGATTTTTTTCTCGAAAACGGCGTTTTGTTCCCGCGATCTTTTCACGAAATCGGTATTTTTTTAAATATATTCTTTTGAAAAAATATTTTTAAGCGATCTTTTATCGAAAGCGGCGTTTTTTTCCGCGATCTTTTAACGAAATCGGCGTTATATCTGCAATCTTTAGACGAAATCGGCGTTTTTCCGCCGTCTTCAGAAGAAATCAGCGTTTTATTTGCGATATTTGGTGAAATTGCCGTTTTTTCGCGATCCGCACAGGAAATTCGCATTTTTGATCGATCTTTTGACAAAGTTCTTTTAAAAAGCATTGACGAAATCGCCGTTTTTCCACGAAATATTGACGAAATGTATGTTATTTCGGCGATCTTATCACGGAATTTGCATTTCTACGCAATTGTTTTTTCCGCGCGTAAAACCGTACAAGTTGGCAATTATCCGGAACTGATAACCCAATTTCAAAATTTCGGAAGAAGATGCCTTAAATTTTCGCAAATTTCGGACGAGAATCACCCGTTTTTTTTTTTTTTTTTTTTTTTTTTTTAAGAATTCATTTTTCTCGCTGTTCCATGTAGGCAGACGATACCGTGCTACCTAAATTAAAATGTCAGTGTTGAGAAACTGAAGAGAAGTGAAGTGTTTTTTCTGTTTTTATTCTAAAGTTGTTTTTGAGATAAATGCAGACGATAATGCAGCAGTGAGCTGCGAGTGAGTGTTATTCTTTGAATAAAGTGTTTTTTAATATAATCAGTGCCTATGGAATAATTTGTGTAGTGTGTGCATTATATTTAATATGGACCGCCGAGCCGTAAGGTGAAAATAATTATTTATGAGAGTGAAAAATCATGGAATTTGAACTATGTGCTGATGTTATATGAAGAGTTCTATTATAGATCTGTCAACGTTTAACATGAGAATCTTCGAATAATATCGTGCAGAAACAAGTGAAATATTGTGTTTAAGATGATCAATTTAAGAATTATAATGAGTCTTCCTCGGAATTTCGCAGCGATTTGAGTGAGGTAAGAGCAATTTTTTAATTTATTTTGATTTAATTATGTCTGTTATTGATAATCTAAATAAACACGAGCTTAAGCTTGTAGTTGAGGAATTGGGTTTAACTGCTCCTGAAAGTAGTAAAATTATTGATTTAAGAAATATTATAGAGAATAGTGAATATTACTCAAATGAGCAGTTATTAAAAAGCATCGTTAATTCGGTTGTTGAGGAGTATAAATCACGAACAGAAACTGAGAAAACAAAATTAGAATTAGAAAAAATTAAATTAGCGCAATTAGAAAGGGAGTTAGAATTACAAAATTCGGAATTTGAAAAAATTAAACTAGCTCAGTTAGAGAAAGAATTAGAAATAGCCAAATTGCGTAAAGAATCTCGGGAAAATTTGCCGTCCGTAACAGAAAAATCGGAAACGGAAATAGGGAACAATAACTTGGAAAGTTTTATTAAAAGTATTAAAACTTTAACTATTCCTTTACTAACGAGAGCTGAATCATTTAATCTTTTTTTTCAATCTCTTGAGAAAGCGTTTCGAACTAAAAATGTACCTAAAGAGTTTAAGGCCGAAATTCTGTTAAATATTCTCGGCGAAAAAGCGAGCAATTTAATGATCTATTTATCAGAGGAAGAGTTGATTAGTTATGATAAATTGAAAAATATAGTGTTAAGGGAATTTCAACCTACTGCACAAGAATGTTTAAACAATTTCAAGAGTGCACAAAAATTACCGTCGGAAAGTTACGTTCAATTTGCAGCTAGGCTGAGTTCAATTTTTCAGTATTACTGTAATTTGCGTGAGGTAAATGATTTTAAATCATTATGCGATCTGATTGTTTCAGATAAAATTTTCAGTTCTTTAGATCGCGAATTAATGAATCATATCGCAATTAAACAATCAGAGTCATATTTTAAACCACAGCAATTAGGAAGAAAATGCGATATTTTTTTGTCGATTAAAAATAAATCTAAAGGTGAATCAAATGTGTATTCGAGAAACACGATAAATGAAAATAAACGTATAGCGACAAATAAATTTCAAAATCGGCCTCAAAGAAGCGCTTCAAATATATTTTTTTCGGAAACAAAAAATGTCAAATGTGTCTTGTGTAAATCTAATGAATATCACGGTTTACATTCTTGTCCGCAATTCAAAAAACTGTCCATTAAAGAAAGAGTAGAAGTTGTGAAATTAAATAAAGCATGTTTCAAATGTTTAAATTATAACTGTTGCGCACAGAAATGTAAGTCTAAAAATTGTGCTAGATGTAACCTACCGCATTCTGAGCTAATACATTTTTCTAGAGAAGAAAAGGAATTAAATAATCAAAATAAAAATGTTGGTCATGTGTTTCAATCGGCTACAGGAATAAAAAATTCACAACCCGAGGAAATCCTTTCCTACCCTCCGAGTCAGACTGTCGCCTCTAGTTTAGTGAAAAATAAAACAAAATCCGTTTTATTAAGTACGGCGCGTATCCTCATTAAAGATAAGTTCTCGGAATGGCAGGAAGTTAGATGCTTACTAGATGTCGGTTCACAAGCATGTTTGATTACTTCGCAGTGTGCTAATCGATTGCAGCTTAGAATTAATAAAACGAATACTTTAATTTCATGTTTGGATGACACTTCTATGACAATAAAAGGCTGCGTAAATACAAAAATCGCGAATAGAGATAAAAGTTTTGAAAGAGAATTGACTATGCTAGTAGTAAGGAAAATTACAGATTTAATTCCGCAACAAGTGGTTAACATAAATGTTGAAGTACCAGATTTAACTATTTTAGCAGATTATAGATTTAATTTTCCTGATAAAATTGATATGTTGTTGGGGGGGGGCAGAAATATTTTATGAGTTATTAAGACCGGGACAAATATATTCTCAGAGTTCAAATTTACTTTTGCAAAATACCGTATTTGGGTATGTGGCTAGTGGATGCATAGAGCAGGAAAATGATGTAAAAGTTCATTGTGGGCTAATTCGGGAGGAAGATTTAAACCAAACATTAAAAAAGTTTTGGGAAGTTGAAAACGTCGAAGTAGAGTTATCAAAAAGTAAGGAATTTGAGATATGTGAGCAACATTTTGCGCGTACGCATTGGAGAAATGAGGAAGGGAGATACGTGGTGAAAATGCCTTTAAAGGAAAATCCTTCGTGTTTAGGCCAATCTAGGGAGCTTGCTCTTAAAAAACTCAAATCGCTGTGGACTCGCTTATCAAAAGATAAGAAATACTTCAAATTGTATAAAGATTTTTTAAATGAATATGAAATGTTGGGGCATATGAAACAGGTTAAAGAAGTGAAAGAGATTATGACGTCGTGTATTATGCTCCACATCATGGCATTTTTAGACCAGAAAAGTCCACCACAAAACTGAGAGTTGTATTTAACTGTTCTGCCACAACAACAAATGGCACATCACTTAATTCATTGCAATATAATGGCGGTGTTATTCAGAATGATTTATTCACGATTATGGTTAGTTTTCGAGAGCATACTTATGCACTGACTGCGGATATTCAAATGATGTATCGAATGATCAATATTGATCCTAGTCAGCACGCATTGCAGAGAATTTTGTGGAACGATAATTTCGAAGAAGAGCCTAAAATTTTTGAACTACAGACCGTTACATACGGTACGGTTAGTGCGCCTTATTTAGCAATGAAAACTCTCAACCAGCTATCGTTTGATGAAGGAGATAATTATCCGATGGCAGCATCGGTTCTTAGAGAAAATATTTACATGGATGATATTTTGTGCGGTGCACCTATGCTTGAAGAAGCCAAAGAGTTGCAGCGGCAGCTCATAGCGATTATGCATAAAGCAGGTATGAGACTCATAAGTGGTGTACAAGTGATAAAAATCTTTCGCTGACATATAAAGAAGGGTGTAATTTTGATAATGAAGTTGAAACAGAACAGCTCTGTAAATTATTTATTGGCGGACTCAATTATAAAACTACAGAAGAGCCACTCAAATCTCATTTTGAACAATGGGATGAAATTGTTGATTGTGTTGTGAGGAGGGAACGCAATAAACGCAGATCACGTGGATTTGACTTTGTGACATTTAGACGTGCCCATATGGTTGATGATGCTCAAGCTGGTAGACCTCATAAAGATGATGGCCGTGAAATGGAGCCTAAGAGAGCTGTTCCTCGTGATGATTCAGGTAAACCTGAAGCACAGATGACTGTTAAAAAACTGTTTAAGGGATCTTCATTTCTACAGAACAGTGATTATCCTCAACGTACAATAATCATACCAGAAACAAATGATGAGTTCAATAAAGAGCTCAAATTTAATGTTAAATCCTCGAATGAATTTAATGTTATAAGTTGTAATATCACCGAGAATTGTTTTGTATATAACTTGATTAATCTTAGTAATAATTATTTAACGCTTGTGTGTATTCTTAGTTATATTTTCAGATTTGTGATGAATGCAGGTATGCCTCTTTATAAGTGTAATGAACCCTTGAGTACATCAGAATTGGAAGAGAAATATTTAATTAAATTAGTGCAAAATGAAGCCTTCAGTACCGACATACATAGCCTTCAGACTAAAGAATCGGTAAGTCCGAGTAGCAAGTTAAAAGGCCTCAACCCTTACTTAGATGAATTTGGAATTTTAAGGGTTGGTGGCAGGTTAAGTAATAGTAATTTACATTTTTCAAAAAAGCACCCGACGATTTTACCAAAGAGTAATAAATTTACTGTAATTGTTATAAATTATTATCATAAAAAATATTTGCATGTTGGTGCGTCAACTTTACTATCCTTAGTAAGAAATAAATTTTGGCCAACAAATGGTCGTGCAATGTGTCGAAAGGTGGTTCATCAGTGCATTCCATGTTTTAAAGCTAAACCAGTTATTGCAAATCAATTGATGGGCGACTTGCCCAGGGATAGAGTCCAATTAGACTATTGCTTTAATATTTCGGGTGTTGATCTGTGTGGGCCATTTATGATCAAAATTGGTTATGCACGTAGGACCATCTTTCAAAAAATTTATGTCTGTATTTTTGTTTGTTTTGTATTTAAGGCTATACACATAGAAATTGTTTCAGATTTAACTTCCGAATCATTTATTGCGGCACTGAAAAGATTCATAGCACGCAGAGGTAAATGTGCCAAATTGTATTCTAATAATGCAAAAAATTTTATTGGGGCAGATAAAACACTTAGAGTCTTTTATGAATTAGTAAGAAAACCTGATGAGAAATTAGCAGCATATTTGTCTAGTGAAGGCATTGAGTGGAAATTTATTCCCCCCAGATCACCCAATTTCGGGGGTCTTTGGGAGGCCGCAATAAAATCCTTTAAATTTCATTTTAAGAGAATTGTGGGAGGTGCTAATTTCACTTATGAGGAATTTCTTACAGTAGTGATACAAATAGAGGGAATATTAAATTCGAGGCCTTTGAGTCCATTATCAGATGACGCAGATGATTTTGGAGTCCTAACTCCAGCTCATTTTCTTATAAACAGACCATTAAATGTCATTATTGAGCCTGATTTAACCAATATAAGAGAAAATCGCCTCAAAAAATGGCAAAGAATAACTAAAATTGTACAACTTTTTTGGCGCAAATGGCACCATAATTATTTAAGTGAATTACAACAGAGGGGTAAGTGGAGATTTGAAAAGGATAATGTAAAAATAGGAGATCTAGTGTTGTTAGTAGAGGAAAATATATCAAGCAATAAGTGGCCTTTAGGCAGAATTATTGAAGTATATTATGGTAATGATAAGAAAATTCGCGTAGTTCAGGTAAAAACTCAGAATGGAATTTTTAAAAGATCGATTAGTAAAATATGTATTTTACCTATGCCTGAAACCCATAGTACTTAAAAAAAAGTGTATATATATATATGTGTGTGTGTGAGAGAGTTATATTGTTTTTTCTTTCAATTTTATATTTAAGTAACATATATAGTGAACTTTTGTATTTATTTGTGTAATTAGTGTACTTAGTAAAAAAAAGAGTTATTATTGAATGTGAAACATGTCAATGGGGGCCGGTATGTTCCATGTAGGCAGACGATACCGTGCTACCTAAATTAAAATGTCAGTGTTGAGAAACTGAAGAGAAGTGAAGTGTTTTTTCTGTTTTTATTCTAAAGTTGTTTTTGAGATAAATGCAGACGATAATGCAGCAGTGAGCTGCGAGTGAGTAATAAAGTGTTTTTTAATATAATCAGTGCCTATGGAATAATTTGTGTAGTGTGTGCATTATAATTAACACTCGCTATTATTTGAAAAATTCATATTTTTCTGCGATCATTTGCGAAAATCGCTTTTTTCTCTCGATTCTTTGACAGATTTTGCGTTTTGCCCCACTAACTTAGAACAAAATTCATATTTTTCTGCGATATTTTGCGAAAATCCACTTTTTCTCTCGATTCTTTGCGTTTTGCCATCTTAGAACATAATTCGCATTTTTTCTGCGATTCGTGAACATAATGCTCGTTTTTCACGCTACTTTTTGACGAAATTTTCAAAGATCTTTTGACGATTTTCATGTATTTTTTCACGATCCTTCCACAAAATTGATGTTTTTTCGCAACCTTTTGACGAAACAGACGTTTTCCCACGATCTTTTGATAAAACAAGCATCCCCCCCCTCTATTCTTCGACACTTTTCACGTTTATTACCCAATGTTTTGACGAATTTTGAGTTTTTTCGTGGTCTTATGTCCGAATTTTCGGATTGAAGATCGATTTTTTAAAAAAATTTCGGAACAAATTAGTCCCGCAAAAAATCGTAAAATCGCTCAAACGCGAAAAAAATCTCATGCCTGCATTTTTCAGGGTCTGCCAAGATATTGCAAGGTCTGCAGATATTTTTCAGGTGCGCGGCAGGCCCGCAGACCCGGAAGTTGGCGCCACTGCATCAGATAAAAAAAATTGTAATTTCGTCAAAAAATCGGTTGAAATAATGCAAATTTCGACATAGAATTGTGGAAAAAACAAACTTTTGTCAAAAGATCGTATAAAAAAACGCTCATTTCTTCAAAGTTTTGCAAAAAAAATCGTGCATAAAAAAGCGAATTTTGTGAAAGGTTTGGAAAAAAGCAAGAATTTAGTCAAAAGATTGCAAAAAACGTGCAAATTTCATCTGAATATCACAAAAAATGTTCAAATTTTATCTAAAGATCACGAAAAACACAAATGCATAAAAAACCGCAAAAAGTGCAAATTTCGTCAAAAATCATGAAAAACATTAAATTTTTCAAAAATTTGCAAAACAAATTTCGTGGGGGAAAAAAAGCACATTTCATCAAAAAAAATCGTGAAAAACTTGAAAATTTTGTCAAGAACTCGCGAAAAAGAACGTTTCGACAAGAAATCGCGAAAATTTCATCAAAAGATTGCTGTATTTCGTCAAAAGTTTGCGAATGAACTAACTTCTGAAAATTTGGGTTTTGGCATGAGACAATTTAGCTTTGATGCAGACAGATACCACTTGGCAGCATTATGGCTTTATGTCTCTTTATCACATCTTATTATTGGTTTAAATGTAGCCTGTTTGGTACTGAATCACTGTTGTTGGTAAGGTGAAAACAAAAATATTTTTGGAGAGAAAAATTTCCCTGATTTGAGTTTTTTAAAAAAGTTCCTTGATTTTTCCAGATTGATAAAACCTCCCTGATTTTTTCCCCCGATTCCATGATTTCCAGATTCTGTAGCCACCCTGGTAGAAAATATTTTGTAAAATTAACTATAAACACAGGCCTAGGACCGCTGAGTCACTCTTAAAAAAGAGAGAAAAGAGACTAAATCGCAAGAAAAAGAGACTGAAAGAGACCAAATTTAAAAAAAGAGACTAAAAGGAGACCAAATAAAAAACATTTTTTTCTCTTCACTTAAATGTTTTTGGTATACAGACAAGCACTATAAGATTTTACACAATCTGCGGAATACATTTTCAATGCATTTCAGTCGGTTTTGAAATAATTGCAAGTATTGTTGATTGATAGCAGAAAAATATCTCAAATCGCAACAATTCTTCATGAAAGAAAATCAGAAATTCACCAAATGACCACAGGGACAAAATTATAAAATTCCAGGAAATATAGTGAAATTCATCAAATTGTCTCAAAAAAACATATCACAAAATTTGTCGCATGATCTCGGGAAAAAAATTCTCGAAATTAGTGAAATGTTCTTAGGATAAAAAAAATCACGAAAATTATCAGATGGATCTTGTGTTAAACATCGTAAAATTCATCAAATGGGTCTTGAAGAGAGGGTGAATCACAAAATTCACTAAATGATTGCGAAATTCCAAGAGCGATCATACATATAATTGCTAATTTTGTCGAAGGTCACGGAAACAAATAGTGAAATTTATCAACTAGTCGCCAGAAAAATAACGAATTTCGTAGAATAAAGCCATTTAAAAAAAAAAAAAAATCAAGGATGCCTGTCAGTGGGTTACATTAAAATGTGCGGAAATCAGTTAAAGTATAAAACAGTGAAGTTTGTCAAATTATCTCAGGAAAAGAATGGAGAAATTTATCAAATGGTGTTGGTGAAAAAAGTAAAATCAGGGGTTGTACTGGTGCCAAGTAATATTTCACACAAACTTTTTTGGATATTTTAGGACACATTTAACTGGCATACTAACATTTCCTTCCACAACCATTTGACGAAATTAACCTTTTGAATAAATTTGCCGTTTTTTTCGCGATCTTTTGAAGAAATTTGCCGATTTACCTTGATATTTTGACGAAATTTGCCGTTTTTTCGCGATCTCTTGAAGAAATTTGCCGTTTTTTCGTGATTTTTTGAAAAATATTGCAGTTTTTCTGTGATTTTTTAACGAAAATTGCCGGTTTTTTCGCGATCTTTTGAAGAAATGTTCCTTTTTTTTCGTGATTTTTTGATGAAATCTGCTGTTTTTTAGTGATCTTTTTACGAAAACTGCCTTTTTCTCGCGATGTTTTCACGAAAACTGCCGCTTTTTCGCGATCTTTTGAAGAAATTTGCCGTTTTTTCGTGATTTTTTGAAAAAATTTGCCGTTTCTTCGTGATTTTTTGACGAAAACTGCCGTTTTTTGTGATCTTATGAAGAAGTCTGCCGTTTTTCTGGGGATTTTTTGATGAAAACTGCTGTTTTATTGTGATCTTTTGAACGCATTTGCCGTTTTTTCGTGATTTTTTTGACGAAATTCGCGTGTTTTTCGCAATCTAAGACGAAATTGATTTTTTTTTCGAAGACTATTTATCGAAATTCGCGATGTATTTTCTGTCCGAATTTTTGGATTTAGGACCGAAAGTTTTTAATTTTTGCTAAATTTTTAACAGTTGAAAAAAAGTCTGCGACTTGCGTCGCAGCGTTGCGCCGATTCTGCTCCCGTGTAACGACCGAAATAAGAATTTTGAGATTCCTTCCTGCAATCCTCTTACGAATTTCTCAATTGTTTTTCACAAGATCGACTGACAAATTTTGCAATGATTTTGCCACTGATTGACGGATTATACGCTTTTTACTTACCCATCATACGTAGTATAGGGTAAGTCTTGCAATCGTTTTGAATATCGGAAATTTTTTTTTGACGGATTTACACGTTTTAGATAGTGGTGATTCCGAAAAACATATTTTTAGAAAAAAAAAAAATTGCCGTCCGTCTGTCTGTAAACGCTCTATCTAACGAACAAATTGAGATAGACTTGAAATTTTGTATGTAGTTAGTATGTAAGAATGGGACGAACCCTATTTAATATCAGCAACCTCGATTATCCGGAACTATTTTTTTCGGACTCTCGAAAAATTCGTTCTGATGAAAGGTATATAAAAATTTTCGAATTTTTTTGTTCTAATTAATGGACGTAAAAGGCAATAAAATAACACACATTTTGCATATAGAACGAAGTCGATCGGATTATTAGTTGCCGAGATATTTGTAATCTTGTTTTCCACATTCTTCGATTTTTCATGACCCTGTATTTCATTCAAATTTCAATTTAGAGGTATATTTTAATTGGAAATGAGACGCTTAATCCGACACAGTTAATTGTTAGTTAATAGAATTATTATTTTTGGAGTTATAAGGATGTTTCTTTTACGCAGTTCGGTACTACTTGAGTAGTTTGGCGTTTTATATAATTTGTCGAAATTGGTACATCAGCAGTTCATTAATAAAGCATTACTATGTATATTAACAATACTTAAATTTTGTTTATGAATTGCAATGCATTGTATAAATAGTTTTCACATGTTTTATTTTCATATACATATCCATGATGGGTAAGTATTACGGTGGCCCCCCAACGACTAGTTTTTTTCTCGCGAAAATGACAAAATCGTGATATTCTTCCCGCGACCGAATGACGAAGTTTATGATTTTTACCCTTCGAATGATTATTGAATTTCGCGTTTTTATCTTGACACAGATTGACCAAATTCACTTTCTTTTCAGTGTCCGACAGAAAAGTTTTGCGATTCTTGCCCGCGAACGATATACTAATTTCGTAACCATTTTTCCACGATAGCGTGACGAAATTTAGAATTTTTTCCCCTGCAAAAGAGAGACAAAAATTTGGCCATGCAGCAGAATTTTTTTCTGCAGTCTGCAATACATATAAAAACTTAAACAGTCTGCAGACCAATCCCTCGCATTACATTATTTGTACTCAAACCTTCCAAGTATTTGTGATAGACATAAAAGAAAAATACACATCTTTAAAAAAGAAGTTGCCCAGGGGTGATTCTGAATGAAATTTTTTTTTCGGAAATTCGCATCGCATTTTCGGAAATCGGGGGGGGGGGGGGGGGGGGGTCCCTCCCCCCTTTAGCGATCTTCGGACAAAATCGGCGTTTTCCCGCTATCTTCAGACGAAATCAGCAATATTTTAGCGAAATCGGCGATGTACTGCGATCTTTTGCCAAAATCGGCGGTTTTTCCGCGATCTTTTGACGAAGTCGGCGTTTTTTTCGACGATCTTTAGGCAAAATTTGCTTTTTAACGCGATTTTTTCTCGAAAACGGCGTTTTATTCCCGCGATCTTTTGGCGATATCGGCGTTTTTTCCGTGATCTTTTGATGAAATGGGCGTATTTTTTCAAATATTCTTTTGACAAAATATTTTTAAGCGATCTTTTATCGAAAACGGCGTTTTTTCCCCGCGATCTTTTAGCGAAATCGGCGTTATATCCGCAACCTTTAGACGAAATCTGCGTTTTCCCGCCGTCTTCAGAAGAAATTAGCGTTTTTTCTGCGATATTTGATGAAATTGCCGTTTTTTTCGCGATCCGCACGGGAAATTCGCGTTTTTCATCGATCTTTTGACAAAGTTCGTTCAAAAAACGTTGACGAAATCGTCGTTTTTTCACGAAATATTGACGAAATGTATGCTATTTCGGCGATCCTATCACGAAATTTGCATTTCTACGCAATTGTTTTTTCCGCGCGCAAAACGGTACAAGTTGGCAACTATGCGGAACTGATAACCCAATTTCAAATTTTCGGAAGAGGATGTCTTAAATTTTCGGAAATTTCGGACGAGAATCACCCCTGAAGTTGCCTTTGTTCTCAGAATTTTTAATGCCTCACACATTGTCCTAAAGAGGGGAGGGGAGGGCTCCTCTTTGACAAAATTTGCAGGTTTTTTTCACAATCTTTTGACGAAATTTGCATTTTTTTCGCGATTTATTGACGAAAACTGCCGTTTTCTTCCGATCTCTTGAAGAAATTAGCCGTTTTTCGCGATCTCTTGAAGAAAATTGCCGTTTTTTCGCGATCTCTTGAAGAAATTTGCAGTTTTTTTTCGTGATTTTTTAACGAAAACGCCCGTTTTTTCGCGATTTTTTTTTGAAGACTTTTTTTTTCCCTAACTTTAGGAAGAAATGTTACGTTTTTCCGTGATTTTTTGATAAAATTTGGCGTTTTTCGGAGAAATTTGCTGTTGTTTCGTGATCATTTTACGAAACTGCCGTTTTTTGCATTCTTTTGAAGAAATTTATCTTTTTCACGACCGAAATTTGCTATTTTTTCGTGATCTTTTGAAGAAATTCGCCATTTTTTTTTCGAGTTTTTAACGAAATTTGCAGTTTTTCGCAATTTATTGAGAAAATTTGTCATTTTTCGTGATTTTTTGACGAAAACTGCCGTTTTTTCGCGATTATTTGGCGAAAACTGCCGTTTTTTTTCGTGATCTTTTGAAGAAATTAGCCGTTTCATGATGTTTTGAAGAAACTTGCCGGTTTTTTCACGATGTTTTGAATGATTTTTTTGAGGAAATTTGTCGTTTTTTCGCGATCTTTGGACGTAAGTCGCGTGTTTTTAGCGATCTATGACGAAATAGATTTCTTTTCGAAGACTTTGTCGAAATTCGCGATACATTTTATGTCCGAATTTTTGAATTTAAGAGCAAAATTTTTTAATTTTTGCTAAATTTTTAACAGTTGAAAAATAGCCTGTGGACCTTCCCAAGAGTCTGTGACGTGCGCCGCAACGTTGTGCCGATTCTGCTCCCGGGAAATTTGGTATACTTTTTTCCGCGACTACGTTTCACTATAGTTCCACGGAATTTCATGGTTTCATCCTAAGACAGATTAACATAATCCATGATTTTCCGCCGGTTTCCGACTGAAAAATTTTGCGATTTTTACCCGCGAACAGTTAACAAATTTCGAGATTTTCCTGCGACAAACTGACAAGTTTCCGATATTTCCTCACGACAAATTGTTGAATTTCGCGATGTTTTTCCCGCTATCAAATGAGGAAAGTTACGATCTTTTTCCTGCAATCGATCGATGTGTAAGAAAAAAAAAAAAAAGTGAAAAAAGAGACTAAATCTGAAAAATATAGACTAAAAGAGACAAATGCAAAAAAATAGCGAGAAAAGCGAGTTTAGCGACTCGCTCCGAGGCCTGTAAACAAGGTTTTTGATTTGCTATAGAAAGATTATTTATGTGACATGTTAAAAATGATTGTGATTATCTTTCTGCTGAACACCGCAAAACCCTTGAAATATTTATTCCGAAAGAATAAACATATTTTATAGTAAACTTTTACACAATGCATTTCAAACTTTTATTTTTTATGTGACAAATTTTAACAAGTTATCTTGTTACCAAGAAACAGACATGAAATATAAACAAATGTAAATGTATGTGGAGAAAAATATAAAGGCAAAGAAAAACAACCAATTCTTAAGTACCCATTTTATTTCACCAAAAAACAGGCGATTATATTGAGACAAATGTGAATGGAAAAAAAACCCGCAGAGAAAAGGTTTTTTTTTTTTTTAATCTACAAAAACAAGAAAAAGAACTCGTACATGGTCTATGTTGCAGGCATAAGTTGATTATACAGTAAAAATTTGTTCCAATTTCATTAAATCTTAAAATCTTGCAATAAAACTTTGTCATATCAAATATTGTAGAGATTGTACAGAAATTACATACCTTCATTATCAATTTCATAAATACCGAATTAGTAAAAAAACCCTGCAACAAAACTACAAGAGATCAATCTAAGAGTATTTCTCTGCTTACTAAATATGCATATATTCTGACCACACAATTTACACATAGTAAAAAACAGAATGAATGAAAAACTATGACCAAAAATGCATCCTATACTGATCCTTTCACACTTTCAATAAAAAATGATTCAGACACATCCACCAATGAACTGGTAAATTTATTGACCATGCACACACATTCTTTTAGATGCAAGAAGTAACAGCTATTATTTTTTCCTTTTTTAAGAGTCCACATACTCAGTTCATTACTGATTGAATAGTTGAAAATATGATCATAGATACACATTTAACTAGGAAAGGCCAATGTCATTAATGTCTTCATAAAACACTTCAAAATTACTGTCAATTTTCAAATAAATAACTTTTAGAAAATGCATTACGAAATTTTTAATACAAAATGTGCTGCTTTTGTACAAGTCAAAAAAGGTGAAAAAAAAAGTGTTTACATAATGTTATGAATGGAAATGAATTCTTAATTCATGATAAACAAGTTTTACGCGTCTTCATCTTCTTCATCCTCCCCCTCATCTTCTCCCCCATCTTCATCTCCTTCCTCTTCATCAAAATCATCACCTTCACCCTCAGCTCCTACATCATCATCTTCATCTTTGCTATCTTCATCATCACCTTCTTCCTCTTTATGTTCAGATTCTCCATTTTCTTTATCTATAAGTAAAATTTCAAAACAATCTAATTTTGGAAAAGGATACATATCCATTGAACACTTATTTTGAAACTTATTCAACAAATGGTTAAAGAAAATTTAATACAGCTTTAGCTATTTCGGACTTTGAAAATGGAGAAAGAACAACAGCGGCAGAAACACCGCAATATGGTGACAGTAACAGATTTTCATCTGCACTAATGCAATCAATTAAAAAGAAATTTCCCAATGGAAAGAATGCAAATTTCGGTAAATTAAAAAAAAAAAAAAAAAAAAAAAAAAAGCTAATTTCGTCAACCGATTACAAAATAGATTGTAATTGCGACAAAGAATCATGAAACACAAATTCTGTCAATGGGTCATACCAGGGTTGACAGCTTTAAGATGGGGCAAAAAAAGCCGGACGGCTTTTTTTGGTTTTATCTATTTAAAAAAAGCCAGCTAAAATTGAAAAAAGCTGGCTTTTATTTTTAAAGTGTTGATTTTTATCAAATCCATATTAAAATACTACTAAAAAAGTTATAAATTTCTATTTAAATTTTTCAAATAAGTAAGTCTTTATAACTGCTAGAAGTTAACTGAAGGCATTATGTCAAAAAAAAAAAAATATATATATAATTCTTGGAAAAAAGAAAATATAACAAAAAATGTGTTTTAAACTTCTATATTTCATAGTTCTACTTATATTACACATTGTTAAGAATTATATTTAATTGAATTATGACAAAATGTAACACATCAAACATCAAAGCATTCATAGAAACATTTTTCAGGTTAATATGTAAAAATTACGTCACAGATGAACAATGTTGAAAGACAAATAAGGAAGGATTCAGTATTTGAGGCGAGCTTATACATAATTACTGTATTTACTCGTGTATAAGGCACACTCTTTTTCAAAAAATTTGAACAAAACTCATAGGTGCGCCTTATGCACGGAATAATTTTTTACTGTTGGATGCAGTCGAACGATATACATATGAAACAAGAAATTATTCAAAGATATTAAAACTTGGAAAATGCTACTTAACCCTTTAACGATAATTGGTTTCGCCACGAAACCACAAAATTTTAATTCTGATATGCAACACTGACACTGGTATTTTTATCTAAAAATATCCCTTTTATTATGTATGTGAAAAATCACTTTTTCTTATTTAGAAATATATTTGTTCTTATTACCGGTGTCCTTCATTTATTTCGACATCTTAGCAATGAAAATGCTTTGATCGTTAAAGGGTTAATGAAGTATTACTGCATATTTATTTCATTCCTTGCAGTTTTTTTGTACAACAGAACTAGTGACATTATCTAAATGCTAATTAGCAATTCTCTTTACCGTCACTCAATCCTATTTTCTGTCATTCTCTTACAACCCGAAGTGTAAAAATGCATGTTCGTATTGTTTAACTGAAAATAATTTGGTCATTCTTCATTAAGCGTATCAAATTTATGGTGTGCGTTATACACGAGATTTTAAGAAATCGCCATTTTTACTTGTGAAGTAGGGGTGCGCCTTATATACGTGTGCGCCCTATACACAAGTAAATATGGTATATAAATTTAAACAACAACAAAAAATTTTCGAATAAAATTTGTTGAATTAAAATTTTGAATACCCCTTTGTTATTTAAAAGCGCTTATATGCCGTCTTGCAAGAATATATTCATGCATATGCTAATTGAGAATACTGAAATAATTGTGAAATACAATATACAGTGGAGCATCGTTTATATGACGTCGAAGGGACTACCGAAAAACGTATAAATGATAATGACGCATATTTGATTTTCACTTCCAAAACTAGAATTAATTTTGTTTTCACTTAATTTTTCATGTAAGGCAATTATTTGCACGAATTTTTAAATTAAACAAACTAAAACGAATAAATAATCTTAAAAACGGGGAGGGGGGAATTACTAAGCAGTTTAAATATGCGTACCTTAATTTCTGTTTCACCGAAAGGTTCCTCATTTGCAGTACATCATTTCCTTTCTATTTAAAGTTAAAGACCAAAAACCCCGCGTGGCCAACTAAAAGTCGCCAATACTGATAACAGTTAGAAGGATGATTTATTTGCAACTTAAAACAGGTTGGGAAAGCCGACCATCCCCGAAAAAAGAATGACCCCCTTCCAGTGTAATCTGTTACATGTAAAGTGATTTTTCAGACTAATCGAACACCAGCCAACATTTTTATAATGTGGAGCACACTTAAACACTCTTTGGTGTCATTCATAGCTGCCAACTTCGCTCGTTCGTAAAATATTCAACAAAAATAAACCTATACAAGATCGAAAAATCGACGTATAAAAGATTTTTGGTGTCATTTAAAAAGATATTTTTTTACATTAAAATGAATCGGGACCACATAAAAACGTCATACAGTGGAACCCCGATAATCCGGATCGGTTTTTTCATATTTTTTTCAACTTTGAGAAGCGATTGGTGAAAATTTTTTTGTTTTATTATTCAGAAAACGACGATGCAACAAGTTAATGTTAAAGAAATTAGCCAATCGCTTCTCAAACTTGGGGAAAAAAAAAAAAAAAAAAAAAAACGAAAAACCCGATCTGGATTATTAGGGTTCTACTGTAAATGTAAACGTCATATAAGTGATCGTCGTATAAACGATGCTTTACTGTATTATGAAATATGCATAATTCATAATATTTTAAATAGTGAGAAATGGCGATTTTTTTTATATGTATGATTTTAAGTGTTTATAGGGAATAAAACATGAAATTTTAATAACTCTTAAAATTAGTTGAGTAATAAAACATGTAACTAAGTACCCATTGTTCTCTTTAATTTTATAAAGAAGTAAAAAGGGAAAAACAAGGTTGGATTAAAGATTCATATAAATCGGAAAAAGCACTTGGTATGGGCATTTTATAATTTAGCTGACACATTTGCAATTCTGACTATAAATTACTAGCAACTCCATCAATATGTTATTCTAGTATTAATGTCTTCATTATTGAAAAATTGGGTTATAACCCAATTTCTCATAATAAATCATAATTAAAATCCCAATTTTTTATTTTTAAAAAATTTATTAAACTCAAAGTAAATTAAACATCATTAAAACTAGTTAAAGGACACTTAAAAAATGTGTAGCTTATAATAAAAATGTTTCTCCGTATAAAAGCCAATTTTGGCCAAAAAAAGCCGGCTAAAACCAATAAAAGTCACCGGCCTGGGTTTTTTTTTTTTTTTTTTTTTTTTAGTTTAGTTTTAGCTGGCTTTTTTGCAACCCTGCATAAAACAAATGCAAATTTCGACCCCCCCCTCCATTAATTAGAACTACCTGGGCTGAAAATTTGAGCATTCCCAACTTCAAAACAGAAATCATCAACTCTAAAGCTTTCAATTTTTTTTTTTTTTTAAAAGGAGTCGGCTTTTGTTAATTCGAAATTGGATATATCAAATCTTTGCTTAGTTCAAACTGAACATGAAATCCTGAAATATTCAATGGCAGAAAGATTTCAGTAATTTGAATTGATTTTATCTTGACTTTCATTCGTACTAACCAGACTTCCATTTTTTTTTTTTTTAAACTTTTTCAGATTTATCAGCTGAAAATAATTTAGAAATATCCGAACCCTTTAGAAATTATTAGAACAATTCAGGCAAAATGCAACGAAATGATGGAATCAGATTCTGCCAATTGTGCTACTATATCTAAAGTGCTTTCCCTATCCAGAGAAAAGTCAACTTCACAATCCAGTGTTTACGTACATTTATTGTGATGCAGCTGTCATCTAACAAAAAACTTAAATATTTGTTACAACTGGCTGAATAGGACTAATCAAACAACTATTGAAAAAAAAAAAAAATTTTTTTTTCATAGTGATGACAAATAGTTTGAATAATTTCTTAATCATCTAATATCAGGTAAGAAAATTATAGAATTAATAATTTTAAAATACAGTTGTTTAATACTATGTTATTAATTTTATGTTTTATTTATATTATCTTAATACTATTAATTAGTTTATGTAATTTATAACTTTTAATTTAATATTAAATCATATCTAATGATAACAGCAAAAATAAATTTTAAAAATACTAAACAATAATTTCTTTGTAATGGCACCCCTTTAAATGTTTTATTTTTATACTTTTCATATTTCGAACACTTCTTGAGGGTTACGAAGAGCTCGAATCAACAAGAACCGACTGTCTTTATTGTCTATGTATGGTTTTACATATGCTTCTCATTTTAGTAATCCAACAAGATGTTAGATGATAAAAAGTTAAGAACAAATGCCGATTATTAAGCAATATTTTTTTCAATTTAATAATAAAAATCTAAAAATCCAATTATGGAAAATGAACAATAATGCTGATAAAGCATTTACAGATGACCCCCTCTGATGAATAACAAAAAAGTGCCTCAAGGCCAATTATGTTCCTTCAAGTTTGAGGTTTGTAACAAAAATCTTATTTCATCTGTTAAAAGGGTAATTTCAATAGCAAATAATATTTTAAGAGAAAATTCTAAATTTCTTTTCTGGATGAGTATACAACCAGAGTATCCAGAAATAACTAAACTCAGCTGTGAGGTCTTTGATGAGGAGGAATACAACATAAGTGCAAACAAGCTTTTTCTACTTTGCTGAAATAAATACTCTGCTAAATAAACAAATTGCATATAAAAAGTGATTAAAGGTTAAAATTAATCAGTTTTAAATCCTAATACACATCGATGCCCTCATCAGCAAACATAAGTGCCAGAAATCTCGCTGATCATAAAGTTATGTTTTGACAATTATTAAACAGATTATGGAAATTTCTGGCCTATAATCCACATCTGCAGTTTTTTAGCATTTAAATATATTAAAAAAAAAAAAATCTCAGGAAATAATCTGTATTGGCATATAATTCATGGATTATATGCTGGACTATTCAGGGATTACTCATTGTTTTCAACATTCGAAAGTTGCACTATAATAAACTAAAATAAAAAAATAATTATAAAATAATTGCATATTTCCAAGCTGTCCGTGAACTTTGTTAAATTTTCAATTTTGTCACTTACCAGGTGTCTCAAAAATGACTGATGGATTTTAAAATTCAATAACTTGCAAACGGTGACAGCTATTTAAAAAATTTTTGCAGGAGGGTTATGTTTTAGGAGTTTTTTTTTTACCGTAATTTTTTATTTTAGTTCACATCTCAAACAATAGGCGGCGCTGACAGCGATTGAATGCCAGGTGAGCAATGCTGAGTGAAGCGTTGACCTGGCCTTCAATCGCCGTCAGTGCCACCTATTGTTTGAGATGCAAATTTAAAAAAACTCCTGACATTATACACAACCCTTCTGCAAAACTTTAAGTAGCTGCCACCGTTTGCAAGTTATTGAATTTTAAAATCCATCAGTCATTCTTGGGACACATAGGTATATCCCTCAGCGTCTGGAATCCTCGTTTATAGTTGTGTGTAATGTTTTTAACTCAAACCGTGGAGTTTATATATATTCATTATCTTCAGTTATGAATTTATATTATTTATATATACATATCAGTGAAAAAAAAAAAAATGTGTATCCTATAAGATTCATCGGGACTGAAGAGGTTATTAATCCACTTACATTGGGATTGCTAATTTTGCTTTGTTGATAACTGATAGTGTACTTTTACTTTTCATAAGAAAAATTGCACAGATCATGGGATAGGACAGCTGATAGCTTATTGTGGTCATTCAACTATTTTCATACACAGACATACATCCTTATAATAGATAGGTTGCATTTTCTCTCTTCTCAACAGGAAAAAAACTATTTCAAGGAAAAAAATATACATAAAAAAAGGAAGTGGATAATTAAAAGTATGAATTATAGTCAGGGAAACAGCACACTATCAAATGGATTCTGAATAAAAGAACATCTACCCCACCCCCTTTTTTTTTAGTTATGAATGGCAGCATTTTCCAACACTTCATCATATATTTCCCAGAAATCAAAGCAAGTCATTTGAAAATATAGTTTAGTTATATCTTCATTATTGCTCAAGTAACAAAGGAAAATCCATATTTGACCTTGAGTGCGATGAAATACAATGAATTTATGATTACGATTGTGGTTTCTTAAAAAAATGTCTTGATACTTATCAACCCTAAAAAGTCTTGATACTTACCCCCCTATCAAACTAATTTTTCAAGAAGCAAGAAACAGATTATTTTACTGTACAAAGTTTAGGAAATGGCATTTGTACATCATTAATTTCTAGAAAAATCCTAATTAATGATTCCCATTATTCATCATTTTAATCTTCCTTGTGGTTAATTTTCTTAAATTATACTTTACAAACAGAAAATCTAAAAACATTCTATTTTATTTAAATATGATTTTCTTTCCCAGTAAGTGTGTTTTACAATTTTTTATTCGCTTTGGCCGAATACTTTGATATTCAGCCAAGCCGAATATTAGACTTAACCAAAATTTGATGTATGGTCTAACCAAATATTAGGTAGCATGGCCAAATATCGAACACTCTGTGCATCTCTAGACAAAGATACAGTAATAAAGCTTCTTTACTCTACACTTTTTTTTTTCCCTCCTGATCTTTTCTTGAATAATACTGGAGGAAAGTTCAAACCTTAGACTGTATTGTACTTTTCTTTTTACGAAAATAATTTTTATAATAAAAAGACAAATTTGATTTTTAAATTACTATGCAAATTTGCTGCAAAATAATTCATTTACAACATTTTAGCATTATTGCGAGTATTTTGTAAAAAACTAATGGAGAATTGCTCATTATAAAATCCTGATATACAAATGGAAATATTTTCCATTGGACAACTCTATGAAAAATAAAAACTTAGTTAAAAACTTGCAAAATATCCAAGAAATGAGATACAATGTACAAGCTTTGTCAGGGTTGGCATTTTTGCTAGGACAGTGGCAAAAACTGGAAAAAAACCAGGGGAAAAAATGGAAAAAACTGACAAAAATGGCAAATTCCTTTTTATCCCTAATGTGTAGTAAAATATATAAGCTAATAAGGATAATAATGGTATAAACAATGAAATTTAATAACATATTTAATATTTTTATTTAATTTGATAATAAATATAATTAAATAAGTTTGTTTTAAATCTTATAAAATAGGTAGGATTCAGTCCAATATTAAGGAATTTAAGAACCAAATTAAAAATCTGATGTCTACTTTTTTTTATTTCTTAAGTAAATTATTTTGTCAAGACATTAATATATATTTTTAATCATCAAAAGGTTTTACATAACTTTGTTACTTTTGTTTTATGCAATGAGTCTTAAAAATATTTAAATATTCAAGTCTTTGGATACTAATTTATAATTATCTGATGAAACTAGTCTGTTACAGATTAAAAATATATAATTAAATTAAATGGAAAATTATATATTGAAAAAATTCTGTTGCGATTTGTTCAGAAATTAAGTGGGGGTCGTCGTGAGTCTCCCCCCCTTTCCAGCGATTTTCGGACAAAGTCGGCGTTTTCCTACTATCTTCAGATGAAATCAGAAATATTTTAGCAAAATCTGATTTATTGCGATCTTTTGACGAATTCGGCGTTTTCCCATGTTTTTTTTAAAAATGAAATCATCGTTTTTTCGACGATCTTTAGACAAAATTTACATATTTACGTGATTTTTTCTTGAAAACGACATTTTATCCCTGTGATCTTTTGACGAAATCGCGGTTTTTTTCGTGATATTTTGATGAAATCTGCGTGTTTTTCAAATATTCTTTTGACAAAATATTTTTAAGCGATCTTTAATAGAAAATGGCGTTTTTTCCCGCGATCCTTTAATGAAATCTGCGTTATATCCGCAGTCTTTAGACGAAATCGCCGTTTTCCTGTGGTCTTCAGAAGAAATCAACGTTTTATCTGCGATATTTGGTGAAATTGCCATTTTTCCCGTGATCCGCACAGGTAATTCGCATTTGATCGATCTTTTGACAAAGTTCGTTTACATAAACATTCACGAAATCGTCGTTTTTCCAGGAAATATTGACGAAATGTATGCTATTTCGGCGATCCTTTCACAAAATTTGCATTCCTACGTAACTGTTTTTTCTGCACGCAAAACCGTACAAGTTGGCAACTTACCCAATAACCCAATTTCAAATTTTCGGAAGAGGATGCCTTAAATTTTCGGAAATTTTGGATTTTTCGAACAAGAATCACCCCTGGAAATTAAATTTTTTCTCCCCCCCCCCCCTCTTACACATCAAGAACAGGTTTATTATATTTTACAAAAATGCATGATTATACTTATTTTACATGAGTTCAAAAATAAAATTAGAATATTGATTTTTAAACTGAGTATTACATTTTTTTTCTTTCATGATTTTTTTTTCTTTTTTGGGGCGAAAAACTTAAATGGACAGACTATTTTTACCATCACTTTGCCAAAAATTTATTTTTGGCGGGACAGTTTTAACCAGGTTTTTTCCACTTATGACAAAAACTTACATACCCTGATTTTTTTAGTGATAAATTAAACAACTTGACCTTGAGAAACAAGCAATGTATATATTTAATACAACATATTAATTGAAATCTCTCATTGTTTAAGTTCACTAAATACCATTTACACACATTATAAAAATTCATTAAAAAACAATTTTCAGTTACATCAGGGCTTGAAATTCAATTTTCCAGAGGAGGGGAGTCTCCCTCCCACCATTTACAAATGGAGGGGAGTTCAGCTGTTAGGGAGGGAGAAAAAAATATTTAAAACCTATTATTATTTTATGTGCTATTTAAGGAATTACACGAATACAGACATGACAAAATACCACTGACGCAATTCTTATCAACAACTCAGACTAATTATGCAAAATGTGTATTTTATTTTTAAAAGAAAATAAGTGAAACTTCTATATAATCTAATTTAGTCTTTACAGGGGATAAATTTCTTCCCTGTGCTAATTACTTTTCTTAAAGGTCTAGGTAACTCTTTTTTCGGTTCAGGTTGAGTTCGATTTTAAGTTCAGTGTAAATTCCTGCAAGTAGAGTTCGGGCACATCTAATTTTTCAAAAGTTAGTTTAGCTAGGACTCGAAAATTCAAAAAATGTTGACGTTCCCAGATGAAAAATGTAGGTTCCCGATAAAATTTATGTGTGAGTATTTTGACGAAATTTGCCGTTTTTTCGTGATCTTTTGATAAAATCTGCCTTTTTATTGCAATGTTTTAACGAAACCTGCAGATTTATCACGAAGTTTTAACAAAACCTGTCGTTTATTATTTTTTTTAACAGCATTTGCCGTTTTTTCGCGATTTTTTAATGAAATCTGCCATTTTTACGCAATCTTATGTTGAAACATGTTGTTTTCTCGGTATTTTTGTGACGAAATTTGGGTTTTTTTTTTGCAATTTTTTTAAACAAAATTTGCCGTTTGTTCGATCTTTTGACGAAATTTGGGGTTTTTTTTTTGTAATATTTTGACGAAATTACGCATCCCACGGACCACTCAAGAGCTATATTTCTGTGTAATTTACACGATATAACGCATGCGCAGCATCGTTGGCGACCATGACGATTTATTAAGTTCCCAGAAATGATTTCTGGGTTCCCTGGGATCCCGGAACGCTATTTTTTGAGCCCTGGTTCAGCATATATTATTTCCGATTAAAAACTATACTTATAGTAATAGACATGTTTGTGTGTGTGTTCTTTTCCAAGGAGATGGCTGATTTTTTTCTGAGGCCCTCTGAGGAAATTGACTTTATTTTATTTTATTTTACGATTTTGCAATGAAATTTGTATTTTTTAGCAGCCCTTTGACTAGATTCGCATTTATTTGGCAATCTTCTGACGAAATTCACATCTTTTTTCTGATTCTTCAACGAAATTTGTGTTTTTAGGAGCCTTTTGACTAAATTAGCGTTTATTAACAACGCTTTGACGAAATTCACATTTTTCCCCTGCGATGCATTATTAATTTGAATGTTTTCTGCAATTCTGTGACACAATTCGTGTTATTTAGCGATCCTTTGAGGAATTTTGCATTCATCAAGCGATCCAGAGGCGATTCTATTCTGCATTTTCCGAAAATTTAAAAAAAATTATCATCAATTCAGAAATTAAGACAAAAAACATACTATGAATTTCGACAAATCGTCGCCCAAAAAAAATCAATTTTGTAAATCGTTCGCAGAAAAATCGTCAATATCATCAGGGGTTCGCGAGGAAAACGCTTATTCCGACAGATAATCATGAAAGAACTCAAATTTTGTCAAACAATAGTAAAAGAAAAACACAAATTTCATCAAAAATTTGCAAAAAACACAAATTTCGGTAAGGATCACAGAAAAATAGCAAATTTCGTCAAAAGATCGTGAAAAATGTGAAAATTTCGCCTAAAGATTGCGAATACCCCACAAATTTCACCAAAGGGCCGCAGAAAAAAAGTGTCAAAAGTATATCCCCCCCCCCCCCCCCCCCCCCCCCCCACAATCTGCTGTAACCTTACAGAAAATTTGGAATGAATTTCAAAAAAGTTTTTCTTCAGAATCACCCCTGAAGGACCCTTTGACAAATTTCGTCAAACTTTCTTCGTTTCTTTGACAAATTCCTGCAATTCTTTTAAAGAATTAGCGGTTTTTCTCTCGATTATCGACAAAATTTGCTTTTTTTTTTTTTTTGCACTCCTTCAACAAAATTGGTGTTTTTTGAGATCTTTTAATTAAATTCACATTTATTGCGAGATCCTTTCATGGATTTTGCATTTTTAAGAGGCTTTTTGATAAATTCGGATTCATATTCAGGGATGTGCGAAGAGAAAATTGCGCTCAGGACAATGTTTCAATTTAGTGTTCTTTCCTTCTAACAGGCCAAAAATGATGTTGGTAGTAGAAAATAGCCGTCCCCTAAATTTCTGTGCCTGTGGCGATCGCCACCTTTCGGACGGCTCTATATGACGATCCTTCACGAAATTCAAATTTATTCTGCGATGCTTTCACGAAATTCGCGTTTATTTCGCAATCTTTTCACGAAATTTGAGTCAATTCCACGATCTTTTTACGAAATTCGCATTTATTCTACGATCCTTTCACGAATATTCTCATGTTCACGCCTGGCCCCATTTAAATTTTTTCCCCCAAAAAATTTGCGTTTTATCGCGATCTTTTAAGGAAAATAGTTTTTTCCCCGATGCTTTGGCAAAATTAGAGTTTCTATCGCGATAATCTAACAAATTTTTCAACAAACATTTGATCAAATTGATTGCGAAAATTTGCAATTTGATTTAAAAGCTATGAAAAATCAGTTATCAACCCGGAAATTCGGAATAACTATCCGAACTTCCGAGCTGATAAACGATGTTTCATAACTTTTAGAATTTTTTTTTTTTTTTTTGGGGGGGGGGGGGGGGGGGGGAAGGAAATTGGAAACTGAATTATTCCGTTCTCGGGGCGGAAAAACGCACGAAACTTGTAAATCGATCAGGGGGGAAAAATTGCAAAATTTGACGATCCAGTTGCAGAAGAAAATCAGGAATTTCAACAATTTTTCGCAATTAAAAAACTCACAAAATATGTCATTCAGTCGATCGCACGAAAATATCACAACATTTGCAAGATCGTGGGAGTTAATTGTAGTTTCAAACTGCAAAAATTTTTGGGAAAATTCGTAACTTTTTTGGGCGGGACCCTCCCGCCCATGATGTTCTTTTGGGCGGGATTTTAAAATTTCGGGCACGAATCCCACCCTGAAATTTAAGCCCTGTACATTAAAAATCATTTGCCTTTGACGAAGAAAAGTACTGCTCGCTAAATCCCTTGATTCATTTGTTTTTCCATACCAAATACAGGGTTCGTAAATATCATGATATTTTCGAAAATATCGAAAATATCCGATATTTTGATATATATCTGATATTTTCGATATATATCCGATATTTTCAAAATTTTCAGCTTATTGATTACAAATATTTTTTGATTTAATATAAATTAAAATTTTAATCATATTACAGTTAACATGAAAACATAAACCAATATTCTAAATCTTTTTTTTTTTTCCTTTGTAAATTTGATGATTAAATAAATGAAGACAAACAATTTTTTGTGATGTTCAACAAATTACCTTTTCACTCATCAAAACACAAAATACAGAATTCAGTTTCAAGTTTTAAAAAAATTTATTTTTAAAGAACAAGTTTCAAGATACAAAATAATAATAATAATAATAAATAAAAAATAAATTATTTTTTTCTATTGAAGAATTTAAACATGAATGTAAGCTTGTCAGCTTTTTCATTCCCTAACCTATTCCGGAGTTTAGACTGAACTAAACCGAAACTGGAAAAGATTCTTTCTAATCCAGCTGTTGAAGGAGAAGCTGTAAACAACTGATTAGTTAAGTTGGACATTTTTTCTTTTATGGGCTGCTCCAATTTAATATTGTCCCACCAAATTATTGGTTCAACCTTTATATATTCAGTTTCAAACATAAAACTTGGAAAAGGAGATTTCTTTGCTAAAAATGTCATTGCCAGGGGCAAAAGTTCTTTGTCTACTGAACGCAAGAAATTAAAAGCACTATGCTTTTGATCTTCAGTTAATTTTTTCCCACAGTATCTGTGGTCCAACATATTAGCAGCTAAATGTGCTGGTGACAATGCCATTTCTTCTCTTGCTAATAATTTTTTCTTGATATCCTTTCCAGATGTTTCCAATTGTTCCTTTAATTTGCACCAAATTTCTACACATTGTGCAATCTTAGTGTCATCTTTTTGCATTTCATCTAATGCATCTGCAATAGGTGTTAAAATATTTATGTAATCTGTGCAATTAACCATTAAGTTGACATCATTCACTAAATTGAAAATTAGTGAATTTGCATAGTGATTGCAATAACAACTTTAATAAAATTTTTAAGCTTTATATCATTTAAATATAATATCAACAAGAACAAAATAATGACAGCACAGCAAAGACTTGCAACATATGTAAAATTTTGTTCTTAAAACATGTCTATTCTATGCCTACACATTACACTGCCTGATTGACTATTGAGCAATTCAGATTAGCCAATCATCACCCCTTTTTCCAATTCTAGCAGGTGCAATCTAAAAATAGTTTTTGGAGGTGGGGGATATTTTGTAAGCATGTTTTTAATATTTTAGTTATTTACAGATGGGTTAATTTTTAATAACAATTGAAGAGCTCATTTAGACTTTTGTTGACTAAAAATATTTTGAAAATAAAAATTAAATATATGAAAATATCAAGAATCATGATATTTTGAAAATAAATATCAAATATGAAAATATCGAAAATATCAAAAAGCTTGATATTTTGAAAATAAATATCGGATATATATCATGATATATATCATGATATATATCCATTGATATATATCACCGAACCCTGACCAAATATTCTAAAATATTTAAATTTTTCTCAGACTTTCTAATGTAATTCTGCCACTAAATTTGACTGATCTTTTATTACATACATGAATAGTTTTTTTTTTTTTTTCCCCCAAAATATTTCAAGTTTGCCCAGTATGGAAACCTTCCTTGTAAGTATGTGGAGTATGGTGATCACAAAAGAAATTTTGTATTTCAGTGACATGTTTTATAATTGTTTGTGGAGCTAGATATTCATTTAGAAGATTCTTGCTTCATGTAATTAAAATAGAATCTTTAAAACCCCTGTTTTAAAATATTAATTTTTGCCAGTGGCAAAAATTATGGCAAAAAGTATTTTTGCTGGGACGGTTTTTTCCACTTCAACAAAAATTTGCCAACCCTGAGCTTTGTTGCATACTACAGTTCATTAATAACAATTTAAAATTATAAAATATATATTAATAGAAAATGTGAACCATCTCACCAGTTCTTTAAACACTAACCTTTGTCTGTCTGTAAAAGAAAAAAAAAAAGTATAATTAGATTGATACAGACACATACACACAATTAAAATATTTTAATTGTTTATAAAAGCTTGCTATTTAATCAATTATTTTACCTTAATTTTCTTTTCTTTATTTATTTCATAAAAGGAAAGAACTTTGATGTGGTCATGGACACAGAGAAGAATATGATAGATTTTAAAGAGTACCTGGTCTTCTAATATTTGGCTAGCCAAATACAGAATAAGAGTGGCCAAATATTTTTATATTAAAGATTAATAGTACCGTAGAATAACTAATAACCGAAATTTCTGTTAACAAACCAATAGGTAAATTCACTCATGACGTTAGTTATGACATTTTGCTTGGAAACCGACTCCAAACAAACAGTTGCTATGCTGTATTCTCTATTTTATTTGTGTATTATAGCTATATTTTTTAGTTCTATATCACAGGCAAGGTTTAATGCTTCATATGTAACAATACTATTTTTTATGATTTATACATTTTATTTATTTTTTTATGCAACCTTTTAAAGGAAATTCACGATCAATTCCTGTAATTGACAAAAATTGTAAATTGAAAATTTTGACAAAAAGGACAAATATTGCACAGCAATTTCATGAAATTGTACATACTATTTCACACCATGCCCCTCAAAACTTTTCTAATGGCATATGTTTTTTAGAAAAAGAAATTTTTTTTATAAATATTTACCAAAACAATTTTATTATGGTAATATATTTTAAGAAGGGTTTAATGTTAAGAAGTTTGTTTTCCAGCATAGATTTTCCTTTCCTGGGCATTGCTATGTCTGAATTATTGGAATAATGACCATTTCAAAATTTTATAAACAGCTGAACCATTTAAAATTTTGCTGCATGGTCTGAAAAAGCACAATTGGGAAAGAAAGATTGGGGAAAAAATCCCCCTCTGAAAATCTTAGTTCTAGATTGATTTTCATAGCAATTTGCAACTCTGATTATTTCATGTATGAGCCTGTGTATGTTTATCTCACTATTTTTAAATAGCTATATGTTTTCTCAAAAAATCTACAGTTAAATAAGCCAAAATTTATTATTCAGAAATATTAGAAGTCAAAAATAAAATGCAGCTGTAATTTTAAGTAATGAATAAGCAAGCAATGCAATGTCTTTAATATTACCGCACGATGCTAAAATGCTCCAACAAACTTACCTGTAAATTATAAATTTGAGCAGTTATGGATATAAAGATTAACTTCTCATAAGAAAATGGTACTACTTGGTTATCCCGTTGACCAAAAAAAATATCTTGCCAATAATGGATGATTGTGAATGTCACATTTAATGACATTAAATACGATACATCTGTTTAAAACATCATTATGCGATTTTTATTGACTTTGTATTTTTATTAATATTCTACTAAATACAGTTGAGTCTATATAATGAAATCCACCATTCCAGTAAAAAATTCGTTAGAGCAATTCGATGTATAAAGAATGATGTTTAAAATCGTATTCAATGTGTGAAATTTGAACAAATATAATTTTTGATCTTTTGAACTAAGAATTTGAAATATTTAAAAGTAAATATTAACCTAACATTTCTTAATTATTTAAGTTGTTTCAAAAAAGAGAACAGACATTTATTTGAAAGCTTAATGAAAATCAAATAAGGAAGACTTGCATTAATCTCAGACGAAGAAATCTAATTTTTTGTTGTTTTGATTTTAAAACTGTTACGCTCAAAAAAAAAGAGGGGCAAGCTCAAATTTTAGCAAGGAATGAAAAATTGTAGTTAACATTTTCCTCCATTTGAAAGCCTCTCTTATGTGAATCTCATTGATTCCTGTGAATAATATGAGAAAAAAAAAGTGCCAGTAAAGAATTTAATTTTTTTAATTAACAAGAACAACACTTTAAAAATGAATTTAAAGAACCATATTAAAAATAAATACATAAATCTTTACTTACCTTTTGTAATTTTTGTTTTGATTCTTCCTTATCATTAAGCTACAAAATAAAAAAAATAATTAACCATTATTATAAAAGTACAAAATAAAAAAATTTAATGCACAAATATTAAGATAAGTCATTCAAAACAAGTATGTGGTAATGGTAAATCTTCTAACAGAATGTTAAAAACAGGAGTCAGATTCCCACCTCCACCCTTTCTCAGAATATTTTTCTCTTAAATCTTTATTTTGTTTTATACGTTTAGCTCTTTATTTTTTTGTCTTCCCTCTCAGACAATCTTTTGATTATTCAGAATAAATCTTTTGATTAGTATGTATGATGACCTAACACCATCATTATGTTAATAAAATAAAAATCCAGCATAAAATGTGGCAAATGTCATGAGAATCTAGCATATGTCTATATTCCTTTATGCGTTATTGAATTTAAAATAGATTTTGATGCTCCTTGACTGTCACCAATAAAATTAGTTCAAGTGTTAAAGCAAATTTTATTTAATTAAAAAAGTTTTAAATTAAGCTGCAACATACTTCACATCTGTTATGAAAATTGGGTTTTTGATAAGATAGCTATGATATATAGCACAGGTGGCAAGTTTTTGACAGTGTAACAAGTTTTATCCAGTTCCAACAGTCATGTCAAAAAATTTGACAATCACTGTTAAAAACTGTTTAAAATTATTTTTACAACATTAAATTTACGCTGAAAGTCTTTGTCCCCACATTATCTACACACTTTTCACCACTAGGCGAGTAATACTGCAAATTTAGAATCTGACTTCACTGCCACCAAGCAGACTTTCTCCACCCCATCAACACATTGGCACTCTCTGATTGCCTTAATAAGACATCCAGAGTTTTGAAATCTTAGCCAAAGCAAAGAATATTTATATTCATCTGTACATTTGCCAATCTTGATAATATTAGATCTTGTTATTTTTAAGTAAAAATAAAATATCCAAGAGAGATGTGAAATTATTTTTAAATTTAAGATTTAAATTACTATTTCTTTGCTTTACACAATGCATTAATATATATTCAAATATAATTTATCACTTATAATTTTATCTGCAGTGTTAATTACTAATTATTTTTCAATTCAGAGGAATGCCAGTTTTATTTTTAACCAAATATTTGTAACTTTGTTACTTACTAGCCTCTAAATAAATTTAAAAAATCATTTTAACCTATATTTAAAAAGTGGCCACTAATGAAACTAGGTCTACTGGCCACCAATCTAATTTCCCAGTTTTCACATATAACACTTACCCTTCTTTGTGCAACTTTTCTATGAATAAAGAGGATCATAAAAGGACACCATTATAACAATGTTGAGGCAGGGCGGGCAGGGGAGGGAGTAAAGATGAAAATAAGGAATTTTGCTTAGTAGCCACTGACCGGTAAGCTGATTTAACAGAGTTGTCACTCTAATCTTTAAAAAAAAAAATTCCCTGTATTTTCCCTGTACTGCAACGCATTTATTCCATGTTGAGTGCGAAAAAATATATGCCTGTATGAAGGCTAATTAGAAATGTTATAATTTGCCATTACCAAATTCCCTGTGTTTTCCAGATTTTTTAAAATTCCCTGGATTTTCCCTGTTTTGGGAGGAGATTTAAAATTCCCTGTGTTTTCCCGGTTCTGCAGGTGGCGTGGCTACCCTGTTTAAGTAGCCAATAAGTACATTTGTGTGACAATATTTAACTATAAGATATAGACTAGTTTAGAATAAAAAAGTAATATGAACTAGATAAAAATAATTTATATTGTTTGGAATAAATGAGATACTAATTTTCAACCTATTTTTTAAATTAAGCTAACAACAAAGTTATTTGCAATCAGAACTGGAAAAAAATCATGATTTTTAAAAAAATCAAAAAAATCTGATTTATTTGATTTAAATCGGATTTGATTTTTAGAATCCTATTTTTAATTTGTGTTTTTATTTTTTTACATTACATGGAATAGTTTTTTATAGTAAATAACTAAAAAAGAATAAATAATATTTATAATTTATAAAAATAATATAAGAAAAAATTATATAGTTAAGAAAATCCTATATACTAGTTACTGATTGGTACTAAAAATTAAACATCTAGGCTTTAATCTAAAGCCATTCAATTATTTTGTAATTGAATTGTACACACTAAAATAAGAATTAAATTTAAACATATTGTAAATGAATAGAAAATGGTAAAATTTAAAAAACAATTTAAATATTCATTTAATGCAAGCTATTTATTAAGGGATAAAAATTGCAATTAATTCTCTATTTTTTAAGCAAATAGGAATAAATCAGGGATTTCATTGTTTGAAAAAAAAAACACTAATTTAGAAGCTTTGTCTACTCTTAATTTATTACGAAGGTTTGAATGAACTAGTCCAAAAGAAAATTGGGCACAGATGTCATATACGCACAAAATTTGCACGTGCCTTTTTTCCCTGCCAATTTGGTGAAAATTTTGTTTTTTAATATAAGTTACAAATTACGTGCAATAACGGAATGGGATGTTTTATTGCAATATAAAAATAAAATAATGTGAAAAAATAAAAAATGAAAGAGATTCTAGTATTTTAAGAAAGAAAATAACAAAAGTTAATAAATAGTTTGATGTAAATAATTATTGATATAGTATATAGAAAAAATAATTTAAAGAATTAAAATAAAAAATAACAGTAAATAAACATGAATTTAATAAAAAAGGAAACAATAAATAAGCAATTATAAATAATACTGTTTTGTTACTTATTAAGATTAATCTTAATAAGTAAAAAAACAGTAAACATGATTTTCACAATAAATTGTAAATAGTAATACTTATAGCCATGTTGAATGAATGCAATTGTATTATTTAATCAGCACATTTTACAGAAATCTTTAACTTTTCCCATTTTATTTTCCTAACAATTGTTATAAACTTGTATTTTTAACAAATACATTCTTAGTTGTTATAAATTTATTAAACGGATCTACCCCTTGCTTGGTGCAGATGTGCAATGCCAAATTGGCAAGGGAAAAAAGCATGTGCAAATGTGGTGCGTACATGACATCTGTGCCAAAAATTGTCTTTTTACTCTAGCAGATGAAGCCACAGCTGTTGTTAATTGGTAAATAAATTCAATTTCACTATTGCTGATTCTCACTTTACCTCCCATTACATAAAAGGACTTCCACCAATCATAATCTTTCATAATACAGTAAAACCTCTAAATAACAGACACCTCTGAAATGCAGAAATTGTCCGCTATTGGGAAAACCTCAAAGATACAAAAATCTCTAAGAAATGCTTAATATTTCATTAATTGACATTCATATGTCTAAAACCTTTATTATAAGATTAATGAGAAAAAAAAAATTATTTTTTAAACAATAAAACTTAAATAAAATTGTGCACACCTTTAGCTGCTGTTTATTACATTCTTATAAAAAAAAATTGTTACAAAAGTTTATTTTTGCTCACGATTGCATGTAAATTGTTTTTCAGTGTGACATTTACATATTATTGGTCATTATAAAGTTCCAAGCAGGGACAGGGATTGCACTTTTTGAACATTAAAAACATTAAATACAAAAATCTTCTGGGAGGACATAGACATTTGAATGTTCTGGGAGATGTCCCTCCCAGGCAACCCCATGAATTAAACACTGAACATGAAGGAGAAATTTCCTCAGTCCACAATGTACATTTATCTGCGATCACAAAATTTGTGACACATTGCCCTGATAAATTTAGAGGCCTTTTTACTTTTTTCCTCATTTTTTCTTGTTAAAAAATAATTTTTCATCCTTTATCACCGAAAATAGTGTCCGTTATTCAGAGGTTAAACATACAAAAATCTAGGTTTTGGGAGTGGGGATTGGAAAACTGTCCATTAAGTAGAGATGTCCTCTATTCGGGAGTGTTCGTTATGGAGGTTTTACTGTATCGGGAACTTTTTTCTGAAGCAATAGTAATTTTTGGAATGGACCATTTTTTGCTTCAAAATGTTCTACAGTGGTGAAAAGATTTGGACATTTTTCTTTAATGATTGCCAAACCTTCATTATTTTCCTCTACACTAAGTGAAATTTCATTTCGATTTAAAACAAAGGGATTTAATAAAACCTCAGCAAAATGACAGCCATTAATAGCTTGTTCATATCTTGCTTTAAAGTTTGTAATTCTATCTTTATCAAATACATTTTTTAAATTTTACCCAAAATTTTCCTTTGATATGTGCATTCATGTGATATTGCAAAAAATTGATTTAAATCAAGTGATTTTTTTAAAAAAATCAGTTGATTTAAATCGTGCCAACCCTGTTTGCAATATACATAAGTAGCAAATTACATAAATCCAACTATACTTAGGTACTTGTGTAGCTAACTGCATAAATAAACACCTAGCTTCTTTTGTAATTATTCAACTAAAATTAAGATCTAGCAATAAGTTTATCCACTGATTAGCTGGTTCGATTAAATAATAATTAAAAAAAAAAAAAAAAAAAAAAGAGGGAGGGTTTTTTCTGTTACTAACATTAAACGTTTTTTTCCACGATTCTTTGACATACCATGCCCCCCTCCTTTTTTTCAATCTTTTGACAAAATTTGTTTTTGCGACTTTTTGACGAAAGTCACTTGAGATTTTTGATAAAAAATTCACATTTTTTTGAGATTCTTTCTAGCGTTTGTTATTAAAACAAAATTGGTGGGTTTTTTTAGTTTGTTTTCACAATTTTTTGAAGATATGCGAGGTTTTTTTTTTTTTTTTTAGATTCTTTGACGATACTTGCGTTTTTTGCTAGTATTTGTCGATATTTGGGTTCTTTCACAAGTCTTTAACGATATGTGCAGACTTGCCAACCTCTAAAAGTCAAAAATTGGGAGATTTTTGCACAGAAATCTGGAGATTGTTTTATTGTCCATCACTGTCCGGGAACATTTTTTAAAAAAGTGATGAAGCGTGATCGGAAGCTCTCAGCGATATATTGTACTCCAATAAAAATGAAGTAAAAAGGCATTCCGCTTTAATAGTACGTTGATGTGTTTCATCAACAGAAAATGAAAGTTTAGTCAATTTAGATCGTTTTACATTATCCAGATGCTTTTTTGTTCCAATATGCTTTACAATAGGGGTGCACAACCTTTTCAAATGAAGGGCCACTTACAAATATGTCTAGGTGCTCGAGGGCCACATCAATAACAAGGAGAAAATTCGATTTAAAGGAGGTGATCTGTAAAATATAATCAGGTAAAAAACATGATTTCAGAGGAGAGTTGCAGGGGGTGTTACCCCTTTAAATTTGCTTACTAAGCCAAAATATCCAATTCACATGGTATGGATATATTATCAGATTTTACCTTTTTATCTATAACAGATATAGCAAGGATTGATTTAAAGATTTAAAGATTAAAAAGATTTAAAGAAAGACATATGTCTTGACTTGTTTCAGGAAAGTAAGTCTTGTTTTATTAAAAGTGCTAAAAAGCAAGGGTATATTGCTGGTACCAAAAAAAATGTGAATTTTATGAACAAAAGAGAGAAGGAGCCGATCGATGAGAATTTTCATGCTTGATTAACTAAATTCCTGATTTTCTGTGCCCAATAAATGAAATTTGTAATTCTTCCATGCCTGATCGATGAAATTTACACAGCTTATGAAACCAATCGACAAAATTTGCAATTTTTATGAAGACAATCGAGAAAATTCGCATCATTTCCTTGTCTGATCAACAAAATTCACAATTCTTATGAAACTGATAAAAAAAATATTTCATGATTTTTCTACAAATGATCAACAAAATTTGCTATTTTTACAAAGCTGATCAAAGAAATTAGTAATTTTTCCTCACATGATTGATATAATTTGCGATTTTTCTTCACATGATCAACGAAATTTGCGATTTTCTGCACCTGATCAACGAAATTCATGATTTTTATGAGCTTTATCAAAAAAATTCACGATTACTATGAAGCTGATCAGTGAAATTATGGATTTTCTCCACATGATCGACGAAATTCACGCTTTTTACACGCCTGATCGACGAAATTCGTGATTTTTCTGAAACTCGTTCGCAAAATTCACTATTTTTCTGAAGCTGATCGACGAAATTCGCTATTTTTCAGTGCCTGGTCGATGAAATTCGTGATTTTTCCGAAACTTGTCGACAAAATTCGCAATTTTTACGAAACCGGTCGATGAAATTTCGCAATTTTCCTTCACATTATCGACGAAATAGGCTATTTTTCTTTGCATGATCGACAAAATTCGCGATTTTTATGAAACTGATCGAAAAAATTCAGGATCTTTCTGCTCTTGATCAATAAAATTCGAAATTTTTGCGAAGCTAATCGAAAAAATTTATGATTTTTCCGCGCCTGAGCAACAAAATTCATTTTTTTTTTTTTTTTTTTTTTTACAAAGCTGATCAACGACATTTGCGATTATTACAAAGTTGATCGACGAAAATCGCAATTTTTTCGTTTCAGATTGGCGAAATTCCTGATAATTCCGTGCTTGAAATTAGACATTTTTACGAAGCCGATGACGAAATTCGTGATTTTTAGAAATCCACGACGAAATTAGCTATTTTTTTCGCTTGATCGACAAATTTCACGATTTTCCGCAGACAATCGAGGAAAGTCGCTATTTTATTAGTTGCCTGATCAATGTAAATAGTGATTTTTCCGCTCGAGATCAAGGAGATTCGCGATTTTATTATAGCCTAATCGACGTAATTAGCAATTTTTACGAGTGTGATCAACAAAACTCAGGAAATTTGCAATATTCCCATCCTCGACAAACGAAATTTGCGATCTTTTGTAATACGATCTGTAAAATGTACACTTTTCCACCTTTTCCTTAATTGACGAAATACGTATTTTTCCGTGCCAGATCAACGAAATTTGCAATTTTTCTACTAACTAACGAAATCTGCATTTTTTACGCAATAAGATGAAACTCGCGATTTTTTTTCCGTGATAATAAAATTCACGATTGTTTTGCAGTCGAGTAATGAGATTTTCATTTTTTCCTCTCGTCATCGATAAACTCTTTATTTTTTCCGTGCCTTATCAACGGAATTTGCGATTTTTTCGTATGTGCCCGATCAACGATATTCGCTTTTTTTTTTTTTTTTTTTTTTTAATCGTGCGATAAACTAATAAATGATGCTGTTATCTTTTACAACCGATGAATTTAATTTGCAATTTTTTCGAACATCATCAACAAAATAGACTATTTTTTCTTGCCCGAACAACGAAATGTGCGATTTTTCGCGTAAGACCAATAAAACTCGCGATTTTTCTGATCCTGACCGGGGAACTTTTTTCTCGAGCTTCATCGGCAAAATTCGCGATTTTTCAATATCTGATGAGCAAAACGTGCGATTTTTCGAAGTCTCATCGACAAAATTCCCTTTTTTCCCGCACTTTTAATCAATGAAATTCGCGATTTTTCCCTGTCGATCAAAGAAATCTGCGATTCTTAAGTGAAAAAATTTTATAATATACCGCGATAAATTGACGAAATTTACGATTTTTTTCTGCGACATATACACAAAAATTGCATTTTTTTCTCAATTGCAAATATACAAAGCTCGCGGGCCACACGTTAACCCATCGCGGGCCAGTTTTGGCCCGCGGGCCAGAGGTTGTGCATCCCTACTTTACAACATCAGCTCTGCCACCATTAATGGGCAAAATTAGCACTAGCCACTGGCTACAAGGCCAGTAAATGATAAATAGTGGCCAGTGAAAAATTGTCTATCAGCGGCCACCTTATGGCCACTTTTTTACAAGGAGATAATATATTTTACTTACATTTTATCAACAATTCTACTTTTTTGGGTTCCAATATATTTATATTAACATGTTTATTTGTGCTATTCAGTCTTACATTAATACTTATAGAAATTTTAACTGTTAAGTACTTTTAAATAGAAAAAGTGGCCACTAATTGAAACATAGTGGCCATTTGAAAAATTAGTCTTACTGGCCAGTGGCCGCTAAAGAAATTTCCCAATTTTGCCCTATAGCCACCACGCGAAATTTTAAAATCAAAAGAACATTTGGCGTATAAACTTTCTTCTGATGACAGCACGATGTGTTCAAATTCTTTGGTAAACGAAGATCGGTAAGACGCATATTTCTTTTTTGATGCTATATTTACGAATTGCAAAACATATCACGAAATAAAAAATTAAACGGGATTTCGCTCCATGTGATCGACAATATTCAAAATAGCAGTTAACACAGTCATAAAAATAGCTTATATATACTATTTATCTATCGAAACTCGCAACACTTCACGTTTATTGGGCAGTTGCACCGTAACCACACCTCCTCACGATATGACGTCAAACCCACTAACCAATCACAGAAGAGAAATGTTTTCTGGCTTCCTTTGTTATGATAAATTGGTTGGCTGGTTCTATGTTATATAATAACGGGAAACGAAGATGACAAAATTTTCATACATCGTAGAAAATAGGGAAAAATTTTCAGAAAAGCGAGAAATCGGGAGAAATTAGTAGATAAGCGGGAGATTGGGAGAATGATTAAAAATCGGGAGTCTCCAGTTAGAAACGAGAGACTTGGAAAGTCTGTATGTGCATTTTTTCCCGATTCTTCGACGATGTTTGTGTTTTTTTTTTTAATTCTTTGACAACATTTGCGTTTTTTGAGATTTTGTGACGATATTTGCTTTTTTTGACGATAGCGTTATTTTTGTAATCCTTACACCTACATATTTCACACCTTTCTTGCAAATCCATTGACGATATTCATATTTTTTCTGTGATCTTTACACAAAATCTGGGTTTTTTGCAATTATTCGATGAAATTCGTAGGTTGTTATGAGATTCTTTGACAAAATATTTTTTTGGAAAATCCAGCATTTTGCCAGTACTTTCCATATTTTTAGTTGCCAGTTTTGCACATTTAGTCAATGAGTGCTTTTTTTTTTTTTTTTTTGAAGGGGGAGGGAGAATGCAAAAGCTCACAGCAGGTTTAGGTTTTAGACATCAAAAACCAGTTTTTGATATAACCAGAGTTTCCCCCAGAGGGTTTCAGGAGGGCGCTCCGCCCTTCCTGCCCTTTAAAAAATAGCGTCCCTTTTGTCCATCATCCAAAAACTATTGCTCCTCTTGTCATTCATTCAAAAGAAATTGCTCCTTTCTTGCTCCACATTTGAAAAAATGCAGCCCACCAGCGATGATTCCGAACGTGCTACAGCGTGTAAATTATACAAAAAATAGCCCATACGTGTCCCGTGGGACAGGTAATTTTGTCCAAAAAAAGGCATGTTTGTTAAAAATTGCGAAATGACTAATTTCCAGCAAGATTTCATCAAATGATCGTGGAAAAACGACAAATTTCTTCCAAAATCGGGATAAAACTGAAAAATTTGTCAAATGAATTGCAAAAAACATCAACTTTTGTATAATAAAAAAAAAAGGCGATAAAACGACAGATTTCGTCAAAACATTTGAAAAAAAAAAAACAGCAAATTTTGTCCAAAAAGCACAATAAAACTGAAAATTCTGTGAACAGTTCCATCTTTATCAATATTTTTATGAGATTTGTCGTTTTTTGCGATATTTTCATGAAATCAGACTTTTTTTTGGCAATTTTTTAAAAAGCAAAATATGCCATTATTTGTGATCTTTTAACAAAATTGGCATTTCCCCCCCTCTTTTTTTAAAATTAAATTTGGTGCCCTTAAAAATGTAAAAAGTGCCCTTTTAAGAACAGTAGCGCCATGCCCTTTTTTAAACCTGGGGGAAACTGATATAACATAGGTTTTAATCCAGGGCATGAAATTTCAGCTTAAAAGGTTCTCGCCACTATTTTATATTCATTCAGACAATGTCAGCCCCCACACCTGAGCAGAAATTGAAAGATTTATGACAAATTTAATTTAAATTGATGATTACTAGATATAGCTATCCGTTAAATCCAGAATATTTTAAATTTTTTTCAAATGAAAAATATGGGATATTAGGTGACGTTTATGGGCTTAGGTGACGAAATCTGAATCTTTTCGCGCAGGAGTGAAGAGCAATCTAATTCGATATAGATGCTTGCGCGGTACGAAAGTAGGGAGGGGATGAATGCATGAATGCAGACAGGCTAATTTCAGTCCTCCATAGGAAAGACAAAGGAATAGGCAACTTTTAGCAACAAATAGCATTTTTACTTTTGGAAAATAAATATATCTTCATTTCCAAATACTTTCGCGTATCACTATGCATAGTTTGATTGAGTTAGTAAAAGAAGCACAACATTTTAAAAAACGAAACTTTCTCGCCAACGGTAAATACTTACTCGCCGATGGCGAGTGGAAATTTCGCACCCTGTTTTAATCAGTTTAAATTCAAATATGTGGAAATTCTGAACAAAATAAGAAAAATTCTTTTAATACAGCCAGGGTTGGCAAGTTTCTTCCGCAGTGGAAAAAACCGCAGAAAAAACCATGGAAAAAACCGGCCGGAAGAAATAGGTTTCTTCCAAGTGGAAGAAATGAAAGAAACTGTTTTTCTTTAACAATTTACCATACATTTTCAATTTTGTAAGATATAATAAATTTCTTCTTCCTATAATCTAATATAAATTAATTTCACTGGACCAAAACAAATTTAATTAATCATATATGCTAAATTAATAATTGCATCAGTTTTTTAGCCAAGATCACACACAACACTTATCTAGAGATCTTCAACCATTGGCTAAATGAAAAGACATTTTATCCAAAATACACAAAATCAGTTAAATGTTATCCATTTCAATTTAACCAACATATTTTTTTATTATTTAAATTTCTGAAACTAATAGTAAAGATTCTTTACTAGTGGTAGAATGAAACCCATTTAAATAAAAGCTTTTAATTTACATCAATTTTATTAATGTGAATAATGTATAATAATTACTATATTAAATAGAGATCAATCAAAAACACTTTTTTTTTCCAAAATCTGAGTTTTGCCAAAAACAAGGGCAGAAATTCACTTAGTATCCCAAAAATCTTGTTTCTTCCTTCGGAAATTTTCATTTTTAGTTATTGATTTGAACTGTATCGGCTCAAATGAATGCATTGCAATGAACTTCGTTGTTTATAATTATCAGTCAAGATTTATCAATCATCTCATAGAAAATTTTTAGTTTAAACTGCATTAGATTTCAAATATTCTTTGAGAAAGTTCTAGAATAGCAAATGATCATTTACAAAAATCATTATAGAGGAAAAATTAAGATGTATATACCTAAAACTAAAATATTTTTTAATTAAATGAAATTCATATAATTAGAAAATCTGTGTCATGGATGAATTAACTATGTATTATTGTATATGAAAATAAAGTTTTTGAATTATTAAACAGTTTTAAATAGTTAATAAACACTATACATATAATTAATTTCAATTATGTGTATTTATGTATGTATTAATTACTTTAAAAACATACAAATTACTTAATTTTTTTTTTTGGATGCTTTCATTTTCAGCTAAAAAGTAGGAAGGTCACCTAAATTCGGTTTTGACTTTAAAAACATGTTTCGATCTATCTTCAATATTAAAAAAAGTCAATAAAATCTTTATTTTTCTTAGTATAATGCAACATAGTATAGCAAAAAAGTTCTTTGGCAGTAGGATACAATCAATTTCTCAACTTAAATTGGATGAAAGCAAAAAATGAAGATTTTTTCTTTTTCCAAGTTCTATACTCCAGGATAGTTTAAAAGCATTCTGACATACCCCTAGATGTCTTTAGAATACCAATCTTTTAAAATCAGAATTAAAATATTCATGCTTGATGAAAAATATAAAAAATTACAAATTTATTTATTTACTGTGTTGCAGAGTTTAAAATAATGCAGATTTATATGAAAATAATATATTTTTATATGAAAAATAAACAATTTGCAGGTAGTTTCTTTTTCTTTTTTTATAAATCGAACAATTAATTCAAAAATCCATTCTATAATAAAAATCCCAACCTCTACAGTAGTAAAAATCTATCAACTGAAAATGTCTGCTGAACCTGAAGTCTTATTAAAAAAATAACTTTGCAAAAATAATATGTTTAATAATAATTAAGTTTTTCAATTTAGATTTCATGTAATTATACTTTAATTCTTTTACATAGTTAATATACTTTAACTTTGAGCATTTGTTTTGATTTCTCATGGTTTCTTCCAGTTTTTTCCGTTTCTTCAACTGTCCTGGAAGAAATAAGTTTCTTCCGGAAGAAACCCAACCCTGAATACAGCATTATTTTTCTTTAAAGATAGTGCAATATAGTTTAGTATATAATAAAATGCTTCATGATTAAATTTCCAAGTTGTGGATTTTTAGAGTGGCTGTTTTTGTATTTCTAGTTGACAAACTTATTTAACCCAGCAGCAAAATTTTTTTCTGCAGTCTGCAGCACAAGTAAAAAATTAAAAGTCTGCAGACCAATCCCTGACATTACATCAGGGGTGATTCTGAATGAAAATTTTTTTTTCGGAAATCGGAGCAGGGGGGGGGGGGGGGTCCCTTCAGCGATCTTCGGACAAAATCGGCTTTTCCACGCTATCTTCAGATGAAATCAGCAATATTTTGCAAAATCGGCGATTTATTGCGATCTTTTGCCGAAATCTGTGTTTTTTTCCGCGATCTTTTGACGAAATCGGCGTTTCCCCATGTTTTCTTTAAGTGCAATCGTTTTTTAGACAATCTTTAGACAAAATTTGCATTTTTATGCGATTTTTTCTCGAAAACGGCATTTTATTCCCGCGATCTTTTGACGAAATCGTTTTTTCCGTGATCTTTTGATATAATCGGCGTATTTTTTCAAATATTCTATTGACAAAACAATTTAAGCGATCTTTTAACGAAATCGGCGTTATATCCGCAATCTTTAGACGAAATCTGCGTTTTCCCGCGGTCTTCAAAAGAAATCAGCGTTTTATCTCCGATATTTGGTGAAATTGACGTTTTTTCCGCGATCCGCACAGGAAATTGGCGTTCTTTATCGCTGTTTTGACAAAGTTCGTTTACAAAAAAAAAAAAAAAAAAATTGATGAAATCTTCGTTTTTCCACGAAATATTGACGAAATGTATGCTATTCGGCGATCCTTTCACGAAATTTGCATTTCTACGTAATTGTTTTTACCACGCGCAAAACCATACAAGTTGGCAACTATGCGGAATTGATAACCCAATTTCAAATTTTCGGAAGAGGATGCCTTAAATTTTCGGACGAGAATCACCCCTGCATTACATTATCAAGGTTCATACTCATTAAAAATCCCCTGAGAATCTAATGATGTATTTTCTGGGATGTACAATTTTTCCATATCAACAATTAAAGATATTTTGATATTGCATAGGACATTAAAGCACGCAAACAGTAAAAACTGCCCTCAATTTCCCAAAATAGATTTATTTTGGCAGGTTTTTCCAGGTTTGGGAAATTTTTTGTATTATCCCCTGATTTTTGCAACCTAAAATTCATCTCCCGATTCTCCCAGGAATCCCATATTCCCCTGATGAGTATGAACCCTGATTATATGCACTCAAACCTCCCAAGTAATTGTGATAGGCGTAAAAGAAAAGTATGCTTTTAAAAAGAAGTTGCCTTTGTTTTCAGAATTTTTTAACACCTCATACATTGTCTGACAAAAAGGGACGCCCCTTTGACAAAATTTTCGGGTTTTTCAGGATCTTTTGACAAGATGTCATTTTTCGCGATCTTTTGACGAAATTTGCATTTTTTAAAAAGCAAGATTTGACATTGTTTTGAAAACTGCTGTTTTTTCATGATCTTTTGAATAAAGATCAATTTTTTTTGCGACCTTTAGAAGAAATTCGGCCTTTTTTTGGAAGAAATTTGCAGTTTTTTAAAACTAAAACACCATTTTTTGAGATTTTTAGAAAAAATTTGCAGCTTTTTGAAGATTTGTTCTGCCTTTTTGTGATCTTTTGAAGAATTTTTTTTTTTTTTTTTTTTTTTTTTTTTTTTTACAGAATTATTTATTTTTGCATTTAGTAAAAAGGGATAACATTTTACCAAAAATAAAAATTGGTATTTGTAATTAATATGGTTTTTAAGCCTTTCACCCCCAAATTTTTATTAGTGACATACTCGCTTCTTACTGATGAAATTACCTTTTTAAATGTACATGCTTTAAAAATTTTGAATAATTATTAACCAGGGCTTGAATTTCAGGGCGGGATGGCGGGATTCGCGCCCGAAATTTTGAAATCCCGCCCAAAAAAATATGATAGGCGGGGGAGGCTCCCGCCCAAAATAAATCACGAATTTTCCGAAAATTTTTGAATTTTGAAACTACGATTAACTCTCACGATCTTTTTGCGAATTTTGTGATACTTTCGAGCGAGTTTTTTGCTGCGAAAAATCGTTGGAATTCACGATATTTTTATGCAACCGATCGTCAAATTTCACATTTTTTTCCCGCGATCGATTGACAAGTTTCGTGCGATTTTTCATCGCGAGAACGGAGTAATTCTCGTTTCGAATTCTCCAAAAAATTAACGCACTCGATTCCAAAAGTTATGAAACATTGTTTATCAGCCCGGAAATTCGGATAGTTATGTCCGAATTTCCGGGCTAATAACCGATTTTTCACAGCTTTTGAGCCGAGCTCAATTGTATATTTTCACAATCAATTTCATCAACATCAATCGTTCGTAGAAAATAGGAACGCAGAAAATTTCTTTTGATTATCATGATAGAAATGCCAATTTTCTCAAAGAATCGTGGGGAAAAAAGTGACTTTCCGCTTTTTTGTCATTTTCCGCGTTCGATTTTTTATATCTTCAAGGATCGCGAAAAAAAAAGGCCATTTTAATCAAAATATTGCGGAATAAAAACGCAATTTTCTTCGGAAGGTCGCAAAAAAAAAAAAAAAAAAAAAAAAAAAAAAAAAAAAAAAATCTATTTTTGCCGAAAGATCGCAAAAAATGCAATTTTCATAAAAAAAAAAAAAAAAAAAAAGAGAGAGAGAGACAAACGGTTCGACAAATATCGTGAAAAAAAAAAAAAAAAAACACACTGATTCCGTAAAAATATCGCAAGAGTAACGCAGAGTCAGTAAAAATATCGCGTGAAAAACGCGAATTGCGTCAAAAGATTACGAGAAAAAAGCAATTTTCGTCAAAATATTACGGAATAAAAATTCGATTTCGTTGAAAAATCGCGTGAAAAAAGCCTCGTCGAAAAATCGCAAAAAAATGCTATTTTCGTCAAATTATCACAAGATGACGCAGATTTCGTCAAAACATCGCGAGAAATATGCAGAATCCTTCCAAATATCACAAGAAAAATGCAGATTTCGTCATAAGATCCCGAGAAAACCGTGATTTTCGCCAAAAGATTGCGTTAAACTGGGATTTTCATCAAAAGATCTTGAGAAAACCGTGATTTTCGGCAAAAGATCGCGGAAAAAATACTAATTTTGTAATAGAATTTCAGAAAATTTGCTGTAATATAGTTTTCAACAACTTTTTTGCAAATTAAACATTAGCTTGCCATGTTTGTTAATTGATGTTTTAAGTGAAAACATGGTGTCAGAAGTATGAACTTAAAATAGAAACTTTAATTTCAGAACTACTTATAATACTTGCATAAATGGATGCACTCTGACCTCTTCTTCCCCTCCCCCCCAAAAAATAAACAGGATTTAAACAAAAGTATCGACAATTTTTTTGTGAATAAAATAAGCTTCTTAATTGTCTTACACATGTGTTATTTAAAAAGTTTCTCATTTTCTGGTTTACACGCTTTTCCTCTTTTTTAACTTTTTGAAATATCATGTCTATTATTCTGAGATATTGATAAAAATTGCTTTAGTGGTATTTTGTCATGTCTGTATTCGTGTAACTCTTTAAATAGCACATAAAATAACAGTAGGTTTTAAAGATTTTTTTTTCTCCCTCCCAAACAGCTCAACTCCCCTCCATTTATAAATGTTGGGAGGGAGACTCCCCTCCTCTGGAAAATTGAATTTCAAGCCCTGTTAACATATAATACAGAATTTATTTGCTAGTACATGGTGAAAAAATTGAATGTGTGATTGAGAAGACAGATTTTTTATTTATGAATTGCAATGTAAGGAAAAGATTTTTTTTATTTTTTTATTAAAATTTAAGACTCCTCACCAGTGAAGAATTGCATTCTATTGCTTTTTCAACAAGAAGTTGTTAATGTTTGAAAATTTCCTCAACACTTTGCAGAAAATATTTCACTTGCATTAAAAATCTTGGAAAGATATGGAAAAAAAAAAACTTCATGAAATTTAAAGAAAATTACTTATCCATATTTTTCTTTAACACAAGCAGAGGTGCCCAGAGAGGGGTTTGGTGACGCAAGATTCATCATACAATGAGAAAAATGGGGGGAAATTTGAGAAAAATTGTGCATTTTTGGGGGGAGGGGATTTTATCTCATTAGATTTAGGTGGGGGGGGGGGGGGTCACCACTGAACCAGGGTTGGCAAGTTTCTGCTGGGGTGGTTAAAACCAGCGGTTATGACCGGTTAAAACCAGCATGGCAGAAACTGGTTTTTGCCAGTAAGTGGCAAAAACTGGCAAACTAAAAACAATACTAATAAGAACTTTAACCTGCAATGATTCATAATTCACACAGGTATTTAGTGTATAAAGAATTTAGGTAAAAAATTAAAATAAAGTTTATGAATGTTATTCAAAGTGGAAAAGTTTCAAAAGGATTATATAAAATAAATATACTTTGTTTATATAATAATTTTCTGTCACTTAAACAGAAATTTTCATAATAGTAATCTGATGCTGTACAAGCTTATTGTTTATGGTTAAATTTCTTTTTAAAAAAGTAAAAAAAAATATTTTAATATCACTTTTTAGAGTATTTTTAAATAAATAATACACTGCAATAACTTAAAAATTATCTACTGCTATATACAAAGAAAAATAGTTCTTGTAAAAGTATAAATTGATAATTGTAGCACAAAAATAACAGAAAAAAATTTAATGAAATATCTTGTACAATTATTTTACTATATTAAAAGAACAAAATTATTTCTGTAAGAAGGTAATAATATACTAAGAGTATTCCATAATATAGGATTAATTTTGCTAACCTTTCTTAACCTAAAATGCTTTTTAATTTAATCTGAATGAAAGAGAATTTAGAAAATATTCTTTTAAGACCAGCATTACTTGCTGGTAATGCCATAAGTGGGGATGTAAAATTAAAAAATTTTTACATTTTTACCGGTATTTGTTTTTAAAGGCACCCACCCAGAGAAGGTAAGACTAGGACTTTTTGGGGGAGAATTATGTTTCTAGGAAAGAAATATATTTTGGTACAAAGGGTTATTACATAAGTCACAAAATTTAGATTAATATCAAAAAAACAATTTTCTTGCTTTCTTCATGCTTAAACATCAATTCCCATATACTTAGGATGCAATAAATAAGCTTGCATTAAATGAGATTTGAATTTTGTATTTGTGAGTTTCCATGATAGTTCCATTGTTAAATAAAGTTAAGCAAATTTTATGAGCAGCTGCAAGAGCAGTTATGTTTTTTACTTTCATCTAAAACAACAACAGTAAATTTTAACATTTGAGATAAGTATTTAACTTCTTCATAATTCATGATATTTATTTACAATTTTAACAATTGCTATGTCTGCATTTTCATGATCTTCAATTATCAGCAAATAATATGGCCGATTCTTTGTGAAAGACTCAAAACCATCAAATTCTAATACAAATTTATTTTTTAATTAAAACTATTCACAATATTTATTATTTATTCTGAATAAAATGTATATAAGAAATTTAATACTATGAAAAAAGTCTCACATTATGTCACGAAATGAATTTATGCCGGTTGTTGCCAGTTTCTGATGGTAAAAACCGGTTGTAATCACTTTGTGCCACTGGAAAACTAACTGCCGACAGAAACTATTTTCTGCTGGCAAAAACCCAGCCCTGCACTGAACATAAGGGCTGAAATTTTGGTAAGTTTGGGATTACAGCAAGTCTGTTATACAATAGATAGGTGTCCAATGAATGTCACATAGTTCATAGAATTGGTAAAACTGAGGGAATTAGCTTTGCAAAAAAATTTCTCTATAAAACAAAATTTTTGAATAAGTTACGTATTTGCAAATGTTGAAATGTTCTGCATTTTTCATTACATAAATAATCAACTCGTGAACGTTACAAGGTTACTGTACTTTACACAATTCAAAATCTGTTCCAAAAGTAAAAGTATTTAATATATATATATATATACATACATATACACACACACACATATATACAGCAGGGTTGGCGAGTTTTTGCCGAAGGTGGAAAAAACCGCAGAAAAAACCTGGTAAAAACCGTCCTTGCAAAAATAGGTTTTTGCCAAAGAGGTGGCAAAAATAGGCTGTCCATTTAATTTTTTTCCCCAGAAAGAGATAAAATATTTCACAAAAGAAAAAATAAACTGCATATTTAATTAAAAAATCAATATTATTCTAAATTTATTTTAAGTTAAATAAGTATAATTATGCATTTTATGAAAGAATACTAATTTTTTTTAACAAGAATATAAATGCAGAGCTGCCAACTTCTATGCCTTTTTAAATGAAATAAGCGTGCTTTTAACCAGATAATTTATTAAAAGTTTACTTCCAGAATTTATTTCATGGTATGTTCTACTGCATAATTTCTTAACTTGTTAAATGGAATTTCTGGTACGAATACGAATGTGTTTGTTTCGCTGTAAAAAGGCATAGAAGTTGGCAGCCATGTAAATGAAAAAAATACCAATTTTATATAAATAAATAGAAACTTCATTTATTCATGTTTATACAATTATTACTAATTCATATAATAGAGCTGTTGAGACTAAGTAAAGTTTATAAGTAAAGTGTTTATAGTTTATATATGTTAGAAATTCGAAGAAACAGTTATAGTAACCTAAATTTAATTTAATATAAAATTATATTTAAAGCAGAAAACTATTAAATTTTAAATATTTCAGCAATATCTTCCTCACATCCTAAATTTTGCTGCTTTAGCATGGCATAACAGTAAAGTTATGAAAGAGTATCTGTTGATAGTTTATTTCGAATCTTAGTTTGCACAAATGAAAAACTTTGAAAAAAAAAAAAAAAATCCTTCAATAGCAGCACTACTTGCTGGACATATTTGAGGGTGTGCTACTATGATGTGCTTAAATGATTAAATTTGTGAAAAGTTCAATTTGAAGGTGAAATGTCTATTTGAAAGACAAATAACTTTATGAAGGGTCCTGTTTGAGATTAAAGAATTTTGTGAAGGGTCCTGTTTTAAGATAAACTATTTTATGAAGGGTCCTTTTAAAGGACCATAAACTTTCCTAAACATATCCCTGACCTTAGGTATGTAATTTTTTATTTTATTCTTAAATTCCTAAGTAAGACTAAATCCTACTTATTTTTCAAAGATTTAAAATATTTAATATTTATTAATTAGTAAATTAAATTAAAATATTAAATAGTACACTGTTAAATTTAATTGTTTATACCGTTACTATCATTATTAGCATGCAGATTTTATTACACATTAAAGACAAATAGGTTTTTTCCATTTTTCCCCTGGTTTTTTCCAGTTTTTGCCACTGTCCTGGCAAAAATACCTTTCTGCCGGCAAAAATGCCAACCCTGATATACAGGGGTGGGGAATTTTCGAAAAATTTCACCAGCCAGCAAAATACAATATACAGTTGAAAATAGTTAAGACAAAATTTAAACAACTGAAAAAACAGTTAATTACTACAATGCATTTTCATATTTTTGTTCGATAAAAATAAGAAATATATACAAGAGAAAATATTAGTACTACAGCGTAGGATTTAGTATATTTATATTACAAAAGCTGCAAAATATCGCAGGGGCTATTCGCGCTTCCCGGTGCTCCTAGCCTCCGAGTCTAATCGCACTTCCTATGCTTGCGCACGCGCATTGGGTGCAAAGAGCAATATGCATGAGAGGATGGGGAGAGAGAAAAGCGGCGGCGTACCTTCATATTTGGCGATAATTATTTGGCGGCCGTTGAAGGAATCATTAGTCGCCACGTGGTTTGTTTACGCAGGACGTTTGTTCACGTGTTTAAATTCGGGACCGACTAGTTACTCCGCTTTTTTTTTTAATGCCATCTGGTCAACAATATTTTAGAAGCATCGTGTTCCCAATCGTAAATCTGTATGCTTCACAAGTTTTTGTAAATGATATATTATTTGCAAAATGCCTGCTGTGCTGGAGACTAATTTTTTACCATTCGAGTGTGGAAGTAAGTTTTCATCATATTCAGATTTTGAGAAAGCCAAAGAAGAATACGAAAACAAAAATTTTGCCGTTTTGGTGAAATGCAAATCCGAAAAATTTCCTGAAGGACATAAGCATAGAGAAAATTTGATTTATAAATGTGTCATTTTTGAATGCAAAAAGGGCCCTAATCACAAGAGCTCAACATCAAAAGGCATAAGGCCTAATGTTACTACTGGAAAACTTGGGTGCAACTTTAAGCTGAAGTTACGTACTAATGGTGGCTTTTTAGTTGTTAAGGAATCCAACTTAGAGCATTCAAACCATGAATTAAGCGAAGAGAGGTTCTGGCATCTTCCAGAAAAACTGAGATTGAATGCTGAGGAGATGAATGAGGCTGAAGTCTAAAATCGGGTGGAAATAAAAAAAAAATTCAAGCACATTTGATGCAGCAGAGGGATGGAAAGCCAGTTATTTTAAAAACGTTGCATAACATATCAAGTAAACTACAAAAAAATGAACATGAAAATGGGCATACGGATTTAGAAAAGATGATAGAATCTATGAAGGCAATTCCAGATGCTGTCATAAATATTGCATATGAGCAAGATACAAAAGAACTGATAGGTGTTTATTTCCAAGACAAGAGAATGAAAGCAATATTTGAAAAATTTCCTGAAGTGCTCATCTTTGATGCTACATATAAACTTAATAATTATAAATTACCTTTGTTTGTTTTGCTAGCCATAGATGGAAATGGTGAGAGTGAGGTAGTTGCACTTTTTGTAATTCAAAGTGAAAGCAAAATGTGCGTAGGAACCATGCTTGATTTTTTTAAAAGTAATAATGAGGCATGGGTGAAAGTCGAAGTGTTGATTGGTGACAAAGACTTTGCAGATCGCAAAGTATTTGAAGAAAAGTTTCCGTCTGCAAAGATCCAAATATGCCTGTTCCATGCTTTACGTACTTTTAAACGCGAAGTACCCTTAAAGCTTGGTGAATTGAATACCACTCTCAAGAAACATGTTTTGGAGATCTTTACAGATCTAGCCTATTCTGAATCCGAAGAAACATACAACATTCACTACAGCAAACTAATATCTTTAAATGTACAAGATTTGACTGAATATTATGAAAAAAATTGGCACTCAATAAAAGATGAATGGGTTCTATATGAACAGAATAGACATTTCATAATAAAAAACAGAACAAACAGGCTGGAAAGTCTAAATCAGAAATTAAAAAGTGTCGTTGCAAGATACTGTACATTGGGAAAATTTTTCCATGATATAATAATTTCTGTTGTATCTACAAATGTAGAACGCGACCATAAGGCTATAACAATGGTCGAAAAAATGCCTATAAATAGTCAACATGTTGACGAAGTAGAAAAGAAAATAAGAAATCATCTGACAGCCTATTCAGCAAATCATGTATGTTCGGAATATCATAAATCCAGCAAAATAATATTCACAAGCATAGAGAATGACATTCATATTTTAAAAAAGCCTTCTGCTGTCATTAAAGCAACATATAACTACTGTGACTGCGGGTCAATTTCCTCAATGGGTTTGCCTTGTCGGCACATAATGGCAGTTAGAAGCAGGGTTGGAAAAAAATCATGATTTTTTTAAAAAAAATAAAAAAAAATCTGATTTATTAGATTTAAATCAGATTTTTTTGATTTAAATCCGATTTATTTGATTTTTTTAGAATCTTATTTTTAATTGTTGTGTTTTTATGTTTTTACAATACATGGAGCATTTTTTTATAATAAATAACTAAAATAGAATAAATAATATTTATAATTTATAAAAATAACATAAGAAATAATTATATAGTTAAGAAAATACTTATATACTAGTTACTGATTGGTACTAAAAATTAAACATCCAGGCTTTAATCTAAAGCCATTCTATTATTTTGTAATTGAATTGTGCAAACTAAAATAAGAAATAAATTTAAATATGTTATAAATGAATAGAAAATGGCAAAACTTAAAAAACAAATTAAATACAGTAGACTCCCTCAAATCCCACAGCTTGAGACCACAGGTTGTGCGGATTTTAGAATTTTGCAAATTTTTGGTGATTGCTTTGTTTATATTTTTTTTAAAAGTAATTTGAATGTAATTAATAATGAAATCAAAAGTATAATGAATGCTTTCAATATATTAAACTATTAAAATAAGTAATAAACTAAAATAATAAAAATTTAAATAATTTTTAAAATTATTAAAATACTAAAAGCAAAGATCAAGTTAATAATAAAAAATGTACAATTAAGTATTCATTATAAAGATTAAATGTGTTTTTTCCTAAATTATTCAATGAAACTTGTCTCATAAAGGTACATTACTAATTCACATCAGGATCATAAAATAATGAAGCTTTATTTCAGGTTTAGTCAAACTTAATCACTAAAAGAGCTTGATAAATACATAAATATATTTGGTAAAATTGTGATTACCAATGATATCAGCAATATCTTGATTTTTTTCAGAAATAAATTATTTTTTCTTCATGAAAAAAAACAAGAATTCAATAACATTAACATAAATTACAAATTAAAAAATATATGGAATTGATATAAAGCTAAAAAAGTCAAATTTTGTACCTACATCTGAACTGAAATTTTCATTGTTTACATCCATAAATTATGTGCGGATTTTAGAGAGTTGCAGATTTTAGAAGTGCGGATTTGAGGGAGATTACTGTATTCATTTAATGCAAGATATTTATTAAGGGATAAAAATCACAATTAATTCACTATTTTTTAAGCAAATACGGATAAATCAGGGATTTAATTGTTTGAAAAAAAAAAAAAAAAAATACTAATTTAGAAGCGTTGTCTATTTCTAATTTATTACGAAGTTTTTAAATGAACTAGTCCAAAACAAGAAAATTGTCTTTCGACTCCAGCAGATGAAGCCACAGCTGTTGTTAATTGATAAATAAATTCAATTTCAATATCGCTGGTTCTCTCTTTACCTCCCATTACATAAAAGGACTTCCACCAATCATAATATCAGGAACTTTTTTCTCAAGCAATGGTATAATTTTTGGAATAGACTATTTTTTGCTTGAAAATGTTCTACAGTGGTGAGAAGATTTGGACAATTTTCTTTAATGAATGCCAAACCTTCATTATTTTCTTCTACATTAAGCAAAATATCATTTCGAATTAGAACAGAGGGATTTAATAAAACCCAGGCAGAATGACAGCCATTAATAGTTTGTTCATATGTTGCTTTAAAGTTTGTAATTCTATCTTTATCTAATACATTTTCTAAATTTTACCCAAAATTTTCCTTTGATATGTGCATTCACGTGATATTGCAAAAAAATTGATTTAAATCAAGTGATTTTTTTAAATCATGCCAACCCTGGTTAGAAGGCTTTTGAATTTGCCCATTTATGAAGAGTCATTGTCACGAAACAGGTGGACAAGGTCTTATTTGGCATCACATCCTGTTTTTAAAGACCTTAAAGCAATAGGCAACTTCAAAATTACCCACAAACCAAAGGCAGAGTGATAAATACTGCGAAGCAAGTAAAACAACTAAAAACATTATTTCTGTATTATCCACCTTGCCGAATGATAAATATGATTATTATCTTAATAAACTAAAAGAATTTGAGAGTCTTATGTTCAGAGAAACTGATGATTATATCAGAATACTCCAGTGAAGAAATCTTAGATCAACAAAATGATACGCCTCCAGAAAACACAAATTCAGAAATCTTAGATCAACAAAATGATACGCCTCCAGAAAACACAAATTCAGAAATCTTAGATCAAGAACATGATGTGCCAAGAGACTTCATATCTGCAACATGCATAGGTGAACAGGTGGATAATCCACCTGCTGTGGTTGCATCATCTAGTACTATAGTGCCAAACTGTGAGTTATCTGCTATAAAATTAAAAAAGCCCATTAAAAAACAGGGGAATCCAAAGGGATATGGGCAAACGGTAATTGGACTAGACAGAGGTAAAAAAAGAAAGAAAACTGTCTATAATGACATATTTGAAAATAAATCAGAAACTGAGAAAGCCCTGACTGTGCTGAAATATTTTGTGGACCCAGAGGTTGCTAAAAGGGCAATTTCTGGAATTTTAATAGAAGAGAATGAAGTATCTGTTATTCCGCAGATCGTTCCAATGCAGCAAATGCGAGATGACAGGGTAAACGTGGAATCAATCCGAAAATTTTTTCAGCCTGATGCATTTACATACCTGCCAACATGTCAATTCTGAAATCCTTACAATTCTCACGATGTATTCTTACATGCTTAAAAATGCATTGCATATGCAATGCAAAAAGGAATATCATTTCTCAATATTATTTTCTATGCTACTTTTATATTTATTTTTCTACTTATATTTTGAAAAATAAAAACATGAGGCTACACAAGAAAATGTTTTTCCAATTTCATACTTTGGGAATGTGTTTTCAAAAAACTGTCCTGCATGATGATCTGTAATAGATAGGGCAGATTAAATTCACAACAAATTTCCTGAAAGGTTACAGCAGTTGAGGGGGTGGGAGGAAAAGTATATTTACTGGCATTAATTATGCATATTTTGCTGGGTGTCTTTGATGAAGTGCACATTTTTTTCAGCGATCCTCTCACAAAATTCACGATTTTTACGCGATCTTTTGTTGAATCAGCCTTTTTTCAACGATCTTTTGACAAAATCTGAATTTTTCCAGCAATTCTTTGACAAAATTCACTGTTTTCCGCAACTTTTTTACGAAATTGGCGTTTTATCAGCGATCTTCAGACGAAATCGGCGTTTTATTCGCGATCTTCAGACGAAATCGGCGGTTTTTCCACGATCTTTTGACGAAATCGGCGTTTTCCCGTGATTTTTTGATGAAATCGGCGGGTTTTTTGTCCGATAATCTTTTCACAAAATTTGCCTTTTCGCGTGATTTTTTCTCGAAAACGGCATTTATCCCCGCGATCTTTTGACGAAATCTGCGATTTTTCGACGATCTTTTGACAAAATTTGCATTTTTACGCGATCTTTCCTCGAAAAGGATGTTTTATCCTCGCGATCTTTTGACGAAATCGGTGTTTTTTCGTGATCTTTTGATGAAATCGGCGTTTTTTCCGTAATCTTTTGATGAAATCGGCATTCTTTTCAATGATCTTTTGACAAAACATTTTTAAGCGATCTTTTATTGAAAACGGCGCTTTTTCCCGCGATATTTTGACAAAATCGTGTTATATCCGCAATCTTTAGACGAAATCGGCGTTTTCACGCGGTCTTCAGACGAAATCAGCGTTTCATCTCCGATATTTTGGTGAAATCGCCGTTTTTTCCGCGCTCTGCACAGGAAATTCGCGCTTTTCAGCGATTTTTCCACAAAGTTCGTTGACAAAAGCAGTGACAAAGTCGTCGTTTATCCACGAAATATTGACGAATTGTTCCGCTTTTTCGGCGATCCTGTCACGAAATTTGCATTTCTCCGCGATTGTTTTTTCCGTGCGCAAACCGTACAATCGTACTGTTCATCCGTACAACCGTACACTTAGAGCAAAATCCGTACATTGTACGGCCAAACCGTACAAGTTGGCAGCTATGCATTTATGATCATTCAACAATTAAATAAGGCCGTTGTGTCCATGGGATGGAAATGCTGTGACTGCTTATCTGATCTAAATGGAAATGCAATTCAATGTGATTTGTGCCTTGACTGGTACAACTGGACGTGCCAAAAAATAACAGTTTGCCCACCATCTAAATATTGGTTTTGCAGTAACTGCAGGCTGGGTTAGTACAATCCTTAAAAGTCCCTTAGAAAATAAATATTTTTCGAATATAAATATTATTTGAAATAGGGAGAAAGCCCTTAAAACCCCTTAAAAAAATCCTTACAAATAGTCTTTAAAGGTCCTTAAAAACCTCTCAGTTTTTATGTCAAGAAAGTTGTATGAACCCTGTGCAGGTGATTGCAACTGTAATACTTTAATTTCTTGTATTATATTAAAAATATGTTCAGTTTATAGATGGTGTTGTCTCAATTATATTTAATTAATATTTCATAATCTTCAAATTATTATTTTGAAAGATTATTCTTTATTGATTATTTCTTTACATATATAAATATTTCTTTCTAATATATATTTTATCATTTCTTTCTGTTACATATTTCTTAATATTAAGACGGAAAAAATTGTAAAAGCAGGGTCATTACAACCCCCATGGGGGAGCAGTCCCCAGGCGCACCCAAGGGAGGGGTTTTTAGGGTTATAAAGTGCAGGAGCAATTGCCCCCTTCGCCCCTCCTAATCGCCGCCACTGCCAAACACACACACAGATTTATTTTTTTGCCAACTCTGTAGCATGAAAAATGTAAACAAGTTAAAAAGTCTAAAAGCAGCTCCCCCCCCCCCCCCCCCACCAAAAAAGAATATTGATATTTTAAGAAACAAAGAGATAAAATAGCGATTAAAATGCAGAATTTTAGAAAATTTTCACAGTATAGTTTGTCACAGACTTTAGTAAAAAATGGAAGTTTACAATCGGATATCCGGCAGGAAAGCCAGATATCCGACCAGTTTCACATTGGTATCCGATGGTTTTCGGATATCCGGAGTTAATTGCAATCTGGTATCCGTCGGTGTTCGGATATCCGGTAACGGTTGCAAGTTAGTATCCGGTAATTTCGGATATCCGGTAAATCAGCCGAATACACCGGATATTTTTCGGATATCCGATCCATCCCTATTTAAAACGAATGGTTGAACCAAATGTCTGCGATAATTTAAATCAGAATTACTGATTCTTTTCATTTTTAACACACACACACACACAAAAAAAATAATAAAATAATTTTCTATGAGCATATTTCAAAAGAACTTGTCAGTATCTATGAACAGATTAGTTGAACCATGTATCTGTATTCCTTTAAGATTCCCTTTTATTGCCGCAAAAACAATCCATTTCCGCCCTATCCTACCCACGTACAATGGACCGGTCGAAGTTACTTGCATTGGATTTTCTAAGTCCGGCGTTTGATGAAAAGTAGGTTAAGAGATGAAAAAAATCTCTGTGGAGCGAGTAATCGCCAATGGAAACTTTGCAATCTTAACCATCGCGCATGCGCTTGAGGGTTACTTGAGCAAACGCGCGATCTGTTGTTGATGGGAACATCAAACTTGTTCTCATTGCCTCCATAAACTTACCTTTTGCATACTTCATTTCAACCTAAATTAATAGTTCCCTAGCTCCTTTGTTTACATAATATTTATTACAATAGTATTCAAAATTCACTTTTACTTTTATTAAATTACTTAAATATAATATCTACTTACCTTTTCTAATTTATTTCCACTTGTTAAATATCTTTTAATTTACGTTTTATCCAAAGTAAACTTCGTTAATTTCACCGTACTTTGTCCGCGTGTTTTGCTTTCTTGTAACATCGGACGATACGATTATTTTAATCGATCGGCAGTCTTTTTCCCGCCAGATGGCAGCATACGTCTCTTTTAATCGAACTTAATCGATTTATCGTTTTTGATATTTGCATATCAAAAACGATATCGGCCGTTCATTGGCTCACGTTAGCACGTGCCGTTTCGGCCAGAGTATATATGCTGTGCGATGTCAAGACAGTTTCGCCTTTCTTCGTTCCTTCGCTATGAAGGACGCGATGTTTCAGGAAACTTGAACGCATGGAAAGTTACCGTGGTTCATGGAGTTTGAGTTTAATTAGTATGAATGATTTTAACCTATTTTAATTGTGTTTTTCGAATCTTTTATTGATGTCATCTTTGTTAAAACGCTGCTACTTTTTCTGCTGTCATGAAGTCTGTCAAAGTGTGTAAGTTCACTTTCATGTTATTTCATCTGAAGTCATAAAATAAAAGAGGTCTTGATGTCAACTTGAATTGTTTTAATTTTAACAAGTTCTACACTCCTTTACCAGACCAGCTTTTACTGTGCTTATACCTCTGCTTAGTTTAAATTTACTTTTAAGGTCACTAACTTAGAGTTAGCTGACAAATTATCGCCGCCACTGCCAAACACACACACAGATTTATTTTTTTGCCAACTCTGTAGCATGAAAAATGTAAACAAGTTAAAAAGTCTAAAAGCAGCTCCCCCCCCCCCCCCCCACCAAAAAAGAATATTGATATTTTAAGAAACAAAGAGATAAAATAGCGATTAAAATGCAGAATTTTAGAAAATTTTCACAGTATAGTTTGTCACAGACTTTAGTAAAAAATGGAAGTTTACAATCGGATATCCGGCAGGAAAGCCAGATATCCGACCAGTTTCACATTGGTATCCGATGGTTTTCGGATATCCGGAGTTAATTGCAATCTGGTATCCGTCGGTGTTCGGATATCCGGTAACGGTTGCAAGTTAGTATCCGGTAATTTCGGATATCCGGTAAATCAGCCGGATACACCGGATATTTTTCGGATATCCGATCCATCCCTATTTAAAACGAATGGTTGAACCAAATGTCTGCGATAATTTAAATCAGAATTACTGATTCTTTTCATTTTTAACACACACACAAAAAAAATAATAAAATAATTTTCTATGAGCATATTTCAAAAGAACTTGTCAGTATCTATGAACAGATTAGTTGAACCATGTATCTGTATTCCTTTAAGATTCCCTTTTATTGCCGCAAAAACAATCCATTTCCGCCCTATCCTACCCACGTACAATGGACCGGTCGAAGTTACTTGCATTGGATTTTCTAAGTCCGGCGTTTGATGAAAAGTAGGTTAAGAGATGAAAAAAATCTCTCTGTGGAGCGAGTAATCGCCAATGGAAACTTTGCAATCTTAACCATCGCGCATGCGCTTGAGGGTTACTTGAGCAAACGCGCGATCTGTTGTATCCCTCCAACGCGTTTCATCTACTGCACATGCGCGTGAACATAGGAAGTGCGATTAGCCTCTAGAAGCTATCGGCACGGGGAAGCGCGAATAGCAGCGGCCGCAAAATATAGGGAACTAATAAAAATAAAGATTCTGGCATTTTTACAGTTGGCCGAATCCATGTCGATTCAGGCAGGGGGGTTACCTTCATAGTCTTAGAAGTTCTTTGATTTAACATATGTTAAAATTCAGGAAAAAATAAAATTCTCTTAATTTTTGGTTTTCCCCAAAAAAATTTCTGGACCGAGATACAGGGTGCCAAAGATGGCATCCCCAGCACCTTTTCCCATTTGCGATTTTCGAAAAAAAGTTTAAAGTGCTCTATCTCTGAAACGATGCAAGATAATTCGTTGCAGTTCATTTTATTTTAAAGATAATATTTTTCTGATTAAAAAGATATACTCCATTTTGAAATATGTATTTAATTATTTTTACAGCAGCCTTCTAAAAAAAAATTTCTTTAATCAAAAATAATTTTTTTCTCAAAAATGCCAATCTTAAAAATTTTGATTTTTTTACTGTTAGTCAATACCATTGAGTACTACCTTCACTGTAAAGGAGAACTTCCACTTTTGAGTTTAACAAGTTTTAGAATCATTTCAAGAATTTAGAGAATTTTACAGGAACTGCATGTCAAAAGTTCCAGTAAAAGTCTCAATTTTCGTTTATTTGTATCATATGTAGCCTATTACATATCCTAAACAAGTTAGAAATCACATGTCAAACATGGTAAATGAGGTGCATTAATACATGACTAATTTTATAGATATTTAGATCTTGGTGCAATAAGTATTACTCTTGTGAAAACTGGCATGAATACAAAATTTATTATGTTTCTATATATTAAATTCAGTAATACGGAAGTAATATGAATCCATCTTAAAAAGAACATAATCACCAGGGCAACCTAGAATCATTACCTATCATGAGATATGTTTGAGTTAATTATGTGTGATAGGATTTAATAGGATGAATAAAATATTTATGATCTTTATTTCAAAATTTTGACTTTCATAATATTTGACAACCCTTTTCACAACATTTGTTGCTTTTTTTTTTTTTTTTTTTGAAGGTAACATTTTTTTGTTCGAAATGATATATTCAATTATGAAAAAATGTATTCATATTTTCTGATGCAGCCGTTTGATTTTTTTTTTAATTAAAAGAAATCAAAAATGCTAATCCTAAATTTACTTAATTATTTTATTTATTTATTTTATTTGACAAGTTATCAAAACACATGTAAAATTTTGCCATATATTTTACCAGTTCCTGTATTACAATCACATACTGGTCTCAGGAAATCAAAATCTTAGTCTTGTTTGGCATAGAATTTTATTTCTTAATAAGTATAAGAAACTGACAGCTTTAAAAATAGCTTACAAAAGAAAAAAACATACACTAAAGTTTACCAAATATATGTATAAGTTTCACAACATATTACTTTCAGTGTACTCTGCTTAGAATTGAAATTAGAAATTCATACACTTTATAATTTGTTGAACAGTATCTGTATCTTCTTTCTATATTTAGTGATGCCTTCCTGTTTTACTAATAGGGTCTGGGGCTTCCATAATCCTTAAAACATTGTGAATAGGAAGTGAACACTGGTGGTGGTGTTACTATCTAGCAGGTGGAAATCTATATCCAACAGCCGATCCATGTGGGAGCATAAAGTTAACGACAATTTCATAAACAACTGATTTCATTTACCTTTGCAATCCACCATTCACAGTAATATACACAGGCAACAAAAATTCCTTTTTATAAATTGTGAATCTGAATATTTTGCAATTGTTTCAGAGATCTTGGTTGAACAAATGAAATTTCTTCTTGCTTGCTGTTCAAAGTTTGTGCTATTTAGATACTATGATATTAATAGATGAATATACCCATCACTATGATATTAATAGATGATTGTTCATTCTATTAAATTCTATCACACATAATTAAATATCACATGATAGGTAATGATTCTAGGTTGCCCTGGTGATTACGTTCTTTTTAAGATGGATTCATATTACTTACTTATTACTGAATTTAATATATAGAAACATAATAAATTTTGTATTCATGCCAGTTTTCACAAGAGTAATACTTATTGCACTAAGATCTAAATATTTATAAAACTAGTCATAGTATAAATGCACCTCATTTACCATGTTCGACGTGTGATTTCTAATTTGTTTAAGATATGTAATAGGCTACATATGATACAAATAAACAAAAACTGAGAGACTTTCATTGGAACTTTTGGCGTGCAGTTCCTGTAAAATTCTCTAAATTCTTGAAATGATTCTAAAACTTGTTAAACTCAAAAGTGGAAGTTCTCCTTTACAGTGAAGGTAGTACTCAATAGTATTGACTAACAGCAAAAAAATCAAAATTTTTGAGATTGGCATTTTTGAGAAAAAAATTATTTTTGATTAAAAAAAAATTTTTTTAGAAGGCTGCTGTAGAAATAATTAAATACATATTTCAAAATAGAGTATATCTTTTTAAGCAGAAAAATATTATCTTTAAAATAAAATAAACTGCAACGAGATATCTTGCATCGTTTTAGAGATAGAGCACTTTAAACTTTTTTTCAAAAATCGCAAATGGGAAAAGGTGCTCGGGATGCCATCTTTGGCACCCTGTATCTCGGTCTAGAAATTTTTTTGGGGAAAACCAAAAATTACGGGAATTTTATTTTTTCCTGAATTTTAACATACGTTAAATCAAAGAACTTCTGAGACTATGAAGGTAAGATTTTTACTTTGGCTGCCTGAATTGACATGGACTATGCCAGTTTGAAATTTGAAAAAATAACTTAAAACTTCACTCGCCCTGAAGGAAAACTTACTCGCCAGTGGCGAGTACAATGATGTAATTCCCCAGCCCTGTATATATATATATATATATATATATATATATATATATATACACACACACATATATATACATATATATATACACACACACATATATATACATATACACAAGCATAATCTAAAAATAAACAGCTTTTCTACAGATTGATATTAGTTATCCCATGGTGAAAAATATATTAGAATGTAAACATAAAAAAAAAAAAAAAAGGCTCTCATAGAAGTTGTAGGGTCATTCCGTGTCAAATCAACCAAAAAATTCAATATTCAACCTGACCATTTCTGATTTCAATGAAACTGCTTGGGATCACTCTATGATGATATAAATTAGGGCATATTTTTATTTTATCACTTTAAATTTTTATACAATTAATTATTTAAATTTTGAAAAATCATTTTTTGACTTGCATAAATATTTTCAATTTTGAATTTCTCAAGTTCTATCAAACATAGAAATTTTTATGACCCAGGGGTGATTCTGAGTGAAAAAAAAAAATTTCGGAAATTCACATCGCATTTTCGGAAATCGGCGAGGGAGGGGGGAGAAAGAGGGGGGGAATTCCGCGAGTTAACCTCTCCTTTCGCCCCGCAATTATCCGCGATCTACAGACGAAATCTGCGTTTCCCGCGATCTTTAGACGAAATGAGCAATTTATCTGTGATATTTTAAGCAAAATCGGCAATTTATTGCTATCTATTGTCGAAATCGGCAGTTTTTCTGCGATCTTTTGACGAAATCGGCGTTGTCCCGCGTTTTTTTATTATTAAATAGGTGTTTTTTGGATGATCTTTAGACAAAATTTGCATTTTTCCTCGATCTTTCCTCAAAACCGCGTTTTATCCCCGCGATCTTTTGACAAAATCGGCGTTTTTTCCGTGATCTTTTGATGAAATCGGCCTTCTTTTCAAAGGTTCTGTTGACAAAATATTTTTAAGCGATCTTTTATCGAAAACGGCGTTTTTTCACGCGATCTTTTATCGAAATATGCGTTATATCCGCAATCTTTAGACGAAATCGACGTTTTATTCCGTAAATTACCCTCTCCCTACAGCGATTACCCGCGATCTTCAGACGAAATGAGCTATTTATCTGCAATATTTTAGCAAAATCGGCAATTTATTGCGATCATCTTTTGTCGAAATCGGCATTGTTCTGTGTTTTTTTTATTATGAAATCGGCATTTTTTTGACGATCTTTAGACAAAATTTGCGTGTTTACGCAATCTTTTCTCGAAAACGGCGTTTTATCCCCGCGATTTTTTGACAAAACCGGCTTTCAAAATATTTTTAAGCGATCTTTTTACGAAATCGGAGGGTTTTTTCCCCCCATGATATTCTGATGAAATCGGTCTTGTTTTTCCCCAATATTCTTTTGACAAAATATTTTTAAGCGATCTTTTTTATTGAAATCTGCGTTATACCCGCAATCTTTAGACGAAATCGACGTTTTCTTAATCGAAATCAGCGTTTTATCTGCGATATTTGGTGAAATTGTCGTTTTCCGCGATTCGAACAGGAAATTCGCGATTTTCAGAGACCTTTTGACAAAGCTCGTTGACAAAAACATTGAGGAAATCGTCGTTTTTTCACGAAATATTGACGAAATGTGTGCTTTTTCAGCAATCCTTTCACGGAATTTGCATTTCTACGCGATTGTTTTTTCCGCGTGCAAAACCGTACAAGTTGGCAACTATGCGGAACTGATAACCAGGGTTGGAAAAAAATCATGATTTTTTAAAAAAAAAATCAAAAAAATCTGATTTATTTGATTTAAATCAGATTTATTTGATTTTTTTAGAATTCTATTTTTAATTGCTGTGTTTTTATGTTTTTACAATACATGGAGCAGTTTTTCATAAAAATAACTAAAAAAGAATAAATAATGTTCATAAAAATTATAATTTATAAAAATAATATAAGAAATAATTATATAGTTCAGTAAATACTATATTCCAGTTACTGATTGGTACTAAAAATTAAACATCTAGGCTTTAATCTAAAGCCATTCTATTATTTTGTAATTGAATTATGCACACTAAATAAGAAATAAACTTAAATAGGTTGTAAATGAATAAAAAATGGTAAAATTAAAATAATAATAATAAATATTTATTTAATGCAAGCTATTTATATTTAGGGATAAAAATCACAATTAATTCAATAGTTTTTAAGCAAATAGAAATAGATCAGAGATATAATTGTTTGAACAAAAACACTAATTTAGAAGCTTTGTCCACTCCTAATTTATTACGAAGACTTGAATGAACTAGTCCAAAAGAAGAAAATTGTCTTTTTACTCCAGCAGATGAAGCCACGGCTGTTGCTATTTGGTAAATAAATTCAATTTCAATTTCGCTGATTATCTCTTTACCTCCCATTATGTAAAAGGACTTCCACCAATCATAATCTGTCATAATATCTGAAACTTTTATCTCAAGCAATGGTAATTTTTGGAATGGGCCATTTTTTGCTTGAAAATGTGCTACAATAGTGAAAAGATTTGGACAATTTTCTTTAATGAATGCCAAATTTTCATTATTTTCTTCTACACTAAGTGAAATTTCATTTCAATTTAAAACAGAATGACTTAATAAAACTCCAGCAAAATGACAACCATTAATAGAATTACAAAATTTAAAGCAAAATATGAACAAGCTATCTCAGACTTGCCAAGTTCTGAAAGTTAAAAATTAAGAGATTTTATTTCAAAAATCAGGAGATATTTCTGTCAATGAAAACTTGTTATGTTGATGTAAACGTCTTTAGTGAAAGTTTAAGTTTATATTATGGGAACAGGTGCTTTAGCGTTCGGCCCCGTAAATTTGGCGATTTTTTTCGCGCCAAAAAAGCCGTTTCCAAAAATGATCGCCAAACTGAAATTGCCGGAGAAACCCGTTTTCAAATATAGCGATCACTTTCAAAACTACTGAAAAAATGCATTTTTGTAAATATATTTAAAAAAAAAAATGAATAATTTACACTTAATCAGGGGGGCTCCGCCCCCCTGAACCCCCCGGTTTTTTTCAGAAGAAAAAATTTAAAATGTTTAAGTGATCGCCATATTTAAAAACGAATTTTATTGCTAATTCAGAAAGAAAAGCTCCCCCCCCTCCCTCACCTTTACCTCTCCTCCTTGCCTCCGCGAAAGCTGCTATTAGGGTTGCCAAAAATATGGGATTTGGCAACATTTTGACAGGGTTACCAGAATTAGGGGTTTATCGCCATACTTGGCGAGATTTTTTCCCCATTAATTCTGGCCGAACGCAAAAGCACCTTAGCCACATTTTCTAACTTTTTACCCAAAAATTTTAAAAATTCGTAAGCTTTGATTGAAATTTGATTGTGTAATATGGCAAGTTTTAAAACTTGTTCCTTGCACATAGTATCCGATATTTTGGGGAACATTAATGAATTTGTTTAATCATTTACTTGTGAAACAAAAAAGATCCAGATCATTTAGTTGCCAAGATTGGCAAACGAAATATGATTTATAAAAAGTTTGTGTTTTACCTCATCGTCTAAAGTTCATTACAAAAGAACAAACAATTAAAGGATTAGGAGGGGGACACCTGGCTTAACCTGTACCTGCCACATTCTTTCTGATAGCAATCCTGAAAATACCAGAAAAACACCTGTTACTTATTTACACCTATTTCTTATTTCTCTGCTGATTAATTTCCAAAATGAAAAAAGAAAAAAAAATTTGATTTAAATCAAGTGATTTTTTTTAAAAAAATCAGTTGATTTAAATCTTGATTTAAATCGGTTGATTTAAATCATGCCAGCCCTGCTGATAACCCAATTTCAAATTTTCGGAATTGGATGCCTTAAATTTTCGGAAGAGAATCACCCCTGTTATGACCACTCATTTCAAAGAGGAGTTTATAAAGTTTAATTTGATATGCAAATCGACTATGTATAATTTAAATAAATTTTTAGAGTGGGATCTCAATGGGATCAGGAATTATGAAATAAAAGCGGAAAATTACCTCACAAATCATAAATAAATAGCAAAATAGACAGATTTAAATTGCTATTTAATGGTAATTTTTGCTTTTATTTAATAACTCCTGATCCCACTCTAAAAATGTCAGAATTTAAAGCTTATATTACAACAAACATATAATTTTTAAAAATGACTATCTAAATAAATTTTAAATTTTATTTTAACTATACATAGTCGACTTGCATATCAAATTAAACCTTATAAACTCCTCTTTGAAATGAGTGGTCATAAAATTTTCTATGTTTGATAGAACTTCAGAAATTCAAAATTGAAAATATTTATGCAAGTCAAAAAATGATTTTTCAAAATTTAAATAATTGTATAAAAATTTAAAACGATAAACAAAAAATAATATGCTCTAATTTATATCATCATAGAGAATGATTCCTAGCAGTTTCATTGAAATCGGAAAGGGTCAGGTTGAGTCACTGGTTGATTTGGCATGGAATGACCCTGTAACTTTAAAAAGGTGTTTTTACTTTTACTTAAAAAAAAAAAAAAAAAAAAAAAAAAAAACATGAAATTTCAAACATATTAAAAAATTAACAATAGCGGGTGGGTATTTTTGCATTAGGGAAGTAATAAGGACTCTTTACTCACTTGAAACCACCACAAAGTTTTTATCTTCCCTGGATGGGTTCAAGAAAATGAAAGATTATAAAAAATGTAACAAAATTCTTAAATGTGGCTAAAATAAACTAATTCGGGATTCTATTCATTCAATTATGCTTCATTTATATTTGTAAATCATGAAATAAAATGAATTAGAAATCAATAACTACTAAATCCAGGAAAAATAAAATTCAATATGAAAATGAAGCTAAAATTAAATTTCAGTTTTGAAAATATTCTACACAACACCAGTGCATCATTTTATGTAATACTACATCACAATTCTAAGCAGCCCAAAACATCTCAAAAATAATGGTAAAGCAATCTATGTGAAATTTTTATTACACAGTGTAGTAAAAGTTATTTCATTTCACTATGTGATGAAAATTTCACAGCTAAAAAATGACAAATTCCCACGCAATTTTATAAGTAGATTTAACCATACATAAGAAATGACAAAGCAATCAAAAATAAGGAAAAAAAAATCAATGCTTGTTTGAATCATCTATAAAATAAGAACTAGACACAATATAGGGAGGAAACAATGAATTACAGTATTTTTTTTTTTTTTTTCCTATCAGACTATTTTAGAAAATATCAAATTATCGCCGATTCTTTTCTTGGTTTATAGATGCTAGTAGCTGTAATCCGATAAAATAGCCAAATAATCATCCGATAAATTTACTCACTTTCATTCTCAACAGCTATTGGATGATTCTCTGGGTAATGCACGGGACAATTACAAGTTAATTTTGTTATTTGTCCAAGTTAATATTCATAAAAAATGCGACAAACTATTATGTTTTGGTAGTACTTCAAGGCATGTATTATTCCTCAACAGCATTATTTTCTGATGACCCTGGTTAGCTGGAAGCAATAAAAAATTGTGTGTAACGCACGGGACATCACACGGAATAGAATAAAATTAAATTAAACTTTTGAACAATATTTCTGTGAAGTATGTGCAAATAATTTAATTACTGAGCAATTATATCTTAGAAGGGACAATTTTGTACATGTTAAATGAGTTAGTTGTTTCAAACAATCTCTTATGCTATAACATGGAATCATGTTTCATTATTGTGTAAAGTAACACACGGGACATAACGCACGGGACATGAAATTATATAAGTAAACTTGCAGTATAACAGAAAATATTATTATGAATTTACTCCAATGACCATTGTAACAATTTGACTTAATAATTAATTTAGTAATTTAATATTAAGAACAATTATATTTAATATTAAATTAATAATTAAATCAAATTAATGCTATAATCATTGAAATGAATTCATGTAATATAAGAATAATTTATTATCTAATAATGATTTTAATAATAATTCATTGATTTAAATACATAATATATAAATAATTTAAAATATACATAGTTTATAATTGGCAACACCAAAAAAGGCAGGAATCCTTTGTTTACTGCATGCAAGTCATTTGTGAGGCAGAAAGTGGTCAGATAAGATTTATTGATGGATGAAAATAAACAAAAAAAAGTTAAAATGAGTAATGCTGAGAAAATGAAGAGGTATAGGGGAAAACACAAGGATAGGGTACGAGAAAAAAATAAGAACAGGATGCGTATAGTAAGAGCATTAGAAAAAGAAAAGTTCAAAGGAGATAAAAGATTGCAAGAGGAGTACCGTAAAAAAGAAAGAGAACGCAAACATATATACAGACAGAAAAAACGAAATGAATCAAAGCCAACTTCTTCTGTATATTTATCAAAAGGATTAGGATCATACACTTCCCCACAAACATTTGGAAAAGCTGTTAAGAGAGCTGCTACATCCCTGCCAAAATCACCAAGAAAGAAACAGGCTGTAGTTGCAAAATTAGCCAAGCAGGTTGGTTTTGGTATTAATGTTTCTAGTGAGAATATGGAGCGGGAAAGGTTCAAAACAGTTAAAGAAACAGCTGTGGAAGAGTTTTTTCAAGGACCAGACATTGTTTACACTTGCCCAGGCATTAAGGATGAAATGATTGTGTGGAAAGATGGAAAGAAAATTAAACTAAGAAAATATTATTTAACCATGTTTATGAAGGAAGCCTTTTGTTTATTTAGAGAGTTGAATCCTGAAATGTCCATTGGATTTTCGACATTTTGTAAGATGCGGCCGGAAAATGTACTGCTTCTACATTAGACACCAGCAGATCAGTGCAAATGTATAGTGTGTGAGAATTTTTTCCTGAAACTGTCAGCATTGAAAATTCCATAAAGTTCTGAATTTTGGAATGCTAACCTTTGTGATGATACAGTAAATTCTGATTGTTGGAATGGAGTGTGTGATGAATGCAAGCATGGCCAAAAGATTACACTTCCAGACACTGAGTTGGCTAAAGAAGTTACATGGAAAGAGTGGAAGAAGTCAGAAAACAAAAGATTGATCTGTTCAATCAAAAGTGGGTCTAGTGAGAACTCCTTGATCATCTCAAGAATACATTCAATAAATTCAGCTCACACATAAATGTTAAACGAATTCAGGCTGCAGATTTCTCCAAAGATAAGGAAAATCCTCGTGTAAGGGTACTACAACTTGACTTTGCAATGAATTATAGCTGTGAATACCAGAATGAAGTTCAAAGTGCACTTTGGAGTCGTAACGGTGTGACTTTATTCACAGGTGCTTCAATACATTGCGGTGAATGTAAAACATACCTTATATGCTCAAATACTAAAGAAAAGGAGAAAAACACAATCAAGGCATTCATAGAATATCTATATGAACATGAGCTGAAGCCAAAGTCTCCTGAGATGATTGAGGTTGAAGAAGTTATTTGGACAGATGGTCCATCATCGGAGTTCAAAAACAGATTCATGGCCCTATTCTTATCACAGTTAAGTAAAAAGTATAAAAAGACTTTTTTGTGGAAATACACAGCCACATCACATGGCAAAGGAATTGTTGACGGAATCGGTGGGCGTACAAAGTCACTGGTGAGAACTGCTGTGATGAGTAAGGGTAGTTCTACAGTCATAGTTCAAAATGCCAAAGATTTTGCAGATGTTGTAAGGGGTCTAATGCCAAGTACTACTGTAACTTTCATTGAAGATAAAGAAATTCAAAGAAATGAGAGAGCATGGGAAGAAGCTGTTTCAATTCCAGGCATTAAAAAATGTCATGCGATCAAATCAGTTCCAAATCAAAGCCTTCGCTTATACTACAATGCTTTACAAGAAGTCGAATTGATAGAAAATAACTTCCAGAAATCAATCTCTGATTTCATTGTAGGGAATTGGGTGCTAGTGATTTATGACTCTAACACCTTTCCAGGGGAAATTGTTGATGTAAACGCAAATGGTGATGAGTTTGAAGTAAATGTTATGGTCAAAGCTGGTCCAAATACCTGGAAATGGCCAGAAAAAGAGGACAAGTTGTGGTATGTACGAGAAAGTGTGGTCAAAGCCATTAAACCACCTGTAGTTGCAGGAAATAGAGGACAATTTATCTTCAGTGAACTATAAGATAATAGTAACGCACGGGACAAGTAATGCACAGGACAAAAACTTTTTAGTTCCTACATGTTTGTTAATCAATCTGTATACCCTAAACCTATCAAATATTAAAGTATTATATGAATGTATTTTGTAGCAGGATGTGTTTTGTTTATTTCATTTATATAAGTTTTATATACTAAAAAATACCTTCAAAAGTAACACACGGGACATTTTGAAAGTGATATTTTGTTAAGAATTTTTTCCAATGATAATTATTTTTCAAAAGGAATTTTTTTTGTGTGTTTAAGTAGCACATACCATCAGGCCCGTAGCCAGGATTTCCTTTCGGGAGGGGCTGAATTCTGAAAATTTTCCTGATCTTACAAAGTAATTTGTATAAGTTACAGCAAAAAGTTTAAAAATAATCTAAGCTTAACCTAAAATGTATTTCTGCACTTGATAACCATGTCAAATATTGTTTTTTCGTATTCAATTTTTTTCAATTTCTGTTGCAATTTTTGACATTCAAAAGCACTTCCAGTTTCCAAACCGGTTCGGAAACCAGAGAGTTTAAAAAAAAATTCCTTGAAACCTAAAAATGACACAACAACAATGTTTGAGATAAGCCTCAAGTATCCTATAAGGAAAAAGTTAAAGAATATTGAAATGCAAACAAGTAACATGAATTGATTTAAAACACATGATTAATATTAGCGTGGAAGAGGCTGGCATTGCGAGTGCGAGGTCTTGAAACTATTGATCCATAAATGAAATTAATTTCTTTTGCTTTATTTTTTCCAAAAAAAATATCTACACTCTTATTTAATCATAAAAGTTATATTTGTACTTCACATTCTCTGACTATAATAATTATAAATGCAGCACTCTTAGTACAATAAATTTACAAATGCAACAGAAGCAATCGTCGTAATTTTTTCTTAGCCATGATGCTGATTAACTTATCAAGATCTACTGTAATGTCCAAATGAATGGAAATGATTGCAAAGCTATCAGTCTCTCTAATTTGCTTGCTTTTTTTCAGTTAAACAAATCCTGGAAGAAATAATGGGAAATTTCTTAAACTGTCTTCATTTGAAATTAGATCATTTAAATTTTGAATAAGACTTCCTTCACGGAGAATAAAGACCCTGATATTGTAATACTCTTCAGTGGATGTAATTTGAGGGTTTGTACGTGTTGTCTGTATAAATGCTAATCTTCCGATCTTTAATTTAATTTGAAAGATGTTTTACTGAAGTTTTGATGCACAATAAAATACCTCACAAACGATTGCATTTTTCTCTATATTTATGTAAAACAATTCGGACATCTTTAACATAAGTTACAGCCGATATCATGTCATTAAATTTTTCTTGAAGAACTCACTATGACTTTGTCAGACAGAAAACCTTCTCACAAACAGACAGGCTTGTGAGAAAATCCTTCTTCTCCCGACTGCCAAAAAAGCTCCAGCTACCAAAGAAATCGTGCACGTGTTTTTCAAAATAATTTCTGAGCTAAAGCAAATATATGTAACTCAACAAAAGTTAATATGCTTTCATGCCTCTCAATAACTTTTGTATCACAATTGCGGAGAAGTCATTTTCTTTTATTAAAATTGTAAATTATGCAATTGCTTCTTGAAACACTAAATTTGATTTAAAAAACCCTTTGCCACTGCTTTAACAAGTTCATGATACTTTCGGATTATGGGAATCCGCCTGCTGTTGGACAAGGCAAGATTTAACATATGGCTTTCAAAATTGATGTATCTAATTTTGGATACTCTGGAAAATTTTAAAATGGACCCCGCCAACATGACCAGACTTATTAGCTGCTTCATCATACGCCTTTGTAACGCATTTATACATGTCAAGGCATAGTTGATCACAATGCTGTAATATTATTTTTCTTGAATTTTTGGCAGAGAAGACATTTATTGGAATAAAACAGAAAAGAACTATTCTGAATTATTGGGGTTTGTGAATATTTTAATAGTCCACATATCTAACACAAAAGTCAAGGTGTTCTGCGCTTGACTTTCATTAGCAATTAAGCTACGCGTTTTGTCTAACAAAACAGATCACGTTATTTATTTTGATAATTGATACTTCGGTAACTGTATCCGAGGATATTTGAATGATTTTATTCTAAATGTCTTGGATGAAGTAAATAGCATTTCAATATTTACAGTATTTTATTTATAGTACATATTTATAGTATCGCATTTCAATTCGTTCTCTCCAGACATTGCTTAAAATTTTAAAGAGCTCATAGCTAACCATCTTTTTTATATAGATTTCTCTAACGTTAGAGGATCATCATCGTGGTTATCTCAAAGTGGCGTATTTTTACGCAAAGTAAGATTGTTTCAAGTATTGGTCCAAGAGCTGATCTGATTTCTTCTTTTACTGAAGCTCTTTAAAAACTCGACAATAAAATATTAATTTGCTATATTCCTGAAGAAATTTTAATTTTGTTTGCTAAATTAACGGTTTGTGATAATCTAAATGCATATGTTATAATAATTGCCTAAAACACATTTCGCTTTTTTCTAATGTCTGAAACATATAGAAATTAGTCATCTTCTTTTTTTACCTATTTTTTGAAGAAAAAACAAAAAACAAGGCTTACAATAAATGCGTTTTGCAATATGTAAGAAAAGGAAATACTATTTCTGGATCTTTCTTCCATTTTTCTTATTTTTATTCTTTCCTACAGTTATTGAAAAACTATATGGCTGTTTGGAAAGTAGAATGGAACCAAAAATGTTTCTCTTCGTGACATCATCTAAGACATCTCCAGTTACATAGCAATATCGAATCAAGTTCTTGCCATACTGTAGGCTCATATCGAGTACTTGACAACCCCCCATCAAATTGTTCCGAACGCTAGCATCCAAACAATCCTAAATTTTAATTTCTAAACAAGACTTGCTGCCAGAAAAAGTTGATATTATTGGAATTGGTTTTACGTAAGTTAGTTCAAGATTTAGGGCACCCATGGTGTTGTTTTGCAATTAAAAAAATGGTACACTTCTGAAAAAATATTTTTGCCATTTCATATCATTTTTTCTAGTTACTTAAAATATTCCACTAACAATCATTAACATTTTTCTTTCCATCTTATCTACCCAACTGACAAAAAACTGTATTTTCCGTCATTAAATTCGCGGTTCAGAAAGTTTTTTTAGTCCCAGAAATTGTATTTGATAAAATTTGCTTTTTTGAACTCAGATTATTCTTAAATTTCAATAATAAATTCAGTTTCTGGCTGTAAACTGAACCAGTGTTGTTGTTCAAATTTTTACTTCATCCCTAGACACAACTCAAAATACGAATTAAATTTTTCCAACTGAGCGAAAAATTGCCCAGGCCGGGAATCAACTTAAAATGTCTCTATACTGACTATCTAATCCGTCAGCACACACGTTTAGATTTGCAGATAGGCCTCACAGTGTAATTGGGGTAAATTTTATACAAATACGTGTGCTGACAGGATCGAAAACTCTCTCGACAGTATTATGAAAAACTTTTAAAAAAACCTCTACATAGGGGTATCCATCCCTGAAGTTGATAGTTCGACAAAATATGAAGAAAATTAACAAAACAAACCAGCTACTTTACACACATTTTCTTACTATTAAAGATTCACATACAAACAATTCACAGAAAAGTTGTTCAGTGAAGAAACTGGGGAGCCGCCGTGACATCTTTTCGATACCATATTTTTTTCCCTCGCATTATTACTTTTCAAAAATGCATTCTAATAGTTTATTTTTAATAAAAAAAAGTGTTTTACAGTTATAACATCATTATCAAAGATACTTTCTTAAAAATTATTTTTTTTCACATGATTTTACATTACAGGCGGCTATTAAAGTTTTTGGCTCCTTTCTCTGTGAAACATTTTAACATTGACATCGCTCTAAGTTTCGTTTATAACCATGAAGATAATTAAGGAAAATCATAACATGCAAGTAAATGCTTAATATCTGTCTCCTAAAGTTAATATGTCATATCTGTATTACACTAATTTTTCTTAGTCAAATTAATAATGCGGAATTACGCTTAATCAAATTTTACTACGCATAAAAGTAGTTAAAACTGCATTTTAAAAAGAATTTACATTTTTTCTGGTAAATATCTATTAAAGAAACAAATATCCAAATAACAGATATAATGAAGGATTATTGTAACTGTATTTGAATAAATGGATACTTTTACAGCTAAAAATGCAATTGATTTTAATGTAATGGAAAATAAAAACAAACAAAACTTATTTATTATCATAGAGATAATTTTGTAGTCTTCTCAAACTTTCGGGAGGGGCTTCAGCCCCCTTAGCCCCCTCCCTGGCTACGTGCCTGCATACCATCACCTTCTAAATTTGAATAAAAATCTTCATCAGGTAAGGTAAGAAATTTAAATAATGAATATGAAATTAGATCTGAAAACTTGCTTATTTTTAATGTTATGAGGAGTCTTATATTATTTTCGTAATAGAAGGTATTAATTTGGCAATGAAAATTATAAAAGATTGTTTTCATATGCCTTAGAATGTCTACTTTTTAAAAAAATATGTAAAAAATTATATTTTATTAAATTAAAAATTGCCTTCTTAGGCTCAATTTTCTGAGAATCGCCCTATTATATGCCTTCAAGTTTGTTGCGTTTAAGGCGGGAAAAACGGCAACGGTATTTTAGCATATTTATCTACGTAATTCTAGAAGAATTACACTATACGACATAGAACTAAAGACATACTAATCAAAACAATAATAAAAAAAAAGCATGATCAGTAAAGTAAGTATATAATCGATGTAAAGATGATGTCCCCCCCCCCCCCTCCAGTAATTTTAGCCAGGACAACATTTTTGCAATGACCTTGTTAGCTTTCAATATAACAAAATTATATAAAACAGAAAATTCTCAACGAACAAAATAAGTTTCACACCATTTAGCAAATACCTGCACTATAACGCAAAACCTAATTTTTTTTTTTTTTTTTTTTTAATTTCCCCGTGAGTTGCATAAAAACATGGCCGGCGTTATTGATTCATAAACATTTTAAGAACAGTAACGTGCAGCTTGAAAAAATTAGTGAAATTAGTTGGAAAACAGTAACAATTAAGATACAGAAATTAACTCAAGTTTGTCTTTTATGCGTTTTAAATTAAATGAACATTACTTATTAATTATAATAGTGTGACGCTATACAGCACTCAATAGGATATTTTTGAAAAATTAAATTATATAAAATAAATGTGCACAAAGAGTACTAACAAATTTATAAAAAGTTAATTGTACATTTAACACAATTTAAAAATGGGTATAATTAGTAGACACTGATGATAAATGTAACTAGCATGTAAAACTGTAATACAATGTACTAGACTTACCTCTGATGAAGATCGTTTTAAAGATTCCGATTTATCTGGAGATCCTTTTTCTTTATCGACAGCATTCCTTTCAACATCAGTGGCATTACTTTGGTGACTCATGTTTGTTTAGGATGAAAATAAACAAAGGCAGAAATTCTAGTAATTAGTTTTAAACTCGGCGAAAATGGCGCGTGCACAATCAGCGTTGTGAAGCAACTCTCAGACAAAGGATCAGTCGGTAGTTGTTCGGCTACGATAATTCTGCAAATTGAACATTTAATTGACATAAATTACAGTTTCAATAACAATTATTATTATGAGCAAAAATACATTATTATAGCGTTTTAACACAAATAATTATATTTAAAATAAAATTCGTTTTACCTTATTCAAAAATCGAACGCCGGTATCAAAAATTGAACAAAGCGACACCTAGGTTAAAGTTAACATAAAATGGAAAATAATTATTTTATGCTTTTGCATGTTATTTTATGCAGATTTTTTATATATTCATAGATTAAAAATTTCAATAAAAATCTTTTAGGAACAAAAGAACTTAATTCTGAATAAAAAATCAAATAAAAATGTGCAAAGCAAAATTTCAAATGTCTATAAAAGAAATGCTGTGCAGTGCTTTAAAACAGAAATATGAGATTGCTATATTCAAGATAAAATTCAAATAATTATTATACTTAAATTAAAATGTAATAAAGTTGGTTTTTGGATCGGGATCCAAGTAAAATTTGCGGTGTTAGCGAAACAATATCGGCCAATCAGATGCAAGCATTTTTGGAAACAGTGAAATGTCCCAAAAAACAGGCATCTGATTGGTTAATCTCGTTTCTCATTACAACTGCTGGATTCCTGACCATTTGGGGAATTCATTTGTGTTGTGCACTGAACTTTCAAATCAAACCAAGTTTTTCAGGTCAAACTGCATTTCTCAGAGTATAATCATATGTTCTTTTATTCAATTTAATTATTGAACAACATAAATCTGACTAGTGGGATGGACATGAAATCCTGCCACAGACTCCACATTCCATTTAGTCCAAGAGCCGACAGCACAAAAACCTATGCTATCGAGTACAAGAAAAAAACTTTTATTTTATAGAAGAGTAGTAATAGGGAAATCTAATGATTTATGTCTGCCAGAAGTGAAGTGGTGCATAAGCCAAAAATTAATGCCACTTGTGACTCACTCCTAGGTTTGTCATTGTATTTTTCTGCTTCGAGTTTTCCATGTTTCTATACCTTTGATTGTACGACAAATACAATGTTATACATACGCGTAAACCACTAGTACTAACTTTAGGCTTATGCACTATTTCATTTACGGAAGACATGGATTATTAGATTCCTCTGTTACTACTCTTCCATAAAATAAAGGGTTTTTTTTTTCTTGTGATTGATACATAGGTTGATAACATAGGTTTATGATCGTAACATACGTTTCTTGTGCTGTCAGCTTTTGGACTAATTGTTCTTTCGGCTTGCGAGCGTAGGAGACTGTGGGTTCGAATCCCACTGGCTCCATTACACACACTCTTTGTGTGGAGCTCCCGGTTCTACTTCTCTTGTGTTGGAAAATTTCCTTGTGCTATCTCATCCCTGTAAAAATTGACGATGACTTATAAGCAGGCTTTATGTCGAGCACACAAGTCAGATGTATGTTGTTACAATAAATAAACAATAAATTCTTTCGGCCAGATTTTCAATCCATCATCTTTCGCTTTCATCGCCAAAAGGGTGCCGATTTTTGGTCCATTGTTTCTCAAAGCAGGTTAAAAAGGTCACAAACCCCCTTCCCTTCCCTTTTCTCCGTTTTTAGGGTTCCGTGCTTATAAAGTGAAAACGGGACAATTATAAGATCACTCCTGTGTCTGTCTGTCCGTCTGTCACAGCCATTTTACTCTTAAAATATGAAAAGTGGAAATCTGAAATTAGGGGAAGTAATGAAGACTATTGACAGGGACGTAGCTTTAGGGGGGAGGGGGGGAGCCTCCTCTCCCAATATGTTCATGTAGTAGGACGCCAAAGAAGGTTTAAGGGCGCTGTTAGGCGCCCGGAAAAAAGGCTTTGTTAGTAGTAACAAGTAATTATAAAATAACTTAATATTAAATGTAAAATTACAAAGTAAGTTATTATTCACTTACAAAACATGAAAAAGGCACTTAATTTTAGACTTGTTACTACTTCTATTCCTTCACTCCTATCCCGAAGAAAATTTATGCATCCGAAATAAAATATTTCAAAACAGACTTGTAATGAATTCCAGGACAGATGTACAATTATTTCCTTCTTATAGTAGTTGTTGGTCACCCTTAGAAATAGATAGAAAGAGAAAAGAAGTGAGGAAACGACTGTAGTGTGTTTGAATGGTTCTATAATATGTTTTAGTAGTAGGGCGCCACAGAAGGTTTAGAGGCGCATTCAGGCAACTAAAAAAGAGGGTTTCAAAAAGGGCGCCATGGAAGGTTTAAAGGCGCCGTTAGGCACCTAAAATTTTTATTATTAATGTGCATTCTTAGATTATTTTTTACACACACAGAAAAAGGAAAAAAATAATGAAATAACAGTAACGCGATTTGAAATTAATATTATTCTAAATTTATAAGTAAATAAATTATGGTTTCAAATAAATATAGGAGATCTATTACATTTGAGACACTTTAAGATTACAACCAGGCGCTATCCCCAGAGCGAAAACAAGAACGCATTCCGGAAATGGACATTGTTCGATCACTACATGTAATTTGATCTTTCGGAGAAAAGCTCTCCTCTTATTCCAATCCAAGGTTAGTGGTCCTTGACAGGGTCATCTGACCTTAACTATTTTAACTCCCTTCTTATGTCCTTCCTTATGTGAGGTTAGATAATGTTCGAGTGTCCCCTACATACATCTTTGTTTGTCCAGTATCTAGTGTTGTCAGATTGTACTGAAGCTAATAACGTGACTTTTCAAAACTAGCGATTTTTTCGTTCATGTTTTAAAATAAAAATAAAAAGCTGTCTTTCGTAATCGTCCAGAGAGAAGAAATTGAATCATGAGTGATGACTGAAATATAACATAAAAACAAAAAAAAACAGCATCTTATTACAGAGAACAAAACAGAAAAAAGAAGTTATGAAGCGGAGAACTGATGCAAATTTACGAAAAAGTAAATGAAAAACGATGATGCAGCCGAAGGTAAAAAATTTACATATTTTTTTTAGTTAAGCATGTTCTTAAAGTACAATGTTTATATTTCTGACGCAATTGTGAGTTCATTTATTATCATTGCTATTATTTGTGGGAAAAAATCGAATAGCATCCACAGTTTTGTGGTAAATTTAAGTTTTAATGATTGTTATTATTTATTTCCTAAACAGATAGCTATTTTTTGATTAATGGTGATTTCTGAAACTTTTACATTATTAATAATCGACCTAGTTTTAACCCAGGGATGGGCAGGAATGAAGCTTTCCCCAAAATTAAAATAAATATATGTTTAAGGGTGTACTCGAAAACATGCTTTTCCATCTTCAACACCTCGAAATTTTCTGATAGAATTTCAGACTCATTTTTAAAAATAGAAAGAAACTTGCTGGAGTGATTTTCGAAGAGATGTACAAGGTGCCGTATGATCTTATTTTTCACTCCATTTATTAGAATTTGATTGATAAACAATCATTGCTTCAGCATGGTTCTTTTTTTTTGCCTCCAGCTCTTCCGCTGTAGAAGATTTGGTTCACAACGCCCACTTTGACAACAGTTTTCATACTATTTTCTGCCTTTATCAAAATATCGATCTTTAAGGCACCTTGCATAGTTTCTGAATAAGAGAATCTGTCAGTCTGATGAATTTGGGAGCAAAAATGAATTTAAAATTAAATGCGAAAAAAAAGCAGTTTGGATCGGAATACTTACAAATGTTTTTCGGAAAAGAAATCAAACATAGTAAGATGCAATAGAATGAAACCAAACAAATATTCAGTTTTACATGATTATTTTTTATCTAGGTTTTTGGTATCCACATATTGCATTTTCACAGATTTTATTGTATGAAATACTGTATTTAAAACTGTAATATTATAATTAAAGATGCATTGTTACTGATCAAGTGGCACTGATTCCATTCTTGCAAGAGTTACTGATCAAGTGGTAAAAAATTTTTTTTTTCAAAAATGTTTTCAACTGGGCAATAGATTTTTTTGGGCTCTATTTTCGTTTTATAATATAATTCCTAAATATAATTTTGTTATGTTTTATCAATTGTAGATATACCTTGCAAGTTATTGTCACTCTTCTGATGGGTCTTTTTCTGCCTTGCGGTCGACATTACAGCTTAAATTTGTGTAATGCTATGATATTGTGTAATGTGATAAATTACTTTTGGCGAAATTTAATGATATCCGGTATTCAGCATAGAGGTCTGCACGGGCCGGGCCTCGGCCCGAAGCCCGAGCCCAGACCGGCCCGCGGGCCGGGTTCGGGCCGATTTTCATTAGCGGCATTCGGGCCGGGCTCGGGCCTTGCTTCTGAAGACTCGGGGCGGGCCGGACGGGCCTAGTCACTAATCTTTTCAGGCCGGGCCGGGCTCGGGCCTTATTTTTTTTTCCTGGAGTATCGGGCCGGGCCGAGTCTAACTTATTTTTTCCGTACGAAGCCGAGACTAATTTTGTTCTTCCTAGTCTTCACGGACCTAAATAATCAGTTCCTGTTGAATCTTCCCGTGTGAAAATACTTTTCTCGACGTGGGAAAGTCTGTTCATAAATCAGTAAAATTGGCTTGGTCCAAAATTTTTTGCAAAATAGACATATACTTTTAAGTCGTCATTATTCTACAATTAAACATTAGAATTTATTCTTTTTAAAGAATCGTAGAACACTAGGCGTCTTAAAATAGAATTAAACACATAAAAAAAAAAAAAAAAAAAAAAAAAAAACATGATTATGACGGAATTTTTGTTTAAACTGAAAACTGCAAATTTCTTTTAAACTGTTCATTCATGCAAAATGAATATAAAAATACGCGAAAAAAAATATACACTGGTGTCTAAAAGTTAAGCATAATTGGTAATTAAGTAAGTAATGAAGAAAATATAAATCGAAATGTGGTGAAACTCCAGATGTGTAAACAAAATAGTATGTGTCATATATTTTCGCGAAGAGTTTTCCCCGAAATCGAACAGGGGACCGTCAACAAATTGAAAAAGAACGAAGATCTTTTGGATAACCCTGTCAAAACTAATGTAGCAAAAGCGTTCAAACTGCACATTATGATTAAGTGGCTTATTGTAATGTACTGTGTTTATTTTTATAAGGATAGCATTCATACTCGTAGAGAAATTAAGGTTTTTATAAAAACAGTCCTAAGTTTTTTGCATATAATTTGCAGAGTTCTTAATATAAAACTAGTCGTTGGGGGGGCCACCGTAATACTTACCCAACATAATATAAAATATGAAAATAAAACGCATGTAAAATATCTATGGCAATTTCCAAAATAAAATTTAAACGCATAAATAAATAATTTTAACATACATAATAATGCTCCATTAATGAATTGCTGATGAGCCAATTTCGACAAATTATATAAAACGCCAAAATACTCGAGTAGTACCGGATTGCGTAAAAGAAACATCCTTATAACTCAAAAAATAATAATCATACTAACTAAAAATTTACTGCGTTGGATTAAGCGTCTCATTTCCCATTAAAATATATCTGTGAATTGAAATTTGAATGAAATACAGGGTCTTGAAAAATTCAAGAATGTGGAAAATATGATTACACATATCTCGACAACTAATAATCTGATCGACTTCGTTTTTTATGCAAAATTTGTGTTATTTTATTGCCTTTTACGTCTATTCCTTAAAATAAAAAAATTCGAAAATTTTTATGTACCTTTCATCAGAACGAATTTTTCGAGAGTCCGAAAAAAATAGTTCCGGATAATCGAGGTTACTGATATTAAATAGGCTTCGTCCCATTCTTACATACTAAGTACATACAAAATTTCAGTCTCTATCTCAATTTGTTCGGGAGATAGAGCGGTTACAGACAGACAGACACACAGACGGACGGCAAATTTTTTTTTCTAAAAATATGTTTTTCGGAATCTCCAGTATCTGAAACGTGTAAATCCGTCAAAAAATTTTTTTCGATTTTCAAAACGATTGCAAGACTTACCCTATACTACGTATGATGTGTAAGTAATAATGTTCTTTTCTGAAAATATGACAAACATCATTGTACTCAATACCCTGTCATCAGAATTTAAAAATAATAAAAATTGTATGAAAAATGAGTGAGTTTAGTAATTAATTTTTCATTGCGCATGCGTCAACGATATCAAAATTTCATTTGCATATTGTGTTAGCTAAATGTATAGAGCAACTTCTGTAAAAGTTTCAAAAACATAGCTTGAAAATTCTGAAAATTATCGCCTACAGAATCAACTCAAAATCCGTTATTCCTAAAAGGAAGCAAAATATCAGGGGTTTTATCCAAATACAGTTGTACGTGCAATATTGTCTAAGCACGAAACAATGGAACATGGATACAGCCCCTCATCTTTTTGCTTCATTAGGGAATAAAATATTTTGATCTCATTCTATCAACGATAATTTTCAGAATTTTCAATCTATGTTTTTGAGACTTTCACAAAAGTTGCTCTACACATTTAACTAACATAATATGCAAATGAAATTTTAATAGCGTTCACGCATGCGCAATAAAAAATTATTTAGTAAACCTGTTCATTTGTCATACAATTTTTATCATTTTTAAATTCTGATGACAGGGTATTGTGTACCATGATGTTTGTCATATTTTCAGAAAAGAACATTATTTTATATTGAGAACTCTGCAAATTATCAGCAAAAAACTTAGGACTGTTTTTATAAAAACTTTAATTTCTCTACGAGTATATGTGCTATCCTTATAAAAATAAACACAGTACACTACAATAAGCCACTTAATCATAATGTGCAGTTTGAACGCTTTTGCTACATTAATCTTGACAGAGTTATCCAAAAGATCTTCGTTCTTTTTCATTTTGTTGACGGTCCCCTGTTCGATTTCGGGGAAAACTCTTCGCGAAAATATATGACGCGTACTATTTTGTTTACACAACTGGAGTTTCACCACATTTCGATTTATATTTCTTTCATTACTTACTTAATTACCAATTATGCTTAACTTTTGGACACCAGTGTATATTAAACATTTACATCTGCTAAGAAGGAAACGTATTTTTTTTTTCAGTGTCTTAGAAGATTTTACTTTTACCATATACCAGGGCTGTCCAACGCGGCGCCCGCGGGCGCCATGGCGCCCTTTTGAAGGTTTCCAGTTACTGATCTTTTTTTTTTAATTAAAATTCCCTTGTAAAGGATTATTTATTTAAAATCCTTGATACTCTTTTGTGAGATGTTTTAAAAATCTTTGCGTCATATATTTCGTGCCTCAACAATTATAAAGTACGCAACACATTAAAAGAAAGTCAATAGCATATGATTAGTTTTTTTAAGAAACAAATGATGTGTTTCTTCACTAATTTCTAGTTATTCTTTTTGTATTTTTTTAAGGAAATTATGCCAATGAAATTAATAAATATCGAGAATGTTTTTTTAATATGTTAAGAAGTAAAATGTAAAAAAATTTAAGTGATCGTCTCCCTCTTTCATGCATGAAAATTCAGCATGCATTTTATCGTTATTGACGTTGTTTCATTGTCTGTTTTATAAGACAGATAAAGGCTGTCTTTTTCTCTCCAAGACCTTTGACACTTTAAGTAATTTTGATGATTTTGTTTTTTAAAAAATATAAAATCATGCGAAAAGATTCCCATCAATAAAAATTCTTTCAGGCTCTCTCTTTGGAGACAACCATGACGTTGTGTCTGTACTTTTTTATAATAAAAAATTTACACCTGAAAAAAAAAAAAAAAAAAAAAAAACCCAGCTATTACAGAGTAACAATACATCTGATTATATTTTATTTTAAAAATAGGTGATATTCCTTTTTCTGGCTCCTTCCAATTAAAAAATATTTGACATAATCCCCCGCAGAAAAATGTATTATTCGAAATTTATTACACTTGTAACGGCTGGGTGCTCGTACTGGGGGTTAAATGCAGACATAACTCAGGAACTAAGATAAAAACAGTTTATTTAAATAGGTTAGGGCTCAAGGGCAGTGGAGCAGTTCTGTAATTTTAATAACTGATAACAATACTAAAAGATTAAACTCATACTCACAGCTCCGGCACTAACTCAATCGGGGCACTTCAGATTACTTCTCCCTTAAACTTCAGCTAGGCTGCAAGATAAAACTTCATTAGACAGCCCGTGGCTGTATATATACTCTTTATTGACTTTGAAATATTCAACGTAATTAATAATTAACTCTTACCAATGGCACACTTCTCGAATCTACTTCCAAAACTCCTTGTCACTCACTGAAGGCTCGACAATACTTGATACCAATCGCTCTAGATCAATCCCACTGCTTGTTGTCACCACCTAGCTAGCTTCTAGTCACTACTAGCTGGCTAAAGCCACTAGACACACCACACACACTCAAACTCCAAGCTTTTATATGCTGCAAACTGAGATACTACAAATTTACATATTACTTCTAACCGCGACATAACTGTACAATCCGAGAAAGACACACACGCTCTAGAAAGTTAAAGTAAAAGAGAGGATAGATGTCGCTTTCACGCTTACACATGTTAAATCATTGACGTCACGATCTCAAAAATGCTAGAGTGCCTTTATTACAAAGGTCACTCCCTCACACACTTTACAGTTATGTTTTAATTTCCCCCCCTTTTTTGAGTGGCACGATAGAACTAAACGGGCATTATGTCTCTGTAGCGTTATGCATTTGCCTATATGTATTGCTGCTAATATTTAAAGATGATTTTCTTGCATGTTTTGAGCCATTTTAATAATGGCGCCCTTCATTGCTTTCCAAAAATTGAGATGTGCCCCTGCTTAGTCAAAGGTTGCACAGCCCTGCCATATACCATTTTTTAGATTTTTTTTTTAATATTAATAATACTAATGATAACTGAAACATTTACATACAACAAACAAAGGTTCATTAAAAGCGTAAATATCGCAGCCTATAGCATTTCTGCATAAATAGAGATTATAAACATGGAAGAAAATAAAAGACTAAGATAAGTTTTTTTTGGTCTGAACTCTTCCGTTAGAGTAAAGATCAATGTTCTGCAGAAATTCACCCGAGCCGGGCCGGGTTCGGGCCGAAATTTTAACTCTCGGGTCGGGCCAATATTTTTTTCGTTCGGGCCGGGCCGGGTCGGGCTTTGGCCTGGAAATTTCGGCCCGTGCAGACCTCTAATTCAGCATACTGTTGCTAAATTGAACTTAGTTCTCGTTTAAGGGGTTAAATAAGTTTTTAGCTCACAGGCTATCATAGCCTGAGAGCTTATGTGCCCGTCCGTTCTGTATGTATGTTCGTATGTTCGTTCGTGCGTAACGCGATAACTCATGATAAAAATATCGGATCCACTTGAAATTTTGTATATAGGTATATCCTGATAAGGCGCTTCCCTGATTAGTTTTTGGATATCATTCGATATGTATAAGAGGGGGAACGGGAGGCTCATGCCCCTCCCCTTAATTGATATAAACGAGATTTTCATGCAGAATTAACAGTTTTCGTTCAAAATTTAGATATAGGATCGTTCTGATGAGGCGATTCCGTGACTGTTATTAGGTGTTCATTGAATAAGTATAAACAGGGGGAACGTGGGGCTCATGCCCCCCCTCCCTTAATTGATATAAACGGGATTTTCATGCAGAATTAACAGTTTTCGTTCAAAATTTAGATATAGGATCATTCTGATGAGGCGATTCCGTGACTGTTATTAGGTGTTCATTGAATAAGTATAAACAGAGGGAACGTGGGGCTCATGGGCCCCCCCCCCCCGCCTTTAATAGATATAAACGGGATTTTCATGCAGAATTAACAGTTTTTGTTCAAAATTTAGATATAGGATCATTCTGATGCGTCGATATCGTGGCTGTTATTAGGTGTTAATTGAATAAGTATAAACAGGGGAACGGAGGGCTCATGCCCCTCCGCTTAATTGATATAAACGGGATTTTCATGCAGAATTAAGTTTTCGTTCAAAATTTAGATGTAGGATCATTCTGATGAGGTGATACCGTGGCTGTTATTAGGTGTTCATTGAATAAGTATAAAGAGGGGGAAAGGGGAGCTCATGCCGCTCCCCTTAATTGATATAAACGGGATTTTCATGCAGAATTAACAGTTTTCGTTCAAAATTTAGATATAGGATCATTCTGATGAGGCGAGTCCGTGGCTGTTATTAGGTGTTCATTGAATAAGTATAAACAGGGGGAACGGGGGTTCTAATGCCCCTCCCCTAAACTTGTATAAATGGATTTTTCAATCAGAATTGTTAGATTTCGTTCAAATCTCTGAATAGTTTTAGAAGTTTAATGGTTAAGTATAAAAGAGGGGAATAACTCCTATTAAATTATATAAATGCTAAATGGGTTTTTATTAAGAATTATCCGATTTGCTCTGAATTTTGGACATAGATTTTTTAATATGATAAAGCATGTACTTGATAGTTTAGGAGGTTCAATGATTAAGTATAAAAAAGGAGAATGGGGAGAGCTGTTTCCCCTTCTTAATTTTTTTTTTTTTTTTCGAACGGAATTAACGAAAATACAAGGTTGTAATGTACGATTAGTATGCGCAGCCTGTGAGCTCAATGCCATCAGTTAAACTGGGCAATATTCTTTTTATTAGCTCACAGGCTATCATAGCCTGAGAGCTTATGTGCCCGTCCGATCTGTATGTACGTTCGTACGTGGGTAAAGCGATAACTCATGATAAAAATATCGGATCCACTTGAAATTTTGTATATAGGTATATCCTGATAAGGCGCTTCTCTGATTAGTTTTTGGAGTTCATTCGATATGTATAAGAGGGGGAACGGGGGGCTCATGCCCCTCCCCTTAATTGATATAAACGGGATTTTCATGCAGAATTAACAGTTTTAGTTCAAAATTTAGATATAGGATCATTCTGATGAGGCGATACCGTGGCTGTTATTAGGTGTTCATTGAATAAGTATAAACAGGGGGAACGGGGGCTCATGCCCCTCCCTTTAATTGATATAAACGGGATTTTCATGCAAAATTAACAGTTTTCGTTCAAAAATTAGATATAGGATCATTCTGATGAGGCGAGTCCGTGGCTGTTATTAGATGTTCATTGAATAAGTATAAACAGGGGGAACGGGGGTTCTAATGCCCCTCCCCTTAACTTGTATAAATGGATTTTTCAGCAGAATTGTCAGATTTCGTTCAAATCTCTGAATAGTTTTGGAAGTTTAATGGTTAAGTATAAAAGAGGGGAATAACTCATCTTAAATTATATAATGCTAAATGGGTTTTTATTAAGAATTATCCGATTTGCTCTGAATTTTGGATATAGATTTTTTATATGATAAAGCATGTCCTTGATAGTTTAGGAGGTTCAATGATTAAGTATAAAAAAGGAGAAAGAGGAGAGCTGTTTCCCCTTCCTAATTTTTTTTTTCGAACGGAATTAACAAAAATACAAGGCTGTAATGTACAAATAGTATGCGTAGCCTGTGAGCTCAATGCCATCAGTTTAACTGGGCAATATTCTTTTTATTATTCTAGTGATTGGATAAAGGGATTTGGAAACAATTGATTTTTGCCTTAAAGTAGCCATTGTCAAAAGAGAAAATTAAATTTATTTTGAACGACTGTCTTTTAATGTTAAAAAGTGACAGGAAAAAAATGTATTCGTTAATGTACTATATAATTAATAGAATAATCGCGTGACCGATTTAAAAAATGCACTTAGAAAAAAATAACTATTTTAAAGTTTTGTGTTATAATTGCAGTACGATACAGATTATTTTTTACTTATATGTATTTAATGGGGAACTAAAATAATAAAAGGTACTTAATTATTGTAAATATGAACTGCTAGTGTTCTATATTATATGATAACAATTATTACAAAAGTTATTTTCTTTAAGAAATTACCAGAGATCTTTTGTCCCTCACTGTTTATCAAGTCCGTTACCTTGTGACAGTGGAGTAGCTAAGGGGGGGGGGGGGGGGGCAAGGGGGGCGTCGTTTTTTCTATCTTTAGAAAAAGAAAGTATTTAATTCGCGAAAATATTCGAATTTGTTTTCGTCGGATTTATACATTTTAGAAGGTTCTGAACAAGATTTGACTGTTTTTAGAAAATGTCTGTCTGTCTGCATATGACACAAATTTTCTGTTCACTGTATATCAAGAACTAATATATATCAAGAATGGAGTTTTAAAAAGAATTGTTTAATAAAATTCACTTGCTTAAATTACCTCTCAAGTACATATATATAAAATAAAAGTGACATTTTTGTAATAGAGTTCATTGTCTATACCAAAATAATACATTATTATGGGGTTACAGGGGAAAAAATGAATCACACTAGAAATAATTAAGGGATATTTTTAAGAAGAACATTAACCCCTTCGGGACGAGCAACCGGTGTACGTGCCGGCACCGTTGGCACCCACATCCCACGCGACCGGTATACGCGACCGCGCTGTTGGTACTCAGATCACGAGTGACTAGTATTCGTGCCGACTGTTTGGAACGTTCTATACATAGTAATATAACGTATAAAAAAATATCTTAATCGTATTTGACTTTGTATATTAAGGGAAAAACATTTCCTTCTAACCTGGAATAGAAATAAAATCATTTTTTTATTATTATTATATCTATGTTAATTTAATTTTTCGAAAAATGATTGCAGTGAAAAGAAAATGTGATTAATTTATCATCTATTTGTGTTTCTGACTGAAGTTTCTAAAACGCAATCTCTTTTTGATCATAAAATTGTAACATGTCTAGTAAAACTTTATTATTTTTTTATTTATTGCAAAGTTTCCTGCAATACTTGGAAGAAGGGAGAAAAAGCTGATGAACTAAACACATCATGCATTCTGGGCGCCTATGACTAAGGCTTCTGATTAATACGTTGTTCTATGTCTCTTTTTTTTTTTTTTTTTTCTACTTTTATTTGGATTGAAAATTTGCTTAGTTGAAGGTCGACTAAATAAATACTTTCTAAAGTTTTTTTTTTTAAAATTAGTGTTGAAAATGGTTTATTTGATATCAGGCACGTAGCCAGGGAGGGGGCTAAGGGGGCTGAAGCCCCTCCCGAAAGTTTGAGAAGACTACAAAATTATCTCTATGATAATAAATAAGTTTTGTTTGTTTTTATTTTCCATTACATTAAAATCAATTGCATTTTTAGCTGTAAAAGTATCCATTTATTCAAATACAGTTACAATAATCCTTCATTATATCTGTTATTTGGATATTTGTTTCTTTAATAGATATTTACCAGAAAAAATGTAAATTCTTTTTAAAATGCAGTTTTAACTACTTTTATGCGTAGTAAAATTTGATTAAGCGTAATTCCGCATTATTAATTTGACTAAGAAAAATTAGTGTAATACAGATATGACATATTAACTTTAGGAGACAGATATTAAGCATTTACTTGCATGTTATGATTTTCCTTAATTATCTTCATGGTTATAAACGAAACTTATAGCGATGTCAATGTTAAAATGTTTCACAGAGAAAGGAGCCAAAAACTTTAATAGCCGCCTGTAATGTAAAATCATGTGAAAAAAAATAATTTTTAAGAAAGTATCTTTGATAATGATGTTATAACTGTAAAACACTTTTTTTTATTAAAAATAAACTATTAGAATGCATTTTTGAAAAGTAATAATGCGAGGGAAAAAAATATGGTATCGAAAAGATGTCACGGCGGCTCCCCAGTTTCTTCACTGAACAACTTTTCTGTGAATTGTTTGTATGTGAATCTTTAATAGTAAGAAAATGTGTGTAAAGTAGCTGGTTTGTTTTGTTAATTTTCTTCATATTTTGTCGAACTATCAACTTCAGGGATGGATACCCCTATGTAGAGGTTTTTTTAAAAGTTTTTCATAATACTGTCGAGAGAGTTTTCGATCCTGTCAGCACACGTATTTGTATAAAATTTACCCCAATTACACTGTGAGGCCTATCTGCAAATCTAAACGTGTGTGCTGACGGATTAGATAGTCAGTATAGAGACATTTTAAGTTGATTCCCGGCCTGGGCAATTTTTCGCTCAGTTGGAAAAATTTAATTCGTATTTTGAGTTGTGTCTAGGGATGAAGTAAAAATTTGAACAACAACACTGGTTCAGTTTACAGCCAGAAACTGAATTTATTATTGAAATTTAAGAATAATCTGAGTTCAAAAAAGCAAATTTTATCAAATACAATTTCTGGGACTAAAAAAACTTTCTGAACCGCGAATTTAATGACGGAAAATACAGTTTTTTGTCAGTTGGGTAGATAAGATGGAAAGAAAAATGTTAATGATTGTTAGTGGAATATTTTAAGTAACTAGAAAAAATGATATGAAATGGCAAAAATATTTTTTCAGAAGTGTACCATTTTTTTAATTGCAAAACAACACCATGGGTGCCCTAAATCTTGAACTAACTTACGTAAAACCAATTCCAATAATATCAACTTTTTCTGGCAGCAAGTCTTGTTTAGAAATTAAAATTTAGGATTGTTTGGATGCTAGCGTTCGGAACAATTTGATGGGGGGTTGTCAAGTACTCGATATGAGCCTACAGTATGGCAAGAACTTGATTCGATATTGCTATGTAACTGGAGATGTCTTAGATGATGTCACGAAGAGAAACATTTTTGGTTCCATTCTACTTTCCAAACAGCCATATAGTTTTTCAATAACTGTAGGAAAGAATAAAAATAAGAAAAATGGAAGAAAGATCCAGAAATAGTATTTCCTTTTCTTACATATTGCAAAACGCATTTATTGTAAGCCTTGTTTTTTGTTTTTTCTTCAAAAAATAGGTAAAAAAAGAAGATGACTAATTTCTATATGTTTCAGACATTAGAAAAAAGCGAAATGTGTTTTAGGCAATTATTATAACATATGCATTTAGATTATCACAAACCGTTAATTTAGCAAACAAAATTAAAATTTCTTCAGGAATATAGCAAATTAATATTTTATTGTCGAGTTTTTAAAGAGCTTCAGTAAAAGAAGAAATCAGATCAGCTCTTGGACCAATACTTGAAACAATCTTACTTTGCGTAAAAATACGCCACTTTGAGATAACCACGATGATGATCCTCTAACGTTAGAGAAATCTATATAAAAAAGATGGTTAGCTATGAGCTCTTTAAAATTTTAAGCAATGTCTGGAGAGAACGAATTGAAATGCGATACTATAAATATGTACTATAAATAAAATACTGTAAATATTGAAATGCTATTTACTTCATCCAAGACATTTAGAATAAAATCATTCAAATATCCTCGGATACAGTTACCGAAGTATCAATTATCAAAATAAATAACGTGATCTGTTTTGTTAGACAAAACGCGTAGCTTAATTGCTAATGAAAGTCAAGCGCAGAACACCTTGACTTTTGTGTTAGATATGTGGACTATTAAAATATTCACAAACCCCAATAATTCAGAATAGTTCTTTTCTGTTTTATTCCAATAAATGTCTTCTCTGCCAAAAATTCAAGAAAAATAATATTACAGCATTGTGATCAACTATGCCTTGACATGTATAAATGCGTTACAAAGGCGTATGATGAAGCAGCTAATAAGTCTGGTCATGTTGGCGGGGTCCATTTTAAAATTTTCCAGAGTATCCAAAATTAGATACATCAATTTTGAAAGCCATATGTTAAATCTTGCCTTGTCCAACAGCAGGCGGATTCCCATAATCCGAAAGTATCATGAACTTGTTAAAGCAGTGGCAAAGGGTTTTTTAAATCAAATTTAGTGTTTCAAGAAGCAATTGCATAATTTACAATTTTAATAAAAGAAAATGACTTCTCCGCAATTGTGATACAAAAGTTATTGAGAGGCATGAAAGCATATTAACTTTTGTTGAGTTACATATATTTGCTTTAGCTCAGAAATTATTTTGAAAAACACGTGCACGATTTCTTTGGTAGCTGGAGCTTTTTTGGCAGTCGGGAGAAGAAGGATTTTCTCACAAGCCTGTCTGTTTGTGAGAAGGTTTTCTGTCTGACAAAGTCATAGTGAGTTCTTCAAGAAAAATTTAATGACATGATATCGGCTGTAACTTATGTTAAAGATGTCCGAATTGTTTTACATAAATATAGAGAAAAATGCAATCGTTTGTGAGGTATTTTATTGTGCATCAAAACTTCAGTAAAACATCTTTCAAATTAAATTAAAGATCGGAAGATTAGCATTTATACAGACAACACGTACAAACCCTCAAATTACATCCACTGAAGAGTATTACAATATCAGGGTCTTTATTCTCCGTGAAGGAAGTCTTATTCAAAATTTAAATGATCTAATTTCAAATGAAGACAGTTTAAGAAATTTCCCATTATTTCTTCCAGGATTTGTTTAACTGAAAAAAAGCAAGCAAATTAGAGAGACTGATAGCTTTGCAATCATTTCCATTCATTTGGACATTACAGTAGATCTTGATAAGTTAATCAGCATCATGGCTAAGAAAAAATTACGACGATTGCTTCTGTTGCATTTGTAAATTTATTGTACTAAGAGTGCTGCATTTATAATTATTATAGTCAGAGAATGTGAAGTACAAATATAACTTTTATGATTAAATAAGAGTGTAGATATTTTTTTTGGAAAAAATAAAGCAAAAGAAATTAATTTCATTTATGGATCAATAGTTTCAAGACCTCGCACTCGCAATGCCAGCCTCTTCCACGCTAATATTAATCATGTGTTTTAAATCAATTCATGTTACTTGTTTGCATTTCAATATTCTTTAACTTTTTCCTTATAGGATACTTGAGGCTTATCTCAAACATTGTTGTTGTGTCATTTTTAGGTTTCAAGGAATTTTTTTTTAAACTCTCTGGTTTCCGAACCGGTTTGGAAACTGGAAGTGCTTTTGAATGTCAAAAATTGCAACAGAAATTGAAAAAAATTGAATACGAAAAAACAATATTTGACATGGTTATCAAGTGCAGAAATACATTTTAGGTTAAGCTTAGATTATTTTTAAACTTTTTGCTGTAACTTATACAAATTACTTTGTAAGATCAGGAAAATTTTCAGAATTCAGCCCCTCCCGAAAGGAAATCCTGGCTACGGGCCTGTTTGATATATAAATCGTTGTGGTTTCTGGACTCTGAGACCTGCTGTTTGAAAATGAAAGGATGTGTCCAATTTGTAATTTTATTTTATCGCGGAAAATTAATTTGCACAGTAAATAATAAAGACAAAAATAAAGAAAAAGAAAAACAAGTTACCGATTCTGGGATTATGTCTTCTTTAATACTTAGAACAATTTCGGAAAAAACAAAATTGAATTTTTTTTTTTTACTTTAGTTTTAATTTTTGATTTTTACCTTCAATAACTTTATCTATTGTTTCAAATTAAATTATGTAAATAATCCATGTATTATATTTCTCAAACTCATTGAAACGTCAAAAAAAAAAAAAAAAAAAAAAAAAAACACTCAGGTTTTTGATAAGGAATAAAATGACGGAGATTTTAAAAAATATTAGTTTTCAAAAAGTAAAACTTTTGCGAGTTGGTAATTGTAATGTAATAATATAACTCTGACTATTTTGATAAATAAACTCAAACAATAACGTGTATATTTCAAAGTAATAGTCAGTTTTGCTCAAAATAGTAATAATTGATTGCATTTGTTCGATATATTTAGTTACCTATATATTTATATATAGGATATTATGCCTTACTATATATTGTTCTTTTATTTTCAGAAATATTTTTAACATTTAATAACTTTTTATAAATGTTTAATATAAAGTTATAATTCTATATTACTTATTATTATTAAGTACCTTTTATTTAAAAGGTATTTTATGATTGATAATATATTTTTTGAATTTTCGAAAATTTAAATCAAATTAAACATTTTAAACTATTATTTATGTATGCCTGGATAATTAATATTGAAAAATAGCATGCATTAGTTGTTTTAAAGTTTTATTTGAATATTTTTATTTGTGAATAAATCAGCTTTTTAAAAACCTTTATTTTGTTTAAGAATGCACTAAAAATTATCTAAAAACAAAGCTATCATTTTTTTAACAAAAATATTCTTTATTTGAGTAAAATGTTTCATGTGTTGCTATAGACCAGGCACATAATTGTTTTGTAATCATATTATAATGTGCTTTTAACTTGAAAACGTGGTTAAAATATACATTTATATATTCAAAAAGCCATTTTTATACTAAAATATCGGAGGAAATACTCCAATTTTTTTGCATGAATATTTATAGCAACAACTTTCATGTATGTGTATTTCAAAAAATTACATAAAAAATGAATTTTTTATAATATTTTAAAGAACACTTTACAAGAGTTAGGCTTAGCTTCACAAAATCCTTCGACCCAGAACATGAAATCAAATTTCCTCGCTCTGTCCTGTATTTTTTTTTTTTCTTTAATTGTACTTTCATTGTTAATTTCTTTAATATTCCCAGGATTTAAACGAAAATGTTTAGCATGTTTATTTAATGTTCCTTTTTAAATTACTGTATTTATTATTATATATTTAATTAACTTTCAACGACTGACGCTTACAATTTATACATATTGAAACATACATATATATATGTTTATGTATACGTCCAAGAATAACTATTTAACTAACGCTTAGATTTTTAATCATTCACTCTTTTTGCTTTTCTCTATCTTTACGAGAAGAAAGAATCGGGTTCGTGAAAAATTCGACTTCAGGTTTTCGACGGATTTATATTTTTGAAAGTCCTGAACACTGTTTTTAGGAAATGTATGTTTGTCAGTGTATGATATCAAATTATGGACGCTCTATTTTAAGAATTAATGCACAGAATTTAATAAAACTTTAGATTCAGTTAGACCTTTACATAAGTTATTTTAAATTAGGTTTTCGTGTAAATCTTCCAAAAGGTGGCGCTGCTATGCTATATCTTTCACAATTTCCGTAAAAACTCTATCTCAAGAACTAATTTACGGATTTTCATCAAACTTTAGATTCAGTTAACTGTTGACATAAGTTGTTGCCGATAAAGTTTTGATGTATTGCGCAGCAGATGGGTGGAGCTGCTATGCTACATTTTTCTCGATTTCTGCAATAGCTCTATCTCAAGTATTAATGCATAGATTTTCCTCGAATTTCAGATTTAGTTGGACGTTGATATAGGTTGTCATTAGTTAAGTTTTGGCGCGAATCGTCCAACAGGTGGCGCTGTTATGCTGCATTTTTCAGGATTTACAGTATTTTAAAAAAGAATTAATGCACTAAATTTCATCGAATTTCATTTGATAATTTCATAATTTTATTCTGTTATTTATTATTATTAACTATCGTAACTATCACTGAAATTCGGTTTCGGCTTTGAAGACCTGCTTCGGCGGATCCTTAATTATAAATTCTTCAAAAATAAATTTATTGGGTGATTCTAAATTTGAGAATTTTTTTTTCTTTTGAAGGCCAATTGTAATTTTTAAACACAATATTGAGTTGTAGATTGTTTTGATAACACTTTACTCCTATTTTCAAATGAAGCTGAATTATATCGAAGTAAAATTTTATATTTTTGTACACGTTTTAACATTTTATCTATGAGTACTCTTCGTTTATTTTATCAAGTGTGTTAATCCATCTTTTATCTATCATTTCTTTTGCTTCTTCATTTCCATAATTTATAACTTTAAAGAATTTAATCAGTGTTACAAAACACCTTACATTCCCATTATGCAAACGCTAATAAGGGCTCTACACTAGAGATGAGACGAGCTCAGTCCGGGCCAGACTCGGGCTCACTTTTTTAAACTAAAAATTTTATTTCTTCACATATGGGCAAAAAAATTCTTTTTAAAAAATATAAGAAATAACAATATATTAATATACAATCATCAAAATTTATTTTGCTCTGTATATTATTCTATTAATGCTTTTTAAGGTGTTTTAATTCCTAAATTCTATTTATATTTCTAAAATAAATTTAGAATTCCTTATTTTTATCTCTGATAAAAAGCTTTTATTCTTATAATAGTAATTTAATTACTTTTTTCATAATGATCATTAATCTTTTTATTTCCAGTAGTTTCAATAAGTAAATGGCTGTTATTACCTACATCTCGTTCTTATGACGCTTGAGTTAAAAATTACCTTTTTTTCTTAAATCATTTTAATTTAATTTTGATAAGAATGCAAGGAAAACAGAAATAGTATTAAAGCATAGCACGGTAGTGCTATGCTTTATTTATTTCCAGTGTGACTCCGTAATGTTATTTTAATACGGAATTTAACATTGAACGAGTTATTTACTAGCCATTTTCCCACATTTTGTACGCGCTTCCACAAATTTTCTTCAAAGTATCTAATTGTTTAAAAAATAATTCCCTCCAATAAAAAAAATATACAGAGGTCAATGGACATATTTCCTGTAGCAATTAATCATTTTTACGTGATAAATAAAAAATAAAATTTATTTTTTTTCTTTTGTAAGAATTAAAATTTGTATATTTACGACGTCATATTAGAAATGAAACGGAGATTTGCAAACATTTCGTATAAAAACAAGAACAGAAAGCAAAATGAAGCATGATTTTTAAAATAAAAGGACATTTTCAAACATTGATCAAGAAGCTTCTAACAGAAGAAATACAGAAAATAAATAAATTAAACTTTTTACTACCTATTGTCTCTGCAAAATAATAGAAAATAACTTAAGTGTATATATGTAACTGGTATTTGGAAGCGAATTTTTTGACACATTGGCATAAAGAAAAAAAAAAAAAAAAAAAAAATTGCACCAAACCCAGTGCATATGGGTGATTCTCAAAATAGGGGACAATTTATGTCTTTCGGCATAAAAAAAAAAAAAAAAAAAAAAAAAAAAAAGAGGTTTTCTGTTATGTTTTTATATTTAGATATGTTTGTCTTAATATTATTCATTATTTGCACTCAAGAATTACTCACTTTTTAGTTAAAAACACCTTAAAATAACAGAATAAATGTTCAAAATGTCATTAGCATGGATGTCCACAGCAGCTGTGCCTTGTATATATTAGCTTTTTCAGGAATTAATATCATGTTTATAAAATAAAACAAATGTTATTATTTCTTTAAATTAATCAAGGAGAGGATTTATCCAATAAATTTCTTTTTAAAAATAAAATTATAGTATATAAAAAAAGAATTAAAGTTTGTCCTCCATATTCTATTTTCAAAACAAGGTCATACTATAACAGCTGGTTATTAATCAAAATTTCATTTTCACATATGACAATAGTTTGAAAATATAAAGTTTCTCCATGGCAACAACTAGCCATTTTATCCCAGCCTGAAAATAGAAGCATGTATTGTATTTTAAGAATAGAAGTTGAATATTAGGGGCGTACATCAATTGTATGTCATTAGAATGTATAATAATTTTCATGTTTATTTTATAATTAAAATTTTTATTTTACTTATTTGCATAGGACTTTTGTGTTTTAAAAAGCCCCAGGAAGGACTATTGCATTGTGATTATATTATGGCTCATAATCTTATTTAAATTGAAATTTGTCATTAGCATGGACAAATATCAGTGTCATTAGCATGGTTTTTATGTCCATGCTAAAGACTCCTATATGCATAAATGTAACCATTGCTTATATTGTATCTTTTATAAAGTTTAATTTTACATATAAATTTAGGTATTACATTTATTATCCCTAAAATATGCATTAAATCTGTCAGAAAATCACTAAGACAGCCAGTGGCGTAGCTAAGGGGGGGCAAGGGGGGCGGCCTCCCCGGGCGCCGATGCCAAGGGGCGCCAAACTGAGAAAGGTTTAAACTAAAATTATCTCACATATTTTGACAATAAATAAAAATTCTTGATTTTTTTTTTCCGTGTGTGTTTGTTTGTTAATGTTTCCTTAAGCAAATTATCTTGGTATTATACCAAATAATGGAGAAAGGAAAAGTTTCTGTAAATGTTTCTAGGGATGTTTCAAGACACTAAGATAATTGTGTATCTGAATTGAGGCGCAAAATTATTAAATTTGGGGCGCCAGACTGTGAGAAGCTTTAAACTGAAATTATTTAAAATATTTTGACAATAAATAATAATTATTGCCCTTTCTTTTGTGTATGATTATTTTGAAGAAATTCGGTGATCATGGGCGGAATGGAGATATCCATAATTACCAATCGTTGATGGAGCTTTCTAACTGTCTAAGCGTTTATAAATCAAAAGGCCTGTTAGCGATCTGGAGTCACAATTCCTGTATAAAAAAACATTTTTAATTTGTATACTAGCTAACCTGACCGTCGATATTTTCAAATGACCAGTGAATGACTAAAGTTGATTCATATTAAATTAAAATAATCGAATCCCTGAAAATGAATTTATACGACCGTCGATATTTCCAAATGACCCGCAAATGAATAAAATCTCTATTCATATTTATTTTAAATCGAATTTTTCAAAATGAATCTCTACAAATGGTCTATAAAATAAAAAGGCGATGAAATCAACACCCTTTTAATAATATTCAAACAATTCAGCTTTAAAAATCCACGTTTTCTATGCTTCGTTTTCCTGTTAAATATGATGGTTAAACATCGTGCTCTGTATGAAGTAATTTGTTACACTTATGACTGTGTTTTCTCTTCTGGAATCCAGAGATGTGGGGAAAACTATAATAGACCTGACAGCATAAAACATATATCGTGAAATATAATATAATGTGTGGTGAAGCTGTATTTAAGCTCTTAAAAAACACATATCGTCAAGCTGAAAGATCCAGAGCCCAAGAACTAAGAAACTAAAATGAATCATCCAAAAATTAATTAAATTCAGTGCTCAATCTGTACAATCATTGTAATGTTCAATATTTCAGTAGTGTAGTGACTAAAGAATATTTCAATTCCTGTTGTCTTAACTGCCTCATTTCTCAATCAAACTCGCACTATAAATGATATACTAAAAGAGTTCTGAATACACCTAAATTTTGCCCAACATATAAGATAGTAGAACAGCGCAAAGACGTTCGCATTGTTTGCATCAATGAGGAAGAACATTGCAGCTGAAGACCCATGTTGCTGCTGAGGATGTTGTCCAGCTGAAGGCCATATTGTATTCAACAGCGCAGACCGGGCATACTACACACGTATCTATAACCACTAAAAATCTCCTTTCCAATTTCTCTTTAAAAATAAATCTGCGGCACGAGTCCCCGTGCTTACGGCTCCGTACAGCAGGTGAGCTGCGCACGCGCCGGAAAAACTTTAAAAGAATCATAAGATTAGTTGAAAGAAAGAAAAAACCCCGCAGAAATTGGCCCATGAGATCTGACAAAAATGTGTCCTGGCAGTAGAAGGTAGAACTAAAAAATGTAAGACAATCGAAAACCAAGTTGAATGTGCAAAACGCAGGTGAAATTGGGTCCATTAGAACACAAGATAAGAATGCGTTCCCTGCACTGGAAGATGAAGCTAAAACTTCAAGAATATTGTAAGCTAAGTTAAATGAATAAATTCTCGTTGAAATCTGGCCTATAAAATCCGAGAAAAAAATGAGCCGTTAATGGTGGTAAAAGAAGTCTATATTTTGGAAAACATTGTTTTAAATGCAAATAAAAAGGAGAAACTCTTGTGGACAAACTCTTAACTCATATCACGGAATTCTTGTCACAGAGCACAATAATAATCTTTAATTAAATTTGATAGAAGGGTTTTAAATTGAGGTTTTAGCATTTGGCCTTGTTTAGTAAGTAAGTCTATTGTCTACATGGCATTTAATCTCTGATCCATTGATTATCGGAAATTAAATGAAGAGGTCGGATGGAAAAAGTTCTCTTTTTAGTTCGGCTTTTAATGAATGTTTGCCCCGATAGTTCTTCCTCCGAATTTTTGTACTGTCCGGCCAGTTTTTTGAAAAAAAAATTAAGAACGATTACCGCCCAATTTTTAAGCATTTCTTATATCAGTGTAAAATATCTTTCCACGTGTACTCTGAAATTTTCAATTCGATACATCTTAGTTTTCTTAATTTTGCTGTTTAGTGAAAAATCTTAATTTTTTTTCATTTTAGGCTGTGGTACTAGGTATAAATGTGCACGCAATTTTGCCTTTTTGTGAAAAATAATCGCATTCTGATGAGTTTTTATCGGAAATTCCATTTTTTTTTCTTAGAATTGGCTACCGACCTATCCCTGAATTTTTCGTTCCTAAACTCTATAAAAACAAATTACTATTTTTCAGTCTTCCAAATATAACTGTTGACAACAAATTGCTGTTTTCGTGGTTTTAACTCTTTCAGAAGCGGTAGTATGCTTATGAAACCACTTAAGATAATTTTTCAAATGCCACAGGCACCACAATTTTGGTATAAAATTTTCCAATTATTATGTACCTAAAATAAGTAACAGCCAACTGTTTCTATTAAGAAACAGACATTTATATTGGTCGTACTAGAAAGGCTGAAAAGTACTATATTGTTTTTTATAGAGTTTAGGGACGGAAAATTCGGAGGTAGTTGCCACACATTTTATCATTTGGCTTTTCTCAATGCCATTTCTACTGCCTCTTTCTACTGCCTCCTCTTTCTTTCCTCTTTTGGTTCTAAATATAACCGTTCTCAAAATCCGATGTCGTTCATTATTTCAACATTTTAGCAGTTGTGTGCAGAAGTGCTTTGCCCCAGAAAGTAAAAGTTATATATATTTTATATATATTTATAGACCGGAAGGCGGCAGCACAGACAATCACCTCATCGAGTTTTTACTGATGAAAATCTAGGATTAGTTAAATCTCAAATCAAATATTAAAACACAATTGGTCTGTTAAGTCATATCTTGGTGGAAAACATCTAAAAACCGAATTTTAGCGGTTGACTCATAAGTTTACCATTGTGCTTTTCTGCACGCAAAAGTAGGAAAACATGGAAAATTAGGAGCAGGAAAACATAATGGTAAACCTTTGAGTCAACAGTTATAATCGGGTTTTTAGATGTTTTCTACCAAGATATGACTTGACAGACCGATTGCGTTTTAATATGCGAATCGAGATTTAACTAATCCTAGGTTTTCATCCATGAATTCGATGAAGTGATTGTGTGTGCGTCCGCCTCCCGGTCTATTTAATTTAGCGCATATGCATTAGACAAAACTATACCTATATCTATCTATGTAAGGAATAACTGGGAATTAATGGCAGAAAAGAATTTGACTAGGGAAACTGTTTGTGAACTGAATTCATGCATCTCCGCGAGTTCAATTGGATGTCCCACGAGCCATTTACGTCAATTTCGGGATTTATATGGTCGTAAGTTGTACAGGCGTCTCAAGTGGACAAAATGTAATATTTTCCTACGCATTCTTGCTAATATGTTGGGACTTTAATATTTTCCAGCAGGGGCCGAAGGTATAATTTTTTGAGGAATATTTAATTTAATTAGTTAATTTGCTCTTCGTTGAGACATGGTCACGACTAGCACAATTCCTGAGATCTATGACATACAAGGCTTTAACCACAAACGAAGGAGAATTGTCCAAACATCATCGTTTTCTATCCTAAGTTACTCTTTGATTTTAATGATGAACGTAGTAAGTATTATACTGGGAAGCAAAATTACAAGTGGCAAAACGGATTTTAGAAACAAGATTTAAGGTTAGGAAAAAGAACTTATGGATTTTGAAGAAAATAAGTTGAAACTGGTGTAGAACAGTAAGAACTAAAAAATCTATATAAAACATCATTATAAAAATTAAATGATGTTGTTTTAAGAAGATATTTTATATCTTAAGGATTTTAATTTAATTTTTTTTTTCAAATCATTTAAATGTTTATTCTTTTCATATATCTTTATATATAAAAATCTTCTGTGCGTGTGTATGTAACTGAACTCCTCCTAAACGACTGGACCGATTTTAATGAAATTTTGTGTGTGCGTTCCAATGAATTCGAGAATGGTTTAGATTCCCATTTCATCGAAATTGATTCAGTACTTTTTTAGTAATTAGGCAAAAACTAATAGTTAGTGATTTTTCGCTAATTAAAAGTGCTATAAATATAAAAGAAAGTCTGGATTTCGTATTAATCACAACACAAAAAAAAAAAAAAAAAAAAAAAAAAAAAAAAAAAAATCTACCGAACCAAAAATTTTGAAAATTGGGGTAAAAATACTTCTTTTAACATCGAGTGCCGCTAAGAAGGGATTTTCGAAAAGCCCCCCCCCCCCCTAAAGAGGTAAAAAAATGAACGAACTTAAAAACAATTCCTTTAAAATCGGCTTTTGTAGATATTTTTCAACTGATAACATATTTTAGTGCATTTTTTCATTCTGAATCGAATGGCACTAAGCAAATTCGTTTAAATCCAGTAGTTCGTGAGATAATTCACATTTTCCTAATTTGGCGATGTCTTCGGCGCAAAAATCTGAAATTTTCAATCCTTATCCTTCTATAGTAAAAAAAAACTAGCCTTAAAAGGAATGACTCCTGGAATGATGCTGATGTGGAAGATTTCCGGATCTAACGAATCCGGGTTGTCCACTCCTTCCATGAGTCGAATAGACCAATCAGGAAAAAGCTCCGTCTATGCATCGCCATATGGGTTACCATAAAGAGAGGAAAGGTTACCATTGCCAACAATTGCCAATTTTGTCGCCAACTTGGCGATATATCGCCAAATTTGGCGACCAAAATTAGTTGTAAAAAGTGACGCCAACTTGGCGATAACTGTAATATTTCGCCAAATTTTTAATTTCTTTACAACACCAGTCGTTTGATACATCATTTGAGAGGTTTGCAACTGCTTATTCATATAGTGAATGTCTTGTGTGTTATCCCCCATTCTGCTCTGCAGGGGGGACACATTTTTATTTTCTTTACAACACCAGTCGTGTTACACAAGATTTGAAAGGTCTGCAACTGCTTATTCATATTATGGATGTCTTGTGTGTCACCCCCACACTCTGCTCTTCCCAGGGGGGGGGTCACATTTTTTATTTCTTTACAACACCAGTTGAGTGACACATCATTTGAAAGGTCTGCAACTGTTTATTCATATTATGGATGTGTTGTGTGTCATCCCCCACTCTGCCCCCCAGGGGGGCACATTTTTAATTTCTTTACAACACCAATTGTGTGACACATCATTTGAGAGGTCTGCAACTGCTTATTCATACCATGGGTTATTGGCGAGCGCAGCGAGCAGGAGTAGACAATAATTTGGAATCGCGAAGCGATTACGCAGGGGGTTGGCGAGCATAGCGAGCAGGGGGGTGGCCCCCCCCCCCTAGTCTATATATATAAAAGAAAGTCAGGATTTCGTATTAATCACAGCACAAAAAAGTATACCGAACCAAAAATCTTAAAAATTGGAGTAAAAATACTTCTTATAACATCGAGTGCCGCTAAAAAGGGATTTTCGAAAAGTCCACCCCTAAGAGGAGTAGAAAAAAGAGCGAACTTTTAAAAAATTCCTTAGAAATCGGCTTTTGTAGATATTTTTCCACTGATAACATATTTTAGTGCATTTTTTCATTCTGAATCGAATGGTACTAAGCAAATTCGTTTAAATCCAGTAGTTCGTGAGATAATTCACATTTTCCTAATTTGGCGATGTCTTCGGCGCAATCTTTATACATATAAATTTTCTGTGCGTGTGTATGTCACTGAACTCCTCCTAAACGACTGGACCAATTTTAATGGAATTTTGCGTGTGTGTTCCAGTGGATTCGAGAATGGTTTAGATTCACATTTCATCGAAATTGATTCTGTACTTTTTTAGTAACTAGACAAAAACTAATAGTTAGTGATTTTTTGCTAATTAAAAGTGTTGAATAAGTTCGATGAATAGAGTGCGGACGGAATGCCCGAGCGGTCTAAGGCGCCAGATATAAGCTCTGCTTCTCGAAGAAAGAGATCTTGTGTTCGAACCCCGCTCCTGTCAAACGTGTATGCTTTACAGTAATATAGCCTGTATTATAATTTTGATTAACTGACTTCAGAAAATCGTTAACTTTTAACAAAAAAGAGAAAAATAAACTTTTCTATCAAAAATTGAACCGACTTCAAAAAATACTGAAGAGTGAAAAATAATTTCCTTTTTATAATTGTAATAAGAAATTAAATTAAGAGCGTAGTGTTTATCGTGCGTATTACTATATATAAGTACATTTATTTGATTTTCTGGTGTCGGTGCCAGGAAGGACCACGTCTGTCGGGTCCATTAGTATATATATAGTATATATATATAGCTATATCTATATATCAGATCATTTTCATACGACTGCACTTGTATTTATAAACATATTTGGAAGGGGTTGAACATATGTTAAGAAGACACATGAATGGAATTTTTTGAATAAATAAATTTTTGTTTTATTGGCTTAACATTTTTTTGAACATTCCAAAATCCATTGCTATGCTCATTTTTTTAACCATTAGAAACAATCGTACAAGTAAAAGTCTTTCTCATAAAAATAATGGTGCTAACCGAATAAAATTCGTGTAACAGATGCCGGTCCTGAAGCCATGGAGAAAGAAACATAGAACCGATAAGTATTCAAACACCACTTCATTTATTATATGCAATTAAATTTTATCCAAGTACTATAATTCATGTATATATACTTTAATTCATGTGTTTGTTAAAATTGTGCAAGAACTTCACACAAGTTAGAAGTGTCTAAGTTTTTTTCTTTTTTGAAAAATCGTACTTTTCAGGCAAAAATCCCATTATCTCATAAAGTACTTCAGAGAAAAAAAATTCTAAAAAATTGACATTGCTTTGAAATGAAAAGTTTTAGTCGGTGAAAAAGCTGTCAGCCATTAATCTTGAACATAATTCAGTGAATACAGATTTCAAATTTCCCCCAAATCGGTTGGGTAGTTTTTGAGAAAATGGTTCTTAAAGCTGACCTATTTTCCATAGAATTGCACCCAATCTTGTCTTCCCTTAAAAGTTTATTAAAATATCGACCCAATTGGACATCTTGATCCTCCATCCTGTATCAAAATAACGGGCGCTATACAATTTCAAAATAAAAAAATAACAAAAATTATAAATGCAAATTTACTTCCTGTATAATCTTTAGGTTTTGATAGAAGTATTTAAGAACATTTGTTGGTTTCCCATCTATCTTAAAAAATGGATGAGTACAGCAATTTGAAATTCTAAGGTGGCTGCTTTTTGAAACAGTTTTTTTCCATAATCGGGCATAATTTGAGAGTTTTAGCAAATGTGGTTTTCTGAAAATTTATTTATTTATTTATTTGCTATTTCCATACGCTTAATACAACAGTGATATACGCTAAGTTTTTGAAACACTCTGAGTTTACTGAATTTGAATAATTTAGTATTGAAAAAAACTAAAAATCTTCTGTAATTGGGTTTCATGTATTTCATTTTCGTGTATTTGAGTAAAATTAGCTGAATTTTTCAAAACAATGAAGAGTGAGATTGTCTTTTTCTCCTGGTAGATTTTCTTTTCGACTTGAGTTAAAAAGTGTTTTTTTTAATTATTATTTAAGGCGGGGGGGGGCGCCAAATTTCTTCTTGCCCCGGGCGCCAGAAAACGTAGCTACGCCACTGAAAACAGCTTCTTACACTGTTAGTGTCAGAATGTTGCTCATGTAAAGAAAGTTTGCCCTTTGGTAATGGTTTTATTCTCTTTATATGTACAGGGGTTGGACAAAAATATAGAAACACCTTAAAAAAAAACACGTTTCCTTGCCTAGTATTGTGTACGGTACCCGTTGTTATTCAAAACAGCTTGCAGTCTTCTCGGAATGGATAAATACAGTTTCTGTATGTTTGCCAAGGGAATATTGTACCATTATTCCTGCAAAATGGTGGCAAGTTCAGATAATGATGTTGGCGGTGGATAGCGAGAACGCACTTTCCGCTCCAATGTAGACAACAAAGGTTCGATAATATTCAAGTCTGATGACTTTGGCGGCCTGGGAAATGCGAAAATTCATCCTCGTGCTCAGAAAACTAGTCCTGGACAATGTGAGCTGTGTGAACGAGGACGTTGTGGTCTTGGAAGATACCATCATCATTGGAGAACAAGACTTGTACCATTGGATGGACTTGATCGGCCAAAATGTTCACATAAGTCTGAGCAGTAATACGCCCTTACAGAGTTATCGTGGGGCCAGATGAGAACCACGATATGGCTGCCCAAACCATCACCGAAACCCCGCTATGTTTCACTCTTGGCAACAAGCAGTCTGTATTATAGGCTTAAGATGGCGTTCTCCAGACGTAAACTCGGTCGGAAGTGGGAAACAATGTGAAAGAAGACTCATCAGACCATATTACGCTCTTCCACTGCTCTATAGTCCAGACTTTATGACTTAAACACCATTTTTTCCTGTTACAGGCATTAGCATTACTAATGGATGGTTTTTCAATTGCAACACGGCCAGCAATTCCCTATTTATGAAGCTCCCTTCTAATTGTTTTGGTACTCACAGGATTTGGTATCACGACATTCACTTCAGCAGTAACTTTTGCAGCTGTGGACTGCTTATTTTTCGCGATAATCCTCCTTAATGATCGTCTGTCACGATCACTCAGCACACTCTTTCGTCCTCGCTGTGATTTAGTGGATGATGTTTTTTCCTCATTTCTAATATGCGGAATAAGTCTTCGACACAGTACCTCTTGAAATACTAAAAACCTCGGTTACCTTGCTTACAGAAGCACCCACCATACGCGCGCCAATAATTTGTCCACGTTCGAAGTCTGTTAACTCTGACATAATGCAATGATAATCTCACATAACAGTGCTCCAACAACGACTGAACGGTGCAGGGATTTTACGAAGTTGTATAGGTGGCGTTAGTAGGCGAAAACTCCAGTGCCATCAACACAGTTCATTATAATCAATCTTTCTTTTCAAACATGCATTTCAAAAGGTGTTTCCATATTTTTGTCCAACCCCTGTATATATGTAAAAATGGAAACCATTTGCTGAAAAGAAAGGCTAATAAATATAGAAAAAAATATTTAAACAGGAAGAAAATAAAAATTTCTTAATATATTTATTCCATGCAATTTGTTTTGTCATTAGCATTGCTCAAAAAATACTAATTATTTTTTTTAAGTTATTTTTTAAATATTTAGCTCTGCTGACTACATGCAAAGTATACCTAATACTATATTAGCAACACCTATTTTTTTCAGAAATTTTGCTAACAGTAATTTTTTTAAGTTTTCACTTTTGAAATTGTCCCCTATTTTGAGAATCACCCATATATGACATTTGCACCGGGATTTCGTACTTACACCACATTTTTAAAAATTTCTTCGTCTTATATGTTCGAAGAAAATCAAAATAAATTTAGGTAAATAAAAATTTTCAAAAATAATAGTATTTGAGAATAATAGTATTTCATCCTTGGTATGTAATGAAACTAGTAAATCTGCAGAACTGGGTCTTCAAACATAGCAATTTTTTAAGGCTAAACCGCAGAATCGTCAACTACTTGGTAGAAGACCTTTCGGCACTGCAATAAATTCGCCAATTCTATCAACCTAAATATTCAAATCCAATGTAAACAAGTATAAACAATGATTACAAATATATTTTTTTAATTCCCGATTTGATGATATTTTTAAATCGTGCCTAAATTTGTAATGTTACAAATAATTAATCATTGGATAAAATCAATTTTAAATCAACGGTACTACTTGGTTATCCCGTCGACCAAAAACTATCGCTAAACTATAAGATAAAATGCCAGTAATGGATGATCGTGAATGTCACATTCAATGACATTAAATATACGTATTTAGAGATGTCATTAAATGATTTTATTTCCACTTTTTATTAGTGTTTTACCCATTTTTTGTACTTTTGTTATAAAAAAAAAAATGCCAATATGTATAATTTGATTATTAGTTTGGCGACTTATATAATTTGGCGGAATTGGTTGAAGGGATAACCAAGTACCGAATTCACTTGTATTAAATTCATTATTCCGATGATTTTAATATGATAAAACATTACACGATTTAATTTTTTAAATATCGCAAATAGTTTCTGTTGAAAAATAGCTGTGTTTTATACTTAAAGTTAATATTTTTATGGTACTACTATGTTATCCCGTCGACCAAAAATTATCGCCAAACTATAAGATTAAATGCCAATAATGGATGATCGTTAATGTCACATTCAATAGCATTAAATACGATTCACGTGTTTAAAATGTCATTAAGTGATTTTTATTTCGACTTTTTATTTGTATTTTTATTAATATTCTACTAATTATTTGGTTTTTTGTTATTTAAAATACAAATTATGTCAACATGTATAATTTGGCTATTAGTTTGGCGATTTGTAGAATTTGGCGAAATTGGTCGACGGGATAATAGAGTAGTACCATTTTTATAAAACTTTTGATTACTATCTCGATGAGTTAATAAAATTTAAACATATTTGGAATATTCATAATGCGTCACCTTTATGCACAGATGTCTAATATTTATTATATTGGCGCAGTTTTTTTCTGACGCCAATTTGGCGAAAATTTCGTTTCCAAATACATATCACATATATATTTTTTAATTATTTTCTAATATTTAAAAAGTAAAATAAAGATAAATAAAAAAAAAGTTTATGAATAATTATAGAACAAACGATCTACATAATTTTTTAAAATAAAAGTAATAGAAAATAAACAATTTATTAGTAAAATAAACAACGATAGCCAGGTTAGCATGTGAGGCATATAATATCTGTTAGAATTCGAAAATAGGGTTAGTTTAAAAATTACTTACTAACCATGCAAGTCTTCATTTGCGGGTTGCATCTACGCGATGCCTGCGGAGCTCTTGAATTAAAATCATCTCATCTGTTAAGATAAACTTATTCTAAGTTCAAATTAATCTAAAAGTCCATATATTATAAAAAATGTAGTTTAATTCCATCTAAAAGGCACATTCCTTCATTACATTCAGAGAACTCAATCGTTCTCACACACTTGTCAAAGTTCTTCGAAAGATAATAAATAAAATCAGACGATATTTTCATTTTCTTAATTTACGCGTTCAATTAGTTTCACTTCATTTCATTTTACAACATCCTCCCCCCTTTGAAACTTGGGGAGAGTTTCAAATACATAACAATTATTATTAAAAAGATCCAACCTCTTTGGAGCTTTTACACATCTTCCAGAAGAGGTATATTTCTTAAGTATGACACTATCAGGAGAAGACACATTTTCATGATCATCATGCTCACTGGAACTAGTTTTCTCTTCACCCGACGGTTTGGATGCAATTTCAATGATTTCGTTATTCTCTCGCTTACGTAACTACTTTGGCTCGCTGAATCCAGCAGTGCGCGTACGACTTTTTGGCGACCTTGCGATCGAATGCGCACGCCAAGCGTTTGCATGTACACAACTTTATTTCTACTACAATTAGAAAGAGAATTTTCAGATTTTAAAGAATCATCTTGATTATTATTTATATTTTGTTCTGGACACATTATTTCAAAATGTGGTTTATGGCAATAATTACATTTTAATTTATTTTTAATATTACAATTCTTACTCAGATGACCAGCCTTTTGCAAACAAGTGAAACAAATCCCCTTTTTTAACAAAATCTTTTGTTTATCAGTTAAAGACATTTTTTGAGCCCCAAAACATTTATTAGAGGGGTGAAACCTATCACAGAATATGCAATTGTTTTTCTTACCTTTATTTTCTATACTCACCAATGCAGAGGCGGTGGCTGGATCAGGTTTGCTAATAATTTCAGATAAAATGTTCTTTTTTCTAACAATAGAATCAAAACCTTTTCTTGCTAAAAACACCATTTCATCTCCTTGAACTTCTTGGCGTAGAAAGTCCATCAGATTTTTTAAAGTCCTGGAATTTTCACTGGAATATGTATCGTGATTTCGACTTCTTTCCCAGGTCAAAAGAACTTCTTCAGGCAGGCAGCTCTCAACCAAGGGCATGAGAAAGTCTCCATACTTCTCTTGAGTTCTTCCCAAACTTTCTAAGGCACGAAGTTTGCTTTCTAATTCATCGTATAAAGAGGCTAAGTCAACTTTCATTTTAGGCGCAATGGCATTTTTCATTACGAGGGTTAATAATTCCCTAACGTAAATTTGCACAAGAAGATCATCTCGTCCAAACCTCTGTTTTAATTGATCGATAGCCTTCGGATAATTTTCCGCGGTAGCTGGATAACTTGATATTAAACGCTCCGCTTTTGATTTCGGTTCCATACATTGGAATAGGTACTGCATCTTGTCTTCAGCGGCAATAGAATCGTCTTCGTGTATTTTCTTGAACTGGCTCCAAAACGATAAAAATTCCTTTGGTTCGCCGTTAAACTTTTTCAGCTCGATCTCCGGTAATTTAAATTTGCGTTTTACTTCTTCGCCAGGAGATGAAGAAACCTGTATCTTTTCATCAATACGTGCACATATTTCTATATATTTTTCTCGATATTCTTCTGCACTTTCAAAATCTTCGGTAAACAATTTTTCGTCCTTATCTTGTAACAATATTTCCGAAATTTTACTTTGACAAGTGTCCATCCGTTGAAATTTATCAAACAGTTGAGTTTTCAGAATAGAAAGTTCTTTAATTTCACATATTTCTTTAGTTAATTCAGTTTCAATTTTCTTAAACGTGAGAGTAAAAGCAGCTCTCAGTCCTTTTCTCTGAGTTTTCAAACTACTCAGATCCATTTTTTCATTTAAAATTAATTGAAATTCAAAACTACTGTCCCGCCGAGGGTACCAGAATGTTAGAATTCGAAAATAGGGTTAGTTTAAAAATTACTTACTAACCATGCAAGTCTTCATTTGCGGGTTGCATCTACGCGATGCCTGCGGAGCTCTTGAATTAAAATCATCTCATCTGTTAAGATAAACTTATTCTAAGTTCAAATTAATCTAAAAGTACATATATTATAAAAAATGTAGTTTAATTCCATCTAAAAGGCACATTCCTTCATTACATTCAGAGAACTCAATCGTTCTCACACACTTGTCAAAGTTCTTCGAAAGATAATAAATAAAATCAGACGATATTTTCATTTTCTTAATTTACGCGTTCAATTAGTTTCACTTCATTTCATTTTACAACAATATCCATTTTGTTCCAATCGCGCCAATGTATTGCATATATGACATCTATCCCTAACTTTTCTACGTTGAACTTTGCCCAGAGCTCCGATAGCGGTTTGAAGTTCTGCCGATGTTAAATTTCAATTTTGGGCAGAATTTCAATCCAAACATTGATTTATTTATCAAGAAGCTTCTAAGTGAAGAAATACAGAAAATGAATAAACATGACGTAATACAAAAAATAAAAAATAAATACATTTTATTGATACTATGTCTTGAGGTATTGTTGGAGGAATATTATATTCTCTAGAGTAGAGATGTAAATTTTCCGGAAAAATATAAGTGGCGGAAAAACACCGGTTTTTTACCGGTTTTTTTCGGAAAAAAAACGGAAAAATTGGAAAAATTGATTTTTCATGACTGTTTCTCCCAAATAAATTATATTTTCTTTGAGAATATTAAATAATAAACATTTTTTCCCATTTATATCCTTCTATAGTAAAAAAAAACTAGCCTTAAAAGGAATGACTCCTGGAATGATGCTGATGTGGAAGATTTCCGGAACTAACGAATCCGGGTTGTCCACTCCTTCCATGAGCCAAATAGACCAATCAGGAAAGGGCTCCGTCTATGCATCGCCGTATGGGTTACCATAAAGAGAGGAAAGCTTACCATCGCCAACAATTGCCAAGTTTGTCGCCAACTTGGCGATATATCGCCAAATTTGGCGACCAAAATTAGTTGTCAAAAGTGACGCCAACTTGGCGATAACTGTAATATTTCGCCAAATTTTTAATTTCTTTACAACACCAGTCGTTTGATACATCATTTGAGAGGTTTGCAACTGCTTATTCATATAATGGATGTCTTGTGCGTTATCCCCCTCTCTGCTCCCCAGGGGGGACACATTTTTAATTTCTTTACAACACCAGTCGTGTGACATATCATTTGAGAGCTCTGCAGCTGCTTATTCATATTATGGATGTCTTTTGTGTCACTCCCACACTCTGCTCTACCAAGGGGGGATCACATTTTTAATTTCTTTACAACACCAGTTGTGTGACACATCATTTGAAAGGTCTGCAACTGTTTATTCATTTTATGGATGTCTTGTGTGTCACCCCCACTCTGCCCCCCAGGGGGGCACATTTTCAATTTTTTACAACACCAGTCGTGTGACATATCATTTGAGAGGTCTGCAGCTGCTTATTCATATTATGGATGTCTTTTGTGTCGCCTCCCACTCTGCCCCCCAGGGGGGCACATTTTTAATTTCTTTACAACACCAGTCGTGTGACACATCAGTTGAAAGGTCTGCAACTGCTTATTCATACCATGGGGTATTGGCGAGCGCAGCAAGCAGGGGTAGCCAATAATTTGGAATCGCGAAGCGATTACGCAGGGGGTTGGCGAGCATAGCGAGCAGGGGGGCGGCGCCCCCCTAGTATATTAAATGAAAATTATTTTCACTTTATATTACGAAATAAAAAGAAAGTAGCAAAGCCTACTTTTAAAAGTTTAGTTTTTTTTTTCCACAGCCTAAGAATTTTTATTAAACGCTATTGTTTGTTATATCATATCTCTGTTGAAATGATTTTTCAGTTACATGTTTAACTGCCAATTGACCTAATGTAAAATCCTGAGCCAATATGTCTGCAGTTTGGAATGAAATAAATTATGCATTCCATTTACATAAGTATAGTTTTTAAGTAAATGATACTAGTTTAAAGAAATTATTATAGTTTTGTCATTATTATGAATATCAGTATTCAAAAAGTCCATTGTTTGTTTAAAAAATGTATATTTTTACATTTACTTTTTTTCTTAGAATTATAATTTTATTTCCTTTATAAAATATGTTTAGTTTTGGTATAGCCTTCCAACCTCAACTCAAAAAAGTTTTGATTTAGTTTTATAATCTAAATTCAAACAAAACTAAGTTTTACTTTGACTTACTCAGGTCTGCAACTAAAAAATAGCGTAGGATTTATTGACTGTTAGATTTTTACTCACTAAAACCAGAATTTTTTTTTTTTTTTTTAGTTTAATTAAATGTAATTTTTTTTCTTTTTACCCTGAAATCTGGTATTTTATTCTTGAGTAAGAAAAACCATATTCAATAATGTTTCCACATGGTAGTTTTATATTTCTAAGAGTGGAACTCAAAAGTTATGAAAACAGAACACTACAAAGAGAAAATGCTCATTATTTGAGGAATTAACAGAAGTAGTCACATACAGAGATAAACTTCTACTGTGCTTTAGAAAACTACAAAAATTCAAAGTTTAATCAAGAGGGAAAATATAATTTGGAACATAGTTACAAATATGGGTTTTTTTTTTTTTTCATTGCAGTTGTACTTTTCTTATGCAAACTGCCCATGTTTTTGCAACATTACTGTACATTATGGAGGTAAAATGGAGGTCAATTTTAGATACAACACCTTGAAAAAACATTCAGTTAATCAGCTATAACGAAATCTTGAAAAATGCAGCGTAGTAGTGCCACCTATAGGGCAATTTACACCAAAAACTAAACAGCATTAATATATATCAGAAACTGTCTGAAGCTGTAGTTTCATTTACAAAAAAAAACCGTCCTTGAGGTAAAGCTATTGCGATAATCATGAATAATGCAGCATAGCAGCGTCATCTGTTGAGCAATTTACACCAAAAAGTAATGAGCACGAAGTTATGTCAAAGATTAACTTAATCTGAAATTTTATAAAAATACATACATTAGTTTGAGATAAAACTATTGTGGAAATTATGAATAATGCAGCATAGCAGCGCCATCGGTTTGGCGATATACACTAATAAACTAAACATCTCGAGTTTATATCAAGGTGTAACTGAATCTAAAGTTTTGTGAAATTATATGCATCAGTTCTTGAGATAGAGTGCCCATAAAATTTGTCACATACAGACTCACAGAGTGGCAGATATTTTCCAAAAACCATTAAAACGTGTTCAGGACCTTCTAAAACGTTTAAATACACCAAAAACTGGAAGTCAAATTTTTCACGAATTCAATACTTACTTCTTGAAAAGATAGATTAAAATAATAAAAATAGTAAAAAAACTTCAAAATTTTATGTTGAATTTTTAATTTTATCATTTCCATTAATCTGCATATTATTGCAATAATTTTACACATGGATTAATTTTTAAAAAGAGAAGTTGCATTTAATTACATATCTCCATTTTTTTCATGTAATCAAGTTTTTGTGAAATTGTGAACTTTTTGTATATACTTGTACAAAATATATTCAGAATTTTTGAATAAGAAATTATTACTATATTTAGGTTCCTATTTAGAAATTTTTAATAAGATTATTTACATACATATATGCAACTTAATCGGATTCAGCTGCTGTATGGCATGAGATTTTTTTCTTCTTCAATCACTGCACTTGCGAAAGATTCAATTTGTTGATTAAACATTTTCTGAAATGTCTATTTTCAAGAGAAATTTTGCAAAGGGTCTTGTGTTTCAAACAAGAAAAAAATGTGAAGGATCCTTTCAAGTCATCTGAAACAGATTTCTGCTCAGAGATCAGATTACCCACATTAAAATTTTCATGCGAGACACTCAACACAAAAATAAATAAAATAAAAAGTATGAGAATGTACCTATTACAAAATTTTCGCTATATTATTTCATAAATGAAATTTCAATTTTTCCAGTTCGGAAAAATTGAAAAATAAGCCTTCGGAAAAAACCGAAAAAACCCGGTTTTTCCCCCAATTTTTCCGGTTTTTTTCCGACCATTCCCATCTCTAGTCTAGAGGTGAATGTCTAGAATTATACTAGACATTTATGACGTCATATTGGAAATGAAACAGAGATTTTGAAATATTTGGTATCAAGACAGCAAGCATGTACAGAATTCAGTTCTAGATGTAAAAAAAAAGTTAACCATTTGGATATGGATCAATGAAAATCTGTGCAAAACCCAATGGAGAAATGAAAATCTAACATAGATACCACGGAGATAAATAGAGTTTTTAATTGGGGGTGGTTTTGGAGTCTAGGTATCATGATCGGTTTGATCTAGAAAAATAAATCAGAAATTCCTACGTAGGGGAAAACGTTATAGTTAGTATTTTATCAAATAAAATTTTGTTCAAAAATCTAATTTAACTTTGAGGCCCTTTCACAGTTTTGCAGAATTGCTAAATTGTAACTAAAGTGTTTCAACACTCGCTCATCCTGCTTGCACGTATGAAGCCAACATGATGTTTAATCTTGAATTAGTTATACACTCAAATTTTTCATCACCATATTCTTTTTTAGCATAAAATGGAGCTATTGCAACAATTTAATAAGAAACATGGAACTTACAATATGAATATGCACTAATATATTTTTTTGCGTCAGAGGAAGAGAGAGAGAAATATGAGCACCTCAGACGTTCTTTTGAGTGTACCCCTCCCCCATAATTCACTTCTAGCTATGTCCCTGGGTAAATTACATCAGTAATTGTGATACGATACCACATAAAGGAAGTCCTGATGATGGTACCCTCAGTTCATTTTGAAATGAGCTCATCTGAATGCAGTAGTTATTAAAAAACTTGAGATATTAAATAAAAACATAATTTGCAGAACAAATTAAAAAAACAAAATTTATTTCCTGCTCTATTTA